>JAWWES010000001.1:34350794-34445288 GCA_035583135.1 Lophotriccus pileatus
GCCTGATCACTCTTTCTGTAAAGAACTTTGACTCATGCCTCTCATTAGTGAACCATTTTGTTCACTTGTTTTCAAGATTATTTAGGAGACTGTGCATACTCTACATAATGAAAGGGCATAAGCTTCTCCTTTATAACATAAGCCAGAGAATTAAAGGCAGAGGAGACTTTTCTTCTCCCAGACAAAGTCTTCCAACCCTCATCTGATTATTTCCTTTTGAGGGCTGGATTGTAGCCATAATTTAACTTCTCAGTCTGATCTCATTTCTTTTAGTTTTGTGGTTTGATTCTTGGCATCATCTTAGCAGTCAAGACAACATCTTGTTTGGGTGTCTTTGGCCAATATGATCCTTTTTAGGAAATTTTTTCCAGATCTCTGCTATTGCTGACATCTTGATGCCTTATATGTTAGGCTCCTTCTTCTACAATATCTTAACACAGGTAAGTACCTACTTTCTGATGGGTGATCCTTAACTATGCCCTGTCTTATAAACACCTTTCTTGGTGTCCTGCCTGAAGAGAAAAGGAGAAGACACTGGCACAGCCACAGAAATTATCAGGAGGCATTGGAAATGCTGGCAGTAAATGTTTTTAAGTAACAAAACTTTATAACTAAGCAATCTGAAACCTAAATATGCTTATCCTTATTTCTGTCTTTATTCTCTACAAAACTCTACAAACCTTCTCTTGGAGAATCTCAAAGCTTTTCAATGTCAGGTGTGTTATTTCCAGCATGATGGGAATATTAGAAAAACAAATCCACTCCTTACTTAGGACAGATAAATTCTTTTGCAAGATTGGGCCAAGACAAACTTCACTGGCCATGTGTATACAATATAAACAGAACTTTAAGTATCTGCTCATTAAATGTTTCCTGTTACATAATGATTTATACCACATTTGCTTAACAAGGGTTTATTTTCCTCTAATGAAATGATAACACGGCTGGTGCAGAGTGCAGCAGCAGCTGCTTTAAGAGTTCTAAATGTTGCACTGTCATTTGACTGAGGAGGTGAAGGAGCATCTATTAGCTAAATAAGCAACAGGGGAAATGTTCAGAAGCAGGTCATTAGAGTGAAATAAATCTGGTGCACAGGACATTCTGAAAGAAGTCCATAAATGTTACGGGTCTCAGATGTATATGTAACAGATTTAACTGAGATCTAATTTTGGGATATCAGAGTATGTCAAAAAAAACCCCAAAACAACAAAACAAACAACAAACACCAAAACAACTGGATACCAAAGACAGGCAACCGAGGTCCTGTGTCATTCCTGGCATACCTCTTATACATGTTATCCTAAGCCGACCCTGCCTAGCTGCTGAAATCTAGAGAATTGGTCCTAAAGGTATGAAGGATAAAAGCACAGGCCTGAGGGAAATTCCTTGCATTTTGAACAAGCAGCACAAATTTTTCTTTGGGTACACAAAGCCAACATTTTGAAAAACACAAGCAAACAAGTAAAAAACAAGCAAAAAAGTGAAAACACAAGCAAACAAAACAAAACCAAACTAGCAAAACACATTTTTCTAGAAATGATCATGGTGAATGTGACAAGAGTCATATACTGTAGGGGTGCCACTTAGCTTAACTGCACTACTTGAGGACTACCTGAAGTATGTATGTCTGATCTCAGAAGGGATTAAGCAATTCCTAGGAAGTCTGAGTGCCACTGAATATCACTGACATGATCAGGAGCTGAAACATGCAAAAACTAGATCTGGTCACCAGAAACTAGTCAAGCACAGTGCTTGCCAGAAATTCAAGAAATAACCTGCAATTAAATATGTATTTTGGTCATATTGCTCCAGTTTGTGGTCCATTAGCCCCATCTGGCCTGCAAAATATTTCTATTTGCCCACTGTGTCTTCCTCTGAGGGAGTGAGGAGCAGTTGCTTGGATAGCAAACACAGTCAGAGAAGCCAAGAACCTCCTGCTGTGTCTGCATTTGGTCCAGCACAGAACAGCCAGAAGTCACTGCTTCCAAGTGTGAGAAAGAGATACGGGGGAAAAGGTGGAGAAATATTGCTACTGTGTTAACCCACTCCACAAGACTGCTTGAAAAGACTGATTCCAAGGATAACGTTATCTCCCTGAGAGATTTTGTTGGATGTCATAAACATGCACTATTTCATCCCATTTTAGCATGGGGATAATTTAAAACTAAGGTAAACGTGTCCCTGATGCCTTAATGGCAATGGTCATTTAGGAATTGAACCTTCTTTTCAAGTCACTGAAAGGAAGAAACCTTCTGATGCCCGATCAAAAGGCACAGGGTTGAACAGAGCAGTGATTCAGTCATAGACTTCTGCAGAGATTATGCAATTTTTGTTTCCTGTCAACATGTTCCTCTTTTCATTTGGTAGGACTGAAAAGTTTTGCATAAAAGCAGTTCATTATTGCAAATGAAATCTAACAGCACTCAATAAAAAGACAAGGCAAGCCAAGGGGGGTAAGAAGACTTTTTGTTTCCCGAGTTGTGCCCCAGATATATCACACTACCATGCTATGCTCTCTTATCCCCCCAGCTTTAATTTAATTAACATGAAGGCAGGGAATGGAATTTTACTAAAAGATTAGAAATTGACCCTTCAGGCAAACTTATTCAAATAATGAGTCGTTCTCTCCACATGTATTTATTTCCAGACTTAGGAGTGCTCTCACTTATTCTGGCACAACTTCTTAGCTCAGAAACAGAAAGGCAGGCTCTTCATAACAGAATACATCACAAAAAATAGCAGAGCACATTATTAAAAAGCATCTTACAGATAGATGGTAAAAATATTTTCTATTTAAAGCACATTTCTGCAGTAGAGTGGTTCCAAAACAGCCCAGCAAGCATTAAACCAGCTTGTTCCAGTGCTGGGCAATGCAACTGCACTAACATGGGGCTGTCTCTAAACCAAGGGAACACTGTCTCAGGGACAAAGGCAGCTGTACTGCTTTTGAGACCCAAGTTATTATCTTCCATAAGGAATTCGCAGTGATGTGTGGAGATACCTGCTCACCCCTCTTGGACTCAGATCTCCATACTGTGCTTTACTTCAGGGTGTAGGTTGCCCTTAGAAGGGTTTAATGCTTACACTGTACTTCACTACCTACCAGTAAATGATGATAACACCTTTTTTTTCCAGCCTCTCTGGGATTTACTGTAAGATAGTATCTGGGATATTAGTGGAATAGCAGATGGATAGGGAAGTTATTTCAAGAAATTGTAGGAAATTTTAATTAAAGAAGTAGCGTCATTTGCAAGCTCAACAAAATGCTTGGATACAAAGTACCGTATAGAGAACAAAAAGTGAAGTCCTAGTCTGGGTGAAACTTGTGGCAAAGCTCTTACCATTGTCAAAAGAGTAAAGATTTCACCCAGTAGCATGAGATTTTATATCCTTGGTATTCAATTCTTACTAAGACCCACATGTAGGTATCTTTGTGTGAGCATACTAAGTTCTGGATACAGTCACATGAGACACAGTCAATACAGCTAATGGAGCTGAATCCCTCCCAATTCCTTATAAAACTCCTACATCACTGACTCCAATAGGTAAACAACCCTCCTACCACGTTTGTTCTCTTTTACTTGTCCTACCAAAACAACAGGTAAGTGCTGAAGAATATAGCCTGAGAACTCCAAGGAACCGAGTGATGGCTGAAGCAATTTCCTTATGTTCTTCTGCTGCTGTAACTCTGATGTACTAGAGAGATGCAATACCCTCTCTCTGATAACCCACAGCATCAGCCTCCACCCCCACATGACAAATATTCAAAAAAGTGCCTCCATGTTCCACCCACATTTCCCTTCATGCCTGGGAGGGACTCTCTGTAAACATCTGAAGAGCTATTTCATTATCTCCCTTCAAATTCCTTCTTAAGACTCCTCTTTCCTCTGATAGCTGAAAAAACAGGCTACTGATGTGCTCACTGTAGCTTAGTAATATTCCAGTTCAGTACTGTCTCACTGTTTCCCTGAATTTTCCTGTCTGACTGTCCATCTGTTGTCTTCTGTTTCTCCAGTTTAAGCTGGTTTGTCTCTCTGCTGTGTGACTTTGTCTATCACAATGGCTTCCTGATGCATGACTGTTTCTTAAGGGCATTGGGATAATTGACATCAGTGAAGAACTACTGGAAATCACCCAAATCTAAACCTTGTATCAGAGACAGTCTTTCATATGGTAGGCCTGCAGAGAGCAAAACTGACTATTGCTATGTTCTACAACAATTTGGAGTCCAAGGCTCAAATCACAGTTTTCAGTAAAAACCTAGCTACAACAAACTACAGGATTTTATTTTTCAAAGAAGTTGCACTTACTACCATCAGAGATTTTTAAATATTTTCTGAAGCAAAAATCAAGACAGCTCCTTCATTTTTTAAGTCAACATACAGTACTTCATGCCGTTATTTAAGCATCAATATATAAGTGTAGACTCTGACACTATTTTTCCAGAGGGGTTGTGATTACTGACAGCATTTCAGTACCAAAAGCCTTTTACAGAAGAAGAACTACCACTGAACAAAGTACACCACCCTTGGTTCATAGGGATTTCCAAAACTACAACGGCTTCCAAAGTTTAAAAGTGTCACAAAATGTGACATCTGGCACGTGAGATCAGAGATTCCCATGTGTTCTCCTGACATTGTGAAGGATGATGTTTCCATTAAAGAAATCAGAAGCCCCTTAACAAGTAAGACTGCAAAACCCAGCGGGTTCAATTAACTTTACATACTATTTTGCACAAGATTGAAAAGGGTTGTGATTCTAATTTAGGTTTCATTAGGCATCCTCTTCTGATTTTTTTAACTGCTTGAGTTTAATTTCTGATTGATCACTCATATTTTTTCTCTTCAACCTCAAACATATTCCTACAAAATGTACCAGAGATTGTAAAAGGTTCCTTTTCCTTTCTACAGAAGATGATTTCTTGATCAGTTAGTGAAGCATCTGATTATAACAGCATAGATGGCTCCAAATCCTACAGAATCAATTAGCATCAGATTTTCTTCCCATAGAAACATGCCAAACTATTATTTTTAAAATCCTGTAAGAGCCATTGGTTTTAGTACTTTTTAGTTACATTTATTTCTCCCTGACTGGGCAAAACAAAACAAAATCACCTGTTCTTTAGCTTATTATACTCTCAAGGGCCCAGAGGTGACTGAATAAGAAATTCCAGCTTTACAACATCTTTAGCAGGAGGAAACAGAGTTGAAGGCATGATGACAAGGGCAAGGAAGTGGAACACTAGAGCGGGCACCTCTATGATATTTTTATGGATAAGGCTCCTTCTGTAAACCCCTAACTGAGATACATGGTTTTCTGGGAGACACAGTACAGGTTCAAAAACAAGATTCCACAGGAGTAGCCTGGAACACTAAAGCTGTACAACTACCTATTGGGAACCGGACTTGTAACAGAGGAGTAAGGAGGATGGTAGAGAACATGAAAAGAACCTCCTAACTATGAATGAGACGTTCAAGAAAGCATGGAGACTGAACTACCACTGATGGCAACAGAAAACAGACTTGCACAGCTGACAGACAACCTTCTAAATGTGGATCTTCCTTGTTCATGACTCCTAGGGAAATCTGAAGGCAACTTCTCAGACCAAGTTAATTTTCCTCAGAATTGAATGAAATTATCTAAACATTGCCTAGAGTATTTATGGAGAACAATATTTCTGATTACTCATTGCTGACTATCACAGGATAAAAGCAACAGTTTAGACTATTCACTTACTCCATTAAAAAGGTCTATAAAACCACTATGAGAACTACAATCAAGTATAATTATGTATTGAGGCAACTTTGTTCTCTTAAAAGTACATGTACTTTCTGTTCCATATTCTGGGGTCAATATTCTTAATTAATGTTGTATTAATTCTTCTCCATGGCAGCCTTTTTACGGTCATTTTTTATAAAATGTTTCCAAAATGTATTCATTTGATTAAGGATCATATAATTTAATTTTATTATAACAAGAAATCCAATTTTAGAATTTTTCCTTACCAATTTCAGTTCTTATTTTGTAAAGTGCCTTGCCTCTTTGTAAATTTGTGTCCTACCAATTCTGCCTCAGCTAATAAAGAAAAATCAAGACTATTTGTAATAACTGCACCACCTATTGCAACTTGCCTTTTGAAAATGTAGTTTGTTACATGATTAAGTGATACAATGCTGTAGACCAGCAACCACAATTAGGTTGAATGTGTTGGCTTTATTTCTCCACAACTCATTCACAGACACAGTAGTTACCTGCCTGTCTCTCTGCAAACAGAATTTCTGCTTCAGAGTAAATTTGGTCTCTTTCAGTATTTACTTGCCTATACCATTCCCTTTGGTGGTCATCTCAGAGCTGCCATCTAACACACAGCATGGAAATAGTGCCAATTTTAGCCCTCTTCCTTGCTTGGTAAATTGTACTTATTGAGACAGGATATCCCATGTCTCCACATCAATCGAAGTACCTGTAGCATCAGTATCTGTAGAAGCCTAGAAGACAAGGGGGCTAATGTGTATATTTCAAACACCATTAGCTGGATAAATAGCTGTGGAGCCAAACAAGGATTGTTGGCAATAACAGCCAACTATTGTTGATAATAATACACTGTGAGAAAGAACAGAACGTGACTGGAGAAGGGACCAGACAGAGGTAGGGCAGCATTTTTCTGGGACAAACGTCCTTGTTCTGGCTCCTGGAGAAAAACACAACACAATCAAGCTCCACTACACCTTTGGGCTGGGAAAAGAAAAATTAACTTCTGCTGACAAATCCCAAGGATGACAAATGCAAGTTTTACAATCCTAGCTAGGTATCTACAGAAAAAATAGGGGAGGAGAGAAGCAGCTGACTGGAGTGCTGGAAGATAGAGCTGGCAGCAGATCAATCTGAAGACAAGGCCAGGCATATCACAGTTCCCTCCAAAGTCAGCCTGCTCAGGCTCTTTGGACTAGATTAAGTGGAGATGAAGAATTCAAAATAAAGAGAATATGAAGAAAAAACAAAGAAGGACAAATCTCACAACAAATTCTGCTGTTGGGACGAAGTAGTTGATCCTGCAATAAAATGAGATTGTTAATATACAGTAAACTGAAGCACAAAGATGCTACTTAAAATGTAATAAGCTCCCACTGCTGACTCATTTCTGTCTTGAGGCTTACATTGGGTAAGCAAAGTGACTTTGTCCAGTCACAAGCCCATCTTTTATCTGGGAAACACTCTTTTTAAGAAAATGTCTCTCACAGCTACACTTCCTTTACGGAAAGATGTTCTCCACAAGCCTCACATCCTATAGATGCCAATGAATGTGCCTATAGGAGTAAGTTTCCTTCAGGGCAGTTTCATGAACTTTGGGTCTGTAAAGAATCTATGCTTGAATTTAGCTGCCAGAAAGCATAGAAAAGACGTTCTCTCAATATTCCTCTGACAGTTGAAGAGAGAGGTCTGCAAGATAGTGATAATGCAACTTCAGTTGGCTTCCAGATGTTCACTGATGGTCAGACAAGCTCATTTCCTTAGGCAGACGGTCTCTTATCTGGAAAGCGATACAGAAAACTGGCAAGGCCAAAATGTGAAGAAAGAACACCTGCTGAACAGTAGAGTGAACAATACACAGTTGCAGTAAAATGGCAGATAAAGGGTGAGATCACCCAACTTGGGGAAGGAATTTCTGAAGTCAACAGAAGCCGAGAAAGGGGTCTGCATATAGATTCACTGACAGACGCTTATCAAGCAACCAGAGAATATACTGCATTACATCACAGATGAGCTCAATGCAGTCTTGACTATCCTGACCTCTTCTTTGTTTTTCTCTGAACATGATCCAACTCCTTATTTCAAGTTCGGTTTTTCAGAGTGAATGGCCCATTACTGTCTGCAGTGTTACAGTTTCAGTCCTGCCAAGGACCTGTATAATGACATTATTATTCATAGGTGGCAGTATCATTGTTACTACCACACAAAGATGTCTCTGTGCAGCCCTCTTGGGTTATTCAAAATAAAGAAATTTTCATCCCTTGAATTTTTAAATTCCTTCAAGCTCTTACCTCGTTGTGTGCTGTAAGAGTATTCATATTAACAGATTTTTAGGATTTCTATGAGTTATATGTAAGAAGCTTAGAGAGGACAGGTGACCCCAAACAAATCAGAGGAGTGACTTGCTCAGAGACAGAGAGGGGACTAGTGTTTAAGTACTTTAAATACACAATTCTTCTCCTAACCTTTCCCACCTCCACTTTTCATGAATATCCTGAGGGCTACAACCCACTGGGTGAGAAACACTGCTGCAGGGCAAGGTGACTGTAGGGAACTGAAGAGAACAGAGGCTGGGCATCACAGCACCTGGCACAGAGTCAGTGTCTAAGCCAAAGAAGCTTTTCTTCTAGGTTCAATACCAATTCCTATTGACCAGGGCCTCTGAAGTTGCTCTGCACATATATAGAGAAACCCCACTGTGTGTGACTGGTTTTGCCATTCCATAAGGACACAACAAATCATGACACATAAGATTTCTTGCACAAAATCAAGTGTCCTGCAGCTCCACACATCAGTAAAGCTGATCCCCATCATATTTGTTGTCATTGTGAAATGCAGATCCCAGGAATGTGCCTCAGGTCTAACCTAAAATGCCAGTTTTGACCAGTCAGAGAGGAGGATAAGTCCAGACTTGTAATCCCACCTCCCTTATGCTGATCTACTGCCATTTCCAGAATATCATTTACATCCTCAGCTATAGTCTTTGTTTTGGCATAATCAGGTAACAACACATCCTCAGAACTCCCCTTCACAACATAAGGGATACTTAGTTTAAGTTTACTTAGCTTAATGCTTAAGTTTACTCAAAGCTGCACCTCAAATACTGTGTCCAGTTTTGGGCCCCTCACTTCAAAAAAGACATTGAGATGCGTGAGCATGTCAAGAGAAGGGCAATAGAGCTGGGGAAGGGTCTAGAGAATAAGTCATATGAGGATTGGCTGAGGGAGCTGGTGTTTAGCCTGGAGAAAAGGAGACACAGGCGGGAGCTTATCACTCTCTACAACTACCTGAAAGGAGGTTGTAGCCAGTGGGGCTCAGTCTCTTCTCACAGGCAACTAGTGACAGGATGGGAAGACACAGTTTCAAGCTGTGCCAGGGGAGGTTCAGGTTGGCCATCAAGAACAATTGCTTCACTGAAAGGGTGGTTAAGTGTTGGAACGGACTACCCAGGGAGGCAGTAAAGTCACCATTCCCAGAAGTGTTCAAAAAATGACTGCATGTGGCACTTAGTGCTAAGGTTTAGTTTACATAGTGATGTTGGATCAAAGGTTGGACTCGATGATCTTCAGGGTCTTTTCCAACATTAATGATTCCATGATTCTAATAGGTTTCATAGTCTGATACAACACAGACAAAAGGCTGTTATAAAGTATGATCCCAACAATTACCCCATCCCATGTCACTGTTTCTTCTTCAGTGGAGATAATTTCTCTTTTGGTGAATAGTCTGACATTTCTGACTATTCCAACTCATCAGCCTTTTCTTCCATCCACCTCCTAAAATTTGCCAGATCATTCAGAAATTTCATTCCATCTGCTCTGAACTATACTATCCTCCCTAGTAATTAAATCCAATGCTTTAATTAATTTGGTGTTTACATCTCCCTCCTTATAATTCATTATTTGATATATTGAAAGAACACACCTCAGGATGAATTGCTGTCTATTTGATACCTCACTTCTTTTAAAACTCTCTGCTTAAGAACTATTTGCTGCTTGCCACCTGTCAGCACTGATTTTTCCTTCTTTTTTTCCTTTTTTGCCTTTTTTTGTTTATTTTAATAAACTGTGCTGTATTCTTATTTGGACCATACTTTGCTGAATCCCCTATAGAAAAAAAAATCTGATTCCAGAAAAAACAAGTGGCAAAAGTGCCACTGAATTACATGATATCAGTATTTAGATCTGCGGGACTAAAAGGTGTATTATCAAACAGATATCCACTATACAAGTATACACATATACCAAGTCTGCTTTTTACTACTTATCCTGCTGTGGTACCTGTATTTGCAAGCAAATACACCACGAAATTGGTAGTACACAGTGGATGAAATCCCAGTGCTCTAGGCTCTGTGTATCTACTAAACCTCATCTTTTGAAGACCTTAGTCTTTATCCATCAGCTGTGATCAGTGATTTAGGTGTTCTACATACCACTTACTTTCCTTCTGTTTAAGAGATCCCTTAACAGTTGTAATTTAAACAAATTGTAAAGTAAAAATTGGACAGAGAAGCGAATACTTTCTGATTGTTCCTTTCTGAGATTCTGAAAACTGCATTAATGTTTTTCCTAGTGGTTGTATTCATCAACCATTTCATCAAACATTTCTGGCATTAAAGTGCCCAATGATCCCTAATCAAAAGGAACTTTCCCCCTTGGAGTAGGAACTTTACAAAGAGCACAAAGAGAGAGGAGGAATGCAGCTGCTTGGATGCTGTGCTGGGATCCAACCCATTCTCTGCCATACCTTTCTTAGGAGAACTTGGGTAAGTCTTTTTGATATTGTGTGACAGTATCTATCTGTTAGGCAAATATAGTTGTATTTCTTAAACAGAGAGGAGCATTGCAACAATGATTCCATTAAAAGTTTGTGAGGCCCATAAATATTCCTGTAATGGTGGTCACAAACCCCATCGACATATGGATCAAAATCCTTAATGAGCAAGTAAAAGGAAAGGAGTACAACATTACACAAAGGAGTATTCCTAGAGATTTGTTGTTTTATGGTTTCCATCTGTCCAAGTGATGGCTTTTATCTGACAATTTTAAACCTGACCATTTAAAAAAGGGTAAGCAATAGCTTCATATCTCATTGAAGAAGCCTTGCCAAAACAAACAAATTAAAGAAAGGGTAAAGCTGACTGTGGACAAAGCCACCATCCTTGTTATTTCCTTGTTACTTTTATTTCATCAGTTTTGTTAGCCTTAGATGACCGTGTTCAAACATTTGAGTGCACAGGGGCTTTTTTTAACACTAGTGACCCAATGATAATAAAACCATAAATGTAAAAAGTACTTTTGATATATATTTTTCTGAGAAAAGGTTTTAATGGTGCAATGTCCCTGGAACTTTCATCCTCCAAGGGACCTTTAGTACAGAGATAAACAGACCCCAGACTCAGCAGAATCAAGACACCCTTTTTATTTTTTTAATAGATGCTAAATATTTCAGTCATGAGTCTTCTCCTTGGACATCAGAAGAAGAACAGAACAAGGGAATGAGCCAAATTTAATTGGCTCATAATTGCCAAAACATTTCTACATGGTGCAGATGCTATTCACTGGTGCCAGAATCCGAGTGCAGGGCCAAATAAATAACAAGAAAGTTAATTCAGTGAGGGGGGTGCATCTGACTACAAACAGCTGGCAGAGCCAATACAGAGATAAATGGATTTCTTAAGCTCCAGTGGTGCTCTTTAGGGCTACTTGCAGCCAACCTGCTCTATTTTGCTATGAAATGACTTGAGAGGGACAGGATCAAATTTTGCTAACCCCTGTTTGCACTGATTCTTTAATGTGGATTTCTTAATTGCAGTGCAAATATGAACCAACAAAAAAGAAGTTAACCACCAGTCACTACACAGCAAGTTACTGTCATCTAACAACATGAAGGTCAAAATGTGTATACATATCCGATACACATGTATACAATGTAGTGACACGTATATGCGTCACTACATATACGTGTATACATGCATACTATGTGATACACACCCAAAAATGCTTTCAGACAGCAAAGCACTGCTACAGATGGAGCAGTGAAAGCTAGAAAAGTTCCCCATCTCAGCTTGGGTTGACTCTGGAAAGAGGGAAGAAGGGGCTGAGCTCCAGGGGACAGCCCTTCTGCTGCTCTTAGAGCTTTGAATTAGATGTTCAAATGCTAATGGAACCATGGGTGAAAGAAAATTTGGAGATGCTGAACTCAGCCTGTTTTCTCCTAAGGACAGAGAAATTCAGAAATAAATTCGCAAGACATTCTTTAAACTCTTCTCCCCAACACAAGACAGAAGGAGCTCAGGTTGTCCATCAATACTAACATCACTTGCATGTCACAGAAGAGCAGTGCACAGAGCCTCTCATTACAGCCAGAGCCCTGTGTCACTGAACAAGCTAATTAGATTTTGCTCTGCTGATGCCATAAAGCAAACCTGTTCTTTTGTGTTAAGGTATTTTTCTCCATGTGGACTGTGCACAAACCAGAAAGTTACATCTGCCCTCCCTCCCTCCCTCTCTTCCATTCCTTCCTTCCTCCCTCCCTCCATCCATTCATACCACATAATATTCAGCATCACTGCTCCCTTCCAAGCCTTTCAGAAAACATATATTTTAGATTTTTTTTTTTTTATTTTTACTTCAGTTCAACAGCAAATTTTACAGATGTGAGCTGATGAAAAAATTTCATGCTGTTTCCTTGAAACAAAACAGGGCTAATGGAGAGGCCGGCATGTAACAACTGTCCTTCACAGAAAGTGTTTTTTTTTTTCTGGAGGGAAAGTGGCACAGCATTTCACTCAGGCATAGCTGAAATATGTAACCAATTACTTTTACAATCTTCAGATCAGCTATGATCCTTCAGGCCAGCAGTCCCTGCCCTTCCCACTCAGAAAAACTGACAACATTAAATCTACACGACTTGCCATGTTGAACCACAAGAAAATGCACCACAAAGTTCTACCACCATTTCTTTGGCCTTGGTCTGGTAAAATAATACCACGTGATGGAGAAATTGTGAACAACTACTTCCACTGCTGCATTCTGCCCACCAAGATAAGAAGTATGGCACAAAAAATAAAGTACAAATAGATTTTAAAGTCTTTTGAGAAGGGATGCAATACTGTCATTTTGAAGAAAAGACTGGAAATACATGCTCACATTTCAAATATAGTTTAGGAAACCTCAGTTATCCATGAAAAAAAAAAAAAAATCTACTGTAAGACCTTCAGAATTGGTTCGATATAATAAATACGTTTAATCTGTTATGGTGATTTGTCTAACAGGAAGAAATTAAACCTTAAGAATATTAGAAATCACCAACAGTAATGTACTAAAAATTCTACTTTAATCTGAAAGGCATAGTATAAAGTGAAGGGAAATACAAAGCCATAATATCCTTAGGTAACATCGTGATGCACCATGCAGAGGTAACAAGACCCCAGTCCTTGCAAACTCTCAGGCATTTGCCTTTCACTAGACATTTTGGAGTACTTTATGAAACCAGAGAGGATACAGAGAATGTTTGCACTGATAACTGCATAGGTTGCAGTATAGGTTATAATTTACACACTGGTCAAGTGGATTTGGGGTAGGAGGACTGATCCTGCTCCCATGTGGGTTTTTGGAATATGCAGCAATTTTACCTTATACAAGCTCCCAGAGGAATGCGAAAGCTTTAAATGTTTGATTTTAAATGAGAGTTTCATTCTAAATGACTTTCAACCATACACAAATTTAATTTAAACCTTGTATTATAAAGATACCTTGACAGCAATGGATAATTAAGTCATAAAGCAAAGCGTTACATGGAAGTTATTAAGCTCTAAAGCAAATGATTTTCATATCTTTTCTTTCTGGTTGGTACCTGTAAGATATCTTCTTTCAGTGCTTTAAAGGAAGAAAAAATGTCACTACATTCATGATACCAAAGAAACCCATCACTAATCAGCTCACTCAACATGTCATGCCTCACTTCAGGTGCAGATGCCTAGACTGGTGATTTTCTGACAAATTCTTAGCTTACAAAATACTTCCCTTAGAAAAACAACAACCAGAAACTCTGAATATAACACAATTTATCTTCACCGTCAAACAAATCAGTACATATCTTCTATTCAAACAGCTTTTGTGTTCAGACTTATCTACTTTAGTCTCCAATTCCGCTCATGAGCAGCCTCAGCCAGATGATTAGGCAACACTCAGAAAAGATTTGGCAGCTAATGTCATGGGCTGTTGCAGTTCTGCAGCTGCTAACAATGTTTTCCAGCTGCTAGCTGTGTGGCCATTCAAAAGCACTTGTGATTCTTTTGAACCACTTGACAAGGTCATAGAAGAAGTTTCCTTGGGGCTATGCGTGGCCCACTGGGTACTATCTCCCACCAGCCAACTCCCATCCTCATGATCGAGGAAAATGAACATCTACAGTAACATACTATAGGATGAGATGGCTTTTCTACCACTGCCAATTTTTAAGACTTGCTAGTTCTGAGCTAAGCTCTAGCTCAGCTGCTAGGACAACTTCCTCCATGAAATGGAGGTGGATATAAGTGTTTATTTGGGAATGCCCAATTCAAGGTGGTCCAGTTGGCATCCCACGGCCAAGATCTCCTATCCAGTTCTCTGAAGAGACAGGGAATGGCTGCTATATCAACATGGGCCTGTTGCTGCCCCTGATTATCACCAAGACTTTAAAGGCCAACATGTTTAATGAAAAAGAAATGTGAAGTGTCTCCCTTCCACATATATTAAAGATATATATTAAAGAGCCTGGAATTCAGAATTGAACCACTCCACCAGTGCCACACAGCAAAAGGTTGTTAAAACTGAAATCTAGGCTCATGTCCTGAAGAGAACAAATGATCCTTGACCATTTTATGTAAAACTAGAATATCCTAACAGTCTCCTTTGGCTTGAAGGTTTGTGCTCCCCTGGTATTAAACAGCATGAAGACATACTTGAGGTACATATGAGATGCTTATCTAACAGTTTACCTGCTTCTTCAAATCTTGTTTGGGGAAGGGCCAGAACAGCAATGCGTGTTGACAAATTTCTACCATCGTTAAAGATCAGGAAATACATTTATGTTACAAGAAACATAAAGGATGTTAAAGGATAAAAAAAGGCAGGCAGCTTTTTTCCCCTCCCAGTTTCTTTCATACGTTTAAGTCCATTTTGCCCTTTATTATAGCTGGAATTTTTCTCCATTTTCCACCAAAACTTACCAACGAAGCACCATCCAAAGATGCTGCCTCCTTTAACAGTTTCTATGAAAGGAAACAGCCTCCAGAGTCCCTCACTGAAAGCATGGGGCCAAAAATAAAATTGCTAATGTGCACGTAGGCATATAGGAGTGAATGAATGATGCTGCTCCATCTTATCCATAGAGTTCATATGGAAACACAGAATCAGAGACTGATTGGAGTTGGAAGGCACCTCTGGAGGTCATCTAGTGCAACCTCCCCCCACTCAAGCAGGTTCACCTAAAATAGGTCACACAGGATCGTGCCCAGGAGGGACTCTTGTCAACAACCAAAACTCTTTAGCCCTTGTTTTTCTTTTTTTCCAGAGCCTGGTGCTTGGATTTCTGTAATATGGTAATTATGAAACTACTTTTTTTTTTTTTTTTTAACTAATATAAGCCATTATTTTTAAAACTAGATAAAAATGGATGTAAAGCCAGAAGGGATCATTGTAACGCTCTCTTACATAATGAATCAAAGAACTTCACTAACAGTTTCTGCCTCAAACTACTATAACTTCTGTTTAAGATATTTAAAAAAAAACATCCCTCGAGACATCTGGTAGCAGATAACTCCCCACAGTCTCATGCTGCTGCTCAGTAATAGGCAGGTATACATCAATTAAATCAATCAAGAACCATGAACATACTCCCAAATAGCCACATGAAAACCAGCTCTAATGTTTTGTCTTATCCCATTCCCTTTGAACAAAGCAATGATTTCATCTTCAAAATATTTTGAAAGGTTTAGGCATCTTTTATTCTCATTCAGCCCTTTCCGATTCTCAATTGGGATTATTGCAATGTTTTCCATGAAACAGTTCATGACTGCTAATGAGCCACAATTATGCTATGATAAACTGATAAATTAAAGCAGCATTCTAGATTGCTTGGTACTTAAAAGACAATACCTATGCACACTGAGCTTCAATTTTGCATGTATGTTGCTGCACAAATCTCTTACAGGTTTTTTTCATTCATCTTTCTACCTAGAAAGATTTACACTTGGATTTCATATCTGAGCCCTGTTGAAGGTAGCAGCGAAATTCCTCTAGACTTTAAGGAGGTTGGTTTACTCTGTGCTGTTGTTACGTGAACTTGAGGCTTTTGGAAACAGAACAAAAGTGCCTTTATTTTGCAAGTTACTGGAGCATTGTACTGATACTCTAAACAAATATAGCTTCTGTCTTGAGGAATTTATGATCCACATTTTAGTTTAACGTGTAGTTCTAAATATTTTAATGGTCCTGTTTGATACTATCTGGATGTGTCCACATGGCTCTTTGTAGGATCTTAGCTCAAATATTAAAGCACAGTATGAATTACTGTCCTCTTTCTTCCCACTTTCATTATGGTTTCAAAAAAACTTAGATCCAATACTTGAATTTTTACTCCTATAACATGTTTTTAATGAATAGCTACCAGTCGTTACCCCATTGCTAGTATTGTTTTTCCCATCTGGTAAAAACCCCAAGGGACAGGAAAATGATCTTTAATTAAAAGTGAGTGTTTCATTGTCACGGAGGTCAACCTTGCACTGGTCTGAAAACTCTACAGGATAACCTGATATCACTGCACGTCACATAAAATAAAAAAAAGAAAAAGAAAAAAGAACAAAGAATAAGAAACAAAATCCCAAATCATTAAAACACCCTATAAATATTCTTCTCCCTAAACAGCTTGAGTTTCTTTTAAAGGTCATTACAGATTCCTTAAGTAGGTACGCCTTTTTTAATCAAGTCATCAAAATTCTCTGAGACTCAGGTTTCTGAGAAGTCAGGCTGATGACAGTTTGCCTCTAACCTGCATTTTGAAGTAAAACTTGGAGCACTTCAAAAACCATAATTTTCATGCTTAACACACAATGCTACACAAAGCATTTAAAGTGTTTGTGTGGGCATTTCTGAAAAGCTCCTTCACTTGGAACTTCCCCATCTCATTTCAGCAATATGGGCAGGCCATGTGTTTTTGCAGTGGAAACTAGGATAAAATATTATTTTATATAAGAGAGCCAAGTGCACACAACTGAAAGGACTGTGGAAGACCTGATTTCTATTTCTGGTTGCATCCCAAGGAGAACTGCTCCTGGGTGATGCTGGTAACTCACATCAGAGTCCCATACCTCAGTTTCTCCTCTGTAAGAAGAGAACACCTTTTGTAAAGCACTTCACAGAAAGCCTTTTATAGAAAGTCACTCTGTGATTTTTCCACCTCTTTTTCAAATTAAAAATCTCTTTGCCTTTACAATGAAAACTGAGCTGTGAACACATAGGTCATGATTTTCCCCCTTGTTGGACACCAAGGAAGATGTTGCCTTTGTTTCTAATACAAACTGAACTGGGTTTCTAGGCCATGATCCTGTTAGCTGCTCTCGTGCGTGCTTCAACCTGTGATCCAAGAGAATCTCAATGGATGCACTGACTGAGCACCATCTCAAGCCACAACTAGAAGCCACAACTCAATACTTTCTTCAGTTAGACACAAATTATTTTCCTCTAAAAAGAAAAATGTTCTCAAGACAGTTACAAATAAGATACAAGTTTCATTCCTGGGGTATTATTTATGAAATATTATCAGTTTCTTGGCTCAAATGTCAAGCTGTAGGAAATTGGCACAGATCCATTACAGATCCATTATCGTTAAAATGAGCAGCAATTGGGAACCAGAAGGCACAATGCTTTAGGGCACTAACTTTCTGTCGCCTCTTTGTCTAGACTACTCCTTGATGAGAATTGAATAACACCATTTGGCTTTGTTTGAGTGGAAATTTTCAGCACCTTTTAAAAGATGACCTTCAAAAATAAGTATTTGAAGAGACATATATACATATAAAAATCAAGATCTTCCATTTTCTGGGATTTTTGTGACGTGAAAATGACCACCATTTTTGTGCATACACAAGACTACCTTAAATTACCATGAATATATGCCTAAGAATGGTTTGAAATTTTATGACTGATGGAAAACAAATGTATTTGGAATATCCTTTCATTATACCTGCTAGGTTCTAAGTTCTTTTTTTTCTCCTAAGTTCAAGACTTTTCCATGCTATTCAAATAATAAAATTTATTTTTTATAAAGTTAAATTTATTAATTTAGATTGTCTCCCTATTTGACTACAAAGAAGTGATACTATGTGCACATTATGGAAACAATTACCAAAATACTTCCTTCTTTCCTGCTCAGTTTTTCGCTTGTTTGTTTGGTTGAGTTTGGGTGGGAGTTTTTGGTTTGGTTTGGTTTGGTTTGGGGGGGGAGGTGTTTGTGGGGGGTTTTTTTGTTTGTTTTGGTTTTTTGTTTGTTTGTTTGTTTTTGTTTTTGTTTTTTGGTTTGGTTTGGGGTTTTTTTGGTTGTTGTTTTTAAGTTGGTTTTGGGTTTTTTTGGGAGTTTTGTTTGCTTGTTTGGGTTTTTTTAAACAAAAGGGAAAACTTTGGGAAGGTTTTAAAATTTTTAGAGACCTTTTAGTAAGTCTTACCCTGGAAGAAATTTTTTTTTTTCTTTTTTCAAAACAAGGGCAAGTTTTTTAAGTGATCTCCAACCTCTTATATAGAGGTGTTATTTCAGATGGTACAAGACTTTCTTGTTCATCAGAAAGTGGTACAGCGATATAGCAGGGACTGCAAACTGAAGTTAAAGAAATTTATGCTATATGTAGGTGAAATAATTGACAATTGAAACAAGCTGATCTAAAGGCTTGTGAATTTTCCATTTTTTAACATCTCAATTTAAAGACTGGATGTCTTTTTAAATTCCTTGAGAATTTAAGGTTGAACAAGAAACTTGATGCAGGGATTACTGTGGCTTATGTTAAGAAGGGACTCAAATTAACTGGAACATAACAGCTCCTTCTGATCTTAAAATTCGTGAATCATCCAAACGCTTTTCTACCAAACGAACAGAAGAGAAGAATGTAGACTGCAAATATTTTTGAAGAGGGGAAAAAAAAGAAGCAAATACTCCCTCTAAAAAACCCACATATATATGTGAGGCCTTCATCAATAACTGAAATATAAAGAACTGCTGAACTGTCAAATCACTCGTAGACAGAGAAAACTGCTAAATACCTCTAACACCAGTAGCATTTCTGCCCCATTCCTCTCCAGTGCTGTTCTGTGCATATAAGCCTCTCTCCTGCCTTTCTCACCCACCAACCTAATTTCTCACTCTTGTGCTTCTTTTATCACTTCCTGTATCATTCTGTTCTCTTGGGTTTGTTTTTTTCTTTTGACATTATCAGGCCCAGTTATAAGAGAAAGGTCTCACTGATGCTTCAAGGCAATTTTGTATCCTTCCCTTGCTCACACAGCACAGGCAGTCAGGAGCGGACTGGAGTCAGCAGGGAAAGGGCAAAGATCCTGATGGGACAGAACAACCTAAGCCCCTGCTACTAGCACCAACCACCCTTCACATGCTGGACCACACAGCCAAATTAATAAGCATAGTGTCTTCTTCAAGAAGAATCCTGAGTAGCCTTTGCTTCACCTCAGTAGTTCCTGCATTTTACTAGTGACAAGGTGCAAAAAAAAATTTTGGAATGTCATCAGTAAACTAGGCAATCAAGAAAAGCATGAGCTTGATACCAGCATGAGAAAAACTCTTGCAGAAATGTGCAAAATGTAAAATTCTGAAAAGTTTTTTATGAGATACAGAAGTCCTAATGCTCATTGCCAAAGTAAGAAGTTGGGATAAGATTCATTACAAAAAGTTTAGTTTGCTGACAGAACTTGACTGCTGGTGTAATTCACCTCAATGACTTCAGCACACTTGCAGAGCGAGGGAGGGAAGGAACAAGATGCAAGTATGTCTGTAATTTGGTTTGCATGCAGAGGGTCTTCCCAGGCAGTTATGCTAAGAAGCAGCTATGCACCCCAACCCACTTGGTTGCCCACAGCTGCAGGTTTATTCTTAGTTTCAGGAATGTGAATCCTCACAGACACAGTAATGGCTTCATGTCAGCTAGGAGACAGGTTTTCTCCTCAAAATATTTCTCTCTGTGGGTAGAGGAGGGAGGTTTAGAGACATCTGATTTCTGAACCACATCAGTCACTTGAGGTATCAAAAAGACTTGCCTAGATTACACTGGTCGTGCTCGCTCTGTACCTACACGCAGTGCAGTGTGTTTCATTAAGAAATCCTACTGCAGGCATGTGACTGAAACATAAGATGCAGACAAGCTCCATCTGCCCTGCAGCCTTGAGAAGAAAAGTGAGAGGATGCATAGTGCAGGTTGGCCTGTCTGGATGGGTGCTGTACCCATGTGTGGGCACAGAACTGCATCTCAGCCCACAGGCCACAGGTGCTCATGATGCCATGTTACCTGTAGACACACAGTAGTAAGTCAAGAAAGTCAAGGTGATGTGCCATGAGGCCTTCCAAGCCCTAATCTTTGTAAGTGCAGGCCTCTATATAGTCTCCTCTACTTGCCATAGCAGATATTTGCACCTTGGCTAAGGAGCTCCAAGACCAGCAGAATAAACTCAGGTAAACACAAGGACTGCAAAAGGATCCTGCATTTCTCCATCAGCCAGGAGGGAAAAGCAGGTTTCTTTGACACATTTACCCAAGAAAATCCAGAACAATGTCCATGCATATTCCAGAAAACTTCTTCCAGAAATTCCAATGCACAGACATCTTCTCTGAGAACAAACATGCACTCAGAATTATCCTGTTGTTCCCTGGGAAAGAGTTCAGGTCTTAGTATAATAAATGTACAAGAATATAATTCAGGCAAGAACATCAAGGTTTCTATTTCTTTCAAAAGTTGATGGATTATAGTTTGCTCATTTAGACTTTAGTATTTATTGCAGTGATTCTGAGTATCCTGAGTGGTGCTGAACATTCTCCTATCCCATCTCTTTCTTTTGTCTTAAATACATGTCTTAAATACTTGGAAACTTTTCTCCTTTCTACCTACTAAGCCCTGCTTTGTCAAGCCATTCAGCTAAGTCATTACTAAAAATTGTCTTCTATTCTTAACCTTCTATATTCACAAGATTTCCCTAATCATTACAAACTCCAGTCTGTGCCCCTTGACAATATCTCATTAAAACAACCTTACTGCTCCGATTTTTATGCAGTACAACCAGCCACTGCTCACCTGAAGTCAATGAAGGGACACTGATTTATGAGATCTGTCTCTTCCCTACCTTCATTTCTGTTACGTGACCTTTCAATGAAAATGAGCATAGGGAAGGGGAAAAACTGACATGGGAATAAGACAAAATATATTATAAAGATGAGCAGGTTTTCTGCCTTGCTGAACACAAGCACTTTGCTTGAAAGACGACCCCTATGGAAATTTGGACACGTCAATAATCTTCAAGCCATTTCTAAAACAATTATAATATATGATAAATTTCTATAACAAGCAAGCAAATTTGCACCGATTAATGATACTATAAACAAAAATCTATTGCTTTTACAAACAAAAATAAACTTTTCTTTCAGTTAGGTGCCAAAATTTGGCTGACTTTGTACATTAGAAGAATAAGTCAATTCTGCCATGTGGATGAAAACATATATCCTTTTGTGATGCAAAGCTCCTGAAACTTCAAACCGCTATAGAGCTCCATATAAGCTGTTTGCTGTACGGTCTTCAAAGAGCTGAAGCACCCATTAAGCAAAAGACAACAGGTACTCATTCGCACATGATTCTGACAGTGTGTAATACTGTGAGCAGACTGCACTTGCCAAGAATGGTAGCAATAAATTTAATGTAATGAAATGGAAAGTCAGACATGTTAGAAATTATTTATGTAGAAATAAGTCTGTTCTTTGAGGAAGGGCAATGAACTGAGTTCTCAGACCCGTCTGACAATGTCCACATAAGAAATGAAATCATCTAAGCCAAGCAAAGCATTCTACTGCTAAGGTTCCAAAGGATGAGAAGAAAAGTAATAATTCATGGAAGTCCTAGTGCAACAAGTAGACCAGTCCATCCACACAAAGTTCCTCCCACTGTTTTATATATTGTACCTCCACAGTATTCCAGTAAAATAGTGACAACAGACAACACTAATAATAAATTTAGGGGGATAAAATCCTGTCTCCACTGAAAACAAAGCAAAATTTCACCATTTTCAGAATCAGGATTTCAACCTTGAGTGCTTTTATTTTCAAGTATTCACAGCGAAGAGGTGACTGGAGAGGTGTCTGGCTTTCAGCACTCAGCCCCTCTAATTGTTGCCTGCTCTTAAAAAAAAAACCCTGTATTATCAGATTTTGAGAGACAGATTTTACACTTAGCTCCACTGGCTTCTTATCTATTTCAGGAACATCCAAACAGTGATAACTAAAATAAATAACTTTGCTTGTTTCCTCATCATCAGGGGATTTGCACCAAACATTTTTTCTTCCTTCTCCTCCCTCTGTCCATCCCGCACTAGCCTTCTTTTATTGCTCACTCTGATCATGGTTAATGTGAGGACTGTTTCTTCTTCTTTCCCCTTCACTGCCTCTTTTTAAGACTTATCTGAAAGTGACTGCTTCTTCCAGCCAACATAATAACAAGGAGTTTTTATTTTTTCATTCAGGTATGTTATTTGGAAAAAGAAGAGGTATTTTCCAGGATACTCAACACATTCAAGACCTCCTAAACACACAGCACTATTCTTTTGATTTGCCTATGTCCATAATAGGATATAGGCAAACATATATCCCTAAAAAAAGGCTGAAAAAGTGTTTTCTACTGTTTGCAGCCTTTCAGAGGAAAGCCTGTTAATATACAACGGAATCTGTCACCGTAAATTATGGAATGCCACAAGACAAGAGTGGGGATTAGCCTAACAAAACACCTGCCTATGTCAACAGTAAAACAAAGCTCCATCAGATACTGATCCAGGCAACTTAACATCTGCGCTCCACCATCACCACCTCCCCACTGACAGCTGTTCATGCTTACAAAGCATGTTTGCCTCTCCCCAACACCACTCAAAAGACTGCAAAGATAGTGCAAGTGTGGCTCCTTGACAGCTCAGTCTAAGGACCTCACACCAAAAGCATGTGCAGAGCTATAAATGTTTTGCTCTCCCTCACAGCAAAGAGATAAAGGTTTTATTTCTCCCAAGAAGACAATCTTACTTACTTGGGATAGCGTCTCTGCTGAAAGATGGGCAGAATCTCTGTATCTTGATTTGAATGTAGAAGCAGTAAATCTCGAAATCTTTCTGTCAGGACAAAGAAAAAAAAAGAAAAGAAAAGAAAAAAAAAAACAAACCCAGACTGTGACTCTGTACTGTAAGTTCAGGCCACAAGTAAGCAAGCAGTAATATAAGTGAATTTTCTTCTCCAGCAATATTTAGCAGAGGACAAGACTTAGGGTACAGGGACTAAAGATCACCTGTAAAACATTTTAATATTTTAAAATGCAATTTTTTTTCATCCAATATTGAATTCTAGTAGTGCTTTTAAGTTTCTGAGGTCTGCATAGAGGTCTTCAGGGTACCGTACTCAGATAGCCATAAACAGTCCCTGCCTTGAAGAGCTTAGTCTAACCAGAAAGGAAGAGGCACTAAGAATTCACCAGCCACTGAAGGATCACAGTAGTTTAAACAAGTATAGATTAATTAATTAATCTAAATTAAACTGCAGTACAAATCCTTCAGTAATCAATTCATGGGTATTTTTAAGGATTGTTGGAAGACTGGATTGCTTTTTCACCACTATTATATATTTTAAAAACTGCATGATAGGATCATCTGCAGGAGGTAAAGCTTTTGTAACTTAGCTTTACTGAGCAGCAAATGAAGGGGTGGTTGTGGTTTGCATTGCTGCCTTTCTCTGATGCCTTTCTTTCTCTAGAGGTGGTTAGACGCAATATGTCAAATGGGATCTGTAGGATCTTCTATTGGTACTGATTTCTCAGTTCCTGGAATATGGAAATATCAAAATTCACTTGATACCCAGATTCAGGGATAGAATTTCCCACACAGATCAAATCCTTCCGGCACACCTGGAAGCTCTCCATGGCATGGGACATGCTCTGTTTTCTTCTTTCCTTCCATCACCTGCAACTTTTAATCAAACCTACAGTGGCACAGAACCTAGGAAGGGTGTCACCTATGTCCTATCTCCTACTCTTCCTCCAGTACCTAATAACTGTGGATTTAAGTCTTCAGCAACAGGTGTTACCCTTCATTTCCTAAACCACAGTTTGCAACCTGTGTTGTGTGTAGTTGTGCCATGGATTTACTAACTCTCTTCCATGGCAGTTCTTCATTCTGGGAACTGAACCTGAGAGTTAATGTAGTCCTCTTCCTCTTAGATCCCTATGTATCTCAAAATATCCTCTAACATCGAATATATGAATAAGGAAATCAAGGGAAGAAAAGCATTTAGTTTTATATAATGCTACATCATAACTAAACTCCATTAATTTGGATATAATTCTGCTATGTAGCCTCTAAAATGGAAAAATCCCCACCCAAACAACACTTTATAAAGTCGCAATATCTTGAAAAAAAGCACAATAAATTCAGAAGGAAAACGCTCTTGTTAAGGGCTCAGTTTTAAAGGTCAATTGTCTCACATCTTTAGTCTTTCACTGGATGGCTAAGATGTATTGCAAACATCT
This sequence comes from Lophotriccus pileatus, assembly GCA_035583135.1. NCBI lineage: Eukaryota > Metazoa > Chordata > Aves > Passeriformes > Tyrannidae > Lophotriccus > Lophotriccus pileatus. Next base: position 34,375,348 of record JAWWES010000001.1, read on the forward strand.
TGGACAAGATACTAGGATCTGCCAGTCAAGAAATAAGGGCTTATCATTGTTCCTTTATTTCTATACCTCTTCAGATTCAATTTTGAAGAAAATAAGCACTCCTATCCCCAAAATTCTTACCATACCCTCAAAAATGTAACTTAGCTTTCCTACACCTAACTAGGACAGGGACTGGACATGGCCAACAAAAATAAATGCAATGCTGTAAAGATGAAAGTGAAATCCAAGGAGTACCTGTCACGGAACAGCCTGCTCACTGTCTTGACAAAAAGCCTGCCATCAAAACTACTTGCCTAAACATGATACACTATGATCTTTAAAGATACTAGACAAGAACTGAAAGGTTTAAGAAAGCTTCCACTGACGCAAAATATCCCACTGCCTATCTTCAGAGCTGGCACATTAACTTCCACCCCTACCTCCTCAGGAATCTCCCAATGTAACTCAAGCTACTGGTGCATTTCCAGGAATCCTTTAAAAAAGCCTTCATATGAACAACAGCCTTTATGTGTGCGTGGTGTGCCTGAATGAGGAAGTTTATAATGGCAAACACCAAATGGCAGCACTTCTTTCCATAACTTGAAGATTTTGACCTCCAGAATCAGGTCAGTGGTTCAGTGAGACACCATGATCTGCCTTTGTGGTGGCATGACTGATTTATTTTTGAGGGCCTGTACCGAGGTGTGACAGCAATGCGAAACAGGGAGAGATATGTTCCTATTCAGTTCAATGCTGCACAACACCACATTACGGGTAGGTGAGCAAAGCTGGTTTGCCAGATCTTGCAAAAGGCCTGTGACTCTGGGAGAGACAAAACATCTCGGTGGCCATGAAGATATGTCCTGCTCCATTGTTCTGTCTGAGATTGAGATCACCCAGGTGGAAAGCCATATTCCACATATTCCATCTCTATCCCCTATTCTGTGACTTCTTGTGCTGCTGCCCTTTCCCATTGATCAAGGCCACCTGGCTGCACTCCAGGACTCAATTCAACAAGTTGCGATCTTGAAAATATTTTGAATAGTAATGTGACAAGGCAAGCCAGTACTGGAGCAAAAGCAGCCAAGTTATGGCATCTGAAATTGGCCTAAACAGTTTTCCTACTGGATCTTGTTTTAGTTAAAGTCAACTTTTATTTTTTTCCCCATGTTATGGCAAATTTCCCAGGCAGATTTATTTTATTTTCACCATATGACTTTACTCATTTTTCCATGTGGCGTGGCTTAAGCTCAGCCAGCGACTAAGCCCCACACAGCTGCTCACTACTGCCCTCACAGGGGGATGAAGGAGAGAATCTGAGGAGTAAAAGTTGGGTTGAGATAAAGACTGTTTACTAGGACAGACAAGTAAAGAAATAATAATCATGGTGGTAATAATAATAATAATAGGAGTAAAATAATTAGGATATACAAAACAAGTGATGCACAATACAATTGCTCACACGTGCCAATCAATGCCCAGCCCGTTCCTGGGCAGCGGCCCCTGGCCAGCCTTCCTCACAGTTTATACACTGAACATCATGCCATATGGTATAGAATATCCCTACAGCCAGTTGAGGTCAGCTGTCCTGGCTATGTTCCCTTCCAGCATCTTGTGCCTCCCCAGCCCTCTCACTGGCAGAGTATGTAAAGCTGAAAAGTCCTTGTCTTAGTACAGAGATTACTTGGCAACAGCTAAAGCCATCAGTGTTGTATCAACGTTATTCTCATCATGCATTCAAAACACAGCCCTATACCAGCTATTAGTAAGAAAATTGACTCGATTCCAGCTCAACCCAGCACACCACACTGTATGGTTTTGTTCCACCTCAAGTCCATCCTACAACTTCCTCCATCACATGTAACCTCCATGTAAATCCTCTTAAGAGAAATGGCACACAGAACAGAAGCCTTTAGGACTAATTTGTCCCATGGGACCATTATCTACATGTGTCACTCTTCACATCTATGATATCCTTCTATTGCACATATGTTTGTACAGTATAAAAATCACTCTAGTACTGCCTTTAAGGACTATCCAGCGAGGTGATGAGAACTTTGGTAGCTATGGACAGGACACAGGTACTTTTGGTGCTTTTGTCTAGGTGTTTCTCTGATTAAAAAAAAATAAAAAAATATATATAACACTTACTTAACCAAGGTTGCTTACTTACTAAAGCTGGCAATTATCTTCTCTGTTCCTCATTCTATCCATGAAATTTGCATTAGGTTAAGTCTGTACTAGCTAGTCTCCTAACGATTTTTCACATTGTTCTGAGATCAGTGATACCATTGATTGTTCTGTCGCTCTGCTGAGTGTGGTCTCACTGATGCTTCCATGAGTCTACCCGCAGGACATAGTTCTCACAGACAACATGAACAGTTGCACAGTCATGACTTATGCTCAGACTTATCTTTCCAATATGCTGAGTGTCACAAATTCCTCCTGGCTTTCGAGTGTACAGTTCCTTCCAAATCCTTTACCATGAGATAGTGAGAAGTCCTCAGTTAAATTTAGACCGTCTCACTGAGACCATATATGTTTAGCTAAACATGTAACATAGTTACCTGTGATGACTAGAGGCTGGATGTATATAATATATAATAATATATAATATTATTCCCTGTCCTCCCAAATCAGGAAGGTTGTAGACTATAAAGTTTGCTACTGAAAGCTTTACAGATTTAAGCTGTCCTAAACATATATGTTTCATCTCTGTCTCTCATCTAATTCTTCTTCTCTCTATTCTACCTTTTGTTCCTCCACCCCTCCAAGCATAACATATTCACAAGTCAGCTACTGGAATCTCAGTATTAAATGCTCTTAACATCTTTATAATACCTTTTACAGCAGTTAATAATTTACAAGGACAGAAGGATGCATTTCAAGAGAAATTTTCTCTTTTAAATATTTAGATGGATTTCATATTTGTTCTCAAGTAGAATGCAGTTGTGCTCAGCATGGTGAGTAACACTAATGTCAGAAAAACCTGAGCAAGAATGGGCATATAGCCTGAAGTTCATTCAAACTAGTTATACAGTCAAGCTTCTTTCTTCCAGGATACACTATTAGAAATGTAGAAAGAGAGACAAAGGGATTTTTTTGCAATATTTTAATATCTGGGGCTCTCAAAGCAAAGAAAAACAACTTCTACAGAAGTTCCCTGTGATTTAAAACACACTATTATTCACATTCTGTAGACAGAGACACACTGTGGTGCACAAAGAGCACTGGCCTTGTTTTTCAAAGCTGTCACATCACTGAACCTCTTACTGCTTTAGCACTTCAAAAATGATGGCAAAGGTCACACACTGCAGTTGTAGGTTTGACTTTAAAAGTCAGATCTTGTGGTTGTCTTTTCTTGCTCCTTCTTATTACAAAATACCTTACAGAAAATAACAGCAAAGTCACTCTGCTTTCACTCTGCTGTGATTTTGCTCCTCTGAATTCTGAGAGTCTTGAAAAATCAAATCCCTGCTCTTTCAGAGTTTGATGGGTATGAACCCATGAGGTCACAGCAGTATATAACTAAATTCTGCAACATTACTTATTTGTTTATCCCAACTACTTTTTACCCAGCAGCCTTCCATTCTGAACCTCTAACAAAAAAATGTTGAACTGCATGCAGTCAACTCAATTAAGAACACTGTAAAACTGATGGCAGTTTCTTTTTAAAGGATAAGAATTTTTTTATATCAGTTGTATTGATTAGTTTTTAAATCAAGGTTCATAAGAATAAATAGAAGTGTGGTTAGAAAGCAACTAGAGAATGGGAGAACAGAATTGCCTCATCAATTTTCAAGTATAGAAATTGTGATCCAGCAGCCAGCATAGCTGTTTACCAAAAGGTCTATCCATAGTGTCACTCTTGTACATTTGGATATTTTGTAACCATGTTTCCGTAATTAAGCTGTTATGCATTCACTGATAAATAAGTATCAGTTCCACTTTTCACCCATAGAAACTTGCAAGTCCTGTATTTAAAAAATAAAAAATCTTCCTAGTTTTATGCAAAATGCAGAGTGGTCTGGAACACCTTTCACGTCATGAATAGCTACTCAGAAACTTGCAATAATTAAAACAAAATTAATTTAAAAATAAGTCAGGTTTCTTAAAATGTCTGACAGCATTTAAAAGGATTTGAGATCCACTAATCTGACTTGGTTTTAAGCTCTGTAAATTTGGAAATGCTGTCATAAGTAGTTCCTCAGTGCCTTGTAAAAATAAAAGGCATTTAGGAAGAAGTCTTTGACAGTTAAGGGCTATAAAACTATGATGAGCAACAAGATCACATAAAACTGAAATGTCCAATATTTTAGTTTGACCTGTGGCTTATTAATGGCTAAAGTTCCCGAAGTTAAGGAATTGTCACTTCTTTCCTCTTGAAGAATCAGTGCTACAAATATCCTCCATCAGATTAAAAGGGAAGGAAAGAAAAGGAGATGAGTTAATGTTGATGAGTAAAAGGTTTCAAAATGATTATATCATCAGCCTTGGAATTCCCCCGAAACATGTATATTTTGCTGATAGAGAGAGGCTTTTTGACCAGCTTGAATTTTCCTGATTCTCAGACCATTAAGCCTTAGGGAGTTTAATTCTCCTGTTTTTTCACCACCATTTCCTTCCCTCCAGATCAGTCATCTGAAAGACTAATTCGAGCCCATCATTTACAGAGCTACTTAAAACATCTGAAAGCTAGTGAAAAACCAGAAAATCGAAAACTATACAAAAATCCCTTGCTGTTTACATTTCTTTAAGAGAATTAGAGAAGCCTTTACAGAAATGCAACTGGATTCTTCATTTTCTAAGCTAGATGAATAACCAGTGATCATCCTTCTGTCCAACATTTTCTTTTGCAGAACTTCATTTAAGCAGAGGAGGGAAAAAAAAAGAATTCAACTTGTCATTACACAGGTCAGCAGTGAACCTCCAGTCACTCTAGACCTGCAGAATAGTCCTCTTTCTTTGAAGAAAGCTTCTCTATGCCCTGCTTTCCCTCCTAATCTGTCTTTGCTTCCTAAAGAGTAGTCAGCTCCTTCTCTTTCTCTAGCTGTATGCTTACCAGTTGGAAGCCATTCCCTCTCCCTGATTCTGGCATTAGCAAATCCTTTCCCTGCTGGAATTCTAGGAGCCCTCTTCAGTCTTTAAATTGTCCCAACTACTATGTCAAAATTAGCTTGGATGGATTTATTTCTAACCAGATCTCCCTTATGTACACTATACTCACATATATTGCATGATTTAAGTATGTATACCCATATATCAGCGAATGAAGAAATAGAGTAAAAGGCAGTTCTTGTCTCAGGAAACCTTAAAGATTAGAAGATGAATGATGAGAATGAAAAAGCATCACTTACTTGGTTTCAAAACCGTGAGGAGAGATGCTGAGGACCATATTTAGACTGCATTTTGTATGACTAACTTCACAAGACACCACCAAGTGACCCAGACTGCCCTTTAGCTACGCTGCCAGTACTCTGCTCCCCAGACAGCCAGTGAAGAGAAGCGGACACAACACCAAAGTCAAGCAGTCTTGATGCTCAGTACTGAGTTAGAAATCCTTCTGTAGATTACACAGAAAATCCCTAGATGAGTTGGGAATTAGCTGACTGCTGGAGTTCAAAACCAATGTCATAGTCAAGAAACCTTTTTTCCTTAAAGATACTTACTATACTTGAAGACTATTTCTGTCATGATAGAAGAGCTCATTCCACAACTCAGCGCTTACAAAGTGAAACAGTAAAACAATGTTTCTAAATAACACAAGACATCAACTTCAAAAAATATCTTTATAAATACACGTCCTGAAGGAAATGTTATTTATGCAGATTTTTTTTAGCACTGCATTAACAATTGCTGCCTTTGGCCATGAAGAGCTGTACTTTGCTGTTTGAATTCCCCATGAGTGAGTGCAGAGAGGCTCAACTACCATTTCCCTCAGAAGTCGTGTACTTTCCTCTTTCGGAACATGCCAGAATAAATGATGAGGGATCAGTATATCCCTTTTGGCTTTAAGGTGATGTTGTGACACCTGATCTAAAAGTCCTTGTATTCACAGAAAAAAAAAAAAAATTAAACTTCAAACTACACAAGGCAGGGGGAATTCAACTGATTCTCTCTTTGTAACTTGGAATCTAATACAGAAACTGGAGAAAGCCCAACCTTCCAAAAGCTACACTGAAAGGGAGCTACTATCCAGCTGTGCAATTACCGCAATACTCTCCAGCACTGCACAGCTCCAGAGCGTTTGCCTCTAAAAGGCTGAGTAAAGGCACAATTTGTCAGGCTGTATTGGTTTACACCAAGGCCTCCCCACTTTAACATCTGGCTTCCCTTGCAGACACATGTATGGAAAAATGATCACAGAGTAAGACCCTCCTGCTGTCACCTCCCCAGTCTCCAACCATTTCTGTGTCAGTGGATCTCATGAGTCTGAGACAGTTTGTCTATTAAGAAGTGAGTGTACTTCTCTAATGTACCTGTCCAGGTACCTGTATCTGACGGCCAAAAATTCTGATACTAGCAGAAATTGTGAGTAGTCAGGCCCTACCCAACTAGTCTTCCAGTGCTATGCACAATTTTTTAGACCATGGCTATATTCCCCTAAATTATATCTTTTCCAGGCTACAGAGTCCCTGAATAGTCAGTAACCCATGTCTGGAAGCCTTTCTATGCTTTTGATCATCTTTGTCATTCCTTCCTGAACCCTGTCCAGTATCATGCCTGAGTGATGAGGACCAGACCTGCACACAGGATTCAAGTCCTGGTAGCACCACAGAAACACAGACCAGCTGCACAGTCACCTCCTTGGCTTTACTTTTCTCTGCTCCTAATAATTTTTCTCTTTATTGCTGCTGAGTACTAAGCTGATGTCCTCATGGAAATAGTTATCATGACTCCAAAATGTTATTCTTGGGCTGTCATGGTCTCATCATTGCCAGCCATGTGTATTAGCTTGTCACCAAATATGTTAAATGCCAGTAAATATCTACATATAAAAATGTACTGGTATTTTTAGCCAGGTCTATAAATAGGTTTGCAAGTGTAATATATTTTATACATTTGAACAAGCTACAAGAACTTTTCATTAAACCTATCTAGGTAGAAGTCACAAAATAACGGAATTAATCCTATCCAAGGCTAAAATTTTGTACTGTAACAAAACCACCACCAGCCACTGCAAACTTATTCTTGTGCTTTTTTCTATTCATATTTGACCTCAGTGTAAGCCGTAAGCATTGGATCATTTCACCCTCTTACTAATAAAGACATAGATTCATTATTACTCTCAAATATGCAAATAAACTAATGTATAATAACCTCACAGAATCACAAAACAGTTGAGGGCAGAAGAAATCTCTGGAGATTATCTAGTTCAATTCACCTGCTCTAAAAAGGGTCAGAAAGAGCAGATTGCTCGTTGTCATGTTCACTTGGGTTTTATGTATCTCCAAGGATGTAAACTCCACAAGCTCTCTAAACAACCTGCTCCTATTCCTGATCACCCTCACAGTGGAAATGTTTTTTTCTTGCATTTGAAAAGAATGTTCTGTATCTGAATTTGTGCCCGTTACCTCAGCTCTGTCACTGGGCACAACTGAGAAGGGCCTACTTTACTCCCTTACAGGTAAAAGCAGGTAGGACAAAAGGTCTTGGAGGAAACAATTACATGCCATGAGACTTGAATTCCAGACCTAATAAACCTTTCCTTGTGCAACATAAGGGGCGTTTTAAGGCTGAAAAGAGTGTATTTTGCCTTTGGCCACTGTTGCTGAGGTGGGTTTGCACAAAGGTTTTTACATGCCCAAAACACACAACAGACCAGTCTCCCACAAATCATTTCTACTCCATTACAACAGAACAGGAGGGACATGCTAGCAGATTCTGGCCTAGCAAAGGATGCCACTACAGACATGTTACTGCTAAGTACATCTCAGTTCTTTGTGCCAACTACTTTCTGAAACGTCCCCTTAATTTCAGTAATTCAAGTATTCAAGGCCATGTTGGATTGAGCAACCTGGCCTAGTGGAAGGTTACCTGCCCATGGTAGGGGGGGGTTGGAACTGGACGATTTTTGAGGTCCCTTCCAACCCAAGCCATTCCATGATTCTATGATATAACTAGCAGGTCTGCTTACAGAAAAAAAAATATAAATAGCAATATTTTGTGTTTTAATTGATTGCCACCTTTGGATAAAAGTGAAAACCCATGTCTGTTTGAGGACAAGGGCACAGCTGGTTAGGAGACAACTGTCCCCACAGCTGATAAACATGCAGTCAAGACACTGCTGTAGAATAAGCTTCAGACACACTGGGCAGGTTAGATGCTGGCTTCCCTTAGTTGGGGCAGGGGTGGAAAGAGAAAGGGAAATGATAAGGAAACAGGAGTTTGCAAAAAAAGACGGGAGCTTCCTTGTTAATGGACCCTCACCCAAAGCCTATATAGTAAGAAATGGCTCAGCCCTCATCGGTCCAACTGTAAATGTGAAGGATGCTGCTTAACACTGAGGCTTAACAGAGGTTAGTAAGCTTAACCTGGACTTGCTCACAGCCAAGTTGTGTCAATACCTACATGGAAGGAGCTAAGTTGTTCTCAGAGTCTGTGCTAATCGCCAGAGGGAAAGCTAAAATGTGCTGAATACTGTGCTTGGAGTGAACAGTGCTGATAGAAACCCTGTGTCGGAAATGCCTGTCCAGTCAATGACTTAGCTGAAATAAAATGCTAGAAATAACAGTAAGACTCAAATAAGAAACAAAAGAAGAAACAAGGTACTAAAGGACTCCATTGATATCTAAAAATAATTTCCCCTGCGTTTTCAGCTGCCTGTCTCTTTCAGAGAACACACACAAATTCTTCTTTAAAAGCACTCCTAGTGAAGCATAACACAGGATAATGTGATCCGAGCTCAGCTGGATCGTATTTTCAATATAAATTTTGCTAGTCAGCTGGGGATGATCCACTGGGAAGAAATGGATGTTTTTTTCCAAGGTTCTAATCACATTTGAGGTTCCATTTCTTATAACATCTCTCAAAGAGCAATATCAAAACTTTGAATAATTTGAATAACTGACAAACTAAATAAGCCATCAGATACTGGTTGCTTGGTTGTTTTGTGGGGTTTTTTTGTTGGTTTGGGTTTTTTTTGTTGTGGTTTGGTTTGTTTTTTTGGCGGTTGTTTTTTGTTTGGGTTTTTACTTGTTTTGGGGGTTTTTCTGTAGGTGATAAAGTGTAATGCACACAAGTTATCAGGTAAGGTATTCAAAATTTGGTTTAATTTTACCTGATGTGAGCAATTCTGTTATTTCTTCTTACATCTGAATTAGACAAGTCATTTTTGAGAATTTAAGCCAGACAACTTCATGAATATAAACTGCTACATATAAACTAGGCTGGGCAGTTTTCATTTATTCTTAATTAATAATTTTTTAAAAATATCTGTATTTGTTGACTTAGCACTAGCTTTTGTGTAGACTTCTGTGTTAAAATAGGCTGTGGGATTTTCTATCAGACTTTAATCTCCATCTTCCAACTATTATGCTATAAACATAGTGAAATACTAAATAGACATTTTTACTTGACAGGAAATCTGTTACTATCCAAGTCAACAGAAAACGTATTCCCAGCCTTTAATAGGAGAGAAAAGCTGAAAAATATTACTATTAAATACTACACTGATAATTATTTTCTAGAACAAAGAACCAGTGGTTTGATGTGATTTAGATCAAACTGTTCCTCACATCACTGTAAGGAAATGGTTTGGCATATACTTTTCTGAAAAAGTGATTTTGACACCTTGGTAACTAGACATTGTCATTAGATATCTATCTTCTGATTGTTTAGTTACCAGTCATGACCTGGCATATAACAATACATCAATGCACCATCACAAACTCATCAATACATAATGGCATAGGCATTATAAAATCATCTGCATAGAGAAATGGTATACTCTGGTACATATGTGCTGAAAAGCATGGGAGATTTTTAAAGAAAAATTAATTCTTAACAAATTTTTTGTTTAATTAATTCTGCTTTATTTGGAAACTAAGAAAATTATATTTTCCATGCTTGTTAATAATTGAGCACAATTAGCATAATCGCCTCAACTAATTAAGAAAATGAAAACATCAAATAACAGAATTTAAAAAATGTCTTCCTTTAATTACGAATTTCAAACCAGTCACAGCTAAGCTTGAGAGTCACTCAACTAACACAGTGTAAGCAAAATCCCTGAGGGAAAGCCCTGTGCCGTCAGGCTGGCACCAGTCACTTGGCAAAGCACAGCAAAGCACCACAGCTTCAACTCTGAAAATGTGTGTGGGTGTCTGTGGCATTTTCCTTGAGGAAATGGCACTTACAGTGTGTTTAATGAATAGGGGAATATGTTAAATTTATGACAAAAGATAGTCCTTAAAATTGCTTGTCACAGTAAAGAGCACAAACTGCCCACTGATTTATTTTTATTTCATATAACATGAGGAGGCTTCTCAGGGCTGTAGGTGTGCTAATTACCATTGACAGTACAGTAAAATCATCACAGCAGCCACTTCAGCAATACTCAAAATAGCCAATAATCTCTGAAACAACTCCTCTCTGCAAAATCCCCATTCCACACTGAAAAATGTGTCAACAGCACTCAGTAAATACCACCTCCACTAAGTCCATCTTTGTTCAATACATATAAAAAAGACACTAATGTATCTGTTTGGATCCACAGACTTTCCAGGGTCTTTCCCCAGCAGAAGAGCATTTTCTCATTCATGATCATGGTATTCACTACTGGATTTTAAGTTTTACTAACATTTTAAGTGATGATAAAATTTTCTGATTCCAGGTAAGTCACAGATCTAAGCAGTCATCCACTGGTCATCAGCTTCTATATGCAGAAGAGAGTCCCTTCAAATTACTAAAAACACAGTGATGCTTTCTGTAAAGCATTGTCCAAATTTTACTCTCTGTAGATGGTCAAACATTTTCAATCAAACCATTGTTTATCTAGGATACTGAGATTAAAAAAAAAAAAAAAGTTATTAAAATGTAAAAAACACATCCAAATGCTGAAAGTATAGGGAGATGTGTGGGCACGTATATATAAATAAAATGCAGCACTTCATGAAAGTCATAGTTAAGTTTTCTCACATGCCCATCTCTTTTCCCAGCCAGAAACTGCACTCTGTCTGCCAAAGATGCAAGTGTTTCTCTCTCCAGGAGAGAGTGAGACCGTGGCATATTACAGTAAATATACTCTAAACTAGGAACCCAGCCAAGAGAAGATAAAGAAAGCTGGAGACATACAAATCCTAAGAGGCAGCAGGGAGAGCATTTACAAGTGATATTTTTGGCTTTCAGACAGCATTTTTGGCCATATGAATTTTTTGAGAAAAAAGTAATATTTCTCTATGAAAAAGTAAATTAATTTTTTCTTTTAAAAAGTGGAAGTATCTTCCATTCATTTACTAGGCAATTTTATTGCTCATACTTCTCATGGAAAAACTTGCTTTCAAAAAGTAGCTGGGAATGTTATTTCATTCCCTGCTAATTGCTTTGACTTCACTGCCTCTTTGTCAGACCTGCTGAAGGCACTGCATGCCTGAAAGACAACCTGTTTTTTCCAGCTGCTTCGGCTGATCTAATAAAAGATATTACTTTTCCCTACAAAACTTGCCTCTCATGGAATATTATGTCATTATAAGGTACTGTGGTTTAATCTGCTATAAACGTCACAAACTATATAAATAAGAAGTGTCATGTTATCCTTTTTGAAACAAGCTCTGGCACTTCATCTCCATTTTGAGCAAGAAGAGCTTAAAAGAAAGAAAAAGAGGAAGAGCAGAAGCATGCCTGAGATGCAGAAATGTGGGTTATGTTGTCAGTGAAACAAAATACACACTGCCCATCAGCTGCTGCACTTCATACCAAACATCCATTTATTGCTGTCACAGCACAGTCTACTTCCTGTAGCACAATGGGCACATTCGTATTTCGGAAAGTAATTTCCAGACTATAAATTCCCTCTAACAGTTTCTCCTCACAGCACTTCAGTTAATACTGAAATAAGTCAGTCCTTTGTCTCACCAAGAAATGCTACATGCAGCAGGTACTTCAAGTTTCCCTCAAAACTGGGATGCACTAGCAATTAATTTACCTTGCAGCATCTTAAACCTTATACAGTATTTAGAATTTTTGCCTTGCTGCCTTTTGAAATTTCAAGATCTGATAAAAAGAAAAAAATTGGGGTGCAATTACAGATTAATTTAGTGGATTGACACTCAGAAAAGGATGGCTTTTATTCTAAAACTTCAAGGTTCATAGTCTGGCACAGAGTTGTGATTAGTGCATAGTTTCGTACGTGGTTTAAGTTTGTATAAAATGCACAGGCACAAATATTTTAAGCTAAACTCTTCTGTTCTGAGCAGATATAAGGATATCTGCTTCTAATTAACTCCCACAGAATTAACTGCTGTGCACAGAACAAATTCTGAACAAGTGAGGGCCCCTCTTCTCCCTTCTGATCCAAGCTTACTCAGGGAACCTGTAGAAATAAGCAGACAGGTAGGAGAGATCAAGGAATAAGGGGCAGTACAAGGTAACATGGCAGATCAACAACCATGATTACTGGTGGTCCTCACGGCAAAAGAGAGTTACACTTTAATTCACACCACCGCCCACATCAACAGTGACACCACTACTGAAAGGCAAGACCACTTCTGCATTTCAAAGGAATGTTAGAAGTGGAGAGCATGCAGAAAGCAAAGAGCCAAACAAATGCAAGGTCTCAAAAGCTGAATTTGGTACAACAGATAACCAAATGGAAAGTTCAAAAGTGCCATGCTCATTTTCTGCATTTGCACACAAAGAGGCAACAACTAAAATGTACACACATTTCTCAGAGGTGGTTCTTGCCCTGAAACAAGGAAAGAAAGATAAAGAAAGGGGGAAAACAAACAAACCACAAACCAACAGAAAAAAACAGTAAGTTATGTGGTCATTGTAAAGTTGAGCTTCATTTTCACAAACAGCATAAAAAGAGCCCATGAACATCCCAAGGCTGATGCTGAAAAATCTGCAGACTATTTCAACTCCAAATTCTGGGTTTCATTTATGTTAACTTCAATATAGAAAATAATTCTAAAAAGTTATCAAGCATCATGCATGAGTTGGGAGCATATAACAATAAGTGTCCCTCTGATAATAAAAATCATAAATATCAACAGTTCCTACAGAGGTTTTTCCTATTTTATGCTCTAAATCTGAAATAGATTTTTCCTCATTAACTGCAGCAGGTTTTACAATCTGTTAGAAAAGGATCACAAATATTTAAAATCTAGTTTTAAGATATTTTAACCACTAATTTTTATTTAAACTGTGATAAGTCATAATTCCAAGTCTGAGTGTCTCTGCTTTTGTCTTCTGTCCTGAAGGGAGAATTTTCAATAAACCTGGAACAAAACTACATATTTGATAAGGATTCTTTAGTAAAATTTGGGTGTCATCTAAGGGAACCTATTGTCCCCCTAGGAAATGCAGGTACCAAACGCCAGCTCTTCATGCATGTGAGCTCTCCTGTTTCTCTAGAAACCATTACACACTGGAGCTCATTAAAGGCGCTCACACAAAGGAACCTGAAAATCCAGCCAGACATGTATAATTCAGTGCTTGAAGCAGCTGTGTATCTCTGCATAGAAACTACATAAGAATGGAACTTCCCTAAGCAAAGCTTAACAGAAAAAGGATGAAACACTGGCAACTTCAGAACAGCAACTTTGCCTTCTTAAATAGGCAAGCACAGCACAAAAATAGTGATTACAAAACCAGAAATCTTCCTGGCAGTCCACTAAAATACATGTCCTAAAGATCTTCTGTCTTGTAATTCTATTATCGAAGTGGAAAGCAATTTTTAGGGTTTTTTCACTACATTCGTTCTGATCCTATCAGATGCTACATGTTAATGTGCTCTACAGCTTTCAATCCTGTAGTTCATAAAAGTAATGAAAACATCTGAAGCATGACAAGAAATCCTGCAACTGTGTGTTCTTGGATCAGTCTTTAATTACAGCAACATCCACACATCCTGTGCATATTATATCAAAGGATACAAATAAATTTACATCACTGAGACATGTAATTTTCTATAATCATTACATGATTAAAAAGAACTTGAGATATGCAAAAAGGTGGATGTTTACAAATAACAGGATACATAAGGAAAGAACTTCTATGTAGGAGAAAATTTCCTTCAAAGTAACTTTCTCACCAAAAACTCTTTTTCCCCTCATTAACTGTTCAAATTGGATTTGACTCAAGTTACACTGTTTTTGGTACTAAGTCAGCTGGAGTTCAACTACTGTAAAACAATCCAGGTCTGTAGCCAAAAATTCAGACATGTTCACCTTTAGCATTAGTTCTTTAATCAGAGGAAACGGGCTTTCAGCATTGAGTCAGTAAACTAAATCTGGTCTCCTTTTTTTCAATCTCTTAACCTTGTCTTTTATGAACCTTTTTTCAGGAATAAATAAAATAATTAATGAACATTAATGGTAATGAAGAATAAAATTAGTATTCTTTACAGCACACTATGGCTAATTATATTTTTAAGGCATATTAACTTTCCAGAAATGTAACTATTATTTTATTACTAATGTCAAATTATATTAAAAAGAAACTATTAAACCTTTTTAGCACTCAATTCTGATATCTTCCTCAGAAGTGGAAGTAGGATTCCCTGGCAATATAAGAATTGTTAGTCATATAATCTAACAGTGGAAAATAACATCTATCTCACCTCTGCCCTCTTCCAAAACCACACACTGATTTTGCTGGAACACCACACAGCACCACATCATTAACACCTTTACACCCTGCCAGGAACCTTCTGGAATAACTAAACACAACTATGGAATGAAAAAGGCCCAAATTCAAGCAGAGCCTTGAGGTAATAGCAAGAGTTGACCAACTGTTCATCACCAGTGAGTAGATATTTTTAAAGCAACTCAGTAGCAGCTACAATGAACCTGGGACAACCCTTTCACATCCTGTAGGCTGACTTTTTAGTCTTATCATTGCTTCTTGTCATCTTCTGCTCCACACATTCCTCCAGTCTGAATCAAGACCTATTAAACTTACAGTAGATACTGACTGTGTGATCCACTACTTCAGTACATCTTAAACTATCCTCAGGGTTACTGGAAATAAAATATTGCCTCTTTGCTAGACCCTACACTTGCTGATAAATTCCAGGTAAGTGCAGCAATGAGCCTTGGGATGCTTCAGGCATCCTCTAAATCAGGAGCTGCAAGGGCTTAACAAGGCCATGCACATACTCCTGACAAACCCTCCCGCACCAGAAAGTTTAAATCATTCTTCCTTCAGAGCCACTTAAAAAGTATGTTTATTTTCTTCTGTGAACATGACAAAAATCCTTAGTCAGCCTCCAAAATTGCAAGCAACCACCTTCCTTTTTTTTTTTTTCTGTTTAAAAATAAGAAATTTGGGGCGTATACTGTTTGCTCTCTCAGGTCTTAATCCATAGGGAGTTAAACAAGGTCCATGCTTTCATACATTTGCCATGTTCTGGAAAATTGTTGTTTTTAACTGAAAAATGGTTTGTTTGGTTTTTTCCCCTGAAACTTCCATCTCCAAATCTGGACCTTACAGAAAAAAGGACTGTGACAGTATCTGACAAAACTTTCCATCATACCATGTCAGGATTCAAAACAAGGTAGTCTGTACCTAAATGACCTAGTGACCAGGCATATCCTCATTTGTAGCACAAAGAACTAAGCAAAGATACATCTTTTTTGATGAGACTTGGAGTTTATTAGGGTGATACAGATCGGTGCCCCATAATCTGTCTGTTCTCTCTCTAGCTGGACATTTCCAGTACACATCACCACCTCCCACTGCCATGACATTTAGTAAACTACAGGACACAGCTATCAGATTCAATGGCTGGTATTAAAGTGCTCATAGGGCATTCCCACAATAGACATCATGCTGCCGAGGACAGGCCTTGTGAACGTCTCCAGATCACCCACAGCTACACAGCAGGATGGTGTCACTACTACAAGATAAAATTACTGCAGAGCACAGAACAGCATCAGTGCTCTATAAATGGTCCCACATCAATTTGTACCAGCAACACACTGCAAAATAACAGCAATGTTTTACTGCCTTGAGGCATGCAGCTCACCTTAACACCTCTGAGTGCTCTGTATTTGTTTTCCATAAAAACATGCTGCATGGTTTTTGAAGCCTGTTACTTCTGCATCATCAGTATCACTTTGTCTCACACCCTGAAGCTTGTCTAGTGAATGAGACACATTGTCTTGATACATTGCTATGTTTTTTTTCACTGCTGTCAAGTTGTTGGATGCAAGGCATGGCCTGTGGCATCTCTTTTTCCCTCCAGAGATACCAGATGAAATGTCAGCTTTAAAACTAAGCAAGCAGTAGTACCTGAGGCAGCAGCAAGGACAGAGGAGGCATAAGGCTGATAAGATGACAGCTCTGAGGACAAACCAGACAGTGGGACAAAAGAAACTTTAAAAAAATCCTTTTGTATATACTAAACCAGAAATTGTCTCAAAGCTGAAGGAAAAACCACAGAGGTGACCACAGAGATACAAGAGAAGAAGAACAAAACAACTAGAGAGGAGGCCAGTAACAAGATCAGCTTATTGGCTCAGCCATGGATCTCACAGCTCTGACCTGTGTATGAGTCATTGCAGGGCCCTCAGTGTTACTGCATGGTTTGAAGCTGCCATCCACCAGCTCAGCTGGGACAACTGCCAAGCAGTCACAGAGGAAGACAGGCTGACTTAGCTCTGAGCCACGGGACTAACACAACCTGCATGTGTGCAATCACCACAGGTCAGCTGCTGTACACACACTGTAACTCAGGTGTCTAAGCACTGACAGGAGAACTAAGCTGTGTTCTACAGCCATGGGTTTCACAATGCCACTGAACCTTTTGCTAATACAATGGATTCTGACTTTAGTCACATTTCAGCACAAGGGCAGTAGCTAAATGACCCAAAAAACATTTTTTAGGGAGATCTATAATAGCTGTTCCAATATTCACAATACCCATGGCATATGGTAAAAAACAGAAGGAAAAATCAAGTTAGGAACCTTCACATGGGAAAAATCATGACTAGTTGTCAGTTAATCAAGCTAACTACCTCTGAGGCAGTGATGAAGATGAATGAAGAGAAAAAGGCATGCTTTGAGCCTGGCCTGTCTCATCCTAAACTAGACACATAAACAGGTCAGAGGCCTACAAAGGGAGCTATGGGAAGTATTTTAGGTGCAACTGTTTGCTACAGGCACCTGAGGGCACATTACAGCAATACCAGTGCTTGAGTGCCTGTTTTCTGTGAAGAACATGAAAGTTAAGCACTACACCAATAAGTTACCAATACCACCATAAAAGAGGTGAGAAATAGAAGATCTCAGACTTGAATTGGAAAAGGATGTGGGTACCTACAAAATGGGAGGAAAATTTCTGCCTTTATCAAAATCTGCTTCTGAAAAGGGCACATTGAGCTCTTCTAAGCTCAGATAGCAACACTTCATTTGAATGGTGCACAAAAAAGGGCGTCTGAATTACCATTTTGTCTGCAAAGGTCTCACAGCTACCGCTTCTGAGGTTTCTTCCTCTCTTCCCTACTTCTTCTGTCCTACATTTTTTCATTATTCAAATTATTGATTTTAAAAAGCAAATAACACTATTGGCTGAAAATCTACTAAATATCTGCTCCTGTGCAATGCATTATTTCTAAAGTGACTAACTTTTCCAGAAGTCATTTCTTTCAGCTTATTCTACTGGATATCTAAAATGCTAGGTACTGGGATATGGGTACTAAATGACTTCCCATCAACAGCACCTTCTCATCAGTAGCTGGAAATACTATTAACCCTTATCTTTTCTCTTGACATACAGCTGCTTTCCCAACTGACAAAACAAAGTCATTACAGCTACAAGATATTCTAATTAATTTTCAAAACATAAGACTTAGTGTTAAGAGACTTGACCTGAAACAACTAGCAGAATTGGTTTGCCAGCAACCTGTATCCCCTCTCCTGTCCTTACAGCTTATGGCAGGAAATTGCTACTTCACCACATCTCTCAGGAACAGACAGCATAAGCTAAAGCCATCCCAAGGAGAAACTAACCAGTTCTTCTCTGCATTTCACAGCATATCTGCACTCCTCTTGCATCCTTTTAATTTAGGCTTGTAATTGAGTTCTCTGAAATAAATTGCTAAGTCTCTTTGGTGTCAGGTATAAACTGTCAGGAATGTGAAAATGTAATACCAAAGAGAATTTTAATAAATAGGATAAAGGCTTAGAGAATAGGTCAGGAGAAGAGCTCAAATGACAGTATGTCTCATAAAAACTCCTCCAGTCTAATATCCTGTCTGCAGAAGCAGCCTTTAGAGCATGCTTAAGAAAGATAATAGGGAATGTGGCAAATATAATAATCCTTCCTCAAACAGTCAGCAGATTAGAGACCACTAATTGTCACAGAGCTTAAGGGAGCGAGTGACAACAGGGCTCCATGGCACAGATGCACCACAAAGGGCATGGGTAAGCCATCCGCTTCTTGACAGCACATTTGACTCTGGGAGAGATCTCTCTCTTTAGCAAAACTACTGCGATAAACGGTCTCCAATGTGACAGTGTCCTGAATCTCATGCAGTCCAACATAGGCAGACCTTTCTCTCAGTGGAGACTATAAATACTGAGTTGGGGGAATAATATTTAAATGCTAAATAGAGAGCAGTTCATACCACCGAGGCAATCAGAAAACTTGAAAGATGCCACTTATTTTGGAGAGGTCATTTAGCCAGTGCTTCTCCATTCCACTCTCCCAAACAGCCTACTGTCCTCTCCCATCTAGAAATGCTGCTTAACAACAAGAGAGCCATCATTCTGAGGCAAAACAGAGGCTAATTACGCCCATAATCTGCCCCTGTCTAGCCAACATCCTATACTTCAAGCAAGAACAGAAAATCAGGGTGATTATGGAACATATGCGCATAAGACATTGCCCTCACAACCTTTGCATATTGAAGTCTTCCACAGGCAAGTATGCAGCCAGACCAGAAAGTTCAATATTCATGGACTTATTATCCCTGCATTGGTCTAATCCTTTTTAGGGCTACAAGCTCATTCGACTCAATTCCACAAACACACAAGCTGATACAAATTAACATGGAAAATATTTCTTCATAAGAAATGAAGCAGACAGTGCTGTGTATTCATCTTCCTTACAAGGAAATGCTATGCTAAGCAGGAAGAAAGTCAGCCACCAAGGAATAATGACAACTATCACTTGAACATACAACTGTCACAGGGAGCACCAAATTACCATTCTCCTCTGTGGGGAATCCTGGCTTACACCTCTGATCTTGGAGGACATTCAAAGAGCAGTGGAAGAGCATGGAAGAACATGAAAGCAAACCTGTAATCTCAGTGTACCATAGGCATTAATTAACCTGGCTGCCATCCAAACTGCTGGCATCAAAATCCGCTTATCTGGAAGCTGCACATTTCAGCATTTCTAGAGACACTACTACACACAGAGGCACTGCAATGCACAGGGGCAGTGGTCTACCCACAAATAAGAAAAAGAGCTAGAAATGGAGGAACACTGAAAATTATTACAATGTAATCAGAAGATCTGTTAGTAGTTGGAAAAACATGTTATCTGAAGAAATGACACATCTGAATAAAGCAGGGATTGCATCAAGAACATAATAAAAACCATTTTGGAAAAACAAGCATGAACAATTTCTAGAGAGAATACACCACAGTCAAGGAACAATTGTGCTGAAGCCAGAAAGGGAGAACAGTTCAAGTAAAGGCATTTGTCTCTGAAAAGAAACTGTTTTTCTACATACCTGTCCAGTCTCCTACTACTTTTATGTGGACCCCAAACGTTGCTTTGGTATCTGTAGGGCACTAAAAATATTAAATATATTAAGGACCACTTCTGGTTAGGAAAAAAAATAACAAAATGCATTCAAAGTACATTTGCTAAGACAGAACCTGGTGTAAATAGGTCATTCCTGAGCAGCCATACCAGCAGCTATACCATTTAAAAAGCAAGTCTATCATAATATAATTTGAGAAGCCAGGCATGTCCAGTCTCCAATCAGACTTAACCCTTTCTTCTGGTCACAGAGGAGTTTCGATGTTTGCTTGGGGGTGTGATTTAGAACAGTCACTTCACCTAAGCATTACACAGAAATTATACCAACTGAGGATACAAAAGCATGGAAATACTCGCTGTACTATCAACACTTATCACTCATAATCAGAAACCACCCCATCACTCCTAAATCAAGGCATTTAAGAGATTTCTGGCTCTTGACCATCAGAGTCCATGTTTTCAAGCTGATCATTCTCACACAACTGATGCTTTCCTCTAATTGTAAAGTGAGATTTTGGTGGATTTCACAAGAGCTTCCAATTTGCAAAGGAAAAGCAGCACATCATAAAAAGCACTATGCAGCCACCACTCTCTCACTCTGCACATATGCCCACACCTCAGGGCTATTTGCTTTTGACTATCAACACAGGAATGCTATTATTTACAGTCTTATCCACACTGTGGTACCTAAGAACCTCCAGACAAGCCAAGCCAAGTCAAAGGTCTAAGATGCCCTCTAAGTTTTGTTTCTTGTTAGCTACAGGGACATTTTAAATGCACTGCCTGGACAGCTTTTGCAGGTACACCAAATAATTGCACACATAAACAGGACAAGCAACTATTACTCAAGAAAAGGTTCTTCACTTTTCTTCTATAAACCAACACCACTGATTTCTTTTTGATAACAGATATTACTACTAAATTTTGACACCTTTCTTAGAATCAAGATTGATCCAAGCTCCATCATGAAACCAATACCTAACAGATGGTGCTCCTGTCTCTCTTTTTTTTTTTTTCCTACTGGTAAAGACAAATATGAGTTCTGAGGAGAGGGCTTAAATTCAAGAAACACATCTGTATTACAAATAAAAGAGGTCCAGATAGCAAATCCAAGCACCAAATACTCAACCATGCACTATGCTTGTGAAGACACTTCTTGGCTCTGTTGTGGACTTTTGCCATTAGCATTCCCAAGATAATGTGTTGTGGAGTGAAAAACCACTGGCCTCAGGGCTGAGGGTCAGTTCCTTATTTAACAGCAGACACAGATAAAAGGTTAGTATTATCTGTACCTGAGCAAACCTAAACAGGGAATACAAAGTCTCAGCTAGTCATTCCATTTTCCTGAAGGGAAAGAGCACTCTTGTTAAGATTGCTGATTACTAGACAGACTCATATTTAATTTCTTGTCATCTTCCACGTTGTCCTATAAAAATGGGATAGAGAAGCCTACAGTCCCAATTATTTCAGCAAGTTTCAGACTTCAAAACCAAAATGGCATTAAGGGAGGGATGCTGGCAAACTTCACACAATGAGGCCAGGGTTTGATATGTCTAATGACAATGTCTTCCTACAGAAATATCAAAGACCAATTCTCCATATAAAAGCAGGTAATCAGCCTCTCAGGTAGAAAGTTGTATACTGGCAATAAAAAGGTCTGTTCTCCTGGAGACTTCTGTAAGAGCCTTCAGCAGGGTTTATTTTTCACTCTGGGCTATTGCAGGGCTCTCTGTTTCACAGGAGGTTGACTGATTTTCTTCATTTAACTATCCACGGTCCCAGTTCAGTACATCTTCTATAAAATTGTCTGTCATTCTCTCCTTCCATGAAGTTAATGGCAGAATACCCCTTGTCTCCAGCAAGAATAGGTTCAAACCTGTTATACTTCATGTTACCCTTGTGACTAACTCCTTTCTGCACTACTCTGAAAAATTATCCAATAAAAGTGAGATTTATTTCTCTTTAAACTTTAGGAAACCTATGTTGATACTTACGGCTGGATTTGGTAGAGCCTCAGAGAGTTCTGAAAAAATCTTATTGTGCTGCTAAGTCTTACCGGAAGAAACAAGCCCATATGGGCTACATGGAGTGAAATGCCCCCAGTTCAAGAGAGAGAAAGCATGTAGATGATCCAGCAAAGGGTCACCAAAACAATGAGAGGATTGGACAACCTGACATACAAAGAGAGGTCAAAAAGGGACCATGTTTGTGCAACCCAACAAGGAGAAGGTTTGAGGAGATCACTGTCTTCAAAGAAATAAAAAATAGATATAGACAAGATGAAAGTGCTCTCCTGTCTTCAGCATCATGCGTGGAGGCAGGACAACAGACCAGGAGCACAAGCTGTTTCAGAATCATTCCATGATTCTATATGGCTACAAAAATCTGCTCTAGGTGATGAGCAACAGAGAAATCTGCATATGAGAGCATAACATAAAGTAAATGAAAACTATGTTATGAGCATCTGTGCCTCCAGTTTAGAGCACCCTGAATATTTAACATCACTGGATCTACTCCCAGTCAAAAACCAAGTCCAGAACAAGAAACAGGACAAACCTTACTGAAATTATTTTAATGTTATTAATACTATTTAATATTTTAAAACACTCTTTTTAGGCCTAGGGGTGCATAGAGGGGAGGTGAGTCAACAGAAAACTAGCAAGAAAATAGAAAGTTAATTCCTGAATGCATCCAGTTCCTCTGTACTACTCTGGCATAAGAATTGTGAAGCCTGTTTGATGAGATGTTAGGTTTCGATTACATGCTGTCATGGAAATGCTAATGATGCAGTGTTATCTTGGTGCATGGATATCTGTTATAAGAAGAAAGGAGATGAAAGAGATGCCCAAGTTACATATCCCCGTGTGGCTCTGCAAATAAACCTCCTTACAAGTTCCTGTAGAGGTACTGCTTTCGAGTATACTGCACCACAGTAAACACCATCTTCTGAGTTTGGTGCTGTAGTAGGTGGACTGAATAGTGTGCAAAGTTACAAAGAAGATCTGTGCCACAGCTGGAAGAACGAAGTGTCTGATTTGGGAATTAAAAAGCTCATTGTGGAGTTTATTTAAATAAAACTCCTTCAAAGAAGGCTTTCTCTTTGAGGAGAAAGGCATGATATGATCCTAATATGGATTTGCAGATATCCTGGCTGGGACTGGAAACACTGCAGAGACCGTGTTTCCATGTCACTGCCTGCCAGGGTAGACCAGCTGCACTGCAAACCCCAGATCATCAGCCCATCCTTACTCCAGAATCGATGAACCCTTACCCAGATCAAGAAAACACATTAAAGACTTGTCATGTTTGGAAAAGAGGCAGAAATGAGGGGAAAAAAAGAAGAAAGAAACACACCCAATGTATTTTCCCTCCTGTAAAGGAGGGGGAAAAAATAATAAAAGCAATTAAAAGTTTTCAACTTCATCAACTGACAAGAAAATGTGAACCTCGGAAGTCAGTAAGCCGTAGCTTGTCTGGTTTCATACAGAACTGATATAAACATTCCTAAAATGATTCACTCTGACATCAGAAAATTAACAGGAGTGATGACAAACACAGGCATGCTATATAAAGGTAGCCAAAAAATAGTAGCTAGACTTCAGTCTGACTCATAGGAGGTGAACTCTGTTACACTGGACTATCCCTGTTTTAACTAATTAATCCCATAAGACGCAAATTTCAGAAGAAAAAAAGTTACTATGTGGACTTATTCTTTTAAACACATTTCTCCCTCAAAGGCTTGGAGATTTTCTAACAAATCTATGTTTATTTTTCTGTTTAATGTTATTTTACAGATTGGATTTTGTTTAAAAGTTTTCCCTGTTAAAGACTTGGCCTTACAGCTATCCTAATTTAACTAGCAGACATCAGCAGACATTATAACATCTCTGAATGTGGGGAAATCCTAACCAAGGAACATGATTTAAGTATCAAGGGTGTCTGGATGATCAAGGCAAGACCACCATGTCTTGAATACTCATTGCTTAAGCCAGAGCCCTCCCAGCTCTACAGCCGACTCCTTACAAGCAGCCCAGCTGCAGAAACATATCCCAAACACTTTTCCTTTTCGCTTTCCATTCCCATCTACTCCTTGTTTTACAACCTCAAACACCTCCAGTCTAGCTAGTGGAAAAAACACACCACAACACTGCAGGATGCATCACTGGGCAGCTGCAGTTCCAAGAAGGATCATTCTGGTCATCTGGGGTCTAACTTGCCCTGTAACACAAACCACAAACCCACACCCACTAATTCCCGTGAGTCTCTAGTTCAGCATTTGCTACTTCAGTCCCTGCAGTCTCAGTTGCTAAATTTCTCTCAATGTTCAAAATGATCTTTGTTTTCCTTAGGTCTGAATCTGTGACCATTTGTTCCTTGATTTCTCTTTCGCACTACAGGAAAACACAAATCTTTAATCTAACAGATACCTTAAAATTGTAAATATAACAATACTTGTACAATGCATATAATGTTGTATAAAATACGCAATTTTTTGAATGTGTAACATGAAATTTCTTTTTTTGATTTCTAGTACATCTGTCGTAGCCCAACTGCTATTCTAGTCTTTTATGTATGCACTACAAAGATACAATTTGACAGACTAATCAGTATTTCTTTGCCTCTGCAGCTCAACCAAAAGAAAAAACTTGCTGCTGACCTTTCACCCCAGCAGACACGTTACACTTCACAAAATCACAGAACACACAAGTTGGAAGAAATCCATAGGGATCGAGTCCTGCTCCCTATAACAGTAAAATGTTTCAATCTGAGTTGTTAACTTGGGAAAAAAACAAATCAGAACCTTTCAAGATGCTCAGGATGCAAGCCTTCATCCCTGAACAATGCTCCTGCCCAAGCTGCCTCTCCCAGTCCCCCAAAGGTCTGTGGACATATTGCCAAGCAATGCTGCACTGAGCGGACAACAGATGAACAAGGAAACTGAATGGCACAGAAGATTCATTCTCCGTCATCCCTGAGCAAATCTATGGGCCAACTCCAGACTCATGTTAACTGGCTCCCAATTGTGTGAGGCAGTAATGGAAAAACCATCAAAGGATCAATAGGTTTGGCAGTCAGATCACCAACACCCTGAGGAATCCTCTGTCCCTCCAAACTCCCCTGGCCCGCACACACAGTATTTTGCCAGCCTAAAGCAGAGATCCCCACCACTGAGATGGTCTTAATTTTAGGACAGCAAGAGGCAAGGGACTTTGTTTCCTCTGATATTTTGTCCACATGTTAATAGTATTCATGCTTAAAGGTTCTTCTGGTTTGGTTTTTGGATTTATTTTTTTTTTTCATTTTGACATTCTCCTGCAGTTCCTAGACTGTTCTCTTACCTGACCTAGCAGCAAAACTAAAAACACCACACCTCTTGATGGGAGAAAACACATTTCTCCGCTAAAGTCAATAGATGCTTATTATATATTGTAAATTTACTTTCACAGTACCAAAAAAAACCAAAACAAACCCACAACTGCTTCTAAGAGGGATCTGCCACCTTCTGTTTAAAGTGTCTGCTGAAGGAGAACTTGGGATTTAGTGAACTAAAATGTAACAATTTCTATGTTCCCTTCATCCAGGATTTTAAAGTTTAAATAAAAGGCAGGGTTTACATAGGGGTTTTATACAGACCCCAAAACTATTAATCCCCAAACCAAACAAAAAAGTCTAAGGAAGTACTAAAAACATCTGCAATATTAATCTATTCTATTTTTGATTTACTTAAATTCTTCATCAAACAGCTGCTCGATAGTCTACTTCTACGAACAGCAGACAAGCTCTAGGGATTTCTTTAGTTTGCCAGCAAGATACTTCATAATTTCCCTAAATGCTCTGCAAATCATCTCACAAAGACAAGTTTCATAACTATTTGCACAAGATATTTAACAAATCTTATTAGAATGTCATCATGTTAGATTTTGTTTTTATTGTATTTATCAGACAGTATGAACTTAGCTCTTGATGTCCTTACATACTTTTTACTAAGGCAAACTTCCAACAACTTTTCCATTTTTTATGAAATATTTCAGAATTTGGCCCCTAGGCTTTTCCTGTTTTGGATAGTTTATTTCTTAAGTTTACAGTGCAGCACACATGTTTCTCCATCATCTTCTTGAGCAATACAAAATGTCTTGCTTAAAAGAAGCTTAGAGCTAAAACTTCACTGCTAGACTGTTAATATCTTCACTGATTTCAAATAAACCTCGGATTATACATGAATAAAGACAACTCTGACCTACAAAACACCTTTTTCTTAC
This sequence comes from Lophotriccus pileatus, assembly GCA_035583135.1. NCBI lineage: Eukaryota > Metazoa > Chordata > Aves > Passeriformes > Tyrannidae > Lophotriccus > Lophotriccus pileatus. The sequence goes on from JAWWES010000001.1 coordinate 34,401,523, forward strand.
AAAAGCAAACGTATTACTTGTAACACCGTTTATACTCATGTATTATTTGCTGAGACTTTTCTGACAAGGAATCAAGCCCAAAAACAGAGATGTACAAATCAGGGCCACCACCTTGTAATCCCATCATGCCTAAATCTGGATGCCAAATGGACTTAAACAGAGGTGCAGAGGTAACAAGGAAAACTCAATCTACAATAAAAACAAAAATTCAAACCAAACCAAGAACTTTAAAGATAGAAAATCTATGAATAAGTAATAGCTCTGAGTCATTTACATACAGTATATAACTTGTACATTCAGAAACCTCTTCTGGGTAATTCTTCTACCTATTCTGAGATGATTAATGGATTTAAGAGTTTCTTGCCTAGGATTCAGTAATAATTACTTTATGAAATTTTAATTTGGATACTAATCAGGCAAAGTATTCTTCCTCAATAATATATACTTGGATTTGGGTGGATCTGAATACCTGCATATGCAAAACTTATCCTCTCCTAAAAATTCAGCTTTGACATGTTAAAAACTGCACATACCATCCCCCTAACTTGGTACATATCATAAAAGTGACATAGCAAGATCTGATCAGACATTTCTATGACGAGAGAATTCAAGACCCTCTGGAGTTTTTCTTTTCCTCCTCATACAGAACTGCACGTGGAAGGAAAGGAGGAAAGACGTGGCACTACAAATCCTCGTGATGTGATCTGCTTCAAATTAACCATCTGCACAAAGAGATGGAGAACCAGAAAAATTACTTAACTTCTTGGAATTTTTTTTTACCAGCCTCTTCCAGGTTCTACTTCAGGGGATTTAAAAGCAGATTTGTTATGCAGCAGTGAAGTAGGGGAGGTCAGAGTACATTGTAGCATGAGATAAAATTTCTACTTTCAGAGAATATTTCAAACCTCTTGTTGCAGGTTTGCTTACCTGTTACCAGAATTGGGATCTAGACACTGAACAAAGATCAAAAACTCTTTGGAGGATCTGAAGACACAGTCACTGGAGTCTCAAGACTGAGATCTTTGCTATGGCTTCTTTATTTTGATTTTTTGCTTTATATGTGCAACTTCCAAGCCATCTACCTCTTCTAACTCTATCCATGAAGCTACTAATCGGCTGACACGCAGAGGGCATCTTACACAGACACAAAGCTCAACAAGTGTTTATGCAAGTTACCTGTGTCTAAGTATCAATAGGAGTAACTTGAGTTACGTGTCAATTAAAAAAAAAAAAAAAAAAATCTTTAAAGGAAACTTCAGGATATTCAGATTTCAGGTCCAAGGGGAAACACGGGCATGACAGCAGCTAGCAACACCTAAAACTGTCAAAACTTTGGAATAGCAGATTATTCGATCCAGCATTTATAGATTGCTGTTGCAAAGCAAAAGTTTCAGCAAACCTCAGATCTGAGCCATCTCCAAATTTAGAATTCACCTCTTAGTTTTGTCCTTATTTCAACATCTGTTACAGTCTAAGTTCTACGTGAAGTGATGTAATTGTTTCCTACCTTCCTCTGCCACAAGAAAATCAACACTACTGAAATAACAAGGTCACCAAGCTTTATGAGCTGCTGGGAGTAGACACCAGTCTACTCTAAACTGCAGCTTGTGAAAGTTTGCACATTGATTCTGTAGTAGATTCACCAGAGGCTGCACGAGAGAACCCAGGACATCTTCTGGAGCACTTAACATCTCCGAAACACAAGGCTATTTCCATGAGGCTTACTACCAGGCACTGCATGCTAATGTAAGAAATTCCAAAAACACAGCAGAAAAAGTAACTCCTGTTGTAAGACATTAATATATATTCTAAATAGGAATCTATTTAAACAGTCATTAAAAAAAAAAAAAAGGGAAGCATGGAGTCATAAATGGTCAGTACTATGGATTCATGCTGCTGCAAATAACCGGTAACGCAGTTAAGTGTCTGGAAAGAGAGGGAACTCAATACCAGCAGGAAAATGTCAGATGGAAAAAAACCTCAATGGTACTGTAAACTGCAAGCCTTAATCTCTTCTTGTTCGTACAGGTTAAAATGAAGAGTTTTGGTAAGAGAAACCATCCTTAGTATTGGAAATTCTTACTACGATAATGTTTTCTTTTTCAAGGTCTTTAAAGTTTGTCTAAAACAATTACATCTAAACTGTATTCCACAGCAGATGAGTTCCACGCTTTCTTCCAGAAAAGTGCAAAGAAATGTCAGTCTTGGGAAACAGAACTCTACAGAGATTTCTGATGTCTCTTTGGATAGTCCGATCTGCAGACTGTATCTTTTTCTTGGTCTGAAAGACATCTCCTTAGAAGTGTTCATCAAGTGGAAACACACAAGAATAATTTCTCCATTTACAAACACTTAACTGTTTATATACAGAAAGTATTTCTCTCAACTACAGATGAAAACATCTTGGAGCTGACTGTGTTCTGCTCAGATTCAACTGTAAGATGCAATAGTGTCCTATCTCAAACAAGTAAATTGGACAGGAGGGCATACACGACTGTAAATGTTACTCACACTGCCTTACACAGCACAGTAACAGCTGCGTATAGTGTACAGTTGTGTACAGAAATTGGTAAAAAAAGCATCATAAAACATGTTAAAAAGAAAACTTTTTGTTAAAGTGAAATCAAGGACAGTGGAGCAATGAAGACACTATGAAGTGAGTAACGCACTATGCACTTCCTAGAACTGTCTAGCAGGTCACCTACAGGAATCCCAGATATTAAGCCATCTCTTCATTATCTTTCCCACACTTTCCAATAGGTGACAAAGACCAGGAGTCATACCAGTAAGTAAAAAGTCACTAGTAGTAAAAACCAGCAGAAGCACACTTCAAAAATGAAGTTACAAAAAAGCCATCTTTCACACTGATCATGAGAGAAAACAGAGATCTCCAAGTGTCTGTACTTCAGAATTTACAAGTGACACCACCAGAAGGTTGAGGTACGTTATCCTTCTTTATTCAGCACTGGTGAAACTATGCTTTGAGACCTGTGTCCAGTGACAGGTTCCTCACTACAACAGACATGGACATAGTGGATAGAGCCCAATCATAAGACAATGAAGGGACTGGAACATGTCTCCTACGAGGATAGGCTGAGAGAGCTGGGACTGCTCAGACTGGAGAACAGAAAGCTCAAGGGGACCTTATCAATGTATATAAATACCTGATGGGAGGGTGCAAAGAGAATAAAATCTCCTAATGTGCCCTTGGTCACAATTAAGAGCTCCCTCTGACTCCAAGTGAAACATGTGGGAGCTTTGCCAGAGTGCAATCGGAGTGTGTTCAGGGCCTTTACACAGCCTCCCTGTGTGTTCCTCCACCCTAGTGTTATGTAAGAAACTGAGCTAAACTGTAAATATTACACAACCTTGAAAAGGGAAGGGACTATTAAAATATCTGCATGACTCTTTCATACTAATTCACCCCTTCATTTCCACTTTTGTTTATCGTCCTCACTTAAAAGTATAAAGACATGCCTGAACTGGTCACTTTTTGTCTTTCAAACATGTTCCAGCCACAGTGAGATATTTCATCAGCATCAACAGGATATCACATAGTGCCTAGGGACAGACTTTTTAGCACAGACTTTTGCAACAGGACATGGGGTAATGGCTTTAAACTAAAAGAGGGGAGATTTAGACTATAGATAGGGAAGAAATGTTGCCCAGAGAAGGGGTAATGGTAGATGCCCCATCCCCGGAAACATTCAAGGCTGAGTTGGATTGGGCTCTGAGCAACCTGATCTAGTTGAAGATATTCCTGCTTATTGCAGAGGCGGGTGGACTAGGTGACCTTTAAGGGTCCTTTCCAACCCAAAGTATTCCATGATTCTAAGCAGGACAACAGTGCCAGGAAGAACACTGCAGTCCTCCCCCAGCTGTGCTACAGTCATTGCTGCACTGCACTTCCAGTGTCCAAAGCCTCACACACCCCTCATGCTGTTCTTGCTGTGGATGGAAATCCCATACTCCTAAACCAAGGTAGAAAAATTACCCAGGGACTATCATTATCCAACAAAAGAAGCAGCAGCAGTGTTCCAGCTTGCTTGGTAACTACAGGTAGGTCAGATGAGAGTAGAAAAACAACTGAGTTAAGCTTTTGCCTACACATTCTATAAGCATTAAAGCTTTGCAAAACACAGGCTATGCAAGTGTTAATTAATGCTTCACCAAGCCATACAGAGGGAGCTTCCCTTAAGTGAGATTAATTCCCAGATTTACACCACAAAATTTAACCTAGATGAAATATTGTAGGGGTTCTCCTGTGATCCCTGCCTCAGCATATAGATAAATAAGTTAATAAAACAAAATAAAACACCCCATAACCCTAAAGAACTGGACCTGGTTGTGCCCTCTGAATTTTGGGTAGCAGTAAAACATCTGAGTTGTTCCATAACACTAGGTACAACTCAGTGGGGATGAAGTATCAGTTACCAGTTCAAAGAAAAGAATCAAATGTGAATGTTTATCTCAATGGTCTTGAAGAAGAACATTCGATTCAGAAAATCTGAAAGCCTCTATTCCCTTTGGAAGGAAAAAGCTGTCACTAATATTTTGTTCTAAAAACTCTGCTTTTTTAACAACATAGCCAGTCAGTACAGTGATTTTCCAGCAGCACCTCCCAGGTCTCTGCACTGTGTACTCCTGAAGAACTTCAGGTACATTTATAAACAAGTTAACTTTATTCCTGTCTATCTCCAGAAGCCCCAGTTCCCATTCTAGACCAACTTAGCAGAGTAAGTAATAATCCAAATGTTGTATGACTTCACTGGTATATCACTAAGTCATCAATATATCTCAATACAAAAATGAAGCAGAAAATAGTTTTAGAAACTTGTTTTTTAAATTTGATGTTTTTCTAATTTTGGAAAAGGCATTCACAGAAACAGCTTTTTATTGAAGAGGAAAGATGACGAAGTTCACTACAATCTGTGTTCGTTCTTCATTAAGGTCTACAAATAAGGCTAAAATTTCTTTTATGAAACAATTATCAACATCGCATGGATTTTATTGACTTATTTATTATTGGTTTTCACTTATAGAAGACTTTGAAAGAAGTTCCCATTATCACTTTTTCAACAGTGGAGAAAATTAAATATGTATCAAGTACTGTCATACATAATAATCATGCCATTTTACATTCACTGGTACCTTCATAAATGAAACATAAGCTCTTCTGGAGAAAATTTTCACCTTGAAAGAAATAAAGAACATTTGCTTACCAAATACAATTAAAAGGGAAACTACAGAAAAGAACGGTATTTCTTACCATTGTAAGGGTGAATGGATGGCTTTCCAGGGCAGACACTCTTGGACAGTGCAGAATGACATACTGAAATAAAATGACAGAAAAGATCTTTTCAGAACATTCAGTGATGGGCTAGTATTTATAAATTGATAGTCATCCCTATAGACAATGCTACAAGAATACAGCGGTTTTTTAGGGGCACATTAACTCACCTGACCAGGCCTTGCTTCAAAGTCATCTTTCATCATCCTTACTTCAAGGACGTTGGAGGGATGGCTTATTACTGAAGTTATCGTGACTGGTTTATTGCTGCGGATGTAGCGGTACAGCCTTTCCACACAGTACAAGCACAGAGGTCCAGAAATCCAAAACCAGGTCTATGGGAGAACAAAAATAGGTCACCTCAAGGACTTTCAACTACATGAGTGCTTGCAGGACCTCATTTCACATCTAACCTCCAAATCTCTCTACATGCAAAAATTCAAATGTGTTCTGAAGCCTTAATCAATCTAACTAGCAGCATCATCCACAAGCACAAGGAATTTCAATCATAAAACTCATCAGGAATAAAATGCTAATGACCTCAATTGCTACCATGTTATTCTGGGTTTATACAGTTACCTTGCAACTAGTTTCAGCAGTGAAAGACACAGTATATACATGGTTTCAAAATGTAACAGACCAGAGTACTGTATAATCGTTTAACCTTTAAGGAAAAACACTGTCTGTCTTGCAATACTGCTTGACTACTACCTTCTTATAATCATCCAGGTTCAAGTAAAAAAACAAAACAAAAAAAAAGAAAAGATTCAATTTTGTTCCACAGAATTTATGCTTATATTAAACTAGTGTAAAATCATAGACAGAGAGAAATAGGCACTTTTGAATCACAATTCATTTGCCCTCATGGAAAATACGCATGCTAGACAAAAAATGTCCTGGAAATGCCCATTTCTCTGCAGTGATTATACAGGGAGCCCTGGGTCACTACTCCAGATGGAGACACTTGCAGCTGCTCAGATAAATCTCTTCCTAAGAGTCAATTACCAATAGCTTATGGCAGACTTAACTATTAATTCTACATCTGCTCAGTCACTCAAGCTATGGCATTGAAGTGCCCTTGATCCTTATTCATCTTTCCTTCCCAATTTTTGAAGTTACATATCAGCTTCTCTTGCAACTAGCAGATTATTTGATTATTTAATTTCCACAAAAAAAGCCTTAAAAGTTTTAGTAGCTCAGATAACTTTTTTTTTTTTTTTTTTAATCTTGATACCACAACACTTCTGAACCCAAAAAAGTCTAAATAGTTTTACAAAGCTGCCAGGAGAACAGAGTGGTCATCTCTTTCCATGACTCTTTTCCCATAAATGGCTCTAAAGCAGGCATCTTAAGTCCCATCTTTACTGTCCTGTGGGTCATATGGAGCCAGATATACATCAATTCTTGTAATTCAGGAGTATCACCGCAACAAAATACCAATCCAAAGAACTTTGTTGGAGGAATTCAATGTAAAATTAATCATTTCTTATTATGATTACATGCTAAACTACAGCTCATAAGGGACATATATGTTCAAGTGAAAACAAGGATAATAATAAAGAGAAACTCCTGTGAGGTCTGTTATGGGACCATCTTGAATGGTGGGCCTTGGACTTGTGAACTCCATATTTGCAAGCTTCCTCAGGCTACTGACCAATACAGCCCAACTCATGTTTCTCAAAAAAGAAAATTCGGATGAAGAAAAAGCTGCTTCCACAAAACATAAAAAGCAAAAGGAAAATGGAAACACAGAAAAAGGCTTTTCTATCCCTGCTGTCATCATACTCATTTACCCATGCCACACATAAAACAAGCCTGTCTGCAAACAACTGGCCATAAAAGCCAAACCACAGCCAACTGCAAACCAGAAATGAGTATTAGGGCTTGCATCTGCATGGTAAAAGAGAAAAAATGGAGCTTGATTATTTCAACTAACTACTGTCACACAATGCTTACAAAGCGACCTTATGAAATGTTATATAAATGTTTGCTCTGAAGTGCTACTCTATAATTTAAAGCCACATTTATAGCAGGACCAATACATCTCTTATCGTGTTGTACAAAAAATAACATTACAGCTGATCTCTTGACATTTTTCCACCCTCCCTATCCTATGCATCAGATTGTAATGCAGTTCAGGGTTTAATACAGATTGTTTTTTCCCCACTGAATCTTTGAATGCCTCAAAAGGTTTTAATAATATTTTCCATTATTAAAACATCTGGTCTGGAAAAGCAATAATTAGTGGTTATGGCTGACTGAAAGACTTGGCAAGGCTTGTAATACCTGAAATGTCGGATCATACAGACCTCTGGGAAGTGTGACTGGAACTTGGGTTCCTCGGAACAAATTCTCATAAAGTGATTTTGTACAAAGGGTTCTGATACTGGTAGGTCCTCTGGGAAAGGCTCAGTAGTATAGTCAGGAAACAGCTCTTCAAAAGCCTTTGGCACAGTCAGATTCTGTCCGAGCGTTTTGTTAGGATTAAAGCAACCAGGAGGGTGTTCCTGTAAGTTGGTCTGGTACTTGAGCACTCCCCTATAGGAAAATAAGAATAGTAAAGACACTGAAGTAAGAAACAAACAGCTTATCCTAATTCAGAGAGGCCTCATCTTCTGTTAGAATTTTTATTCCATTTGTTTGCAGGACTTTCAACGAGGTTGAAGATTTGCAACAATAGAGCCTCCTGTTATTAGAGGCAAAGTTTAACTTTTCCAGTGCATTTGGCACTCCCACACTGAACAGCCTCAAGCTTAGTACTGCTTGAAAGGGGGAAAACATTGTGGGAACTTCGCAAAAAAATTAAGTAATCACATTTCCAGTTCAATCTCACACTGGCTGGCTGTTTTGACTCATCCTCCCTACAGTCAGCAAGCCCTGTTTTTAAGGCAGTCTTACAGCAGAAGGTGCCTAAGTTGCCAAATCATAAACTGCAGGAATGTTCCTACTACTTGGTGTTTATCTGGTTTGCACACAATCCTATAGTTTTCCCCTTTGGATATAATCTTGTCAGATAAAAGGGAAAAAGAAAGTCCTACATGATAGCCAAGGAACCTTCCTTGTGAACTATTTTGTGGGTTTGATGTTTTGTTTTGTTTTTTTTTTTAAGCTAAGCTAAATTTATAGTAAAATGAAGTAAGAATTTTGCAGCTGCAGCTAGAAACTCTGAAGAAAGAATTGGAAACCTGAGATACTCTGGGATATCTCAGCACATGAATGAATCATTGGAAACAGGGAAGAAAAGATAACAGTAGTAGTAAAATTCCTCAGAAGTACTGCTTGTCTCTAAATCTGGATTTGATGACTGTAAATCCACAAGCGGGAATATTAAAAACGAAAAAATAAAAAAAAAAATACCAATCAAATGAAAGGCTGAATGACACCTCTACAGGATGGTGCTGGGTGGTAAATGAGGCATACTAAGGCAATGTCTGGTGAGACATGCCCGCTGGGTACTAGGCCATCTTGTGAAGGCTCATCTTAAGTATGCAATCAAACATAAGGACATAGACTCCCTCCTCGTCTCCTCAACACACAGCAGCAGCAGCAATAGAATTTAATTCTCAAGAAGCGAGAGAACTAGAACATCTGCAATATTTCCAACTTAAATGGGCTCTGACAAGGTACTGGCAATCTTCCCTACCAAAATGCAATCCTGACAGCCAGTAACAAGCTTCCCACATGGTCCAGTGAACAATGTCGGCTTGGACATTAAACCTCCTCATTCTAAATTCCACATCTGACCCCAGCAGAAGTATTTGGGAAGTGTCCTTGCACCTACACCAATGCTTCTGCCTGCATTTACTGCTTGATCATGCCTATCGCTTGCATCTGCCATCACTGCTGGCCATCACATGTTTGCAAAGAGACAGATACCGCTGGCATTACGCTAGTTCCCTCCTTCATAAATATTATGGTGCCTTACAGATTTAGCTGGAAGTCAAAGCCCATGCAATATATTTCCAGTCAACCTTGTGTGCAAGCCTGTTAGCAGGTCCCCCAGCTTCTCTGTTTTCAGAACATCCAAAAGAGGATTTCCTTGAGACATGAATAGCCGTAAACATGAGCATACCTTCCAATGATCTCTAGTTTGGACAAACTATTACAAACATGCTGAGTGGCAAACAGTGATGACAAAGCTGCCTGTTAACAGCAGCTGCAACTACTCCCATTTCTGAAGTTGTCAAGGAAAGGCAAGTCTTACACACCCAAGATCACTTCCCAGAAAGGTTGAGTTCTGCACAATTCTTAAGAAACCCAAGATGTATCCTGATGTATTTATTAGATGCAACACTTGAATATATAAAAATTCAGTATGGATATCAAGAAGTAGGAGATAGACATCTTTACCAGACAAAAATGGGTGAGACAAAATGAGAAAGTAATGTAAAAGTGTGCTACAGGCTGAGCAGCACAGTATGGATAATCTGTAAGGCCATACCTCAACTCTGCTCCAACCTTCCATGCCCAAAATAGAGACGAAATTCACTTCTGGCTAGAGCTTGAAGATACATATCACTATTTCTTAAGATTTTAAAGATTATAAACTAGACATCGATGATTCTAAGTGTTTTTAAAGAGAATTGCGCTGCTTCTATCTCCTCATCCATCTTCTGCTGCTCAGCTTAAGATAAATTGCTTGACGGGTCTGCTAAAGGTCAACGTGTAGGTGGACTCGTAAGAATTTTCACCCTTTGGAAGAAAAATCTTCGAATAACTCCAGTGAGAGCATAAGGCCTTATTCTCAGCTTCTACAGACCACAGCAATACCACAATAACACCAAAGTTGGGAATCTGGCTCCAAAGGTTTCGTATGGTTTATAGCTCCTTACACTGGTACTAGAAACATCAAGCTTCTGCTTTACATAAATTAATTGTTGTTGCTGCTACTACTGACCTAAAAGATAGATAAATGAATGTAGATATGCACAAAGTCTTAAGCCACTAAAATCTTTCAAAGTCATGTCGCAAGAAGTATCCAGAACAGTTTGAAACAAAACAAGAATCCAGCAATATTGTGGAAATACTTTACTCCTAAGACAGCCAAAACTTCACTCAAACTGTCTGCACAGTTCAGCCACAGAAGATGCCTTGTTCTGTAGAATAACTGGCCATGAGTCCGCAACTCTCTAAGACGTGCCGTATAGGAGTAATTTGGGTGTGGGTATCTAAGCTTCCTTCATTCTTAGAGGAGATCAAATTATTTCGGTTGGAAAAGACCTTTAAGATCATTGAGTCCAACCATTAACCCACCACTGCTGTGTTCACGACTAAACCGTGTCCCTAAGCACCACACCCACAAGTCTTTTATATATCTCCAGGGGTGGTGACTCCACTACTTCCCTGGGCACTACTTACCTGTTTTAAAGCATCTTCTTTTGGTGAAGAAAGTTTTCCTAATATCCAATCCAAATCACTCCTCATACAACTTGTGGCCACTTTCTCTTGATCTTATCACTATCATTAATGGAGCCTAGAAATTAATCCAGGTCACTTGAATGTAGATCTTTGTAACAGCAAGTTCGTTGAAGTATCCTTCAGGCTCCATTGACTGTATTTATCAGAACTCATTAAACCATAATAGGAAAAAGATACTTAGAAAACATGGAGAGACCTACATTTAGGCATCTTAAACTTGAACTGACTCCCACTCTCCATGACTCATTCCCCTCCCATTTTTAACTGACACTCAGTTCTTTTAGATTTGCACTGAATGCCTCTGTAATTCAATACTAAGGAGGCTGTGTACCAGAAGATGTCTGTTCAATGCTTGGTGTATTACTGCAGCCTTGGTTTGCAAGCTTGGTAAATGGAACATGGTTAGGAATACAATGGGCAAAGGATAATGCAGTGAAGGAGATTAATTAAACTGGACATGAAAAATACCCCAAAGGCAGTAACTGGAACAGATTGCCTAGGGAGATTAGAGAATCTCAGTCACCAGATGTGCTAAAGAAGTTAGGAAAACACCTGTCAAGAGTAATTTAGAAAAAGTCCATCCTGCCCCAGGATGAGGAGAACACATTATATCCATCTTCCCCCAGCCGTAAAAGAGCTATGCCCCAGAAAAAAGAAACAGAAAAATCCCCAAACAAACAGAAACAAAAAACAAAACACACACACAAAACCAAAAAAAAAAACCCACACACAAGCAAAAAAACCCCCAACAAACTCACAGAGTACTGGAACTGTGTCCAGGAGTTTCAATTGTTTTGAACTCATTTCAATTCACCAGATCTCAGGCTGCATGTTTCTGTTCAACAACACATTCCTCCCATGATCTTGCCTAGTTACCTTTCCATGTTAACTTTAGGCAGCAGTGCTCAGTGTCACACATTAAAGCACCCTGTGTTTCACTAGATATTTGGTGACATGGAGAAATACACCTCATTCAAATACACTTCCCTTCATTATACCAATCTCTGCATCTATATCCACAGAGGAAATTTCACAGACATTAATGGCCCAGATTTTCATAGAATCATAGAATAGTTAGGGTTGGAAAGGACCTCTAAGTGTCATCTAGTTCAATCCTCAACCCATGCAGACATATGTCATAACTTCTGTAAGCTGCTTTATCTCGCAATAGAGATGGGCTTGTTTGTGCCTGATACAGTCCTGATATTCAGCATGTAAACACTAGTCTGATGTTCGTGAAAACAAGAAAGAAAACTAGCAAATGTTGTACTACAGCAATGAGAAAGGTAAACAGGGAGAAGCCATTTGTTCCCTCTCCTTAGGAGTCAAAATGGAAGGTAGAGAGGAAAATGCAAAGGATGAGCAACTTCACTTTCTTGTCTCAGTAAACAGGTAAGAGGGGGCAGAGAAAGAAACTGTGTTGTATTGATTTCTCACTAGACACTGGAAAAATGGACTGGTAAAAAGGAATAATATTGAAAGTGAAGTTTGTGCTAGTTGGCTGTAGCACATACAAATTCTTCAAGCTACAGTCTGATCTTTATTAAAAGAAGCACCTGTTGAAAAACCATAGAGGACAGCAAAGTTGGCCCAAAGTTGGCCCACTGTGCACAAGCAAGCTTGGGAAAGGCAGCAATCAAGAAAACTGCTCTTTCTGGTTGTGCTTCAGGAAAGGGGACAGTGTTTTCCATTTACTTACCCAGAAACATGTAGCATCAGCAGCATATAGAAGACAAAGAAAAGGTTGTGTGTATACCAGAAGATGTCATAGTTTGAAACCCTGAAAAGAATAAACCACGGTTCAATGCTGTTTCAACTTAGATGGAATCACTAATTAAAAACAGACCTGTGCACACAGGACATCATTATACACTACACAGTCATGTAGAAAAGTCAAGGCCCAGAATGTTTTCCTACAGGCACACTGTACTTGCATGCAATTAAGTGTTAAGAAGAACAAGTGACTGGCACAGAAGTAACAAGCCGACAAGGAGAGATAGGGATGTAAAAGTACAGAGGCAGCTCAAGAACTGTTCAAGAAATTAGGAGACTTCACTGATTTCATAGGTCCTAATTAGTAGCTATGAGACTCTCAGAGCTAGAATAGTTCCTCCATCTGCAGTCTCAAAACTCAACCCCTTTCCAGTGAGCATCACCTTGCACTCTGCCTGCCCCAATACAGTTTCACTAAGGCTACAACACACAAACAGGTAGCACGGACAGCAGCAGAAGGGCTAGTAGGAAGGGTAAAACACTTGTGAGGGTACAGAGTGTAAGGAGGTAGAGGAGGAATAGGAACTAGAGCAAGAAGGCAAGGTAGGAGGCCACATACAGTATGGCTCTAGGACTGATGGTCTTGGGAGGAACAAGAAGAACATTACCACTGTGAGAGGAGGAGAGGTGAAGGAAAACAGCACTTTCTTTCATCAGTAATTTGTTAGGCAAAATGAAAAGAACCAAGACCAAAGAAAATACCCATCTGGAACTGTTTTCTCTTAAGCTTGTTTGATTTTTGCTTGAGTAAAATAGTTACCAACAAACAACAACAACCAAATGGTTAAGAAAATACACTACTTCACAGCACACAAACACACCTTTCACACTACACAGCATGGTAGGAGAATCCCTTCCAAAACCAAAACCTGCTCCCATTCATAAGCCAAACCATTTATTAAATAAAAAACAACCTGAACTCTGAGAACACGGTTTGAAAGCTATTCCTTTGGCACAGCTAAATTATTATTTTTTTCAGAATTTTTTCCCCTCTTACGGTCTTCTATATAACCAGCTAAGTGCCCTTGCTTCAGTACAACTGACACATATACTGCATTTGTGCCTGTCCATACAGGACTTATTTGTTTTCTTTTTCAAGAAAAAAATTAATTTTGATAATCTGAGGGCTACCAAAATAAAATCCAAGCAAGTGAAGGAACAAGGAATGAAATACTCAGGGACAAGGACCGGTCTTGAAGCTCTCGTTTAAATTCATATTTTGCTATAATACCAAAACCTGCACACTGAATTGACTTTTTGAAAAATTGGTGCATTCTGAAAAAGGTGCTCAAGATGCAATAAAAATTAATTCCTGGACTGCTTCTGACATATTGCTTTCAACAGTTAATTATTGTTACTGATAAAAGTTACTATACACTTCTTGTGCATGTCTTGAATAGATCTAAATGTCAGCTTCTATCCAGTTAGGCATTTTATTCTTCTTTCAGCACTACTACAGATAATTGTACCATAAAATCCTGTTCCTCACATGTATAAAATTCCCCTAAATGTAAGCAAGCCCTCTGAACTTCACCTCCTTAAAGTAAGGGGATGTAAATCCTTGAACCTCTTACCATGAAACATATTTTCCAACATTACAATTATGCATTTCTTGTATCTTTAAACTGTGTATCCTACGGATATATGCAGCATTCTAATGTATTCAATAATTGTTCCGTTGATACACACCTATTTTTATAGTTCTTCAGAACATTTATTCCTTTTTTTTTTTTACCTTCTAGAGCTTAAAATAGACATTATTCACAATTAATGCATTTCTCAGGACCATTAAGTACTGAAAATTTGAGGTAAGTTGAACATTTAGCTTTAGTTTCATTTAACCTACTTTACAATTTTGCAGGTGAAGACCTGCAGGAGTTAACTCACTGAGAAATATACTGGGAGTTTTGCATGCTTTAAGGGGACACAGTAAGTAGCACAGTTTTGGAAAAATATTTTTAACCCTGTTACAGATAGTTTTGAAAAGGAAGATTTATGTGGAACTTTGGAAGATTAAATTGAAGATTGGAATATTTGGTTACAAAAATAGATGGCACTGGAGCACCTTATTTTTTAATGTTCCTTTAAATGCAGGACTTCCAAATCATGAACAACATTAATTTGAAAATTATAAAAAATGTCAAAATTTATTGACAGGATTTATTGTGTTTGTTGATAACTTCATAACCCTTTTGAGAAACAACTACTGAACCAAAAATATTGGTCTAATTCTTATGTATGACAAGGCAAAAATTTAGAAAATTTTTCAGTCAATACTCACTTCCCTCTTTTAAAATATTAGCAGCTAATTCAATTCCAATACTTATTCACGCAGGTTACTAAACAAATAAAGGCAGGAAAATAGAGGGATAATCATGCATATAAAAATTCCATGAGGAATATACAAAGGAAGAAACTATTAAGCAGGTCAGTGTGCAAGAGCAGATTAGGGCTGGAATCCAAGAGTATAATAGTCTCTGAAATACCTTTTAAAAAGCCCATCTTCTGATAGGCAGTGAATATTTACAAATAATTTTCCTAAGACTATACAGTATGCTCAGCCATCATAGGGCACATGAGAATACACAGGGAAAGAGATTAAAAATGGACAGTGAGATGCACTCAGAAGCTTGTTTCCTTAGGAAAACACACTATCAAGACAAGCTTGAGCTCTATGCTTGAGAGAGAAGCCAGGATAAATAAGAATTATTGCTAAAGGAACAGGAGATGCAGATGATCTCTCCATGGCTTTGATTCTGCTGGCTAGACAGAAGAGAGCTGGGAATGCATTTGCATTTACGGTAACCTTGGAAGAAAATAAAAAGCATATAACTTCAAAAGATGTTGCAAAATTATTTCCAAGAATATGTTTACAACCGCCTATATTTTTCTAAGTTTCTCAATCATTAACACATTATATTATCTTTTTTTTCTAATTTATTATGGTCTTGAAGAAAACAGGACTTCATTCCGGCTCACTGCTGCAGAGTGAAGTAATTGCGCTATTTTTCCATCTTCCCAAAACTGCCTTTCTTTTGCAAGTAGAGCCATCTGTATGGACTATGTAGTGTGCAGCCATCCTGACATCTCGTGCAGCAGCCTAATCTGCACTTCCATAGCCTGCAGTGCCTCACAAACGTCTCAACCCTGGAAGTAGCCTTGTCTACTGAAAACGAACAAGTATTTGCTGAACTACTGTCCCAAATCACAGGATAACATTGCCAGATAACATTTCTACTCAGGAATGACAGATTAGTTCAACAAAGTTCAAAGCCACATGTCTAACTCACATCAATGGAGCACCATTAATGTCTGAAGATATATAATTAATATATCCTACTGTTGGCTGAATTAAGATGATGCATTTACATGAGCAGTCTTTGAATTCAACCACTATAAAAATGAAGGGGTTATTTTTATATGTTCACTTGCAGAATTCAAGCCTTAAAAAGACTACAACATTGTTCTAAATCTTCCAAGGTACCAGTCACCCACAGTTACTATCAGATGTGTTCAATAATGTTGGTACAGAATATGAACCCATTGGGGAACTAAACCTTTAGAAATCCCATCAGCTCCTCTGAGCCAACACTGCATTGCTGTTTGAAATGTAATTCACAGTAAAGAGAATTTATCTAACAACCAGAAGCAAAAATTTAAAAAGCAACATATACTTAAGTAGCATAATTTTGTGTCAGTTTGTTTCATTGCAGGCGGGGGTTCTTCCTACGGTTTTTCTTATAGTTTGTTGTTACAATTAATTGGTGAAATAATTAAGATAAGGATATCATCTTATTTTACTTCCGGAAGACTTAATTTAAGCATTGGACAGAACTTTCCATATGCTTAGTTTACTGACTCCCTGTACAAACAGAAAAAAAAAAAAAGTCCACATTTTTAACTGCACACATTCATCAAATAGCCTTTTTCTCAGAAGGCAATTCAATCAAGTTTTGTAATCGTTTTAATGCAAAATTCACTGTGCTAATTTTACTGCAAGCTAGGGAAAAATAGGGCAAGAAAATTGGTATTTTTAACACTCTAATCAGTAGGAGAGTATGATTACTGAAATGGCATTTTTCAGCATAATGATCAGATTACATCTTACCTGATGGCAAACGTGGAAGCTGTACACATTAGGAATAATACTAACACCATAATGACTCCAGTCAAACCTGGAACTAAAAGGGACATAAGATAACTTACATTTGAACGGTGAAAAGGTATACTCGTCTACCATGATTTTTTTAAGAAAGTGGAATTAGATATACAAATCGTGATTTGATCAAACTCTTGCATGTACTTATCTCTTGAGGACCAATTCATGTATCAAATCAGATAAGAAAGAAGAGTTGTTGTGTAATTTCCCACCTTCTCAGAGAAAACTACCTTTTCCCTTGTATTTCACCATGCATCATTAACTTTGTATTTGTCTTTGCTCCTGCAATCTTTTGCTCATGACAACTGTCTCTAAGCAGATAACTAAGAACAACCACTGTTTATTTGTAAGACTAACTGCACAAATTTATCTCTTTCTTATTCCAAATCCTAAACTCTGTCGATCATGACAATTAAAAACCTGGTCAGGGACAGAATTTCAAGCAAATCAGTTTTTATGCAAGCTGTCACTACAACTGTTTGCCAATCCATTTCATTCTGGCATGAGGAAGAGCCCGAAATTAATCTCCATAGCACTGTATAATGCTTGAAATTGTTGACCATAGAGCAAGGTCTGTGAGAGTGATCTGCAGCCAGTATTTCAGAAGTAAAGTTTAGAAATACCAACAATTGGACTCATTTGTTCAAATGCAAAATCTTATCAGGACTAGTTTATCTTCACCTCTTTTAAATCAAAGGAGAGGAGTAATTATTTCTTCAGCATGGTATGTTGGACAAAGCTCTCAGGCACATGGTGTGATTCTTGAGGTGTCCTGCACAGGGCCAGGAGTTGGACCCAATGATCCTGATGGGTGCCTTCCAACTCAACACATTCTATGATCCCATCCTAAAGTAGAATCCTGCTCATAAAGTACAGTAAATCACCAGCCTAAAGACAGAATATGAATTAAGAATATGAATTAAGAATTAGGATCCTAAAATCAATGAAACAGTACACCAGTACCTTTTAATCCTCAAAGAATGGTAGTATTCCTGCATAGTTTCTGGTCATCTTAAAAGCCACGTGTTTGGGTTTAAACAAAGTCAGTCAGGTCAATCACCAAGGACAAATCTATACAAATGCTGACTTAGTGTCTGTCATGATTTTGTTTGTCCTTGGAGCTATGCAGGAATTTCCCTTTTCCCCTGCCCATTGTGCTGGGGGGGAAGGGGGAATTGGGCATGGTAACTGCATCTAGGCAACTAATGGCCCAGAAGAAAGAGCTAGCAAGGCTTTCCCATGCTAATTGCCTGACCTTGTCTCCAGGGAAACGGAGGAAGAGACTGGGAGATCTGGATTGGAAACAGTGAGGGGGGTGGGGAGGTAACCTGAGTGGTCAGCACTGCCCTTGTTGGTGGCTGTTCAGCTGCAGAGCTGCAGGAGCTGCCGGGGCTGCTGGAGCTGTGGGGGCTGTCGGAGCTGTTGGGCTCTGAGACTGCGGCTGCCGGAGCGGTCGGAGCTGCAGGGCTGTCAGGGCTGCCATTTCTGTGGATGTGCTGCAGTTTTGGAGCTGTTTGCTTGGATCTCCATCGGAGAGGGACGGAGCGACATCATTATGCGTCTCGGCCAGCAGGAAAGATGAGTTCTCCAGTATCAGGAGCTGTGTTTTCCCTCCCCCTCCTCTCTCCCTTTGGTGAGGGGGGAGGACATCTATTGTCCAGCTCGCTCCAGCACCTGGACCACCATACGTGGCAACTGCCAGTGATCCACCAGCACCCCCTGCTGACTGACTCAAACAACTGTAGGCTCTACATCTCCAGGGGTTCAACAGCGCCTCCTGCTGACTGTGGCTATAATTGCCCCAAAGGGTGCAAAAAATTGAACTGGTTTTCACTCTTGGGTTTATTCGTTTGTCTTGAAAGGGATTGCTTCTGGGAGTAGGATTATTGTTTGGGTATTTTACTTGTGTTCTTTTGTTGTTTCTGCCAATACTTATAGACCTTTTAATAAAGGGCTGTTATTCCTATAATTTTATTTTCCATTGTTATAGCTGTTATTGCTATAATTTTATTTTCCATTTCCCACACTGTTCCTCAATCAGAGTCTATTAATTTTGGATTTATAATTGCTTACAGGGAGGAGTTTTGGGTCTTCCTCACAATTTGTTCCCAGCAAAACACTTGTGTCTCATTTAAACTGAGAGTGTGTCAAAATACAGATGTCTCAACCAGCTTTCATGGCTGCAAATGGCAAAACCACATACTGTAACGGTACATGATCTTTTACGGGATCACATCCTAATGACAAGAGCAAGCTTATCTTTTTAATAATTGATTGTGATTGTAGACTCTTTAGCAATAGAGACAATCTCAAATTTTATCTTTTTATAAACTTCTCAATATCCACACATTGAAAAGTCTGATACCCAAAATCTGATACATCCCAAATCACTCCTCAATTTTACAAACTTCAGGAAAAATCCCATCCCTACATCCAGTGGAAGTTTCATAGTGGACTGGATAAAAAACTTAATTTCACTCCTTCACGGAAAGATTACAACTAAAAGCAGTTGCAATAAAAAAAAAATATATATATTCTGTCCACTGCCTCCTTCCTTTCTTCTTTCTTAACCTAATTTGATGTGTAGCATGCAATGAATCTCCACTCTGACACTAATAGTTCCAATGCAATTGCACCACAGCATTTGATCCAGCTTTCTACACTGTCACTTCAGCTACAGGTCACCTTTTACATTGAGTTTTTAATTCTCTTCCCCATCAAACTGAAATCACTCACAATCTTGCCCCAACAGTGCATTTTTAGTGTTTCCCCTCTGCCCTGTCCCCATCTCTCTTTTCCTTCACTAACAATATTCTTGAATACTTGTTCCTCACACAGTTTTGCCTCACACCCTTATACAATGAGGTTCTTTCCTAAACCAATCTGAAAAGCCATCACAATATAAATCCTACTGATCCCTTATTCCTTCTGTTTGCTGCTCTGAACTGTCTGGGAAGAAACCAGGGGTTTTTTCCATATTTGCAGATCTCCCATTGGAGAAAAATCTTTTTGGTTCCTGTCTCGGTACTCCTTCAGCACAAATAATAAATGATAATTACTAGTTGTTAGGATGTGGAGTGATCTGAGTAATTTTAAACTTAAAGATGATTTAGAATCACTGCTTTTTGCAACAACATGCTCAAATTTTCGAAAATGCACTACTTTCCTGGATTACAGAAAGTAAAAGCAGTTCCACCTCTCAACTAGAGACATCTCAAAATGTCCCCCCAAGCCAGGACAAAATATGATTGGGCCTCTCACTGCTTCTTTAGACTGAGTCCTTCTCCTTATACATGATATTAAATATAATCCTCAATTGCTTGTTTTGTTTCTCCCCCCTCCCATCTTTAACACCCTCCTGCCAGTTACCCTCATTCAAGCCTCCACAACTGATTCACTAACTACACTCTTTACCCAATCTGCTTCCACTTATACCTCAAATTCTATTATTTCACTCTGTCACTTCCTCTGCTCTCAACTGATCTAAACTTTCCCTAGGTTTTTGCAAAGCACTGTTGTGCAAGCTGCTAATTCTAGTACATCTGCTGGGGTTGACAAATCTAGAACCCCATCCATTGCTGTCCATTCAGATTCCTTTGGACTGTGCCCTAAATGCTACAAAGTTTGGATTTTTGTGTTTGATCTAAATAAGGGTGAAAGTGTGATGGCATCAGGAAGGATCTTTATCTGCTTGTGAAATGCTACAGCTCAGGCTTGTGTCTGCCCCTCCATACCCAAATGTTGCTACCTTCTAAATTCCTGCACCAAAAATGTCTTGTCTATTTATTCTTTATGAGTGCTAAAGCCTGATTCCCATGTAACAGTTTAGATTGTTCTGAAACCAAACCAACCCTTAAATAAACCAGCTGAAGCAAGAAGACAGTTATACTGTTATGGGGTTTTTTCTAGAAATTGGATCATTTAGGAATTTGGGTTTAGTATTATGCAGAACCTCTGTTTGAAACTAATGATTTTCTGCTGACTCATCTGTGCAACAACAGCTTTGAAGATGCTGCTCAAGCTACTGTGGGGCTTATGTAACTCCTCCCTCCTGACTATTGGTTAAGCAAACCCAGGTTATATCAACACAAATAAATCAAGCTAGATGAGATACAACAAATGGAGCATATGAACAGAGAGAGAAGCAGCAAACTTTCTCCTTCAGTTGTGCAACAGACTTACCAGTTGCAAAAAGTAGTTTCCTTGGGTCCTGAAAAACAGACAAGCAGGGGAAAAAAAAAATCAACATATGGGATTTTACATCTATATGAATAACATGGTAATAATAAGTAGTTCATAAAGCTCATGCACATTAAGACATAAGAGATCCCTAAACCTGAATGCAGGAATGAATTTGGTAACAGTTTACATTGACTGTAATTCAACATAAACTAAATCTTTAGCCTTTGCATTTCCCCAATGAAGACAATTCTGATCTGTTATGAAAAACTGGTATTCAGATAATTTTACAGACAATTATTTTTGAAAGCTTTACTCAATTACCTCATCCCTTTGGGAGGACAAAGGGAAGTAGAAGAGGGAGAGAATTTGAATTTAAATGTAAGACAAGAGGCAAGCATTTTACTGCCAGCTACATCACCAAGAGATTTGAAGGGGACTCTAGTGAAGCAAGACTGAACACAAAGGATCTGACAGATGTTCCTGCATCCTTCACAACATGTGAAAAGAAGAGGGGATATGTCAGTCTCACAGGAAACTGCCTCACTCCCCCCGAGTCCTATATTTCAGAGGTTTTGTCTTCACTGTGGAGAAAACTTGATTATTATTATTAAACTTGTGGCAAAATGCAGTGACAGGAGGTTAGCAGTTTTCATACAGGTCAGGAAAAATGAAGTATCCCTCTCTCTGACCTTGTCTGTATCCAGATGTGCATACACATGTACAGAACATGACAGTAGCAACCAGACTGCCCACCACAGTTAAAAAATGGTTTTAAGTGGAATTCAAGTACAAAGGTTCAAAAGCTACTAAAGTACCTAAAATCCTGAAAGTTTGATCCTAAAGTTCCTAGAAACTTGTTATTATATTCTATTGCAAAATTCCTAAGACTGCTTAGTAGAGGGGACCATGCACACCCTGGCATGTTCTTGCCTGAGGCAGGCTCCTGCTCATGTTCCTGATGATGCTAAGCCTATCAGACCACTCCTAACACAAGCAGACACTCAGTTCAACCCAGAAGCTCAGCACAATAGTTGGTGTTGGCATGTCTGTCTGCCATAGAATAGCTTCATGATTAGATCATTCACCCTGGGAGTGCAAGACCTTGGTTGTTGGTCCTTATGAGCCTGGGCTGAGTCAGTCTCTCTTTTTCTGGGAAAGGATGCAGCTGGGATAGGGTCATTGCAAATATTTCCTAATGAAGCTGGTAGAAAAGAAATGCAGACTTGAGACTAGAATGAATATAAACAAGAGGGAATTTGATTGTAGCCCAAAGAAGAAAGAGTCCTGGACTCTGGTCTCACTTCTCAAATCTGCAAATATCTTTCCAGCGCCAAATACAGAAGCAAGCACCTGGACAAAGGACTAGGAATCTGATATGGCTGCAAGGGATTTGCACCAAAGTCAAAGAACGTAAACAAATCAAGTATTTTGCAACTAGAAATCAGCTTCCAGCCCAGTTCATGCAGATAACTAATTCCACTCTTAGCATATGTACTCACTGCAGCTCAAAAATGCAAAATCTGTTTCAAATCTCACTGCATTCTAAATAGTGGAAAGGAGGAAAGTATTTTCCCAAAAAACAGTAGAAATGTCTCCAACCTGGCCCACTCAAGGAACAGACAGAAGCAGAAAAGGAGGAGAACAAGGTGCAAGTGAAAGAACTTAAAGACTGCATTCTCCATCTCATAATCAAATAGGAATGAATCCTGCTGCCTTAAACAAAAAGTGCTTAATACATGCTTTGTTCAGAGAAAGAAGTAAAATCCACAGCAATCCACATGATGCGAGTTTTCAGTGCACCAAACAGCAGCATTGTTTGGTGCATCATAGATACATCATAGGGTGAATCATACAATAGAACTGAATATGAAAATAATCATATATTTAAATTATATGATTAAAAGCAAAACATGAAGGGACAGCTGGCTCACCTCACCACGATAGTTTGCAGCATTTAGGGCCAGAAATTCTTCATTGTAGTTCTCAGAGAAGTTAAGAGCATTCACCAGATGAGCAGCAACATGTAAGACTAAGGAAAAAAAAAAACAGAACTGAGTAAAGGTGAGGTCTGTAAACAAGATATAGATGTTCCCCTAAAGTGGCCACCCAGACGCCAAGCTGTAATCACATCACCTGCGTGAGGTACATCAGGGATTAAGGGATTCTTTTTCTAAATCAGTTTATAAACATTCATTACAGAAAGCTGTATGTATTTTAAGGGGTTTTTCTAACTCTATAGCAATGATTTCCATGCTACAATGCTTCAGCTGAGAGACAACATTCAAAAGGTGTCCACCCAAGAATATTTCTTCTTCACCAAATTAGGTAGTTGTCTCCATTGTTCCCTTCCCTGCGGTTAAGCCTGTAGAACCCTGCTTCTTCACCCTAATCTCTTAAGCACAAAGAGTCACTTGTAATGGCAGATTTTGACCTGATCTCATATACCTATCCTTCTAGAAATTGGAATTTTAAAGAAAGGCTCAGCATCAGAATGTATGCCCGTGTGTTTAAAGCAAAAATGAACCAAAACCCTCATGCATCCCAGAAAGCATTTACAATTTAAGACAGGCAAGCACAGAGCAAGACTATCCCCAAATGTGCTGTAGAAGAAAAGCCACAAAGTACTGCTTCAACGTGCTTCCCAATCACGCTGCCGCTCAGCACAGAAAGATCTCACCTGAAAAGATGCATATTGTAACACCACATGTCACATGGAAAGTTTTACTTTTGTCTAGCAGCCTTCTGGTTTTCTTGCTGGCAACCTAGTAAGAGAAGAATTCAAGCAATCTCTTCTAAAACAAAGCAAAGAAAAAGAATACTAACAGCAACTGCTGCGATATAATAGCAACTTCAGCTTTTACTAGGTTTAACACCCTTGCAAGCATAGTACCCACATTTAAAAACTACTGGATTATGACAAAGAGATGATTTTGAGGCCTTAATGAAGAAATTACACTCAGATCTGTATTACATAGATGTCAAGAGCACACAATGTACCTTCTGGCCTTAAAATTTAGGAATTCCACTAATTGTGTAGCATCACTGACTCTTTCATAAAGATCAAAAGGAATGGTATATTTGCATACACATATGCATCTACAGGCATTAAATTTTATAGATATTGTCACATGATGAACAGAGGTCACAGGTTCAATTTGCACCCATCCAGAAAAACGTTCCTCAAAAGCATGACTTACATTTACATAAAAGCAACCTGTGAATCACAAAGAAGCTAAACTACTGTTTACTGAATACTGGTACAGAAAACAAACCCTTTCAGATTTGACAGAAGGGGTTTTTTTTTAATTTCCCATGATAATGAATGTATCGGGTTGGGTATTTTTATTTAAAGTTCTATCATCTCTAGTAGGACACTTATGGTCATGCAGAGACAAAGTTTTGCTCTGTTGAATTCCACCAGGAAGCAGCAGAGAGGATACAGATGCCTCTAATGTAACAGTTCAGAAAGGCAGAGGATACTTCATCTGGATACAATTCAACAGCAGCTCTCCATCCTTCGAAAACGCACTGAAGAAACCATCTTCACAACAGGCCAAATCAAAACAGACAGTGTCAGCCATGGCGTTGTCTTCAAAGGAGTTATGGACTTCTGATACTTGCACCATGCAACCACATACTGTATAACAAGCAGGGATATAACAGATTCTTTTTCTACTATTATTCAACTAAACAGACACCAGGGCCCTCTTCTCAACTGCAGTATGCTGAGGACAGTACTCACCTTCTGAGATCCTCGCAGGAAGGCCAAGATAACACGGCACATTGGTAGAAGGACCAGGCAGCAGTTGAGATTGAGGACAGATGCTGAAGCTCTGCTAACACACAATCCTAGCTGAACAAATATTGCAAGAGTTAGATTACAGGGAGAAAGGAATAGCACGTGTGTCAGTATTCAATCTCTTTTTCTTTGCTGTGGAACCAAACAGTTCCCATGCTCTCTGACTCATCAGAATAGTGGAGTTTCATTATGTTCTATTGTACTGGAAAAACCACTGTACACACAATATGCTATCCTGTTCTCAGAGGGGAGAAAACAGCTCTTACCTTTGCATCAAAAAGCTACTAAAAATAATTTTATCAACAATAAAGTCATCTTTCATGACAACTTTCTAATGAAAGAGCCAATATCCCCATCAGTGCTCAATGTCACAGGTAACAAAAATATCCGAGACAACAATGAAGCATCCACTGAGATGCTTCAACAACAACACTGAAAGCTTCAACAAACATAATTAAATAAAAAAGATCAATAAATACTATGAAGACACTAGACAAGCACTTCAGTTTAATGATTTTTCTGGTACGCAAGCCACAAAAAGATGTAAAAAAAAAAATATCAATTCAGTCAAATCAAAATATCATATTGTTTCAAGGACTGTTACGGAATTGTCACAGAACTCCTCATCCATTCACATTATGCAACGCCATATTTGGACCTAAAGAAAGTGAGTTTTCTTCAGTGTAACTACTCAATAGCTGGGAACTGTAATGAAATCTAATTTCACTAATGCTTTCACTGATATATTTGGAACTTACATAATTAGAACAAAACCACTTGTCAAATAAACGAATAAAGCACACATTCATGTCATAACCCTGTATTTTTAATCTTATTATATTATCTCATTCGTTTATGATTTAAAAAAAAAGTTAGCAAAATGCCATTGTTCTCCTAGTTATTAGGTTGAATTACCATTTTACTATCTTATATAAAAGATGCTTTTAGACTGTCAACAGATTTCTGGAAGGATATTTCTAACAATGTTCTCAAAACCCCAAGTTTTTTAACTGCTGAAGAAATTAATAAAGTATTTTAATATTAAAGATAACTCAATACTGCAGTAGTATGTGAATGAATTGAACAGGTACCAATTAGCTAATAAAAATTACTAAAGATTTATTACTTTTTCAAAATGAAACTTCTTGTCAAATAAGCATTTGTTATTTTCTCAGTCAAGAAAATTAGTCCATGAAACTTCTATTATATTCAGATCTTTGTTATTGAGAAGAAACAAAACTGGATAGAAACAAAGAGGTTTTATTTACTTGGAAATACATTTTTTAAAAAAAAATATTTGAGAAGTGCTGTAATTTCAAAATTTGTAATTACCATTTTTTTTTACAGACTTACATACATGTCACAGAAATGGATCAATAAATAACCTAGTAAAAGTAAACAAAATAACTGCACTTCAGAATACCTTGCAAGATCTCGAGCACAACTGCATGACAGTTTATCAGTACCATAGAACATCAAACCTGCCTGCTCTCACAGCTAGTAACATCCATGTACCCCACCTTCTCTGTAGCACATTTAGGGACAGCACCAGTAGGCAAACAGAAGGTAATGATGTTCAATCTACCTGAAGCACCAAGCTCTCCACTTAAATCCTATTTCTCTTCTGGCTACTTTACCATTATTTAGTTAGACCTGAGTGCTAGATACTCACCAGATACTACCAGCTTCCACAGAACAAACCAGTCATAAGGGCACCTTCTCTCAGAGCTACTTGTGAGAAGTAGGAGCAATTACCCCACAAAATGTGCTCTACCTTGTTCTCTCCCATGTAAATGTGGAAAGAAATTCCAGGAACAGATTCTCTCTAACCTACAGAATGATAGAAAATAAGACTGAAACTAACCCCCCCATGCCACTTAAAGTTTTTCCCACTCTCCAAACGTCCTCCACTATTTCTTCTAATGTATTGTTAGTCCTTTTTTTCCTTACATAAAACTTCCCTTGCTTCTATTTCATCTTTTATTTCACTCCCTGTTCACATGCACGATGAGAAATTCTTCTTGCTCCTCTTCCCCCACAAGCCGTGTTTTCAGACCCCAAACATACTGACTAAAACTGAGCACCAGCTACAATGGCCACAACCTCAGCAACTGAGCTGAGATTTTACCAAATGCTGATGTCACTTCTCACTTCAAAGTATGACAAGAAAAAAAAAACAAACAGTGAATAACCACAAAAAATATTTGTCAATCCTTGCCCACTAAAGTAGAGGTTCAAGTGAATTGTATATATTTTTATTTATATATATAAATTATATATTTTTATATTTTTATTTAGATATATATTTATATTTCTACGAGATAAAATACTAGTACCCTTGAAATGACTGGAGTTAATGGCAAGTAAAATGTCCCTATAATGTGTTGTTTGAATACACAAGATTGTCTCCATCTTCATTAAATCCTCTAAAGGGAAGCTCAAATTGAGCTATACACTTGATGAAAGCAATAACTTAAAAAACATGGTCATTAAAAACATAAGTGTTTTTATTAGAGCTTGCTTATGTGCTACAGTATTTCAGTGATTACATGAGCACAATTTGAAAAAAATGAGAATTATGTAGAATTAATGTTGTGCAAACACAAGCAATAAACTGAATCATTTGTGTAGCTCTTAACTAACACCCAAAAGGTGAAAAAAGATAAAACAGTTTAAAAATTTTAAGAATTTCTCTTGTATGGCCTATGTGATCCATCATTAGTTTCTCAAGAATTTATGTTGTCTGAGTTTAAACAAACTAGGCATGACAACAGTTATCCAAGGTTTCCCTTATCAGGCACCACAATTCTTCTTACAAAACCTCAACAAAACGGTCTAGTTTGGAATAGTCTAGAATCAAAACTGTATAGTGCTAAATAAATCAAATAATTCCTGTGTGAGTTCAAGAAGCTCTTGGACAATGCTCTCAGGCACATGGCCTGATTCTTGGGGTATCTTGTGCAGGGCCAAGAGGTGGACTTAAACTTGATGGGTCTCATCCAACTCAGTGTATTCTAGGATTCTATGATTCTAAGTGAAATACCAAACAATTTAACTGGTACAAAAATATGAATCAGCAATGATGTGTACAAAAAACTACCCCTTTAACCTTTTTTCCTCCCCCCCCCCCCCCCCCCATTTAACAAATAGCAAATATTCATTCACAAGGCAATTACTATGGAAAAATGCCCTTACATTAATCCTAATTCAATGCTATCAGCACCTGTACAAAGGAGGAAAAAAAAAAAAAAAAACAGTAAACAACTTCAAATACACAGTGCACTTCTAGGAAAGTATGATTCAACTACTGTTACTAATGACTAATGAAAGGTTTTATTCTGAACAAATAAAGTTGGGCAGCGTTTGCTGCAACAAGCCCGTGACCAATTTGAAAACAATAGTAAATATATTTAGCAATACTTGGAATCAAAATTCATGCAAGAGCAAGAAGAAAAACAGAGTACTAAGTTTCCCCTTAATATATATGCAAAAGCTAAAAATATCACCATGAAACTAATTCTTTCCAAATGGTTTCCAAGTGATCCCTTCCTTAACTTCCTTTCCATTGCCTGGGTGGCATAGTAACAAATTAACATAGTACATTGTTGGATTTTTAAACAATAGTAGAATAAAGGATGATTTTTGCTCTGAGGCAACTCACTGGCCTAGAAGGGAATATATATTCTTATTAAGTAGCTAAGGAATGTGAGAAATACAATCCTCTTTTCTTCCAAAAGTTATTATTGTCTTAAGAAAAAGAAGAAAATAAAATTGTTATTTCATGTTACTAGTATATGAAATTTCTGCAGGATCAAAAAGACAAAAAATAATCGCTGCTGGACACTCTTTTATCCAGATTTATTGATACTGAATTTAAGCATTTGATCACCTCCTTCGCTTCTCTGACTACCCAGTACCACATACACTGTTATCCCATTTCACAGAGGGGCAAGGAGGCATGGAAAAACTGAAGGATTACTCAAACTCACAGAGTAAATCTGTGGCAAGAATAGTAGAGAACTGGATGTTCCACAAACTCAAACCCTAAAAGCTAGGCTAGACTTTTCCTCCAGACAACTATAAAGCATTCACCACCTTCTCCAAAGCAGCAGAACAGGCCTCCAGCATGTAAGTTCTTCAGCTATCCCTATCTGATGTACAGTCCCATAGAAATCCAGATGCACTCTTGGCTACACTCACACAACATACAAAATAGGACAGAGAAGCAAAGAGTCAGATCTCTTTGGATTTTCTGTATGCTGCTGCCACCAAAGTAGGGGAAATGAGCTTTCCCTCTTAGTTAGGCAAATTATTTCAGTATTAGGTTGAGGTGTACAGTAACTTAGTGTGTGCCACAGAATACCCCAAAGTTTATCAGTTACAAACACAGAGATGAACCTTACCTGCAACTGCTGTGCACAGAAATCTAATGTTCGATACATGGTTGCAAAACATACAGGGCAGCAGAACACAGGAAGACTTCAACAAATCTGTCCTATCTCACTTTTTAAGCCCATCTTGTATCAAAAAAAAAAAAATAGTAGAATATTGCAAATCCTTCCACACCTAAAAGTGATGTGATTCTGTTTTTCAAGATTTCACTACGTACAAGCAACAACCCTAAAGAGGTCATGGTGCAGCAGAGACGCCACACTTGATGCTCTCCGAAAGCCTTTCTTTGAAATTTTTCAATCTTTTATGGTTCAGGGCAACTTAAAAGGTTCTGAGGAGACTCATAAGCCACATGCTGCCCTGTAGACAAAAGTCACAGACCACCTCCCCAGATCAGTACTGCAGCAGCTAAAAATAGTTAGTGTCTTAGGTGGGACAACCTGTGCTAGATAACGTGCCTGCTTTTGACCCAACTGCCTTTTCTTCATAAAGCACTCCTTGTCTTGAGTAACAGAGCACTGATAATCTAAGACGAAGGACAGAACTGAATTGCATGCATAGCAGTTATTCCCCTTAGGCCTGTCAAATATGGCTGGAGATCTAGCAACAAAAACATGAAGCAGCTGAAAGGAAAGAAAATGCAAAGGTAGTGGAAACCTACTAGAACATGTGAAAACTTCTACGAAGTTTGACTTGGTTTTGTTCCTGAAGATGGAAGGTTTCAAGGAAGGACTCTGTAAATCGCAACCTCATGTATTGCAACCCTCTAAAAATTATTTTAAGACTAAGAGGTGCAATATTTTTAATCACATTTGAAAAAAGAATTTTAAAAAAACCACTGGCAATTCTCTGCATGAAGAATTTAACAGCAGCCCAGTTCTCTATGCTAATTCAACTTTTCAACTTCAGTTTCCTGCTTGCATTTAGGAATCAGAAGTTGGATATATTATAGGAAGAGGGAAGTACCAGGAGTGGACAATAGCAATATTTTTAGCTCTTTCTTATGGGATTTTAGCTCTTTCTTATGGGATATCTTTCCTGCACTACTGAGAATCAGTATTCTCACTGCTCACTTGTAACTCATCACACACATTCTCTGAAGGTTTTCCTTCTCTTTCTGTCTACATGTTTAGGTCATGTTCCCATTTTATATGCAGTGCCTTTGTGTAGGATGTACTCCTTCTGCTTAAATCAATCATTCCAACTGCAGAAAGCAACTAACTTAATCTTGAATTCAGTAATAGACTCCAACTTCTCTGATAATCTCCGAGCAAAGTGTATTCACTTACAGGATTTCAGACCAAATCTATTAATCAGTTAATTTAATGTTGGAATTTTCACCTCAGGACTGACAATTTAAAAAAGATATTTGTCAGTATTGCAGAGTTACAGGCCTCTTTTTGTGCCAGGCAGAATGATGCACAAAGACTGGAAGGGATTTCAAGCTATCTTTGCAATTTGAGTGTTCCAGATCATCCTTCTCCTATAGCAACACCATGAAGCGTGACAGTGTTTTATATATAATTAGTAACAAGAGCTAGATCCTGCTAGATGGAGTTTAGATAATCTAAACTCCACAAATTCGGCCATGAAACAAGGGATTAAGGGGATCCAAGTACCTTCAAGAGATTCACACACTGCAAGTCATGGCCAGAGCAGGAAGTTGTGTCCTGTCCTATCTGAGTCATAGTCACACCAAAGTGATGCAATGTCTGCTACTAAGGGCTTCCTTTACGTTGAACTACTTTCCCTTATCATAACACAGTAGGTAATACCATCTGTGAAACCAGTCTTCTGGAGTGTAATGCAGCTATTTTATTTCAAGACCTACCATTGCTGGAAAATCTGCAGCAATACATAATATAACGAACAATCAAGCAAAGAAACATTTTGACCATGATTCAGCTCTGTTCTACATAGAGTATGTTGCCATGACCATCTTAGAATGAGGAGCAATGATGAAAACAAGACTATTTTTAACATATGTCTAGATGATTAAGTAGTAAAAATTTCAGCTGCTCATTTGAGATGTACCCCTACAAATTCAACCTGCACTATCGGCAGTTTTCACAAGAAGTTCAGCAAACATGGAATTTTTCCCATAAAACTTAATAATATATGTGTCCTTCACTGGATTATAGCCACTTGAACTTTGAAAAATTGAAAAGCAAGCAAACAGAAGAGATATATGGTGCAAAATCCAAGTTCATCTCTGGTCACAACTGAGAACAAATCCCAGCAATGATGCTGAGATGTGGGCTGTGGAGAACAAAGGGTTGAAGGAAAAATGTTTTGGCAAATAAAAAAAATCTAGAATGAGGCAAAGAGAATGCAGGAAGAGATTTACTTGCAAATTTAAGGGGACTCTCAAGATAAAGTCTTTTAACACCCTCAGTCTTCACTAGGGAATTCTGTATATATATCTACATATATAGCTTCCATAGCAACATAAATCTATTATTAGACATTCTTGCTACACGTAACACTCTAAATAGCCTTATTAAAAGGCAACTAAATCACAAAAACACACTGCATTGGGGAAAATAAGGAATCAACTCTCTCCAGTGCTTAAATGTGGAGGGTAAGTAAACTGCAATGTGGTTGCATAACTATCAATGAAAGTAGAATTTGGCCTCAATTAAGAAAATCTCTATTGTTGTGATAAACTAACAAGAAGAGACATGAAAGTTGCTGGAATATCTGGACCATATTCCAAGCAGTGAATAAAGATGACAAATACTATGTACAATACTGCACAGTAAGAAGGCAGCAAATATATAGAAAAAAAGTAAGGCGTCACTTTTCCTTTTCAATCCCATTTTCAGGTATTCAATCTTTTCTCAAAGAGATCCTTCTGACAATGTATTTTCTTCACTTTGGTCTGAAACCCAGAAGGTTATCTCTTGCATTAACATTTGACTACATTACAGTTATTTGAGCAGGGACAAGAGAGGGAATAGAGAGAGACCTGTGCCAGTACAAAATGAGCCCAAAGCTCTTCCTGTTCATGGGGAACACAAGCAACAAAAAAAAAAAAAAAAAAAGGTATTTCATTCAATGCTGTTAAAAGCAAGACTTGAGTTCTATAAGGCCAGTACCAAATTTAGAACTGAAGTTTTTGGTCAGGTGCAAACCAAGCTAATCTGAAAGGAGAAATCCTAAAGTCTGTAAATAAATTAATCATCTGGACAATCTCTCTGACTGAGCATATACAAAACCTCCAACAATGAAGATTTTGGAGTCATGTCATTTATGATTCTTCCTTTCTTGTAACTCATGCCAAATACATGTTGCAGTATCTATCATAAACATGAAGATGAGAATACTCCTTTCCTCTTTGCCACACTCTTTGATAGGAAATACATGTCTCTTGGGTATTTCTTCAAAGGCTTCTCTTCTTTAAGCAACAGAAGACCACACATTAATATTGATCAAATTATAAAAAATTGAGATTCGTTATTTCAATCATGTTCCTGAAACAGTGGCAATGAATGCATTAATGCAGTAAGACTACAACCTGAAGCATTACAAGCAATTCAGTATCCAAAGGAATAGTTCATCAAAGCAAAAGTACCAGAAAGGAGTTTTCATCCTCTAGGTTCTGGTGAACTTTTACTGCAAGCATTATACAATCACAGCATTTTTCTGGCTGGAAGGGACCTTGGGATGTCTCTATTCAAACCTCCTGCTCCAAGCATGTTCAACAACAAACTCAGATTAAGTTTGCTCAGGGTTTTTTGCCCAACTGGGTTTTAAAAACATCCAGGTATGGAGATTTCACAGTGAAGTGTTGATGGTCTCATCAACAGGACTCAAACTGAGCAAAGTAGAGATATTTGACACAACAAATTTACCCACTAAGTTTTGTAGTATATAATAGTCCAATTAACTTCCTTCTAGCACATTAGTGCCTTCGATTTATTTGTTCTCTTTGCACTTCCAGGACACCACCATACTCTTAGTGCCTTTTTTACAGGTATAGAATTAAGGATCAGAAAAATTGTCACTGAAGGACTAAGTGAAAGTTAGGTACCTAAACAATTTAAAAATCCTGTGCTATATATTTTGTTCAACACAGAATGCAATTGGAAAATAATAAATCTGAGCCTTGTTCTTTTGTAGACAGCTGAAGTAAATCACTCCAATGACCACTGAATGAAAGACTAACCTCATTCTTTCTCCTTCTTCACATCAGAAAGACATGGCATGAAAATACTTCAGAGTTGAATTTATTCAGGATATTCAGTCCAAGGTCTCATTTCATATCACAATCTCATCTCCTACAGCAACTCTTCCTGTTCTCCATTCTGTTAGCCGGTAAACAAAGTTACCTGGGGTAAATCTTTCAGTGCTGCAAGTGCAAAAGATCCTAAGGAAATTTTAGGCTATTGTAGCACACAAAGTAAGAGGAAGAAAAAAATTCCTTAGCAGACCTTACTGAAAAACAAGAGCAATTTTTTTTACTCAAAAATTGCCATTTCTTTTTGGCATTTTTTGTTTATTGGCTGGAAAAAGGACTCACTTCTCATGAAAGTATCTAAAAAAGAGTTCATTCTGTTAAGACAAGAAATATCAGCTGTTGAATTATAAATGAAGACTTTAAATCTCAAAATTTTCAGACATCAAGAAATGACAAGAGGCACTGCAAATCACTCACACGTATACAGAACAGAGAGGAGACTGGTTAAGCAGACGGGCCATGGGCCAGTGACTACACAAACCAACAGAAAAGAAGAAAAGGGGCAAAAATCCCTCCGGAAGGTAATAGCAGCTGTAGTATAGATATGTATATGCACTTTCCTGAAGAAAATAAATTGAGTTCTCTTGTCCCAACCCCTGCAAAATAATCTGTATGATTAATACACATATACAAATACACTGAAGAGAAGGAAGAAAGCTAACTTCAGGGTCTACTGACGATATTTAGACAAACTGTCAAAAGTGAATTCCAAGAACATCTTACAGGCTTTAATATTTCCAAAATTTTAAAGTTAGTTTCAGAACTTTGACCAAAGCTCTTCCCTTTCCACCTCATTTTAGAATGTCTCCAAATTTCTGTGGTTCTTTTTCCCACAATTGCAGACACAGTTAGACAAAAGCATAACTTCCTGGTCCTCATCTCCTGACCAAAACAAGAAATCTGTTGCCTGAATCATCTCAAAGGTTCTGAACACACATTAAATTACTTTGTATGTGTCTTTCATTTTGAAGTATAAGAAAACAAACAAACAAACGTCCAGACGATGAGTTGGTACAAGGCAGACAAGTCATCTGAACTGAGAAAAACTTGCTGATTGATACCAGCTGACAATCTGTCCCAACATGTTACCCAAGAAGATTTGCTTTACAAACAACCCACTTGCTCTGCCAGGAATAAACAGTTTCAAATGGATACACTGGGCTACAAAGCCATTAGAGATTAAGGTAAAAGTAAACATATTTTCATGCTTTTTCTGACAAGAAAGCCATCACTGTGAAGGATTTAAGTATTTTCATTCCCTTCTTTTTTGCACTACTTTTTCTAAGATTCATTTTTGAACACATCTGAATTAACCATAAGGAGAAAGAAGAAAAAGAGAATTTTATTAATTCAACTTACTTTCAAGCAACATCATAAAACATTATGGAACTGGCTAGCTATGACAATGATATCAACCATGTGAAAACATATACCCTGGGTCTACAAAAAATAAAACCCAGACACTCTGCAGCAGGTTAGGATGCACATCATCTGTGCTTTAATCCCATGTCAACTTTCCATTGAAATTCATTCCTGAGTATGACATAGTGTTACAAAGCATCGTCTTATTCAGCCACTTTTTCCTGGATTCTCAAATTCTGAGAAACCCTTGAGCACTTTCCATAAAGTTGTTAACCCTTAGTCTATCCTTTTGGATAGAAGTGGTTTTCAGACAATTGAAATGGTGTCGCTGTGGATAACTTCCCAAGAGAGACCAGTTTCCAACTTCTCCAAGTTATTTTTTTGGGTTCATCTGTTGGCGGTGGATATTGCCCTTGCTAAATCAAACTACTCAAATCCCCATTAAACCATTCAGAATCCAATAATTTATTATTAGAAAACAAAACTAAAATTATATAGATTACAGTGATTTACACAGAACAGAGGATCTATGAGAATGACCAAGACTGAAAAGAACTAATGCTCCTTCAGCAAATATGTATAGTACAATGCATTAGAAAGAATTTGCCACCATAAGCCCACAGCTTGGCTAATGTTTTGATGATGAAACGTGGAGGTCCAGTCATCTGTTGGACATATTTGTGTTCCTATGAGCCTGTCTGCAGCTGGGAACACTGGGAGGGAGGAGAAGAGGGGGAAGAATAGCTGTCCCACACTTGACTGGTTCTTTTTCTTCTCAGCAGTGTTCACTTTCTACTCCTAAGAAATTGTCAGAAGTATCCCAGTAACTTCTTACTTGATCTTTTCCCATTTTGAAGAGTTAACAGAGAGTTTGTGTCATCCTTGATTAGCAAATGCATTCTGCCCCTTTCCCATCTCCCAGCATCCCAATTTCCAGGGCAAAAAGTAATGTCCGGGTCACTCACCCCTAACATCTGATGCAAATAATAATACTGCAGCCCTTGATAATAGAGCAGGAAGGTTTTCCAGAAGAGCCATACATTGAGGGAGAGCCAGAAAAACTGAAAAGAAACAGAAACAAGAGACTGTAAGTGAAAGTTACATATGCAAACTTCCGTGTTAATTTCATTCATAAAACTCACAGGTCTGTAGTTTCATAAACATATGTAAATGTATATGTAAATATTTTCCCATAAAAAATACGGGGAAACAAGCTTCAAGCATTTAGTATATAGACACTTTAAAATATTAAAAGGAATAGCCCCTCTGTGTGAAATTCTCATTTTTCCCGAACTTCACAAAACTTCGTGTGTTAAGACAACCGAGAGCTGGCGAAGCCTCCAAACCAAGATGCTACCCCAAATCTTCAGTTCCATATTGCAGGTAAAACAGTCAAGGAGCAAAACCCGGCAACAAAGAGACAAAGGAGGGAAGAACTTGACCTCCAAGAAGCTGCATCTTCTCCCTCAAACTTTCCCAAGGGCAGCCTAACAAGGAGCAAGCGCACACAACGCGTGCCGAGCCCAGCCGGGCACGGACGCCCGCGCTGTCCCGGGCCGTGGCACCCGCGTGGCACCCCTGCCAGCCGCGCACCGGGACAAGCACGGAGCACGTCCCACCGCCCGCACGAGCACCGGCATCCCGCGGGCGCCCTGCCCCAGCCGTGCCTCCCGGTGGGCACGGCAGCACCTCCCGCAGCCCCGGACCCGCGGTGCCCGCCGAGCCAGCCGCAACCCGGGCCGGCCCCGCCGCCTGCAGCTCCCCCGCGGCCCCTCCTGAGCCTCCTCCGCGGGGCAGCCCCGCTAAGGGGACCCTCCGGGGCCGCCCTCACCAGAAAGAGGTGCTTGCTCCCCTCGTTGGCCAGCCAGCTCCTCCAGGACAGCGTCATGATGCGGGACGCCCGCAGGGCAGCACCGAGGGCTACAGGGGCGCCGGGCGGGCGGGCGAGCCCTCCTTTTCAGCCGGGCCGGGCCGGGCCGGGCCGCCCTCCCCTCTCCCCACCCCTCACCCCCCGCCCTGTCTTCCGGCCGCAGGGGCGTTCCGCTGCGGCCCCGCCGCGCCGCCCTCCAGCCCCTGGTCCCGGCCCGGTCCGGCCGTGCTATCCCTTTGTCCGCCCCGGGCGCTCCCCGGGCGCGGCGCTGCCCCGGGGCTGCAGCGCAGCCGGACGGGAAGAGGGGCCTTGGCGGGGGCCACCCCCCAAGAGACAGCCTGCCCTGCCAGGGAACGGTGTGGCCGCTTCCTTGCATCCCCCCACCTTGGAAAGCGGGTTTTGCCCACGGAGAATCCCGTCCGTGGGGGTCCCCCTTGCCCCAGCCCTCCCGACATCCCCAGCCCGGCTGAAATGTGATACAGAAAGCAGGAGGGAGCGGGGAAGCAGCCGTGCATGCAACTGCTCTGCAGTTCTGGTAAAACAAAGAGGTTGTCCAAGAAACTGCTGTTCAGTCAATTCATGAGACCCTCGAAAGCTGGGAAGGGACGGGAGTTTGATCCTGCTCCATCAGGTGTCCCTGGAGCACACTGGAAGAGGCCGGCTCCTGTGTGCAGGCACAGCGGGTGTACAATCCAGCCGCAGCCAGAAAAAAAAAAGGCTGTGGGCACCTCTACAGTCACAGCGTCCCGAGTTCAGACTAATACATGTTGCAATCAGTCTGCACTTAGTGGTGGTCTTCATGTTTGGTTTGGGTTTGGGTTTGGGTTTGGAGTTTTTTAAGGGAAAGTTGCACCAGATACTGATTTTTGTATTAAGAAAAAGCTTTAAAAAAATTGCTCATTGCTAACACCTTTCAAACACAACACCCTGGTGAGTCACAGGGGAGCTCCACTTTAAACCAGGCATTGTGGTGCACATTCTGCTCCTTGAGATAGCAGCAGCAATCACAGCTGGCAGCAGATCAAGGCTGGTTTTCTGGGAGATGCCAAGTCCAAGGAGCAATGATGAGAAGTCTCATCCATTCCAGCTTGAGCTGGCTGTCTTTCTCTTATGACTTGGAAAATTGACATTTTTTGTGCTCCTCGTGAGCCACATACTAAGGGTCCAGAGTAAAAATGGAAGGAAGCAAAGTACGATCTTTCTCCAGTTACGTATAAACAGGAGGGAGTGTCTGACCCACACGTGGCCCTGGCAGTAAAGAATGCAAGTAGGGCATGGCTCATGAAACTCAGTTGGGAGTATTTTGGCTGCAGCAGGACCCCTGTCTCAAATGAAGTGGCAGGATTTCTGTGGCTGTACAAAGTGCTAGGTGAAGTTTTGAAACAGCAGGGTAGAAGATTACAACTATTTTATATCATTAAATGACGCTAAAAGGAGATCTAGTGAAGGGGTAAATAGATATTTTGGATTTAAGACTCAACAGAACCATAGTTTGGTACCAAAGCAGCCCTAAGAGCAAAAGCAATAGTATAGTTTATTTATCTTGTTTGCTATTTCCATTCATACTCTTGTTTCAGTTGTAGTGCAAAGAAAATGGAAACTTCTTATAGAGAAACAGATGATGAAACTTCTGTAGATAAGCATGTCAAAGCTGGAATGACAGAAAATCAAACTTATAGGATATGTCAGACCTAATAACATGGGACCTCAGCCAAAGCTGAAGCTGCAACAAGCACAAACAAAACAAAAATAATTTGCCCATCCTATGTTTGCCCATTAGAAACGTCTGAAAAATCAGCTTATGCAGGATTTGACAGCCCACTCATATGCAGCTGATGACTCATGAGCCAGCACTTCACTGCTCGCTTACGAAGTGCTATAAGGCATGTGGAGTACATGACTCATGTTCCAGTCAACATTGGATCCTACATCATATCTAGGTACAAAGCAAAGAATGTGTTTTTGTAGAAAACATCCCTATTTTCTTTCTCCCTGGAAACAGCCTGACTTTGAATCATTATCCCAAGAAGAGTCTGGCAGAGACCTGTGCCATGCTAATACATATATATTCTTATATATATGTATATAAAAGGCTCCATAGAAAAGGCTGAGTTTGCAAGTGCCTAAATCATGCCTTCCCAGGGATCTCTGGAAGTTCTCTGTCTTAAACCATCCCAGATGTATATGAGCATGTGTTTCAAACTTATTGGTAAGAGCACTCAGAAATGTCTATACATACTAGTTATAATCCAAATAATTTAAAAACTTATAATTTGACTCTCAAACATCATTTGAGCACCAGCCCATCTCTTCCCTGCTTCGTTAACATCCTTCCTCTGGTTATGAGGGTCTTTGTACTTTGTCCTACCAACGGGACAGAGCACTGTCAAGGTAGGCAGCTCTTAGAGACTGGGCATGTAGTTTCTCTGACAATGTTACTTCTACTGCATCAGCAAAGTCACCCTGACTGCACAGTCACCTTCCAGGTCAACTTGCCATCAACATCCACTATGATGAAA
Source organism: Lophotriccus pileatus (assembly GCA_035583135.1). Taxonomy (NCBI): domain Eukaryota; kingdom Metazoa; phylum Chordata; class Aves; order Passeriformes; family Tyrannidae; genus Lophotriccus; species Lophotriccus pileatus. Next base: position 34,440,527 of record JAWWES010000001.1, read on the forward strand.
TTTACTCTCACAGAGCTTGTTTAGGTACTGTACAGCCCATTGCTGAGTGATGTAGTTAAAATTACAGATGTAGCTTAAAAGTTTTATAGTGCTAGAATTCTGCTTATCTGCCTCAGAGTGATCCAGAGTCAAATCACATCTCCATCTGTCAGCATACTGTGACCATCCTGCAAGTTCTTGCAGTGACTGCCCATGTCATGAGCACAACACTGTGTCTTCCTAGTCTGGGGAGTGGTCCAGGCACCTCATCTTCTGCTTTGTTGCAATCTAGATTTAGGCAGACAGGCCCTTAAATTCTACATGCATCCCTAAGAGGATTGGTCCAGTGTGCCTTCTCAGAATATTTACCCTCAGCACTGAGATCATGGGAGGAGAAGAAGGAAATATTGACTCTGACTTCAGTACAGAGAAGAGGAAAAGTGCAGATTCTGCATAATAGCTCAGTGATTAGAGCACTTGCCCAGTAGTGGGAGAGCTGGACTTTTCTCAAAGAGCAGGACTTTTCTCAAGGAGCTAAACCCATTGCATTCACATCTCAGAAAAGTTTCCTAACCACTGCCTTTCACTGGGTTCAATGAAGGAAACAATCTCCAAGTGAACCACTATGCAGCCAGGAATGCAAGAGAGAGAGGTCAAAGAAAATCAGAAAGCAATGCTGGCCAACTGGTAACAGCACACATCTAAGGGAAAGGATCATCTAGAAAAAGGAGATTTGGGATGCTAGTTCATTTTTTGTTTCCATTGGAAGAAAAAATATGGAACAAATTTTAAATTTCAACATTTTTTCAAGAAAGCTGCAATCACAGGAGAAATCATAAACAGAAAAGTTTCTCTACAAATGAACTTGTATTTCTGGGAATCTTTCTCAATAAACTTAAGCTACATTTATCTTCATCATTTTTCCAATAACTGTAGCATGTAGTCACAATATAAGGGTAAAATAACAATCAAAGTGTATGTCACTCTGAAGATCTGTGCCATATGAGTAATATCCTGTGTGATGGCATAAGGCTTTTATGGCATTACATGTTTTATCATTTCTTTCCCTTTTTGAAACTGGATCTTTACATTTACTGCATACTACATGATCAGCTTTCTTTCTTATGTGCTCCCTGATGGAGTCAGAGGCCTCCCTAGTGTGAAATGCTTCTCCAGACTTGGGTGGCAGCCAAGTTTATTAATTTTGATGGAGCTGCAGTGATTCATGGTAATGCTTTATGTACTGCTGCCATAGTGTCTAGGAGTACTAGGAATGGCCCAGGGCCACAATTTACCTCAACAGAAAGGTAAAATTTATATCCAAAGGCTACAAATAAAGAATCAGACAATGACAGATGGAGTTCTGATCCTCAATTCTTGTAGACACAGCAAAATGGACAGCAAGCCATGAGGCCACTGGTAACATTAGCCGGCTGTGTTCTACTCCCATTGAACTCTCCTAAACCAAGCCATGTAGCGACTGCTCAGCTCCATGTTACAAGTTCAAAAACTATGCCAAAAGATCCTACAGTCTTTTGTCCTCAAATAACCTCCTACACATTCCTGATTCAAAGAAAGATAGCATGAAAACTCCAACACACGGCAACATCATTCATCACAAAAGAATGCAAGCACATAGCACATGGGGAAAATGTGTATAATAAATACAGCTGGAGTGCATTCCATGGCAATTCGAGAGAAATGTCAGTTATATTTATTTTTCCAACTGTTTGCAAGATTTTCTTGAACACTTATTACATAATTGAACCACAGATCTACAGATCATTAACACACAGCATCCTGTAGCCTTTAAAAATTTTTAGCTCCAGTCCACCTTTCAATGAGTTAATGGGCCTTTCCTTGGTTTTCCTGTGAGTGGGGACCAGGTCTGAGAATAGTACAGGGTTTAAATGTATACTGAATTTATTTTAGAGGTTAAAGGAACTATTATATTCCCCCAAACTGGAATTCCAGAGTTTCTCAACAAATTATTCCTGTATTTGGCCAATCAACTCTGTTTGAGCAGTTCTTTGAAAAAAAAAATAAAATTCTTAGTCTTATTTTAAAACACTCGAAGACAGAAATAACACAACCTACCAAGCTAAATTATCCCTTAATTCATTGTTCATTGCTAAAACCATTTTGGAAGCATTGGCATTATCATGTATTTTGCCATTCCACAGAAATTAATCTACCCTCAGAAATGCCTGTTCTCTTCAATTTCTTATCACCTGTTGTCAAGCCACCTTTTTGCCTTCTTCCTGGTTAACAGAATAGTGCATTCTTAATTCTTCCCTCCAAAACAAGGTTTTCAGAGCATTGCTGGAGGGATTTTAGAACATATTTTGTCTTCTTTTCTGAAGAGGAGCCCCCTTCTTTTATACAACAATCCAAAACCAGGCTCATTAATACTATTAGTAGGAGTACAAATATCTTAATACTTTACAGGATACTCCTTTGCTTACATTCATAGAATCATAGAATAGTCTGGGTTGAAAGGAGCCTTAAAGATTGGCTAGTTCCAATTCTCCTGCCATGGGTAGAAAGACCTTCCACTAGACCAAGTTCCTGGCCTTGAACACTTCCAGGAATTGGGCATCCAGAGCTTCTCGGTTCCAGTGCCTCACCACCCTCACAGCCAAGGATTACTTCCTAATATCTAATCTAAACCTGCCCTCTTTCAGTTCAAAGCCATTGTCCCTTGTCCTATCACTACATGCCCTTGTCAAAAGTTCCTCTCCATCTTTCTTATTGGAGGTCCCTTTAGGTATTGGAAGGTGCTCTAAGGTCTCCTTGGAGCCTTTCTTCTCCAGGCTGAACAACCCCAGCTCTTTCTGCCTCTCTTCACAGGAGACATGCTCCAGCCCTCTGATCATCTTTGTGACCTCCTCTGGACTCCAACAAGTCAGTGTCCTTTTTATGTTTGGGACCCCAGACCTTGACACAGTACTTCTGGTGGGGTCTCACAATAGCAAAGTAGAGGGGCAAAATCACTTCCCTCGACCCTGCTGGCCATGATGTTTTCAATGTAGCCCAGGATACAGTTGGATTTCTGGGCTATGAGCCTGCGTTGCCGAGTCACCTTGAGCTTCTCATCAACCAACACCCCCAAACCCTTCTCCTCAGGGTTAGTCTCATAAGGTTCACACAGGCCCACCCCTCAGTTCTGCCCATATCCCTCTGGATGGTATCCCCTTCCCTCCAGAGTGTCAAATGCACCACTCAGCTTGGTGCCCTCAATCCCGCTGTCCATGTTGCTGACAAAGATGTTAATGCCGGTCCCAATACCAACCTCTGAACAAAGCCACTCATCACTGGTCTCCACTTAGACATCAAGCTGTTAACCACGACATATTGAATGGGAACATCCAGCCAATTATTTTTCCACAGAGATGGTGTGGGGAAAAAGTTACTGAACAATCACACTAACTCACTACCACCAAATATCAATCCCTTTTAAGAACTTAATAAAAAGGTGATATCCTTTAAAGAGAGACCAAAGCATTAGTGTAATCATTACTAGTCTTTGAGTCTTTGAATACGAGTCTTTGAACAATCCATGAAATAAGAAAAAAGCTGGTCAAGAAAGGCTTCATATCAGCACAGTCACTGCTCAGGTAAAAAGGGAGAGCTGGTTAAAAGTGCGCAGCAATAATTTAAGACAAGAAATAAAACATTCTTTTACATGTATGGTAGTTTGCATCCCAAGGTGACATAGTGCATACTAACACTGTCCCAGGGTGGAGCATTCAGTGCCGAGACACAAAGGTCAGTGGCAAATAATCTGCAGTATCCAAGTTTCCCAAGGGGCTCATCAAGAAAACATCAGTCTCAATTAACTGAAAAAATTTAAACAATTATAGTACAACTACAGCTCTTAGAGTTTACAGAGCATAGTTTACAGAAACTCTTAAAGACTCAAATACAACATCCAAAAACATGCTTATGCAAACGTCATAAATACCAACATTAAATAAACACTCATAATTCCCCAACTCTTGGAAAAACATTTTTCCTCAGAAGAGTATAAAGTCAAAAGCATCAAGACGACAGATCTGAGAGACTGGCATGTTGTTCTGCATTAACTCTACCAAACTACTGTTTGCACTTTTACTACAAAGTTAGCAAGGCAGGAAAAAAATAAAAAAGCAAAATTAGGGGCAAATGTGGGCATGATGCTAACAAAGGACCTCTGAGAAATAGAGTTGACTTCTCTGTGTGATAGAAACAAAAGTAAAACAAACAAAAGTAAAATCAGGAAAGCAGTTTTGATAAAACTTTGATAAAAGCAAGATAAAAGACACCAAATTTTAGTCAGGTATTACAGATATTACAAATTCACACCTGAGAAAGAGCCATTCTTTGTTCACATCGTCACACATCACAATCCTCTATAAAAGTTCCACAGCCCACTTTATTACTTTAATTTACGTTGGGCTTACATTTGTCTTTGTAAAACTTGCTTGGATGACTCATGTAGCCTACTTCTATGGAAGTTCACTGCTCTCTTCAAATTTGAGAAAGAAATTCGCATGGGGATGCAGAGAAGAGATATTCAGATATATCTCCCCTAATTACTCTATCTTTAAAAGTTTACTTACTGAAAGATGCCTTGAGGTTGCCTTCAAGATGTGTTTTGCTGCCTGCACAGTTTGGCAATCTGAAATTAAATACGTGCTACTTCCAGAGATGCCAATACCACCAAAAGTCCACATGCAGGTAGAAGGTTGTAATAGCACCAGAAAAACAAAACAAAACAAAACAAAACAAAACAAAACAAAAC
>JAWWES010000001.1:34448535-34508078 GCA_035583135.1 Lophotriccus pileatus
AATACACTGGACAGGAATAAAATGAATTTACATTTTTCTGCCAGTAAAGGTAATGGACTGACATCAGAGACAAAAAGAAATAATCAAACAAGGTATAGTCAATTCTCGGTGAAAATAAAAAATATTTTTCTGTAATTAAGTTGCTTCCCAAAGGAAATAAATTTTTCTGTTCATCAGATAACATTCCCCAGCATCTACAAGGGGAGTGCTGGAACACTAAGGTACTGGCATTTTGAAGTACATAAATCTATAAGATTTTATTTGACAAGAGTTAGTGCTCTTAATAGGAAAAATCTAGTTCAGCAGAAAAGTGTTTTTATGAGCTGGTTGCTGTTCAGTTTGTTTCTCCATGTTTCTCTCCTTTCCTTGTCTTACTACACATTGGTGAGGAAAATCACAGATATGTTCTCACCAAGTTTCTCTGCAAGTAAAGTGGCATGTCATATGGATTGTCTTCCTTCTGCCAGGACATGCTTTTTTGAGGGAATCTGAGGATTTTAGCTACCCATCTAAAATTTCCAGATGTACAGGAACTTGATCAATTTATATAATAGCTGATCTTGGTAAGTTTTATACTTGGTAGTGGAGCAAGTAAGAAAACAATTGAGTGAATCACAAATAAATGAGGATAACCATTAGATCTAGATCTGTCCTCAACCAAGGAGATTTAGTCCTCTATTTAGCTTCCACCAGTTTCCAGGGTGGGCTGGAGCGTGGATATGCCACTGAAACTTCTATTCAGTGCACTAAATGATGCAAGAGCCAGGCACCAAAAAGAAAGAAGAGCACAAGTCATATTTTGACTCTGCCACAGAAGAAAAGCACGAATAAAAAGTATGAAATTGCACATTTAACAGGAACTTTTGTCTACCATGCCATCACCAGTGCCAGTTTCTGTTAGGAAACATTGTTCTTCCTCAGTGTTTAACTTTGCTTTGATGAGTCAGGCTGGTCTCAGTATTCTCCAGCACCAAAAGCAGCAATTCTCCATCGTCCAGTGATAACTTTTGCAAATAGAGTATTGTTCGAGCTATTTTGCTTACACGTAGGCAGAGCATCCTGCTACAGTAGAAGATGCTCTACCAAGATACCCATGTTTCAAGTGGACTGCAGAATCCATGACTTCCAGCCTATGTTCTACATCTGTACCAACTGCTCTTGCTACATCTGTGTCTCCTCACCATCCTCTCTGATATCTGCTCACACTTCCTTATCCTGCAGCTTGAAAGAGGTGACACTAGGAGCAAATCACACAACACTTCTCTGCTTCATGAGGGATAACATTCCTTAGAATAGTGCTGCTAAGCATCTAGGATTAGCAATCTCAGGTGAGTGAGAAAGGTAAAGGCTTGGAGAGTGAGGACAGTCTTGCATATTAAGAGACTGGATGAGAAACAGGATGTTCAGCAACATCCCTTACCTTGAGCTAAGATTCTCAAGGAACTCTTTGGTATTTCAGCAACACTGGGCAGCAAAGGAAGAAAGAAGGGGAACGGCGCCCACAGCTGGAGTCCCTTTAAAACCTATTGAACTATTTCTAGGAGGTTTAGTAGGATTTGAAAATACAAAAATATATGGGTATTTTATAGGAGTTTGAACAGTTTCCTTTATTGCACTAATAGAAATAGCTATCCTTTTAGCTGAGAGCAATTCCACTATGTTGCAATTGCCATCTTCTATGCACCTGTCAGACAGGCGTTAGGTAAGATATACTTCAAGGGCAGCATGCCTGGATGGGATTGCTCAGCACCTGGGTGGTCACCACATTCCCCAGGACACAAAAATAGACATCACTCACTGAGGAGTGCTAGTACAGCAGTGCTACAACAGTTAAAATCATCTTTTAGGCAAACCTGTGCATCATAAGAGTGCTGTTTGTCTAAAGCCACAAACCTAAACTTCAATCTCTTCTAGCAAAAATCCACAGTACATATGTTTATGTATGTATAAAGACAAATATATATTTACTGAAAGCAATGTCTCTCTGTTGTAGCCACAACCAAAGCAAACATTATAATGTTAAATAAATAGAGCTCAATGGAAAACTTAAAGTCAAGTGTTGTCTTGGCTTGGAAAATCCATCTTAAAAATCCTGATAGCATTTCATATTTTTATTCATTTGTTTTATGTCCCACAGTATTTCTAAGTATAATTGTTTTCAATTGTTAATGCCTAGTAGGAAGACTTTTTACATCCATTTATTTTTTTAGGATTGCTGTAACTATAAAAATTTATACAGTTTATCTTTTTAAATAAAGAATTCCCAGTGGCTCAGCATGAAATTGCTCTCATTGAACAAAGAATCTGAGCCTTCCACAGAGAGACTGATGTTTTTGCTGGAGAACATTTTGATTGTTTACCTGTTATTCCATGTAATTTCTAAAGTATAAGATTCATTTGTCTACTGAATGCCAAGACAACACTTGACTTTAGGTTTTCCACTAAGCTTTATTCTTTATCTTTGCTATAAAAATTAAGAATTGGTATTCATAAACCCTATTGTTCAAAGAAAGTAAATAGCCATGTATTTTAAGGAACTGTGGTTGCTCACATAACCTTCCTGCAGCAGGAACAAAGGCAGCAGGAATGACTTACACAGGCAGAGTTGCAATTAAATAAAACCAAACCAACGTAAGCCAAAACACTTGGAGATTTTCAGCATTGTTCCACAGTAGTTTACACAACTCACAGAGCATATCTACTTTCTGAAAGGAAGAATAATTGACAAAGTATTGGTGTTATTTTTCTAATCACAGCTGTTACCCTTCTGCCACTTGCATTATTTGGAGCTGGCATAGACAGTGATGGTTCAAAGGAGTGTCAGATGTGTACTGAAGTGTGATCAGTGCAATTCTAATTGAGCTGGACTTTTCTCATGCTTTGATTATCAAAACATATAAGTTAAAGAAACAAAAGAGAATCACAAACTGATGTGTAACAAGGACCTTTATGATGCCATATGAAAAAAAAAAAGGAAGAAAACCAAAACCGTTTTGTTATATAACTTTTAGAGTTATTACATCAAACATTGTCCACTTGTTATTTCAATGAACTAAGATGAAGCAACACTGAAAAGTACAACAGATTTGTTAGAAATGTCAGTTCCTTGGGGAAGCCTTGCCTGTGGGCTGGAAATTCTGCTTTTGCATTGGTTTCATTCCGGAAATCATAAAGCTAACCTAATACAGAAAAGGTATGGCAATATTGTATCTAAAATGCCTCACTAGTTTACACCAAGGTTCCTGTACTTAAGCTTAAGAAACACACTTAAAAGAAACATTCACAATGAGTGAGGAGAATGGCAGAAGTGGTTTTTATTTATCAAAGTAACTACTCATGTTAAGAACATCACCACCACTGGCTAACACCATCCTTCACTGTGACTTTCCATATTTTCCGAAGACAGAAGACACAAGAAGATGGTCTGAAGTCAAGGCAATAAATATCAAAGATATTAATAACTAGAATAGGTGGCACAAAGCCCACCAGCATGGCCAAGTTTTTTGTAAGCATGATACCAAAGGACTTGAAGCAGCCCATTGAAGTGGCTTTCGGAAGTTTTACAGCAAGCTCCTTTTAGCAAGAGAGACAAAATGGGAAAAAAACCCGTTTGTGTTTACTGAAGAATTTAGTGAGCACACCAGGAAAGTCAGCAGTACTGGCTGACTGACATTGTGATGGTGATTGACATTGTGATAGCAAATGAGAGGTAATAACCACCAAAGTACTTCATAATCAAAGTATTTTATGTTTGATATATCAGTGAAATGGAGCAATTCACCATGGAGATTGATAAAAATAAGGAATTTTCCATATGAAAAAGGAAAATTCAAAAATCAGTATCAAAAGCTTTAGTACTGGTGCCAGGGACAAGCCACACTATCTTCATACCCAGTCTGTAGAAGATCAACAATTGAGTCCTAATCTTTCAGTAGTCATATAATGCAGAGAAGTACTACTGTTTTTACTAATTCTAATGTGATCGGGTCCACAGAAATCTAGATAAACAAGCAGTGGTGTTTTGGTTTTTTTTTTCTGGAAGGTTAATACCCTGATTCTTTGTCTCACTAATGTAGCAATGAAAGGAAGTTCAAAACTAATTTGACTGTAAAACATGATTTTTTTTCCAAATTTTTAACTTTGTGTTTAGAATCAGATATTTTAGTCATGAAAGACTTTGGAGCAGAGACTGGAAATGAGGTTGCTGGATTTTCCTCCTCTGCTTGGAGACCTGTCTTCTACCCTACAAAATCCTACAATCAGTGCGCAAAAGAACAGCGTCATACCATCACCAGAGGAAAGACATTGCCTCCAGCCCAGCCTGCTTGACAGCCTGGTGGTTAGGGTACCCTCCCACAGAGCGTGTAAGGTGAGTTTAATTTCCTGAGGTTGAGGAATAGTTCATCATAAATCTTCCAGTGTCTTGCCTTTATACTCTCATTATTGGGATACTGAATGAAATCAGCTGTCATTCTGTATTTGAAAGAAAATTAATCCAATAGTATTTAACAAGTTCCCAATTTGATAAGAGTTTTGAGAAGACCTATCAGATGTAGCCCAGCTGTCATTAAAATTTTCAGATTAGAACTTGGGCGAGAGCATGTAATGGGCAACTTGTTACCTGCTGTGAACGAGAGATGCCTAGGCCTGAGTAAAACCACAACCTTTGAGGTGCTTGAGAATTGCCAGTGTTAACATGAAGTAGAGCCTGAGTTTGGATAAAATGGAGATATCATCTTATTGTGCAGGGAAGAAGAGTCAGAACCACGGTAATTAGGATCATAAGCGTATCTTTGGCATCCAGAAGCAAAACCACAAAGACTGAGCAAACTGACATAGTACAAACAAAATGAGTGGTCTGGGGACAGCTCCAGGGAACAGACATTTGTGTGACAAGGATCAGAAAGACTTTAGAAATCTCATAAGGCTGTGGAAGATAGATACTCAGAAAAATATGGTAGCAGACTGACTACTTAGGAGAGTTAAAAAGGGAGAAAGAAGGAGAAAAATCCTCACTTCTCAGAGAAAAAAACAAAACAAACCAAAAAAACAATGACATTCCATCTTTCACATTAACCCAGACCTGAGGAGGGACAAGTCTGTTACTCAGACTTTTTCTTTTGTCTTTAGAAGACTGTCTCTGTACTCTTAATAATTAAATCTTGTTGCTTGGGTTTTTTCTGTATTTAATTAGATCATTTGATGGAGAGTGATCAGCAAATGAACTGCCTTGCTGGTCAGGATTTTCTTTTTTTCTATTTTTTATTTTTCTATTATTCCTTTTTTCTTAACCTTTTCCTTCAGTGTGTGGCCTCACACTTTTTCTCATTGCATTGCACACAGAATATTCTGTTTCCTCAGGAGCTTTTTTATTGTGTGCATTACTGCAGAAAATAAGCATCTCTATCTTTCACAAATTTACATGCAACCTTATGAGATGTCCTTATTTTACAGATAAGAAACTAGAGTGGTTTGCCTCTAAAATGTTTACTGATTCTGAGTGGGTGAGGTTCTTTCGTTCCTAGATCCTTCAATTTTTCCGTTTTCTGCTCTCCAGTTGTGTTGGCTTTGCATTTGTTATATTACAAGCTTTAGAAGACCAAAAGCCCTCCTCATCTTTTTGCCTTGTCAGTACTGAATAAACAAAGCAGGATGATAGAAGAAAATTTTTTCCCACACAGATTGAAAAAGAATTTGCGGTTCTGGTCATCTTGCCAGGCACATGTCAAGTATTGGTTAGTTAAACAACAGTTTGGGAAAAAGAAAAAGGTTGGACTCCCAGTACCTTTTCTTTGCCTCCACTTTTTCAAAATAGTTCACTAGCCTATGCTAGAGAGGCAGATTCAGTTAACAAGGGAATTGCTTTAGGGAACATGTGCTATCTCCAGCCCAGAAGTACATGTATTTCTGTAGACTAAACAACAGATATGTCTCCCTAGCAAAGCTGTTTCAGTTTTAAAGTTGACTATCCTGGAGGCTCCAGTCTCTGTGCAATGTTAAGTGACCCAAAATGCAGAGAGAAAACGTGTAATTTATATTATTATTTATTGAATTCCAAGCACACAAGTTCAGATTATAAAAGTCTGAAAAAATGCTCTAGTGTGCAATATCCATTCCAGTGTCAGATAAATGGCCTCATACATTTCTCCTTGTCTGAGGACCACTAGGAAAAAAAAAAAAAACCCACAAGAAAACAGTGAGAATCTTAGGGATGCCTCTGCAGAATAGTCTTCCAGCATCTCACTATTTGTGGTCCAGGGAGTTCCTGAGAGTCTTGTGGGGGGGAGGGGGGAGGGGAGGGAAGGGGGAGGAGGAGAGGGGTAATGTTTAACCTTCAAAGGGTTTTTCCTTCCATTGATTGTCCATGACTTTAAAGAACCATGTAGGCTTTCAGTGTCCACTACCTCTCCTGCTAAGAAATTCTACAGCTGAACTATAGATGAAAAAATATTTTCCTTGCCTACTTAAGAACACTTCATTACCAGTTTCATCTGACATCTCCTGTTTCATGTTTCAGAAATGCAATTGTTATGTACTAATTTTTACCAAAGAATCTATGATTTTGAAGACTTTGTATTTATCCTTTTCCCCAGAGTTGTATTTCTTCCTGGGTGATACCCCGAATTCTTCTATTAGCTATTTCTCAAACTAGAATCACTTTGGTTGCCTTCACTATTCCACTCCCAGTTGAACTATAACCTTTTGGAATGGGATAGACACAGTGTAGCACTGGTTCAGAAGAGCCCTGACATTGCTTCTGGACTCTGTAATTCAAATATATGTAAGGAGCAAAGTTTTGCATAAAAGAAACTAAGACTTTTAGAAGTAAGTGAAGCAGATTTGTATACATCATCTAAGGCAATTGTCAGTTTTAGTCAGATTTTACCACAGCAATTAACAACTTGATGAATAAAACCAAGAAAAAAATACTGTAATGTATAAAGGTTGTACAGAACGGGCAGAGAAATATTTTATTAGAAAATATGGAAAAATAATGCCACACTGTAGATCAAAGTTATGAAACAAAATGAACCAAAGGAATTAAAAAAAGAGTAACTGGGGGTTTTGAGCTTTGTTGTTTTGGGAATTTTTTGCTGCTTTTTTTTTTTTTTTTAATGCTGAGTAGACTAAGAAGATATGCATCAATATTTAAGTAATATCAAAAAGCTGCAGGTGACTGAGCAAAGCTGATTTGGAATAGTTTAAAGATGCAGTGACCTAAGTAATTTTGGATGGTAATAAGCCACTTAGCTAACAGTGTGGCCTAACAGGTGGAGAAAATTAAGAAAAGATAAAGAAAAGGAATCCTCAGAAATAATGAGCAGTGTCCAAAAGTATTTGAAAGTGAAAAAAACTGTGAAAAGAGACATGATTGAATGAGGGTGGTATTTTGGAGATCTCCTGCAAGAGGCTGAGGAATGAATCTGTGAGAAGATAGTGAGGAAAGAAGTGTTATTGTCAGTTTGGAAGAAGCTGCTGTATGACAGCCTCCAATCACATAGTTGCACATAAGAAAGATAACTAAACACAGACTGGCAGAGAGAGGAAAATGGATATTATTTAATTATCTCAACAGATCTAGTTTTAGCCACATCTGAACACAAATACAGCAGCAGCAAATCAGAAAGAGAAGAAAGGTCATCTGAAAGAATGTGAAGCTGCTAAGAAACAAAGGAGAATGGAAAACAACTTTTCAAAAAATGAGAAATGGGAATAAGGAGAGAAAGAACTCCCAGTCCTTGTCCTTATTAAACATAATTTTGTTGAGTTTAATTCTGTAAAACATTCAAACATAACAAACAATTCATCGAAAGCATAAAAACAAGGATCAGGCTGTGGCATAAGTTCATAGAGTCAGTCATAAGGCCTGGCCCTGAAAACTGATCAGAAATTGCAGGCCTGAAGAAAAAACTTTAAAATGCTTCAGCAAAGCCACCCCAAAGACTGACTTGTACTTCTAAACATTTCACATGGAATGAGAGTTCTTTTTGCAAAGCCAGAGACTTGTCAAGCATTGCAAGATTATCAAAGGCTACAGATAATACTTATATTACCATCAGTTGTTATGAGGTCATACAAAGTTTCACAGGGCAAATCACACTGGGAAAAAATCAGATTAGACTCTAATGCAATTAACATCATGACAGAAAAGTCGTTCTGAGGGAGAAAGCAACACAACAAAGTCTCTCTGAATTTGAAAAAGCAGTTCAGACCAGATCCAGAAAAAAGAGTGGGTTTGTCCTCACAAAGAATAAAGTTAATAGAAGTCATTGTATAATAAATCTCCATTGTTATGGAGGAAGAACTGAGAGTTCCTTGGAACTTCTCTGAATACTCATTTGCATTCAATGTCATCTTATAACCCTTATGCGCAGGTGGAAAAAAGGAGTGAGAGCAGCCTCCAGAGGCTCCTGGAGATGGAAACCTGCAAGCCTGAGTCTGCACCAAGTGTCAGCTGGGACACGACATTGACTAAGTGTTTCTGTGACTTATGCATTCTTAGTTCTGAAGTTTTCTTTCAAAGGAGTGTTTCTAATTTCATAGCCTGGAAATGCCTTTCTTGCTTTCCTACAAAACAAACTTACGATTTGCATTTTGATCTCTATTAAAAGTGAATTTAGGTGAATCTCACCTGTAAAAGATACTTTACTTTTTTGGGGGGCAACCAATTGCAATAAAATATTGCTACAGATGTACTCTCCCTCTATTTCGTATAATCATCACTGTGTGCCAACATCTTTATTGCAGTGACAGAGGAGATTATTATGGGACAAGTGGCAGGAATAAAGCCGGGACATGGCAGATAGCAAATGATAACTTTTTTTAAAAAACAAATGCATTAAGGGAGACCCAGAAGGAAAAAGAGAGCAAGTTGCTCCCTTCTTCACTCCGTATAAAGGAACCATCATTTACTGTGCCTCTAATGCTCACCTTAAGGTATTGTAAAGCACTTTAGGCTCAGAAAAACTTGGTGGATGATGATGCTGGCTACATATCAATACCCTCAGTGTCAACAGGGATTTTTACAAATCATTATCCATCTTTTTCTTTTTTTTCCCCATCAACATGCTTCTAAGGAAACACCTCTTCTATCATTATTAACTTCTTCACATTCTTCAGAGAGATGGATTTCAATGGTCTTTTCCAACTCTATTTCCACAGCTAGCTCCATTCTTTTATGACTTCTGTGAAGTATTGGAATTATTTGCTTTTGATTGTAAGGAGAGAGGGTTTAAATCACAGTCTACAAAGAAAGGTGCATTGGTTGCCTAATCATGATTTACCCGGATCCAGTTGAGAGATTCTGTCAAACCTGATGTACGACAGAGTGGCGATTTCAATGGCAACTGCTTCTCAAAAAAACCAGTTAGTCTTTTAGAATCAATGTACAATTAGGGTCATTCTGCCTTTCTTTTTGAGTATCACAGGAAAAAGGACTTTGTTCAGCAATCCCTAGAGTGAGAATATAGAAGAAATACTTCATGCTTGATTATATTTCTTAAAGATACTCACTGTCATTTAAACACTCAAGTGATAAGTAAAAAATCTTCCACAGCCATTGGTAATAATTTTTAGTAGTTTATTAACCGTTCAAATGTTTCACTCCATTCTCAATATGAATTGATATGCCATAATTTTCTAGAGATTGGCAGACATACCTTGTTCTCTTAGATCAAAGTGCATGTACTGTCAGATTTATTGTCTTCTGTCTATGTATTCAAAAAGTACAGCATTGTAATATTTCTACTTGTAAACAACTTAGGCTTAGTTGTCACATCTGAAAACAAACTTCAGATCTCTCACTTCTTTTCAGAATGCTTAGGAATTGCTTGATACTTCTTTTTAAAGAGAGTAACCAGATCTAGAAAACATATTCCATTAGTGGTTCTACACATTACTGTAACACAAGTTCTTTATTCTAACGGAAGTTCCTGTGATGGTAGATCCAAGCACTGTGTTTATTTTCAGCTACAGCACCACACCTGAAGTGTGCACTTGATTTGCTATAGATCGTGTCCCAGCTCTCTATCTCAGAAACAGTTTTCTGGGAGGTGACTACCATATGTATAGGCCCTTTTTCCTTGGCATTCCCTATAACTTTATTAAGAAAAAATTAATTATGAGTACACTCCAAATCCAGTGGTAGAAACCTATTGGTATTATTGATCTGTCTTCCAACTTCTGTGTTATTTGAAAACTGTTTGCTCATTTATATTATCTTTTGAGCCATAATAGCCATCTCAGAAGCAGTGGGCCAAGACTATAATGAGGAAAAATCAGATGTTTGTTGTTTTTTTTAAGGAAAATAAGAATCATATTTATACACATATGAGCGTAGTTTCTTTAAAAGTCCCCAGGAAATTAAAATTTATCAATATATATTAAACATAACTAGTATTCTTGCTTTCCTGGAGACAGTCTTAGCAAGTTAATAAGCTTGCCCACTGAGTACTTTTGAAGACTAAGCTAAGTATCTTGAGTATTTGTGCTTCAAGATTTAGAATGTTTAGCTATTATGATTACTTGGAGTTTAAATATTGTTATGAAGTTTTTAAACTCAAGCTGGAGAAGAGGAAACAGCCAAAGAGCAGAAGAAAAACAACCATCAGTCATTCCATCAGAGATAAACAGAGACTGAATAACTGCACTTTAATATCTTTTTTTTTTTTTCCTGGCAAGATTTTCTGTTTTTAATTTGCTTGACCAACTTGTTGATTTTTTTTGGTTTGGTTTGGGTTTTTTTAATATTTGCCTTTCTGGAGGGAACTGCTCATGAACCTAAGGGAAAAGGAGATGTACTCAAAACAGTAGCACAACATAAAATGTTCAGACACTGGGAGGGGATGACCTCATCCTGTTTTGCCTGAGTTGACTGGCTGTAAGAAGTGAGCTGGCCATTAATCAGTTCCAACAATTCTTTGGAGAACTAAAGTTCACCTTTAAGAGACATAATGCCATTCCTCTTGGTACACATTAATGCAGTGGATATTTTGGAAATTTAAAATACAAAAAAAAAAAAAATAAAAAAAAATAAAAGTAAAGGAAACTGAAAGGTTAGTTCTCCCAAAGAAATATTAAGAGGAAATTTAATTGATGTCATAAAAGGATATATCACAGTCTGCACTGTAAGCAGTAAGAGGAATTATCCAATATATTGTTTTGCAGTAGGGAAAATCATGAACAAATTAGAGCAAATAAATTCACTACTGAATGTCTCCTCTTATGACACCATTTAATAAGAACATTGCTTTTAATATATCTTCTAAATAAAAGAAAGAAAAAATCTGCTTTCACATAAAAATGAAACTGAAATGGAAAGAGTCTAATCTAAAAGTTAATTTCTAATGAGAGTGTGTCTGCAAGTTCATATTCTCTGAATGCTTACATGAGTACCCCATGAAGTTCCACACATCATTCAGCTTTATTATCTCTCTCCACAAACTAAATCTCGTCCCATTGGTCAAAGTCTTAACTTATTCCTCAGTCTGTTTTTCTCTTAGCTGTTTCATAAGTTCTGGGAAACAAGCTATATACCTCACCTGCTTCCCAATAAAAGCCTTCTCAGACTAATAAGGACTACCTTTCTGGAAAACTGGGAGATTATATGTGGCACTAGCTAAAAAAGAATTCTTAGTGGTGGTTCTCACATCCAGAACTACGTTATTCACTCATACATGTTGATTTCAGAATGAATGTATTTCCCCACCAAGTTTGGACTTAGATTTCTCCTTTTTTTGGAGGAAATGAGGAACACTGGAATTCTGGACTGCAGTGGGTCTACATGTCTTCCTCCTCATTGCAGAGAGGTGTAGGTGCACACAGACACAGAGACAATCTCTTTCCAATGTTTTGAGAGAACACAGTAATGAAACCTGTTTCCCCAAAATGTTTTAGGTTTACAATTCATATCTTCTGTTAAATGAAAAGTTACTTTGATTGATGGAGGCATTTATTTGGGGATTTTGGGCTGTGGGATAATTTTTTAATTGAGACAGCACTGTTTGGCCTATAAATGCTTTTTTTTTTTTTCCTGACAGCCCTTAATGCACAAAAAAAAAAAAAAAAAAAAAGTTAAAAGTATAGGGAAAATACTTGTAAGCTCACAACTAAATTCTGGTGCCGTTTTTTAAACCTAATCAGAAACAATTTTATTAAATTCACATTTGAAGTCACTCTTCCCTAGATTACCACAGTGCAAATGAATTACAGCTTGTTTTCAAATGTCTACATAATATTTGCAGTGTACACCGACAATTAAAATCATAGGATATTCTGAGTTGAAAGGGATCCACAAGGATCATAGAGTCCAATTGCTGGCCTTGCACAGGACCAAGAATCACAGCATGTTCTTGAGAGTATTGTCCAAATGCTTGCTGAACTCTGACAGGCTTGGTGCTGTGACCATTTCCCTGGGGAGCCTGTTCAGTGTCCAACCACTCTCAGGAGGAAGACATTTTTCTGTTACCCAAGCTAAACCTTCCCTGACACAACTTCAAGCCATTCCCTTGGGTCTGTCACTGGTGACCAGAGGAAGAGATCAGTTCCTGTTCTTCTGCTTACCCTCATGAGGAGACTGTAGACTGTGATGAGGTCTCCCCTTAGTCTCCTCTTCTCTAGGCTCAGCAAACCACTTACACAACCAAATCTCTTTCCTCTTACAAAAAGGGTTTATGCTCACAGCAAGATAGTAGCTCAGATAAAGATAAAAGGGTTGCATATCCTGACTCAAAATTTCTCAGCAAATTCTAGTTTACATAACTTGCTGATGAATTTTGAGAAGGTTTTTTTTCTTTTTTTTTTTTTTCTGTACAGTTTTAAGTATCCATTTCAGCACATCCTGATCTCTAATAGTGAAAACTGGTCTTCAGCCATGAGATGCCACATGTAAAGGAAGAGATTTTCATTACACATAGAGTTTCTAGGTCACATGATCTTGGTAATGACATGAATCACCTTCTAGACTGTAAAGCTGAAAGCATGATGGTTTCCTTTGGAGAAAACAGAGAACAGATTAGGCACAATGTGCAGCCTTGTTAAAATGGTTTTTTTTCCCAGTTGGACAATAAAGCAGTTCTGAGAAGTCACAGAAGGGGGGGAAATGCTGCATTCCCTTTTTGCCGTTTCTTCAGAAATAGCAGCTGTGCTAAAGAAATGAAGGGATGGATGGGAAGTGTTCAGAAGTGGAAAAGTGAGCAGATTTATGCTGCTATATTTCAAAATGTAATAGGGGAAAATCATAGCTACCATATAGAGACACAAGAATTATGAATATGAATGAGATAATTTTATATATATTTAATTTTACTGAGAAGCATAATTAGATAATTATATAAAGGGATGAATTGTTGCTTCTTATACACTCCTGAGCAGCAGGATACCAGGCACCTTGATAGATCCTTGCTGCAGCTCAGTTGCTTCCCAGAGATGATATCCTCTTGCCCTAATCTTGCGAAGATGTTAAGAGTGGGCATGGCATCATTTCTGCTTCTCTTCATCTCAGAGGAGGGGGTGTCATATCTCAATGTAGAGGTTGCAGAGCCATACTGAGGCATTTCAGTGCTTAGGGCAGGATGTTAATTTACTTCCTTTCCACTGCTCCAGCTACCAACCCTACTGCACCTCTTCTGCCAGGCAGATCCTGTGGCCAGTAATGCTGTTGTTCTACATCCCTCACACATACCAAGGGAGCCTTTTACACTGACCTGAATATAATTCTTCTTCCTGAAAGATATCATTATCTCTAAGTCATTCTTAAAAGGGGAAATCAAGCTACATTTTCTCAGCTCTGGGAGCAAAATTGTAACTTTTTAGGAGCCTGGAAAACAGATTTTTTTAAGATAAGTATCTGTGAAAATAGGTACAAACATCCATTGGGAGCTAAGAGCATAATTTTGCGTTGTGTTGACTTTCTATGTATTACAGTGCACACAGTCTTACCATTGCTCAGTAATGGAAAATTATGTCCATCTCCATAATTTGTCCATGAACCAATAACACAGGACCAGCTAATTCAGCAGAACATAAATATTTCTTATTAGTCATGTGAAACTGTATGAGAAACTGGAGGACGCAACAATAAAGAATAGACCATATACAAGTATAAAGTAGAAACAACAGTTGTCAGAGTTGCCAAATGGTCTTGTTCTCTGTCAAAATAAATCTGTTCTCAGTCCACTGAAAAAACCAATATGACTGGACAAAACCTCTTCAGTCAGTGTACTCAGACCTTTGAGGAACCTCTTAGGGAGGTTTATTTCATAAAGTGATTAAGTTATTTCTTAAAATTCATTCTAATTTCGGTTCTGCTCCTCCTGTTACTACTGAACGATTAACACACAGCTTCATTCTTCAGAACCTAGATACTTTCTCCTGCTATCCAGCTTAAATATATTTTCATTCTCGAAAATCCATCCTGAATTTGTTCCAATATTCTTTCAGTTTAGTTTTTCTTTTTCTCAGTTCTTCCTTCCCAACATCATGACCTGTCCACTTAAACTCTGTTTTGATATGCCAAACATGGAACAAGGATATTTTCTGGGGTGGTCTAAATTCTTGTATCCCAGATGTGTCCCAAGGCTGGGTTATGACTCCTTCCTTGGAGTAGACCACAATCGCAGACAGCTTTCCAGAGCCTTGGTCAATGGCATTGATACTCCCTTCTTTCTGGTAGAAATATGTTGTTCAATACAGCACAGCATTTTGTTTGTTGTTTTAAAATTCTTTACTGAAGCCAAGATAAGGGAAATTTACTGCATATCCTTTTTTAAGCAAAATCCAGAAATCTTATCAGAGAAAATGGTTGTGTTACTGAATATTGTTTGCTGATGGGAAATGCATGTTGCCTTTTCTCCCTTTTGCAAACACATCTCATTGGTAAAAGATTTTCTTCAAGTTACACTGTAAAATCTTTTATATAACCAACCAAGTCTAACCTATCCAAATTCTGTTTTATCCTCTTTAAAAATTGCATTTAACTTCCGTCCTCTCTCCCCTTCTTCCTCCATCATTTGGCAATACTCCTCACTAATAGACTCATGTTTAATGCAATCAGAATATCAGGATTCTGGAATGAAATATATCTCATTTTCCCCATATACATACTCTCTCCCTTGGATGATAAGCATATTGAAATTAGCTTCCACTTCATTTCTGGCAGTTTTTAATCAAGATATTGATTCAATGAAGTTTGAGATCTGGCTGTTCATAAAATAATACCTAAGCTCCTACTTAGAATTTCTGCAAAAAGGAACCCAAATGTTTCCCCTGTTAGGGAGCAGCAAGGTCAAGGCTGTTGCACAGGGGAAGATGAGCTGGGAGCTTAAGGTGGTCACAGCAGAGGTTTGCTGCAGGTCCCAGCTATCTGATCAGACCAGGATGCTGATAAGAGCTGGTTCATCAGCAGTCCCAGACAAAGGAAGGTGATGAATTCAGTCCAATATGTATCTAAGATGCCCAGACTAGCAAGAGGTCTTGCTTGAGGCAAGACTGGAGACAAGTCAACAAGATAGGTCCAAAATCCAGATAGGGCTAGAATGTATGCCTACAGCATAGCTCAGGTAAGACATAAAGCCACAGCCTGAGTTTAAACACAGCTCCTAGAGAAATGGACAGAGGATGCACGGAGTAGAGATCCCAGTGTGAGGCTGGTCAGGACATTAAGGCCTGCTGTGCACTCAAACATCAGGGTGGTCCTTAAAAGCAGTATTTACCCTGCTCATAATCACTACATAGATTTGACAAAAAGTAGCCCTAGAAAGGGAAAGGATGAACAATATAAACTTGAAAAAGAGCCTGGAAATAATGTATCTAAATGAGTAATTCATTGACAATGACCCCTTCATAGGCCCCACTTCTGCAGGTATCCAACGACAAAAGAACTCCTTTACTGTTTTTGTTAGTCTTATAGTATTTTAGGACTCTGACTATGAAAATATTGTAATCATAATTTGGAAAATTATGATGTCAAACCTATAGTCATTGACAGGAATTTATTATTTTCATTAGGCTATGACTACCCTGCCCCCAAATAAACAAAGCTGTGATTTACCAAAGATTTCCTTTGTTTTTTGCACCACTTTGACCAATTTGAATTTCTATTATGCCTAGATACAACGTGTAAAGAAACCTACTAGTCTTACTATATTAACAACGACCTTCTACTACAGACTTTCTGCATAACAATTTATCTAGTTAAAATGAAAGTTTGAAAACATCAAAATCAATAACAATTTCTAAAATTCACCTCAGTCTTCTGCCACTTTCTCTTTTTAAAGTTACAAGAACAACTTGATTCCATTTCTGGATTCCCAGTAATTTCAGGGGCTGGCTTAAGTTTTTACTGTCAAGAGAATCTCACCAAATGTAGTAGAAGGTGAAAATACTGTGACAATGTTTTCTGGTTCATTGATAATGTGGCAGAAGATAGACAGAGGCTGTAATAACAGGGGCTGCATATTTGGGTTTTGAAGGATTCTAGGATTTACAGGTGGGAGAGCCTGGCCTGAACTAGCAAGTAGATGTTCAACACCTAGCCAGGGAACACTGATGGCAAATGCTTGAGTGTGTTTGGGAGAGAAATAGGAAACGAACTCCATTCAGGAAATCTGTCGTGGGTTAGGAATGGTACTCCCCAACATAGTGCTCCCACTGAGACTCTCCAAACCACACTGCTCCTCGCTCCCCTGGTGGTGGTCTGGAGGAGGAGAATTGGAGGCACAAAAAGTAAAGATCACGTGTTGAGGTAAGGACAATGTGCTGGAAACTACAATGAGATAAGAAAAAAAAAAAATAACATCAACGATGTTAGTAAGAAAAATGTCCAAAAAAGAGAGTGATGCAAAAATGCTCACTGCGCAGATTGACCCAACCCCACTGCAGCCATGCCCCTTCTGGCATGGAACCAGTGCCACCCCACTGCTCCCTCTGCTTCCTCGAGCAGAAGGAACGCCCCTCCTCCTCCTCAGAAGACACTCCCTTCCCCCTGCTCCCAGCACTGATGTGAGGTGGTATAGAATAACCTAGCGGGAACCAGGACATTATTACATCTCCAAAGATAATCCTTTGTCCTCTTTTAGCTTATATGGTAATACTGGTTTTTTGGATGGTGCCTCCAAATCTATTATATGGGCTTTTTCTATTTTGTATTCCCTCTTTCCCATTTTCTGCTGACTGTGCTGATGCAAGTCAATAACAGGTGTCACTATTAACTTTCATCACTGAAGGATTTTACATGAGGAAGTACAAAATCTGGTGACACAAACCTACAGAATGACTGCAGTCACAGTGCTTTACAATTAAGACAAGATTGATTAGGGAGCAGTTTTCTCTCAGCTCACAGACTTCAGTCTACATTTTGTAGCTGGCTACAGCTTCTGTCAAGAGAAGGCAGATGGGTATATCATGATATTTTTATAGTGAGAGTCCTAAAACACTCTAAGGCTAATAAAACACAACACCCCCCCCCCCCGATATACAGACTGCTAATATTTGTCCTGCTGTAAGATGCAGCTTTAATTAAATACATTCACAGTTAACTAAGTCCAGATTGGAGGGAGTACTGGGACTGAAAGGTTGCCAATGAAAGATAAACAGTGACAGCCAACAGTCACATTAAAAAAGAAATCAAAACAACAAACCTGCTTTTTGGGCAGTGCCTGGGAAAAGAGACAATTTCTCATAGGTGATCTGCAAAGTGATCCCCATTTCTGAACCTTAAAGCATAAAACATCATTCAAAAATAAATAAACACCAGCAGCAGCACCCAAGGATACCAGATTTCAGATGATGGAGGCTTAAGCTGCAGGGTAGAAAAGGTTCCCAAGAGAGTTTTACACTGCTTTGAAATGTCACCTCTCACTCACTCTGTCTCTCTTTATTTAGCTTGCTCCTGAGACCTGCCAAGCCCAGTAGCATTTCCTCCAGAAGAATTTTTTATATCCCAAGGAGTTATTCCCAAAGGCAATCAGCCTTTACTAGGGAACAAAAAGGGCATCTGGTTCAAATCAAATACTGGAGCAGAGAACATGAATATTTTGCCTTTACTGATATTAGATTTCTGCAGCTTCCAGGTAACAGAATGGGGCACAGAATGCCAATTCAATTAAGCAGCACAGTTATTTCCTCCAACTCCAGCAGGGAAGTTTGCTTTTGCAAAACAGAGAGTCCTGGGAGCCTCTAGTTCCTTCCTATGTGACCTTGGGCAAGATTCTTCATATTCTTATGCCACAATTATCTGGCAAGAGTGTTGAAGTCTTAATTAACATGGGAAAAACATGAAGAGGACTGTAGAAAAAGTGCAATTTTGTCATTATTACTTTCACATTTGGACTGGCTGATGCATCTCTTGCTCCTATTGATCAAAACTCTCTCAGTTTTAAAGAAAATGCAGTGGCTGTTTGAATATGCTACTTTATAAAGTAAGAGTTATGCTACAGCTAATTGAGTAAAATCTAGGAGATTGCTGAAAGAAGCAGTCAGGACTCCCATCTGCTCTCTGCTCGAGTGCTGCCTCGTGCTTATGCTTTCCTGAGTGTTCCATGAGCTGTAGTGCTCACTAGAGGCAGGAAAAAAAGGCATCTATCCACAAGAAAATATGGATTCAGGCATCTATCCACATGAAAATGTGGATTCAGAAAGCAGACCTGTCTCAGTCAGATCAGCTCTTGAATAGCAGATAGGGAACAGCAGGAGCACAGTTCCAGGAAACTTGTGTAGGGTGGAACAGAGAATGGTATCAGTGAGCTCCCCTTACCCATCTCAGCTTTATCCATGAAACTTCCCCTCTATCCAAGCAGACATCTCCACACATAATTCATTTTTTGGATAAGGAGCCCAAGACCAGTAAATGTGACTCTTCTGAAGAGGTGAGATGGAACTGTCAGAAGCTGAGGCCTTAAAAACCAAGAACAGTTTAAAAAAAAAAAAAGCCCACACATGCCTGCTTGGCACCCCGTGGTCCTGGAAGACATTTCTTATGCTTTCCTGTGTTTACTTCTTTCAAAGCTCTTTCCAGAGAGATAAGTAGCCAATAAGTGAGACTGGATAAGTTGCACAGGAAAGTATAATAATAAATTTAAAGTCTTTAATAAATATTTAGACCATTCCTTCAAAATCAGACTACAACATCAAGAAAGCTTGCGTGTTAACTACAGCCGACGAAGGGCAGAAGAGAAGGGAGGAATTCAGTGGAATGCTTCAGAGGGAAAAAAGTTCACATTTTGCTCAATTTTCAACTCCCTATGTTTCTTCCCATTGACAATTGTTAAGGAAAAAATAAAGTGAAGAAAAAGAATTGCTTTCTCTTTCAAAATAGTATTTCAGATGGGTAGCTTTCTCTGCTGATCATTCTCCCATGTTCTCAGTATTGTTCAATCCTTTTGCAACAAATGAGAGGGGACAAAGTAAAGGGAGGAGAAAACATTCCAGTTCACTACAGAAATAAAAATCTCTTCCATCTCCTGGTAATTAACCCTTTGTTTGGCCTAGTGGAAAGGGAAGAACATGACTTCAAAGGATGGACTTGTTTTTTTATTTAATTAAAGTTGTTTCACTGAAAACTGGATGTTGTTGATATTACAAAGTCACCTAGTAGAAGGGACTAGAATGAAAAATTGCTTCAGCAGTTGTTTTGGTCCAAGGCATACTTATGCTCTGTTATGATATTTGTAAAGTAAAAATTTCCCAGAGGAAAAGAGAAAAAAATTCTTCCTCATGCTTACTTTTTCCATGAAATTCAAACTAGCTCCTACAACCTCTGATGAATCAGATTAATAAACATACAGTGCACAGGCATACTAACACGTGAATTCCTTTCTTTGGCTCTAAATTAAGCATTATGATTGGTTATCCTGTGGTATTTAAAAAGTAGAAATTGTTCTTTCTCATGATCTCCCTTGCTTTTAGAAGAAGCCTGATGAGAACCAAACTATATTTCCTTGATTTTTTTTTTTTTATTTTTATTCTTCTTGTTCCCACCCTCTTTTGGAACCCTCTGAAGTTGGAACTTGTCGTATTTGTTATATAATAATTGCATAATCTTCTATTTTTGCCACCCTTAGTTGTTATTTTTAAGGTTCAGCTACTAAGGGCCATAAAGAAAAAGGAAAACCGAAGCTCTTACTCCATAATAGACACACTGAGTTGATCAGTTGAAAGGGTCTGTCAGGAAATGTTGCAAAGAAATTCTATGCTTCACCTTGAAATGGTAGATCTAGGAGGTATTACCAAAACATCTACTAACATACATTCACATTAATTGATGAAAAATAAGGCAGAGATCTCTGTCCTTCAGAGATCTGGCCTGTTATGTTGAAGCCTGTGTTTGAAATAAATTTTAATTAACCCCAGAGGAAAATCAAAACGTTTAGCATTCCACTAAGTCCATCATGAATGCCTTGGAAAGGAGAAATTAACAAACATATCAGACAGAATTAAGTACTTAGAAATTTTAACAGGGAGAGACAGCAGACACTCTCTGACCCATATTAATAATAGTGTTGCTTCAGCAACAAATACAATGTGTTGTCCAATTATGTGTGCAATGGCTCAGGTCCATTGGAAGCTGACCATTTGACCTCCAGTGGGCATAAGGATGCATCTATTGTGTTTCTGATGCAGCAGGTATGTTTTCTTTCCATCTGTGCATCCACCCCAATCCAGATGGTTCTCTACCACTTGTCAGCTGCTGTAAAGTCTTGCCCTGAACTGAGGAAAACCAGAAGCAAAGCTAAGCAGTGTAGTCCTTACTCAGGAAAAGTACCATAAGACTAGTGTTCATGTAGGAATTAGCAGAGGCCTTTACCATAGAAAAAGGGAGTAGGCTGTTGATCAGTTTCTGCAGCGATTGTCAACAGAAATATATCAGCTAGTCATCTCCTTATGATTTTTCCTACTCTTAGCATGCTCCTTTCTGCTAATCGCACATGTTTCTGGAATCTGAGCTTTTTGAGATAGAATTCATTCAGGACAGAATGGAAGAGGGGGCTGTTACCCTTAATGAATAAACCAAGCAGCAGTAATGACTGGGACCTTGAACTCAATTTAATTTCTGTCTTAACTACATAATTTTTAGGAATACGTATATTTTTTCTTCCCCTCCCCCCCCCCCCCGCCTTTTTCCCTTTTTTAACTTATACAGTCCTTAAACTTCCAGTGGGGGAAAAAAAAAAAAAGTAAAAAATAAAAGTAGAAAACAGCAAACAAACACAAAAATGAAAGACAAAATCAATGAGTCTGTTCATATGCAGTTTGTAATACAGGATGAGTAAAATTTCTAAAATTATGGCAGTTGTTTCTACACTTTAATAACAGTATCAGACTTGCTGGGCTACAATGGTTGTGAGATTAGCAAGGTTGCAGTCTCAAGGATGAAAGAGGACAAAGGCTGAGCCTGTGTGCTTGTACAATGATGAACCCCATGCTGCTCTAGTAAATTACTCCTTGTACTCCAGCTGATTAAGTGAAAGCAGCAACAACAGACCAGCATTGACCAGTTCAGTGCTTCCAGCTTCATTGCCCCTTCTATCAGTGAGGTGGCCTGGAGAAGAGAAGGCTCCAGGGAGACATTCTAGGAGCCTTCCAGTACTTAAAGGGTCCTACAGGAAGGGAGAGGAACATTTGACAACAGAATGTGGTGACTGGACAAGAGGTAATGGTTTTGGTCTGAAAGAGAGTATTAGGAAGAAATTCTTTACTGTGAGGGGGTTGAGGTACTGGCACAGGTTGCCCAGAGAAGCTGTGAACTCCCCATCCTGGAAGTGTTCAAGGCCAGGTTGAATGGGGCTTTGAGCAACCTGATCTGGTGGAAGGTATTCCTGCCCATGGCAGCATGTTGGAACAAGATGATCCTTGGTGTTCCTTCGAGCCTAAACTATCATATAATATCCCTTCCTCCATTTAGGACCTTTCAGTAGGTCCATAGACAGTCAAGAGAACACACAGAGAAATGTTTCAGACACCTGAATCTCATGAATATGTTTGCTGTGCATAAAACAATTCACAGAATTACAGATCTAAATGCATTTAGCTCACAAATGGCTTTATATAAAATGTGGGAAGCTTTACAGTGTTATAGATTGTAATTTTATTTATAAGATGACTAGGACGTTATGAGCGCCATCAGAAGGGCTTCTTCTTTTATAAACAGGAACATTTTGGAAAAGAAATGGTTAACATTCATTTTTTCATAGTATAAGTAACTATGACCCATAATGACTCATGTTTACAAGTAGTTATGTGATTCTGCAGAGTACTGATTCATTTTTATGCAGCTTTGAAAGCTGTCATAATTTGCAAATTTTGCATTAATATGAAATAATGTAACCAAATCACTCCTAACTACAGGCACTAATACTTAGCTAAGTTAATGCAATTAACCTTACAATAGTACTTTTTTGGATTCACAGTATGACGAAGCATAGGTCAGGGATTTACAGCCTTTGCCCAACCAGGACAGGTCAAGATTTCCTTTTATTTTTAAAAACCTATTAATAATTCATAGTAATGTACTGAGCATTAATTTGTTGTATCAAACTTCAAAATCAGGGTAAATTTAGCAGATGCTCTCACAAACATCTGTAGCTCTTGTTAAAGCAGTAAAACAAAATTGGTTTTCTTGGAAGGTCAGCTTAAATGTCACCTTCTGTCTGCCTTATCCTTAAGGATAGAATTTATTTGGAGAAACAATTCATATGAAACTGTTTAGTGTCATAAATTCCCAGTCCCAAAGCTACCAAGAGTGTCTCCTGGGTAAATATTGTACCTGGCTCTCTTACAGCTTTTCTGGTTTGTCTTATGCTTCAGAAGGAGCTCTGCAATTGTTACTTTTAATATCTAAAAAAAAAAAAAATAAATCAATACTTCTTTTTTGAAAAAGAAGCACTTATATTGTGCTCTGCTTAAACATATTGTGTCTAAAGAAAAAACACTCTGCAAAAAGAACAGCTTGGGTAAGGCTATATGTATACAAAAGTGATTTTCTTCTGGCAGCATAACAGTTTATTGCTTGTTAGTTATAAAACTAAAGTAATGTACTTCTCAGTTGAATATATCTAACACTGATTATCCCCACCCTTCAGCAGGCAGGTAGAAACTGTAACAGAACCAATAATTTTTAACTGTACAACCAGACTTTCAAGAATCTTGGCCCAAATTTTGAGGCAAGGCTTCCTATGATCTCAGCATCACACTTGCATTGCTCTCCTCCACTGAGTGTAGAGAAAACAAGTCGGCTTGCCTGCAAGAAGCAGTCTTGTCACAGTAACTCAGAGCTTGACATGGGGTGATTCCTCCTGTGCAGAATCTGAATATAGCCTTATATAAGACATCTGAACTTACACTGCCTCTTTTGTTTCTAAATAACATTGGATGTTTTGAGGATCCAGACTCACAGGGTAGGGCTAGACAAGTGAATCTGTACAAAGTACAGTCATACCCCCTCAGATGCCAGAAAGTATTTTTTTACTTACATTCTTTATTTCATTGTTTTAATTCTTCCACCCAGATGTTAGTTTCCTTTTGATTTATAGGTTTTTTTAATTATCTTTGCATATAAAGTATTTTAAAATACTTCAGATTATGGACAGTACAAGAGGGAGAAAAATTCTATTTTGGTTCTTACTTATGTGGTCAGCTTGAGAGGGAAGAAGGAAGCATAGTACCAAGCCCATAGGGATCCTGAGCTAATGAGAGGTTAGGAAGCATTATTGATGTAAAAATAACGTCTGAGTGTCTTTGAAATTTTGTAATTGCTGACTATTAGTTATTTTATATAATAAAAGTCTTAGAAGACCAAACTGACCAAACCCAGTTTTTTTATTTTCATTAGTAAATAGAAGAATGCAACCATGGATCCATTACCAGTCGTGTTGTAGTTCACTGCTGCAGCATTCCTACTGAAGTTCACAACTGTTCAAAGACCTCAAATATGTATCTCATTTCTGTCTTAGTTTATAAACCAAAATATTTCTAGCATGTTACCGTTATATGTGTCGGTCAAGAAAGAAAAGATCAGAAGGTTTAGTCAGGGTAACATAACATCTTCTATTTTATTGTTATTCTCAGCTCCTTCTTATATCCCCTCCAAGCAAGCAGCAAAGCAGCAGCAGCAGCAAGCAAGCAGCAAGTAAGCAAAAACCAAAACATTCTCACACTCTAAAAAAGGAACCTAACAACACTGCTAATTAACTACAAGAAAACTTGGCAGTAGTTATGGGATACTGAGAGATATCAGAAGGCTGAATTATGTTTCCATCTTAAAACACCTGCAGTGCTCCAAGGCCAAGCAGTAGTTCTCACACTCCCTAAACTCTTGGATTCACAAACTGTTTTTCTTCCCCAGTTAAGCTGTGTATGTATCTCACCCATCATCAGGGAAACACACGAAAGCCTGCCAGATCTACCTCCTCTTTTTCTTCTGAGGGGTCAACAGACCAGCTGTTAACCCCTACACTAGCATTTTCATGTAACCTTTTGAAGGGAGCTTACAAAAAGGAAATGCAGTTACAAAACCATCTTTTGTCCCCAGGACAAAGTATATGCTTAGGAAACACCTTCAGAATTCATTTTGACCAGTCTTTTTAAATACATAGCTCCCAGCTAATATCATGATCGTAGCAAAACTGTCAGTGTGAAGCATTCTGAGATAATGACTCAATTAAATACTTCAGTTTCTACACAAAAAAAAAAATGAATTTGAAAACTATCCATATCAAATAGTGATGCATAAATCAGGACATACAGGACAAAGATCTTATAAGCATTAGAAATACACAAATAAAATACCATATCTGTTTCTCAGCTGGGATAACACACAGCGAAATAAGCAGAGAAAACAGAAATAAGGATGTTTACTACTATATAGTAAGTGAGTCAAGGAACAGTTCTTTATCAACTTCATTACTAATTTCATTGCAACTTATTAATCAACTTCACAAGTGCTATATATATCTAGAACACAAGTTAAAGTCCAGAGTTGGAGTAAGAATTAGAGCTGTACTTTAAAGCTTGATGGTGGTATGCTCCCTTGTTTTGGACCTTCTGTATTTAAGTGGTAGTATTTTCTTTGGCTGCAACATCAAATAACCAAAAATTACTCCCCTGGCTTGGAATGCAAGAATCAGCATCAGTCCTAGCATTTACTTTGCAAAAAAAGGAATAGAGGTAAAAGTGATAAGAAGTAACAAATCTGACTTCAGGGTGATGTGGCACATTTACTTCATGCCCTTCACAATTCTCACTATGGAGAAGAGCCAATATAAAACATCCTCAGAGTGTAATTCAGCAGAGGCTTTTATACAGCTGCCCATTTCTGGCATGGTAGGTTGAGTAGTATGTCCAACTAGCTAGCTGCAGTTCACTTCTATGGGCTCTATGTGCTAAATTATCATCCACCGGTATTATTCCAACTCAGTGTGAACAACTTTGGCCAGAACTTTTGCTCCCCTCTGCCCACAAATGCATCCTAAATCATTTTCAGATTATCTATCCTTAATGGGCAATCTGTTGACCTAAGCAGGCAGCATGCAATTTGTCTGCATAATATTCTTAGACCATCTGTGTGACTAATAACATGAGCTCTTCAGATTTTTCCAGTCTTTTCTCAAGCTGTCCTTCCATTAAAAAGATACAATGATTACAAAGAAGTAGAATCTAAGACACATAGAATAACTTGCTGCCTTTGTTAGGTGAGGCAAATTTAGGTATTAAAATTTAGATATTCAGTGACCAGGCAGTTGCTTATGCTTTTTAAGTTCTTACTCTGAAGGCATCTTTTAATGGATAGCTTCCTAAGCATATCAGAAAGAATAAACCCAACATAAAATCATATGGGTAATTTGTGCTTCCTTGGAGATGTGAGACTGGCACTGAACCTTGAATTAATGAAAAAGACCATATAAAACAAATAATGAATAATGGTCTATTTGTCTTTTCATTTTTATTTTTTTTCTCCATTGATCAAAGTCATTCCTTTTTGCAACTCAGAACACCATGGATTTTGACAGGTTCACAACAGAAGGTTGTGAGGTTTCTGCAAACTCTGCTCAACATGACCTAGTGAAATGATCCTTTTCAACTCTGGTACCACTAGTCAAATGTGCAAATAAAAGGATAATTGTGGATACAGTTCCAGTTTAAATAAGATGGATCCAAACCAAATATCTGAGATCTAAAATAAATTAGGATCTAAGTAGTACAGCTTAATTCATGGAAGTATATCTGGAGAATTCTAATTTCGCCTCTTGAGCATACTGCAGATCAGTCCTTGTGGGGCCAGAATGACCAAACACAGATATTATTTTT
Organism: Lophotriccus pileatus; assembly: GCA_035583135.1. Taxonomy (NCBI): domain Eukaryota; kingdom Metazoa; phylum Chordata; class Aves; order Passeriformes; family Tyrannidae; genus Lophotriccus; species Lophotriccus pileatus. Next base: position 34,474,834 of record JAWWES010000001.1, read on the forward strand.
AGCAGAAACTTGGAAACACTGGTTCCTTATTTCTAGCTGTAATTATTTAATGTTTTTGCATGAGATGTTTTTGGTTCAGTCTCTGGGATGTCAGTGCATATCATGGTAGTTGTGCATTCAGTGTCACGGAAAATGAAGTTAGGGCCAAATAGAATAGCTCTGTAGTACCTGTTTAATTAATTCAGAGAGGACAAATGAAAAAAGGGCCTGAGTGTTAAGCAGCTAACTGCCCAAAGCATGTCAACTTATCCATTTTTGTTTTGACGGTGATTTATGGCTGTGATTCTTGCATAGCAAGTAACAGCAATACTGCCCTGGGTGCTATGTTCTGAGACATAAAGAAAACAAGCCTATCCAATAGTTGTATTGCACTATGTTACACCACAGATGTGAATTCTGTAGCAAGATAAAATACATACTAAGACATACAGGCTTAGCTACCTCATCTCCCCTCCTGCTTTAAGCCTGCTACTTCTTGTTTCTACTCTGACACTCTTTTTTCTACCTTAAAATATAGAAGATGCTCAGCATCCAGAGTAGACAAGGATCAACTCAGCATAAGTGATGTGTCTTTCATCCGCGATGCCTTTTCTCTGAAATACAATTCCTTGCACAATTGCAAATGAGAAACTAGCGAACCACACCATGGGAAAAATGGCGATGCCCAGCTTGCATCAAACACAGGAGGTGAGTCCCTCAGTCTAGAAGATCCTGGAGGGGACTTGAGAATTTAAGTGGGTTGTGGAGGTGCCAAGAGCCCTCAAACAGAGCAGGCTTCCCATTGTGGTAGGTGCCATTTGCATGTCAAGCATCTATCTCTGCTGGAAAGAATCTAGAGTATTAAAGCGATGTGTGGCAGACATACTATTCACATCTGCTTTCCCTCCTCTGTAACCCCAAGAGGGCAGAGTGGGGAAAGAGCAGGAGCTTTCAAGGCAACCATAAGCATTTTGGTCAGCAGTTACAAATCTTTTTTCTTTATTATGTGCTTTAAATGGATGGAGTTTAAATTGACTACCGTGTGGGATGTGCAGAGTGAAACCCTCTTCACAGAGTACAAATGCAGATTCCAAACAAACATACTCAAAATTATGCATTTTAAAACTCAGTAGGAATGTGTTTGAGTGATCTCATACAGCCCTCTTTCTAGAATGGGACACGGAGCCTTAGCTCAGTAATTACAGTGTGGAGGCGTAAGTGATACTGGAAATATTTACAAGGTCTGTGAAGTGATATTTACTTCTGTTGCATCTCTGCTGTGGATGAGATTGTGATTAACTTTATTCAGTTTTCTTGGTTAGTTAAGCTGCCAAGAAAAAGCAGTAACATCAAAGTCCTTCAGCACCTTGTTTAAAGATGACTCAATGACTGAGGAAAGATATCGAACTGTTCAGCAGACTAATGGCAACAGAGGGTACGTTCCTATTTAGATGGATTTCTACTGCACTAAGTTTTCTTGAGAGCTTTATTCTGCTCTTCCTATATACAAATACATTTATACAGATGTATAATTTCTACAGTGTTTGTCCATACACAGGCAGTTTAGAAATCACTAGAATTACTAGGAGACTTGCTTTCTTGCTCTGTGCATATGGTACAAAAATTATAATCAACATTGGATGTGTTAGGCATCTTCAAAGGGGTCCATAAGTTCTATTCATAAAATCATTAACATTCTGTCTAAAATGATAAAAATAAGAAAACTGTCACTGCCTGCTATGGATCAAGAACTCACCTGATGACACAAGACACAGTACCTGAAAAGGTACCATCAATGTGTAATGCTTGGACTGAATGTGCAAAAAACCTATATATGTATTTATCCATAAATATGATGAGGTTTCAATTTCACTCCCTTACAACATTCTCTAGTTGTGATATATAATAATGACTGGAATATCAGATGCTTCCCTGTCCTTTGCAGAAGGATCACTGGGTGACACTGCTATAAATCAAGGGCACAGCTGAAGTGGTAAGTGGGAGGAAAACACAGCAGGTGCAGAAGGCAGCAGAGCAAGAGGTCTAGGACTAAAGAAAGCTGTCCTTGTCCAGAGAAAGGAAGTAATTATTTTCAGCACTCTACAGACAGACAAAGCAATGTTACAGTGTTGGTAAGGCTCGTTTCCAGTTCCCTAAAGATTCATTGCTCAGTAGAGAAAAGGCTATTGAAACTGGTTTATTTGTGAAAGTAACACTTTTAAACTGGAAACAGTAGGAAGAGCTAGGTAGCTAAAATACAGTCAACATAATAGAAACAGATGTTTTCTATTACAAGACCCAGCTGTAAGATCAGGGGACATCATCTACAATCAGCATTGTCAAGTTCATTTAGTTTTATGTATTATCTTTAAACTGAATAGTCAACCAGCTGTCTCTATTGTGCTTAGATTTCTAAAAATTATAATTTGGTAGATGATATTAATTATTAAAATAATAATTCAAGTTGGAACTACTTGTGTGTCTATAACATGGAGCTGAAATAACAACAATGAAAGCAAATACCAAGAGACACTGTTCTGTCCTTTATTCTTATTGCTGGACTCTCTTGCTTCAAGGGAGATTTAGTAAATGCCTTCCAGGTGTCCAAGGTCCACAGTCTCAGCTACTTTCAGTACACAGTTGTTAGTTTGTTCTTCCTCAAGCCTGTTACCCTAAAATATGATTCTGTATGCACTGTAAAGAGAAGTCCCCCCCGTTTTTTTAGCTAAATGGTCAAATTCCGCCTTCAGTTAGTATAGCATAAGTCAATCAAATGCTTATAGACTGATAAAAACTAAATGAAGATGGTTGTTTCTGGTGTCACTGGGATTTGGAGGGTGCAAAGTCTTCTTTATTTCTTTCATCTGAGAAATAGATTTCCAAACATATCAGTATGAACCATGACTCAGATATTTACTTTCATTTAATAGTTCTAAAGAGACAAAAATAATGTAGGAAGCTTGCTTATGTTCCTCTAAAATACTTTTAGGAATTGTTTAATGAATGCAATAGCCAAATTTTGAGACAGTATCTGAAGAGTAATAGGGCACTAAGCTATCTAGTTCTGATGCACACCGTTGATTTGCAGCATTTCATGGGTTTCAGAAAGCTAGTAACTGATCCCAGCTCTGCGAATCCATAGACACAGATTTATGTTAGTTCAAGCAGTATCTTTCTACTCTCAAACTGATGGAAATAATCCATGAGTTACAAGATATATCAGTTATATCAAAATATCTTCTGTCTTCAAATGAAAAGACTTTCAATTTTGGAAAGTGAGAACACACAGCTGGAGATAAACCCAGATTCCCTTAGCAGAAATTTAAAAAATAATTTCCCAGGCAGCCTTTTTCCAAAAACCAAGTATGACTTGGAAAGTGGACAGTTCTTCTGGTAAAGAGCCTTTTCATCTCATCTCGTCATCTTATCTCACCTCACTATTTTGAACCATCACCTCCCTCCCTGTTCTGGGATTGGGAGATATCCTTTGGACTGACATGCCATTCACAGCCCAAGGTAGTTTTTTTTGTCCCAAGCACATGAGCCAACTGGTGAGTTACATTTAGCAGATTCCAGCCTTTTGCCATTTCATTTGAAGACAAATGGGAGTTAAGAATGCAAGCCCAGATTTGTCTGCATTGCTTTGGACTACAGCAGCACTAAGGAGCTGCAACTTGGAATCGTATTCTGTTCATGTACATGTACAAAAGTATCATTGCTCACATTCCAGTATTTTATGAGGTGTGTAATCCATAGGTGTCTTCACCAACCAGAAAGTTGGAGGAAAACTATAGGCTCCATTTCTTTTAATTAACATTCTTTGCAAACCAGTAATCCCTCGGAAACTCCCGTTTATCTTAGAGGGAAAAGAAAATTCACCGTTCCCATTAGTTCCCTTTTATACTAACTTTGCTTTCCCTTTGGTTCTGTCCTAAGCACAGTCACCCCTGGGATCTACTACTCCTTTGAAGAAAGGTGACAGCTCTGAGAGTGATGAGGTACTTCATACAAAACCTCAACATCAGAAGCACCTGGAAGCGTTACCGCTAGAGGAGGAATTGCGAACTCTGTCATGTCTTGTCTGTTGTCACACCCAGATAGTTTCACCGAACCCCAGAATATTCTGAGTTGGAATGGACCCACAGGGATCACTGAATCCAACTCTTAATCCTGCACAGGAGCATTCCCAAGAGTCACACCATGTGCCTTACAGGCTTAGTGCTGTGATCACTTCCCTGGGGAGCCTATTCCAGTGCCCAACCACCCTCTAGAGGAAGAACATTTTTTTAATATCCAAACTAAACCTGCCCTGACACAACTTCAGGCCATTCTCTCAGGTCCTGTGACTTGTGACCAGAGAGAAGAGATCACTGCCTGCCCCTCCTTTTCCCCTCATGAGGAATTTCTAGACTACATCATTTCTCCAAGATTATCACCCAGCCAAAGAGAAGAAGAGTTTATATATCCTAAATACTAAAATACACCTCCAAAAGAGGAACTCTGTTATAACCTGAACTTCAGAGCTTAAACTAACATCCAGAAATTCAGTAGTTGTTCAGTTTTTCTTGTTAAGCCAAATATATTAATAAGTAAATATTCAAATCAAAAAGCCATCTTTGGGATACATTTCAGACCAGGGAACTGTTGGGATAAATGAGGTAAAGAAAACTAATTCTCAGTCTTTCACCGCATATTGAAATAGTCTATGTTTGCACCAGAGACTAATTCCACAGTAGTTAGCTTACGACCATGCCAAAAACTTTCAAACTCTGCCAAGAAATTTCAGAAATTACTGACATCCAATCCTTTCTATCCTATTTAGCAATAAACCAGTTTTAACCTTGTTTTGTTGTATAAAATGTTCTTTTCCTGGTTTAAGGGTTATAATAATATTTTTATTTTACCTTTGGATGACAATTCAACTAGTAGAAGATTGCCAAACTCAAACATTAAAATACCTCCATGAGTCAGCTCCAAAGAATATAATAGGAGAAAAAAAGTAATTTAAAAAGGCATATTTTTATATTTAAACATCTAAGCTACTTTGAACATATTTTTGAGATTTAATCTAGAAACATGGTATACAGTCATTTTTTCTTTTTAAGGTAAAGCTACATTAGAATTGAGAATTTTACACTGAGCAAAATTATATTTGTTTAATCAAATGCAACAGCTGACAAATGGTTAGTATCAAATTCCATGTAGACTTTCCATGGCCAACCATTTCTACCATCACAGGTCATTTAAGTCTTAATATATTTATCCTCACAGTTATCCCTTTGAGGCAGGGCAGTGATTACGTCTGAGTTTCCCAGTGTCTCACAACAGGTCTAGGAACAGAAATCTGGAATTGTTTGCTCTGTCATAGTAATTTCCTTGTGAGAACAGTTTTTCACATTATACAGTTATTTTGTTTTCAGCCCCACAGCACTGATAGAGCCAGACCTTGTTTACAGTTTATTCATCAGAAGTATTGAAACCAAGACACGGGAATAACCACTCAGACAAAACTGAAGCAGTGCAGCAGTCAGAACTAGATCCCAGGGACCTTGCCTTCCATACATGCATTTTATCTTCAAATCTAGAATCCTTCTTGCCATGAGAGGTAATAGAAGTCTCCCAAAGCAAGATATGCCTAACTAAAATACCTGTTCATAAATAATATCACTGAATGAATGAGATGATTTCCAGCTGAAGAGCCTGTTGATATTACTGTGTATAGAAATAACTGAGAAAACTGAGGGTATTAAGGGAGATGAGCAGATATCTAAGAGACATTGGCTATAGTCGTATGTCCTGTACTAGTGTAGCAAAGCGTACTGACTGCTTGGTATTTCAATTGTCTCTCCCAAAACAACAGGAATTGCGAAAGTTGTCTGGCATTATGAAGTTCTTTGTAAGCTGAAATTAAAAAGTGTCATGCAAAGACGATCAGTGTTTTCAGTTAGGAAGCACTTCCAAGAAAGAACTGTACTCAGTTTGGAGATGGGAAATACATATTTTAAATCAGACAGTGCACTTGTATTTTACTGGATTTCTCCACATCTAAGGCAACTTGTCTAATCTCCGGATGAACAGCTATATCCATAGCATTATTATTTAAATTGAATTCTGGAAATGAGAAAAGAGTTTTATTGAAGCTATTATTTCAGGAAAGGTACTAGTTTCAGACAATAAATATTTCTGGCTCCCTGTCTTTTTACTATTTCATTGCCTTTACCATCAAAATGAGTAAAGAGATCCCAACAAACCTTACCCCATTCTGTAGCAACAGGAAGTGACTTATTTCTGATGAGGACAAGGGGAAATACTTATTCTGAGAAGGCCACTCAGGCAGACACCAAAGTCTAACAATGACACTAACTTCCGTCTCAGACACCTGGAAGGGTTTGATTCCATCCTCATGCAGTTTCTTAACAACCATTTTTTTGACAATGTTTGAGGATGAAACTTTAGAGCTTCAAAAGTAAAAGTAAACAAAAAAAAAAGTTTCACGGTAAGCAGCTGCTTTTCAAGAGCAAGGTATCAAATTTATCAGGAAGAGAACTTCCAAATCACACTTCACACCTTGAAAGTCTTTCACCTCCACTTCAGTAACTCACACACAGGAACCAAAGCAGAGATAGCCCCATACTGCTGCCTGAATTTCAAAGCATATACTTGTGTCCAGAACAGAACATCCCAAATTTCTGCTGAACCAGAGTATTCCATGATTGTCTGAGTGCTTTCCCTTCAGAAACATCTACGTAATGCAGAAAGATAAGGAACTACTGATTCACATCAGCCCCTGCTGTTACACAATCTGGTTCATATCTGCACTATTAACACGTTTGCTTCAGCTCACAGAGACTGTAGCATCTCAAATCAACTCTTAGCATTGCTCCCTGAAGAAGAGAGTTAAGGCAGAAGAAACAATGTATTAAAAACAACATTAAGATTTTTAGGTTTGGGCAGTGATTTTTTTTCAAACTTGAGTATCCACTGTCTTACTCTAAATCACCAAGCGCATCACCAAATCAAGAAGAAAAGCAAAGTAAAAAGGAAGTAATGACTGCAGCAATATTTTGTGCACAAGAAATCCGAATCTCAGCAGAACACCAGAGAACTCTAAAGTCCTGTTTTCTGTTCTGCAACCTCACTTGTCACTGAAATAACAAACCTACATAGGAAAAATATTTCAGGACAATACAGGAGGGAACAAGGATTAATTAGAATAAATCCCTTGCTTTATAAAGCAGATACGCCAATAATGAGGAAATGTATCTAGATTATTCTTCACTGTGGAAACAATAAATAAATTAAAGATGAACACAACAGCTGAGTTTTTAAAGAGAAATAAATATAACATTTGGTCAGAAGAGCCAGTGGAAAAGCATGAGTTCTTAGAATCATTAAAACCCCTGGAAAACAAAGAATAAAAATCAATAATAGTAATGTAATCCAATGAGGCATAAAGTCTAATATTAGAAAAAAGTAGGGCAATATTATAAGAAAATTGAAAAAAATCAGGAAAATTATATCTAAAAGAAATCTAGTTACAGTCAGTAGCAGCTTCTTGGAGATAAATACTATCTTGTTGGAATATTAAAAGTATTAGAAGGAATGCTATCATGCAAATGACAGATGAGTGGCCTATCCTTATCAAAAACATGATAATATCAAAAGAAAAGATAAGACAGAACTCAAGCACAAATTGAACAAATGCACTCTTGGGAATGAGATGAAAAAGTAAGAATTGAATTTCATTTTGTTCCCATCAGATCTCTGGATCTGTATCTCTGTATCTCTGGATGAACCCTTTACATCATGATAAACACAAACCCTTTACATCATGATAAACACATGAGAAGGCATGAAAGAGCAAAAATTTGGCTCTGGATGAGCCACAATATTTGATTAAAAAATCAATCTAGCCTCTTGTATGCAGAAGCAGAATAAATTCTACATTTTTTTTTCAGATGTCATCAAAGAAAGGACAACGTAATGTCTTATGGGTTTGGTTTTTCTTTTTTAGATTGCCTGCAATGGGGATGTTTTAGTTGTGGTCATTCTCAGCAGAAATAGCTTCTTGTTGAGGCTACAATGAGACCTCACAGCAGCTTTTTCTCCCACACCTGTAGGAATGTACATCCCATTAGGTCCCAGATGGCTCCCCAGTGACAATTCTACAGCCCTGCAACTCCCCCTGCTCTCCCCACTGACGTGCAGACCAAGAAGATATTGCACTGCGTGGGTCTGATGTACCAGCCACACCAGTGATAGCAAGAGAGCTCCCTTCTTTGATGGTACAAGAGAGAACATCAGCTATGGGATCTAGGGAGCTAAGAAGCAATTAACTGATTAACAAAGTTCATATTTGAGTAAACACCATGCTGAGAAAAGGACTGATCTGGGGATCTTCACGCCATCCTCCATTCTGTACAACTGTTTGGAATTCTAAAGTGCCTCAGATTGCCAGGAATGAAAATCACCTCTGCATGTCCCAGTCAAGCATGGATTTAACAGCAATGCTGTTTTACCTTTCCTTGTGTAGGACAAGGCAGTATCATATCACTCTATCGAAATACCGCACTGCAGATAAATTTTATCCTAGCTTGTCATTCTGCTATTTGATCTTCCAAAACCATAACTTTCTGAATGCCTGCACTATGAAATTTCACAATCAAGAGATTAACCACTTGTGACTGTATTTCCAGAAGTAATAAAATTAATGAAAGCAAATCCATGTGTCTCATTTCTGGTTTTGTTTTGTTTCTATGGGTTTTTGTTTGTTTGTTTGTTTGTGAGGAGTGGGTTTGGGGTTTTTGTTTGTTTGGGTTTGGGGTTTTTGTTGTTGTTTATTTGTTTGTTCTTATAACGATTGTGCAGGGGAGATACTGCGGTTAGACAGAAAACAGCCATTGAAATTTCTGGATTATCTGAAAGTTTGGAATCTAAATAGCAGCAAATAAACTCATTTATTTCTAGTCATTTTCTTTCAACAGCTAGTAGTAGAGAGACTTACTGACAAAAGCAGCTATTTTTCCTGATAGCCCGATACAAAATAAATAAGGCCCCTTTACAACACAATGCACAGAATTGAAGGTAATGCTAGTGAGACAGAGGGCACCTGCAAATGCACCAGATGCTGTTAGATCATGAAGATGACTGAGTGATATACATTAGCACAGTTCTCATTTAACTGTTAGCAGTCGAACAGAACATCTGGTGCTGGGAATTCATCAGCTATTCTTCATCAATATGCTTTCTAACAGACTGGTCTAGGGGTGACTGTGAATGCTGATCTATTTTCACTGGATTCCAGGGATATCACAAGATGTAAGCAGAATATAAAGAAGGAGGAGAAATAAGGCAGGGACGTGAGCAACATAAAAAGAACATAAACAGGTGAACAGAAAAAAAAGTTGTTGGAGGAAGGGAAGAAGTGGGTAAAAACCAAATGTGGATAAAAACCAGAAGTAGGTAAAAAAATAAATAAATTAAATGTATTTTAATGTCAGAAACCCTAAACTGTTATGAAAATATGCAAAATCATTATTTGAGTTTCTTTTGGCAAATAAAGTTTTACAAACAGCGGTATAGAAGCAACTACATTATAGCAGACTTGGGATATGTGCGTATTTTTACCTGTACAAAACTTTTATTGCTGCAATCTATTCTGGTAGACTTGCAATCAGTGTCTCAGAAAAAAGGCCAGCACTGCCTTCACCTCGACAAAGTATGGATAAAAACCAAGAGACAACTCTCATACTGAGTATGTTCATGGGCTTGAGCAGTGAATTGCTTTCTTTTCTACTTAGGCTTTAAAGAAGGCAGGAGAGTTACCACATTTGTGCCTACACTGGCTTTTCACTGGAAGAGGAGCATTACAGTTTCTTCATCCATTTGGCAAATCACCCTGCAAAATTCTAAGGCTTTGCTACAGGATCTCACTCATAAGGCTGTTCCCACACAATTGGTGATGGAAGAGTTTATTTCTATTTGTTAATCCTCTCTAGGAGTTCATCAGTCTAGTTCAATTTTCCCTCTCATGGGAATTTAGACTTTCAGTGTTGCAAGTAGTTTGTTTAATAATTTATATTCGTGCATCAAGACTTACCCCTCAGATTAATAGCACTTGCACTGCCTAACATGAAAATATTTTTAAAACATGGGTAGATCAGAACAAAAACATTGGGCAGAGACCCCAAATCTGAAAATGTTACATAGCATCATGTCAGCTGCTGCAATGATTTGCCTAGTCCCTGCATCAGTGTAGGGTAACAACAAAACTGCCAAAAAGGAAAAAAGCCTCAAAATGTCTAAAGTTCCTTTTGATAATAGAACTGTGAAATTCTGATATTGTAAGCTTATGGAAAGCTGTGCACCATACAGCCTTAAATCTCTTTGTTAGCAAAAGTATCTTCCTTCTTCCTTCTGACTCTTAGGAGAGATGCTCCAGTCCCTTCATCACCTTCATGGCCCTTTACTGGACTCTATGAAGTCTGTCTATGTCTCTCTGGTACTGAGGAGCCCAGCACTGGACATAATACTCCAGGTGTGGGCTTACTAGTGCTGAATAAAGGTGAAGAATCACCTACCTCACACTGCTGGCAATACTTTATCTAATACCATTAGTGTTCTTCGCCACAAGGGCTGGCTCACATTCTTGGCATTCTTTAGATTTCAAGTCCACCTGAACATTCATAAATTCTTTTATTGTCAGTTTAGCTTTACGGCCCTTGGTATACTTGTAGCACAGATCTCAACAGCTCCTCCATCAGCTTAGAGACGGCTGATTCTTTCCTCAATATTTACGCTATGGCACGCTTAATTAGTTGACTTTCTACTGCATGCCCAGGACCTGCATCATTTCTAGACCATTTCTGGAGCAATCTGAGAGCAATTTCATCAGTTTTATTAGGCTCAGGTGACTTAGTTTGGCCATTTAGATATGCCTTCACACCTTGTCATTTATTTGTGCTACAATGCTGAGTTAAGAAAATAATCTGTCTTTATGCATTTTTATGTAAACTGGGACATTCTGACCTCTGGCCAAATGACTACCTCTGCAAGCTTTCTTACCATTACAGAAAAGAATTTTGTAGCAGTGCATTTCAGCCTACCCAGCCATTTTGCATTTATTGCTCTAAACTATATGGCATTTCCCCCTCTTCTTTATAATAATAAAAATACAAGGATATTTGGATTGTATTTGTTCCGCACTATTATAGGTGGGTACTAGCTCACAGCATATCTTCTTAATTCTTTAGGTTACTATCCTGAACAGAAAAAAAAAAAGCTGAATTGGCATTTTTAAAATGATATAGAATCAGAAATTTTGAAAAAGATAGATGACAGTGTATGTTTTGATGCTGCTGGTGGTTTATGAGCATCCAAACCCTCTTGAACAGAAGAGATGAAGACAAATACAGTTTCCTCACCTACAGCAAGCATCTTCCCAGCAGCCTTCTAACTCCTTCTTCATATTTCTACATTTAGTCTAATTCTGCCTTCCAACCTCAGTTCCAGCCTCTCCTTTTTCTACCTCAATGTGCATCATGCTCACCAAATACCTTTCACAAAGGTTATGCTAACTACTGAATGCCATTACACCATCTTCTCTTTTGGGCAAAATACCTGTGAACTGTCTTCTATAGTAATTTTACATGAAAAGAAATTATTTAGTAATGTGTGCCTTTAATCTGTGTTTATACAGCAAAAGACTCTAATGCAGAAAACTTAATAGACACAGTTCCAACTCCTATTTATTTTCAATTAAACATTGCTTATTGATTGAATGACATTTCTGAAGCACAACATCATAATGAGAAATCTTTTTTCCCCATAAAATTACAAGCAAATGCCAGATCTGCCTAGGAGGCATCAGACAAAGCTTTCACTTTTCAGCAGAACCCTATGCTGTTGAACTCAAAATGGGTGCTGTATTTCATTCAAAATATCAAATGTGAGGAAAGCAATGAATGCAAGGGACCCAAAGATAAAATTGGCATATCACCAATCAGTCCACCTAGTATATCTGTCTGTTAGAATGGCTACCTCAGTGCAATAGAATGGCTAGCAAAGTGCAATGATGCATCTGATTGATGCTAACAGCCTGTTCAAAATAAGTGATAGCTACATCATACTTCACGCCCTCTAAAGCACAGAGATGCAGCTTCACAAGGGTGCAGTGCGGCAGAACCTGACTCTGAAATATACTGAATTCATAATGCAATTGATACATCATCTGGGAATGCCTGTCAACCTTATCTGTAACATCAATTTCTGATGAAGTTCAATGATGGTTTGACTGAGTAAGAACAGCTTCACCTATGCCTGCATTTCAGTTTTTCTTATACATGAATCTGGGAACGTTCCCTTCATGAAGAAAAGACCTGTATCTCTTCCAGGACACCTCTTTACATGTCTGGTATGCAAAGTCATTGAATTTTCTACAAGGCAATCTAGAAAGGCTGTGGATAGCTGGAGAGGGTTCAAAGAACAGGGCTAGTAAAAGACAACCAACATTTACTAGAAAAAGAAAAAATGGAATTATTCTTTTTTTAGAGAAAGGGGACTGGTGAGACGTGTATTGTCTTTTCTAATATTTAAGAGTAGACACAGAATGATAAAGGGATAAACACCTCTCCATGCCTATCATAAGTAAAACCAGTATTAGTGTTTATAGAATTAGAGCTATTGTTAGCTCTACTAACAACATTGTCCAGCACTGGAAAATAAAAGCTTTCTCATAATAACGACCACAAAGAACAGGAATAAGCTGTCAATCAAAGTTGGTGGAACCTCACCATATAAGATTTTAGGACTTTCAGAAATGAAATCAGTTTCATGTACACCTACTTTATTATTTCATGTACACCTGATTCATGTATGCCTTCATGTATACTGTCCTTTATCTGTGCTTCTTTGCACCCTGTTTTCTACGATCGAGTCCTCTCTTTAAGTCAGGTTCCGAGAGTTTTTTCTGGCAGCCCAATCCACTTCAGAAGGCACTTAGATATCTGTCTATGACTTTTGATGTACTTCCAACTTTAAAGTTTTCTGATAATGAAAAGAAGCATTTCAGTTGAAGATTCATTCTTTGATGTTTAAGTCATGGATTTTTCTATGGCTCTGAAATGCGGTTGCAGCCTCTTCAATATATGTCATTTATTCTCTCCAGACATTTCCACTGATTGGATAGAAAAAGATAGCTATGGAGTTGCAGCTAATGACTTTATTTTGCTACACAGATCCAAAATCTAGGAGGTGTTGTGTGATAAGTGGATTTTAGCACTCTATTAGTGCCAGGCCACAGAATTCTGATTATGCCTGTTTTATGTCTTATCTTGCTTGCCAAATTTTTTTGCTGCACAAGATTCAAATATATCTCTACTGAAAGTCTTATGAGGGAGAATACTGATAGAAAAATAAATAACTGTTTATGGACTATTCTGATATGGAAATCTCAGGCTGCCAAGATTCATCAAAACCAGTTCTGGGAAAAGAGCAAGGCTGCAATAATATTATATTTTTCTAGTTACTGGGTGATTTATTTCATTAACATGACAATTTGCTCTAGACCCTTGAATTCTCCACAGTTGTTGCTCAGCAGCAAGACATCTTCTCCTATCCCCCTCGGTTGACAGGTGTTATGCAGTCTTATGAACTACAAAGTACCACTCTGTTCCCCTCCCTGCGGGGATTTCTATGGAGGGAGGCCACAGTGAGTCCACTCTGCTCCACCCTCTGTTCCATCCCCTGTGGCAGGTGCTTATCCTTGTACGGGGAGTCATTGTGGAGCATGTCCACCACATCCCATCCAGCTGCATTTTACCCTGTAGTTCTTAGTCTCCTCTAATTTTTACCCAGAGACATCTTCCCGCAACAGTTTAATAGGTGAAGTAAAAGCTGTGGACACAAGCAAAACAAAACAAGAATTCGTTCCCCACTTCTGATAGGCAGGCAGGTCTTCAGCCATCCCCAGGAAACCAGGGCTCCATCACATGTAAGGATGACTTGGAAAGACAAATGCCATCATTCCAAATGTCCCCTCAGGTTTATCTGCTGAGCATGTGGCCATATGGTATGGAATATCCCCTGAGTCAGTTGGGAGCAGCTGTCCAAGCTGTGTCCCCTCCTGACTCCTTGTGCACCCCACCCACTGGTGGGGTGGGATGAGTAGCAGTAAAGACTCTGTAAGCACTGTTCAGCAGTAACTAAAACATCCCTATGTTGTCAATGCTGTTTCCAGCACAAATCCAAAACACAGCCTCATAGCAGCTACTATGAAGAAAATTAACTCTATTCCAGCCAAAACCAGGACAACCATCAGCTCTACCAACATAGGTTAAACTGTAGTTTTGCTGAATGGCAGAAGAATGCTCCACTACAGAAGAGAATTTTTTCTGCAGTACCTTACATAGCTTTCTAAAATATTTCAGTCTATATCTCTTTTAAAATTTTCCTGATGCTCAGCCTCTGTTTTCACCACTGGAAGCCATCTACAGTTCTCTGCACCTCATGTTATGGTGGAAGTACAGAGCAAGTTTGCCAGCTTAAGTCCATTCTCTTCCCAACTCTGAGAATACCTGAGAAACTTTCAAGTTCTAAGAAAAGGGCATTAGCACAATTTTTTAACACTTAACAGATGAACTTGGAACAAATGCTTAAGTATCCTCTATGAAAAAATCCTACACAATACTGAGCTGAAAGTACAGAGCGCTAAATACAAATCATTGAAGAGTTATTGTATATTCTTCTGCTACAAAATGCATGGATTAATCAAGTATTGATTTTCCAGGGCAAGCAACTCCACAGGACAGATTTCCTGAATGATCAGTATATTATTGCTTCTTGAGTAAGTGATGAAGCTCGGCTGCATTGCAGAGCATTATCAGCTCACCTGGGAACATCTCCTCGGCTCCCTAATACGGAGAAGGGCCATGAGCCAGTGGATATCTGTGACCCAAATGCAATCCACAATGGCATTGCCATTATTGCATTATCCCTAGTGGGTGGATTATTAACTTATACCACGGTCACACGTGAGTGGAAAAAATACTTCAGGTTATGTTCTTTTCTAAGAGCACACTCTTTCCTCTTCCTGGCATTCCTCTACTTTTGATACTGTAATCATGAAGCACAGCTGAAGGATAGAGGCCATCTCTCTGCCTAGTCATTCTCTCTCCCCTCAAAAGCCACATGAAGTTATGTCACCTGCCCTTAAAAGCCTACAAAGAAGGAGATTATGCCTACACTGTGGGTATTCTCTTCCTATTTGCTTATATTCCTATAAGCAAATTAATTAGACAGTCTAAGAAAAACTATACCAAGTCAACTCAAGGGTCCTATTAGTCCAGAGTTTTATCTCCAACAGCCATAAACAAAGAAGTGGACAAACACATCTTAGTACTTCTTCATACTTAGTACTTCTTCAGACTGCACTCACTAGCTGTATTGAATTCTGGCTTAGGAAATCACTGAGCCAGAGTTGATTAGCATTTTTTCATAATACACAACCTGAGACTCACCTGCAAAGTGTAGATTCTATGCAGAATATAGAAATTCTATACTGAAGAAGTTACTATTAAAACAGCCTCAGAGTTAATGCAAGAGTCAATCTTGCAGTTTATATCATAGTGTTTGTCACTTGAAATGCTTCAAAGGTGTTCAGTTAAGTTTCAGAGTTTATATCCCATTGCACCTATCTCCACAGCTACCACTTGATGCTGTGGCTCTTAGTAGACTTGCAAAAATTATGTGTTCTTTTTCTAATCTTTTGAAAGAAAAGCATTTTACTATTTTATTTATATTTTCTTCTTCCTGTCTGGCTTTCTTTCATATATTCTGATTTAAACAATAAAAAAAAGGCAACATTTTTTGCCATATGTAAGATGACAAGGATTGTTAATTGAAGAATTATACACCAATATAACAGTGTTAGAGATAAGAAAAACATGTTGCATTTATTAAAATTATTGCTCATGTACTTTTAAAAGAATCAGTATTTAATTAACATTGACTTAAAGTCCTCATTTTGCAGATGCACCTCAAGAAAACTTGCCATTTTCTTCCTTATTTTGATTTGTCTGATTAATCTCTGCCTCTTGTAAAAATTACCACTTTTGATGGCTATATTCTTGAGAGGACAAGAAAGTAGTAATATGTCAAATAGATTAGATGATGCAGCAGTCTAATACTTTCTCTAACTTCAATATAAAGATTTTGGAGCATCTCTGCAGCATACTCTGAAGGTATTAGAATGATATCACAGAGTTTTACTTGTTAGCTGATGTCTATTTAGTACAACTGGCTTGTTGTTAATTTATTTTACGTATTTCCTTGATGTGAAAAATCTTAGATACACTAGAGATAATATAGATATTCATTCATTTTCAGATGTGGGTTTATGATATCTGAAGACCTTCGAGTAGAGACATAGTTCAGGGAGGCAACTGCATAAATTCCCCATTCACTTAGACTGTCAAAAGACAAATTAAAAAAAATACTTAAGTTTCTCACTTTGCAAAATACCCAAGACGATGAAACGTCAGACCAAAGTTTGGAATGCTCTGGTCTGAGAGCTGGTAACTAAGCTAAGTTATGAAGTGGTTTCAGCAGTTATTTTAATCTTCTTTGGATGTCTTCTCCTAGCATGGCTCCCCTTGCATGGCTTCAGTTAAGAAACTGGGATTTTAGACTACAAGGAAAAAAAGATAAAAGGGCATAGTGATAACGAAATTCTAATTTTAGTTGCTTAAGAAAATACAAATATTTGAAGACAAAGAATACTGGGAGGTGACTTAAATCCTTAAGACCCCTTTTATTTAGCTGCAAGTTTGTTGCACTAAACAGCAACTTTGGAAATTTCTTTTAATTGCTGTTTCGTTAATTAAAAAATATGGAAAAATTGGTTATCGTTTCACATTAGATACACAAGAGTAGAACATGCGTAAGACATGTAAATACCATCATATGCTCTATTATTTGTAAAAAATAAACTGAAATTGATAAAAGGCCTTAAATTACACTGGAACCTATACCAAATTAAAAACCTGACTGAAAGTCTCCACCGAAATCAGTGTTGTTCAAGGGTAAGGATGTGAATACTGTGTTTAACTAGAGCTATAGCGAAAAGCTTTACAATAGAAATGTTCCTAGCTTTCCAGTCATGGAGTTCCCAAGAATTTCTTTAAGGTGGAATATCCAGAGGAAAAAAACCACATATTTTTTAAGGCTTTTAAGAGAGGAAACAAGTCACGTGTCTTTGCAAAGCTTCAGCTGTTTTGATTAGAGGAAGGTTTCTTTCTCAGGAAACTATTAACTACAGAATTTCAAAAATGCTATTTTAAGATACAGAAATAAAGCAGTTGCACCTCAGTGAGCTTTGGCACATGATTTCACTGTGCTTTTAAAGGGGTGCAGAGGGGTTAATTGCCTTTCTGCAAAAATGCAGAAGAATATGCTGACAGACCCAAGTGTTATTTTGCAGACCAGATAAGGAAATACACATGCACACTCACAGCTTTTGAGAGCACTGTCAGCTGAACCAACAAGCATTTAAGTTGCACATTCACAAGGTGTCTAAAATCCTGTAAAAACATCACATAAACCTTACAGGAGGAAAAGAGAGCCTGATGACAGTGGCTTGCTCATTTTACGGGTACACTTCAGGGAAAACTGGTATCCCACTCCAAAGAAAGTTTGGAAGAGCTTTGAAAGGTTTCTTCTGGTCAACTCCAAAAGAATCGTAAAGAGATGAACAGCTATTCCAGGTATTTTTACAGATTTGGTGTTTTGCAGCAGATACCTGGTGTGAAGGCTTCTGAGCTCCAGTGACTATGGAGCTTTTTCAGTCAGTCTGGATACTTTGGATTATAAGAGTTAGGAAGTTTGTCAGTGCTGTTTTCAACTGTGGATCGTGTCAGTCTTAGACCCATCATGTAAAAGGATCCAGTGCAAAATAGCCCTCAGAGCAGCTGTGAAAGACCTTCTAAGGGGACAGTGAACATGCAGCAAGTGTGGTGACTTTCTGTGCATGCAAGATTTCTGCACCAGGCTCCAAAAGCCCCATAACTCTCTCCGACACTGTTGGCCCCACCACCAGTTTGTCATTGCGGCGGTAGATTCACCCAGATATATACGCGCTCCTTTTGCCATGTTGAGAGGAAAGAAAGAGCTGTGTCAGTGATGGATTATCTTTCCCACAGGATAGACAGACTGAGACAGCATCCTTGGCATTCCAGTAACCGAAAGAGCACACAGTGTATCACGTGCTGACACTCAAGTCCAATAAGCATCTCTGTCTTGGGTTTATCTAAGTTCATCATCAGTTCTGCTCTCTGCACTTCTATAAGCTCATTGCTTCATATTGGCACTGTTTTTGTATCCACTCTGACTGATGCCATCCATCAAATGTTCCAGAGACTCTTCTTAGTTTGAAGTCTTTCCCTTGCACTCATTTTAAACTCAGGCAGAGATGGCCAGGCCTCAGGACTCCTGCTTCAAATTATGCAGTTTATTTCAAATAAACTGGCAGTAAAGTTCTGGACATGCCCTTCAGCTACAGACATTGCTGCAGAAAGGACTGCACCCATTTCAAACTGTGAGTGAAAACAGATTTCAGATGCTTGGTCTCTCATGAACAAAATCATCATCATTTATAGTCTCTTGGCACTGTTGAGTCAGTGTGCATAGCTGAATGCTAGAGATGCATGAGGACAGATGATGGCACTTGATTAGGGTCGCAGAAATGTAACCCAACCATTTGATACCAAGGCAGGCTTAGAAAAGTTACAAACAAAAAATAATACATTTAATTAGACCACTCAAACTGAAAACCTACAGAATGAAGATACTGGTTGAAACAGCCTAAGATTCAAGCACTGAGTCAGCCCTTCATTTCTATTTAATTTTTAAGGAAATTTTGCTGAATAATGAAGAGAAATTACTTCAAGAGAGGCATAAAAAGGCATCTGCTTAGTGTGATACTCAAGGAAAAAAAAAAAAAAAGGAAAATAACAGAAGAAAGCAGAAATCTAGGGAACAGGTAAATCCAGAGCCTGGCTCTCAGAGAAACTCATTGATGCTTTCCACCTCTCTTTTGGCAAGAAAAGGGTTTTTTCATTATGCAGGGCAACACTGGCACTTTACTGTCCCTAATTTCTTACCAGTCAGCGTGCCTCACTGCCCAGAAAAGAAAAAAATGTTAATTAAAAAACTAACTCAGTCCAATAATAATTTCTATCCACTTCTGCTACCCTCTCTAAAGAGAGGGATATACCACCTCTTTTCAAAGTTCACAAGGGACTGATGTCACTACCGCTATTCATTTCAGACAGATACTTTAATGACAAGTATAAATGTCCTGAGAGTAAAGGCTGTTGGCAGCATGAAAATTATATTTGAAAATCTTTTTGAGACTGACCTGGCTTTCAGTTAGTGACAGCTTTAATCATAATGGAGGCTTTGTGACAGTGTCTTCAAATTTAAACTACTCATGAGACACACACATTAATCCTGGAGAATAAAGGCCATTAGTCCTGCTTTTCAAAAAGGCTTTCAAATCTGACCAAACTCTTATCTAACTTTAAAAAAAACCCTAATTCTAGTGAACTCTAATAATGGGAAGGATAACCCAGACCATGATTTACAGGAAAACATGAATTTCCTAATATAGAGCTCTAATCCCACCAAAAAAAAAAAAAATCCAGTTTCTCTGTTGAGAGCAGTGATTTCACTCATATTATGCAATTCCACATTTAAAGCAGTACTGCTGTTATAAATGAATTGCTCATTTATTCCTTAGTAGTTTCACTTTTTGGCTCTCATCCTAACACAGAACTGCAGTTTGCAGCGTACAAGAACTGTTCAGGGAAGTTGCATTCTAAATGAAACAAGCACCTTCACAATTATTGCTTAAAAATCACCCAAGAAAACATATGCATGTGATGTATATTACAAAAATTTAAAACCTGAATTAATACTGTGACATCGAATCACAACATCTCAAGATTTCTTCATATCTTCTGCGGGTTTTTGCAGCTACTGTAAAATAAGTCCTAAACAAAGAGGTGTAGCTTTACTTTCAAGACAGTTTGAGATTTGTCAGGACTTTAATAAAAGTAGGACTCAAGTCTGTAAACACTATTTGAACACAATGAAAGAAGACAGACATCTAACCATGCAACTGACTCATCTCAGATAAATGGTATATGATTTAGAAAGTAATCATCATCTGTCTTCACACTATCACCTGAAAATATTACAATTCAAAAGGCTTTTATCCAAATATCACTACTCTGGAAATCATCACAAAAGGTCTTCTGGAAGCATGGAATCAGAATACATGTCCAAAGTTCAGCAGAAATTTTCTATGGAAGATATACTGAGCATCAGTTTTGAGGAGAGGCTTATCCTTTAATAGTTGTCTATTAAACGTAAAGGACCGGATACAGATTAGAATGCCAAGGAAAAAAAATTAAAAATGTCTTAGCAAAACAATGCTACATTAGTGCTAGACATTGTGTGAAGAAAGATTACATTCAGGAATCATATTGCTGCCCTAATGGTCCAGTGGATAGGATGAAGAACTGAAAATTTCTATAAGGAGGCAAAGCAGAAAGTCTCATGGGTTTAGTCTTACTTTTATCTAAAAGGAGCTCACAATATAAGGACAAGGAAAGCACAGAGAATTAAAAGTCAAATACTGCTGGGTTTTTTCCCTGAATAATTTGAAAAATGAGTAAGGCTATTCAAAGCTTATAAATGCTATGGCACAAATTTTTAGCCAGAAAGGGAGTAATTTCTCATTCTCCTGATATAAAATTTTATGATAGTGACTTTTACAGGAGCACAGAGCAATGGAAAGCAATTGCAACAACCTAAGTAGATTTGCTGACCTAAAATACAATGGGATCTCATTTATAAAATAAAGTGATGCCTGAATAGCTGTCAACAATCTGCAGAGACAACTAAGTCATATTGATGTATATTGCTGAATGATGGGTACAAAATGAATAAATAGGATACAGGTAGAGGGAGCCTTTTTTTCTGAGTGAGGCAGTGATGGAGATGGGATAGAGTGGCCTGTGGAGTAGAAGGAAAAGATGCAATGTCACAGCACGGTTGGTGATATTCCTGTTTTGAGACTCCTTCACCTTCTGCTTTATTCTCTTCTATTTCATACACAGAGGAGTCTACGGGTTGTAGTGCCCTGGGGTACATTAGAAAGCATGCACATGCATTAGCCAGAACACAAATACTCGCAACAGCCTAACATTCTTTGATTTAATGCCATGAGAGTGCTGATCTCTAATTTCATAGCACCATTCACATCCTCCAGACCTTTGGTCTGTTTAGTGTTTCGGAGCATCATGAGTATTTAGATCCATGTCAGGTACTCAACAAGGACATACAGAATAGGACATAGACTATTGGTCTGGAACATTGCAATGATTCCTTTGAGATATCACATGAGGAAAACTCTACAGTCCTTTAATAAAACTACCCTTCAAATTGTTTTGGGGTGAAATTTAAGACAGTGGATTTGACTAGCCCATCTCTTGTTGATCTAGGCTGTTCAACAGCTTTCAACCATTTCAGCTATGTTCGTCTCATTTTCTGCCCCCTCCCTTTATTCCAAGAAGTCTTTCTTTTCTAGCTTGATCACTTTTACTACTATGTAGAAGACAGTAAAGCAAAGGGAAAGAGTACAAATGAGGGAGAAAACATTCCTGTGTCATTATAATATTTTTTATTTGAGGACAGTTTTATATGTTTATATGAAGGAAAATGAAATGTGAATAAAATTGAGTGTGTTTTATTTTAAAGAGGAGTGAGTCCTGAAAATAACAGAGGGGATCATTTTACAGTTGACATAGCAAATCAGATTCAGAGATCTCAGGTTCTCAGATGTGAACCTTCACACACCTCAGAGAGAATGATTTTCCAAAAGCAGATTCTAATGCCTGTCTGCAAAATCAAAGGAGCAACAGCAAGATAAAATCTTTTGCTTTCCCTCAAATTGAAATACTGCAGTAACTAGGTTTTTTGAAAGTCTTAACACTGGTTTCTATTGCAGTTGCTAGATAACACTCTCCCCCAACGTGCATTCCAGTGTGACATATGAGAAGCAGGCAAAGACATAACAGCATGTATTGTAACAGATACAGTTAATGGGGCTGTAAAGGCAGAGGCATTTTCACGTGATCTCAGGAGCAGTACCAGCATTGCTCACTGGAATATAAGCAGATAACTTCTGTAATATTAATAATAATAATAAAAGTTCAAGATGTTTCTATTCTAAAAAAACCCAAATATGCAAGATGGAATTTCCTCATGTATGACATCTGGTAAAAATAACCACCAAGCTCTTTTGTTGCCATGCAGCACGAACATGTCAAAAAGGTCCAAGAGTAAAGTCTCTTACACAACCAGTTCCTCAAACTGTAGGATCAACACAAGAACCAATAGTTACACTGAGCTTCAAAAACATACTTCCTGTTTAAAGAAACTGGCTGGAGAAGCACCATAACATCATCCTTACTGATGACTCCATTCACAAAATGATGAAGTATCCCAACAGCCCAGTATAATACCAGATAAAAAAGTTTGCAAGGGCACTTTATCTAACAGAAGAAACATATCTCCCTCCCCCAGCCCAAGCATTTGGAAATTTCAAGGATCTTTCATAAGGTAAATATTCCATAGAGAATGCATTTTTAAAAAATAATACAATTCTGGGTTTTTAGCACAGAGGACTCTGGCAAGTAATTTAGAGTTCCTGTAGTGACCTGTAGTCTGTGTTGCTCTTAAGTAATAGTAATATAACATGTTTGTTTTTTTTCTGTGTATCTGTGTACTGAAAGTGAAGAAGTCTACAATATAGCAGATATTAGAGATCTATAAATTATACAAGATATATTCTAGGAGGGCAGATTTTATCACTATTGCAGTACAATACTAAGTTGAATAACCCCTTTTTTTTTATTATGAATCATGATATTGTTTCACAGCAGCAAGGGTCAGTTTTATACTCTTAGCTGTGTGAAACTGCCTTTTTGTTTGTTGGTTTGTTGATGGTTTATGT
The DNA here is from genome assembly GCA_035583135.1 of Lophotriccus pileatus. Lineage (NCBI taxonomy): Eukaryota > Metazoa > Chordata > Aves > Passeriformes > Tyrannidae > Lophotriccus > Lophotriccus pileatus. Next base: position 34,497,887 of record JAWWES010000001.1, read on the forward strand.
TTGTTTGCTTGGGATTTTTTAATACATTGGGGACTCTCAAAAGCTCTAACAGAAATGAACGGTAGCTTAGCTATTCAGGACCCAGCACCTGATTTTCAAGACTGGAAACAGAAAGGCAACAAGAGTTTGGGGTATCCATGTTGGACTCAAAACATCCTGAAGATATAAGAATGCAGCATCTTTCGTTTTAGTAAACGACTGGCAGTTAATAGTCAAAGCAAAAGCTCTAACAGGCGTGTTCTTTCACATTACCTAAACTGAAGACAAATGATGACATTGCCTTAAGACATGGGTAACATTCTTCCTTTCCTAAGATGAAAATAAAAGCAGTATTGCCAGCTTTACTTTCCAGAAGAGAATGAACAGTAACTGCTGAAATTCTTTGCAGTCTACACATGTGAAAGTAGGTCAGGAAGCAGTCAATGGTAAAGCCTTTCAGAAAAGCTACCAGCAAATGAAATGTGTGGGAAGTAAAGAAGTGGGCCTGTGATTTCTCATCCGTTCAGCCTTCCAAATGTGTAGGCTACTGTTTAAGGTAGAACTGAGACAAACAGCTACTTGGAAATCAACTTCATAACCATCTTCCTTTTGAAGACCAGTCCTGAGATCAAAACTAAGGATAAGAAAACTGGAATGGCTGCTCACAGAACCAACACTGTAGCCTGCTTCAGCCTCTTGCCTACTTCTTCGGCCAATGTTAAGGAGAGACGAAATAAGCATAAGGGACCCATGCAAGTGGCTCTCACCTTGTGCTCCTTCCTGAGTACATTGAAGTGCATCAATTTACATCATCATAGCTTCCTTCCTGCTAAGTGATTTAATGTGTTGGCTGCAACTAGCTGACCCAGACTGCATCCCACCACCATGCTGCAACCTTCTTTCAGGTCAACAGAGCAAGAAAAGAGCCTGTAACACTGCACTTCAGCTACAGATTTACAATTCAACAGGATCCTGTTAAAGACCACACTGTCCTGCTATGAAACATTTTGATCCCAGTACTCTAATAAAATTTTCCATTTGAGCTTGTACATGCCTTGATTTCCATCAGCCTGGAGTAACCTCAGAGTTGCACTAGAGCCTGCTGAGCCAGCAGCTTGCTGGTGACCAAGATGTCATGCTGGATAGTGATTAGATTTATCCATAGAAAAGTGGCTCTGCTGCAGGGAGGAAACTCTTTGTTCGTTCACATCACATGGTTACTGAAGAAAAGAAAATTATGTTACTTGACTTATTACTTTCTCAACCTACACAAGTGCAAGATTCCCAGTCATTATCACATCCCAACCATGCAAAGAGTTTCATTTTTTATTTTCTATAGATGAAAAACACACACCTCCTACCCTGCACCATTCTAGATTAAAAAGCAGTTTGGGGCAAGTTCTAGCACAATTTCTTGTCATCCACTCAGCCTTTTTTTAAGGACCAAGGTGTTCAAAGAAACAAATAGAAATCCCACAATCTTTTTAGACCAAAACTGTTAAGGCTGGCCAAAGTCTAATTAGGTAGAGAGAGCCATTTTCTGCCCTTCCTTGCATCCAGGAAATCCAGAGAAACTTCAGTAATACAATAAGATTTCATCTGAAAATAAACAAATGTCATTTGGTCACTAGGCCCCATTTTGTTTAGTGCTCATCTCTGTTATGCATGGTCCCTCCTAGGTTGTCCACTCAAGTTATCAGCAAGAGTAGTAAAATGCTGCGGTTTTCTATGTTCCCCAAACCTTGCCCGCTCAGAAAAACTCTCAGCACACAGGCAAAATAAAAGCCAAATACAAAGAACATATCTGTCAGCTCACAGGAAAAATCAGCTTCCTCTGTTGCTATTGTTTTGACCTCTTTGGGCAGTAATTTCTAAATTAAGTAGCCACTACACCAAAATTGAAAGCAGTTCTACGAGCTCAGGAAAACAGTAGGCTTAAGTGATATTGCTTGTTCAGTGAATACTATTGTGCTGGTAACCCAGAATACCTAGGATCTCTCTTGCTTCTGTCTTGATAAACTCTGTGATATTGGACATCTCCCTACACATTCTAGTGATAACTCTCCTACACTATTTAGACTGTAAAACTTCTAACAAGGTCCAATCTCATGACAAATTTGCACATGGTCCAGTCTAGCAGAACTCCATCTCTGTAAAATGCTGACAATTCTCTCTGACTGAAAAATGTCAGCATCTGCTTTCAAAGTACCTAAGTCAGACTTCAACTTCCATGTTACTGATGATGTCAGAGTGAAAGAATTAAGATATTTTTTAGCACTGGTATACAGGAGTGTAAGACTGTGCTGAAAGAAGGAAATGGCATCCTAGCAGGTTCCTCACAGGAGGAATACTCCAAGTAAACTACAGTACTGCCATATCTCCCATGCAGTAGGCATGACAAGGGCTTAAAAAGGCATAAGAAGGAAGGAAAGAATGAACGGAGGTGAAGAAAGTTGAACAGAGTCTCTCACATTGAATGTATGAGATTTATCAAGTGTCAGTGCAGTCAGTAGGCTGCATGACACCAGATGCTGTCAAACTAGGACTACTGTTTTCACTAGCTTAGGTCAGAATAACTCAACTGAATGTGTATCGTTGTTGCTTTCCACAAGCTGAGGACCTTACCTTACCTAATCAGACCAGAAAAAGAGCTGTGAGACCAGATTTCTCACTTTCCCAAACTGTAAATGCTCTGCCTGCAGATATATAAAGCAAGTATAAGAGGAAATCAGAAGACCCAACCCTGCGATGTTCAATTTACAGTTATATTTCTTTTTGCTGACTTCCTTGAAAGCAAAGCAGCTCTGTCAGGCTATGGTCTCGGGTCACAGAAGTTATATAAATAGGAGGCAAACGTGCTCCGATCAGTGGGCAGTCTGGGGTCGCCATCTGGTGGATAAATGTAAAAAGTACAGGAAATTAAAGGAATATTTCCATCTCTCAATTCTGCTTTTTTTTTTTTTTTTTTTTTTAACAGCGTTTTTTAAAGAATGTGTGTGTATTATCACAATTTTTTTATTTTAGGGTTGGTAACACAAAGAAGGCATTCCAAGATTCATTACTTACATATGCAAGTTCTCAGAAATTTGATTCTTCTCTTTTGCATTTTCTTCCAGAAATCATCAATTATTTTATTCTCCATCACTCTCCCTCAACTTATGCTCCGCAGAGTTGCTCTAAAAAGCTCTGAAAAGTGGTTTCATGTAGAAGATCAAGAGATTCTCATGTGGTCCTTATCCTTTGTATAGCAGAACACCCACCCTGCAGGCACTGCTGCCCACACCGCCCCTCTACCAGCACATCACCGGATCCTATGGAATCCAGACAATATTGTCAGCAAATAACAGATGGTGCTGATTGCTTGTGATGTTCAGGAGCCTGATACTGAGAAGATCAGGAACATCAGAAGAGTGACTGATGGTATGCACATTGTGAGGGAGGTTAAAGACTGGGGTTTGATGTTAGTCAGGAAATAATTCTACAAAGTTCATGTAAGATAGATTGTTCATTCATTTTCCCATCAAAACCCTTACAATTTAAGGTTGTACTTTTTAAGAATACCATTCATTCTCTCCAGCTTCCCTGTTTCCAGGGCTTGTTTGGCTTGTTCCAAAAGAACAAGCTGCTATTGGCAATATTTCATTTTTAACTCCTTCCTCTGTAGTACTGTCTAAAGAATTCACCCTGGCGTTCAGAATGTAGAACAAAATTTCTCCAAGGACTCAGTGAAATACTGTTTTAAGTCAGACTGCCTTTGTTTAAACTCTTCAGGTAATGGAGAAATTATTATACATTTTGGTAAAATACTCATGTAAAACCCTCAGTCAAATATGTATGGTTGAATACTGTATTTCACAGGCATCCCTACACATGTGCAGCAACAGTCCCATCTGAGGCTGTAGGTGCCCCTTTAACACAAATTAATAATATAGCATATGAAATCTCATGTTTGTTCTACAGAAAACTAACGTAATTTTATTCAGATGATCACATTTATAGATTTGGATGCTCAATGCAGCCAACCTTAGCAGTTTCTCCTTAGCATCCAAGAAAGATCTAGTAAGTTCTTATCAACTTGTTTGTTGTAGCAGTCTTTTAGCAAAAAAAAACCTAAAATTTGCATCAGTTTCACTGACCATCAGCAGCTGCTGAAGGGCAAGAATATACGTGTTAAAATCTATAACACTAAAAACTTTGACAGAGTTATCCTGTGTCATCAGTAGGCTTCAGACAGGACATACTGAACTGATCCCCACACGTACCTACTGCCATGTGTCTTTTCACTTCAGACTGCCATTATGGAGGTGCAAGAAATGTGTTTGGTTTGTACTTCTTACAAGTGTGAAGAGATATTTTTTCATGATAATGATATTCAGCAATGAAAATAGATCAAGACACGAAAGGGAGCTGCCCTGTTCAGCCTACCATTCACACACAAAGAATCAAAAAGGTATCAGGTCTCCTCAGAGTCAGTATTTTCATTTACCTCATACTTGAAGGTTGAGAGGTAGGTGTAGTTTTAACCAAACCACCAAAACTTTGGAAGTATTATCTCCTAACAAGACAAGAAGAAAAGGCATTTACAGTTGAAGTAAGTGATCTTGTAGTGACTGAGGGAAGAAGTAGACCTCACAGAACCAACTTCATTCATCCTGCAAGCTGCCAGACTCTCGTTTCAGTCAATTTAATTTAGTGTTTGTTTCAAGCTCCACTAGAATAATGCATTTTCAACATAAAAAGGCTCAGTGGAAGAAGGGTTTCCTTACATTACTGTGTAGGACAGTCAACGTGACTGAATTCTTGAATTTCTTTCTTCAAACAATATCAAATTCAGTGACTGAACATAGAAAAACAGATGTTAGCACTTCCTTTTCACATAAAGTTTCAGAGAACTGATGAGGTCAGGGAAGGAGAAAGCATTTTTCCTCTTACACTGCAAGACTTTCACAAGAGTTATTTTAAAGAGTTGTTTATTTCATGCCTTGCCTTTCTTCAACTTCTGTCTTTAATCTGAACTCTGTCCTTTGCTCACATTTTTTTACTACAGCTGTATACACTTTTATTGCTCTTGCAATTGCTTTTTTTATCAGGAGGTTGAGTGCACTTCAATTTGTCCTTCACATGGTGATCACACAAAGTTCAGGAGCCTGATTTACTGGTGTATCATTCCAATTTCATGCCAGTGCAGTTTCTTTTTAAAGAGACTAGAGAGTAGGACTGTTGTGCTTCAGGCCAACAGTAACTATTTGTATGCAGTACTGAAAATCAGCTAAGTATTTAGGTGTCTGTTCCCAGACCACTGGGATATTCTTCAAGGAAAGAAAATGCTTGAAATAGGCAGGGGGGGGGAGCAGGAAAATCCTCATCAATTCTTACTGACAGTGAAAATTGTGATACAGCAAGCAGAACATTCCCTGGCAGTATTTAATTTTTCTACATGCACACAGTGCTTAAGTATCTTTGTCAAAACAATTTGACTTTGCAGTAGCAGCAGTTGCAAATACAATGAACTAGTTAACTCATCATCTGAAACATGAGCATAGACTTAAGTAATACTGCAGGCTGCCTTTGGCATACTGCTGTCCTGTGGCCAGGACACAGGGTTGAGAAGTCAGAGAACTTCCTGTCTACTACGATGACCTTAGATAAGTCAGAAAGACTTATCTGCACTTCAGACTTTCTGAGGATTAAAATTAGTACCATGCATAAAGTGTTTCAAACCATCCAGGAGAAATGCAGCTGTCCAAAGCCAAATATTCCAAATTCTCTGTATAGTACAAGAAATAAAAAGAAATAAAAGAGCATGAAATCTTCAACCACAGAATTATCCTGAATAGGACAAAAATTGAAATAGACATTGTAAATTTCTTGAGCAAATACTTATGTCTTACATCTGACCACAAAAATCCCGCTGAGAATTATTAGCCTCTCATTTCTGAGAAAATGAAATTCACAACAGGAAACTATTAAAAAAAATAAGCTTCATATTTTACATTATGATGCAATCATACAAACAACACAAATGTCCATTACAGTGGTGCCTATTTTTAACTTGTTTGTACAAGTTAGAACCACTATGTTCACAAACAGAATTGAAATGGTTCCCTGCTCCTGACTACATATATTAAATCTCTTCCAGCTGCAATAGAAGATCTTAAAGAATAAGCAGCTAGGAGCAGACAAATTGCCAAAACGCATACAACAGTGATAATTACAGCAACACCGCTGTTCTGTAAAATTCCAAGAATACATGTCGGCTAACTGTGATTCACTGTCAATAAAGAAGGGTATTTAACAGGGCAATGCAATTTAAGTCTGTGCAAGTAAGCACAGAAAAAAAAAGTCCTATCCTTTGTTTCTGTAGCATGCAAAAGCTACATAAAAAAAAAAAAAAAAAAAAAAAAAAAAAAAAAAAAAAAAAAAAAGCTTAGTGCTTCAAGTAGGCCCAGAGGCAGCATTCTGACTTCTTCATACAGACATCTACAGTGAGAAAAATATTAAGAAAACTCACGTTTTTTTTTTTTTCTGGTACATAGCCATACGTGGCACCTTGCAGAATGGGAGGTTTAAGAAGCACTGTAGTGACTTGTGGAAATCAAAAGCAGCGTGGTTTCTAGGCACTGTAAAAGTTTTATATATGCAATTTCTAACGCATATACAATGAAAAGAGGAAAAGAAAACATGAGTTATAAACCTATTTATTATTTGCATGCCTTATATGAATAAAAAGTGTGAAGATAGTATTCTGAATGGTTTGAAAATATGAAGCTAAAGCATATGAAAAGTTTTCTAGGTGAAAAATCTACTAGGTTTCATTTCATGCTCTTTTATTTTTCAACAATATACCTAATTTAATTTGGTCATGAAGTATATAACAATAACTTCTATCCAAAACACCTAGAAATTCATTAATGAGTGTATCTATGGCATAATAGAGACTTGGAACTCATTGACTTCTTTACTTTTTTTTTTTTTTAATAAATGTTTTAATTCTACAGGACACTTGGGAGCTAGGCAAGTCTTTTTATTTTACTATCTGCATCTCAAATTTTTAACAGTGAAACACAGACTTTGACATTTACAAAGCAGAGCACAGATTAATTCACTAGTAGCTCTCTATTAAAATCACAGAATCACAGGAAAACATTAGATTAGACCCCAGGAGGTCAATTCAGACCAACTCCTGCTCAAAACAGAGCTAACACCTGAGTTAGATCAGATTGCAGAGGACTTTGTTCAGGTGTTTGGAGAATTTTAATACCACTTCTTTGGGCAGCCCATTCTAGTACTCTCATGCTGAAGGACCTGTAATTATGAAACTTCTTCTAGTTGTTCAAAGAAGACTTGATCCATTTTCTTATCTTGATGGAGCAGTCAGTATCAGATTACCCCCATGGTGGCGTCCCCTCAAACCCTGACACATAATTCCACAGCAGAACTCCATGCATTTATGCATCTCCCTTTCATCCACTCTCTCACAGTTAGATCTGTAACAAAGACTGGCAGCTGTATGAAAACACACCCTTATTTTACACATGATAAAAGCTGTCCCCAGACACCACAGTAGTTTTATCTCTATGCTAAACTGGCTGTTCCTCCAGTAGGTTTTAAGTGACATAACCAGTTCCACCTTCTTCACTTTACGCCCTAAACAAAAGAATTTGGGAACTTCTGTCCCAGTCATCTGTCAAACTAGCTTTGTGACTCAAAGGGGAATGAAAGGCTACTGCAAAAACCACCACTGAGACAATTTTTCCTCACCTTTTTCAAAGTCCCAAACCTAAGTAAACTCACAGCATGCATTTAGTAGTTATAACAAGAAGCCTCTCCACAAATATTTTCAAGCCTTATTTGCAGTAAATTAATGTGACAATATTTTTACATGCTGATGGGTTAGCAAAGAATAAGAGTTGTGCAGGTATATAGAAAGAAAGTAGCAGAAAGTTAAACTTATTGCATTTGTGTTTGAACAGCACCTTAATATACAAATAGGTTCCTCAACACTTTGTAAATACAGATCCATTTATTGCAGTTGGACCAAAGGAAAATGGTGTAAAATGATATATATATATGTATTATATATAAACAATGAAAAATTATATATATAAGTGATAATCCTAATCAAAACGTTGCCTAGAATTTGTATCTCAAAACCCAGCAAGTTTGTTTCTTCAGGTGAATTAATTGAATTTCTTATCATATATTTCTCACATTTCAGAGATAAGAAAAAATAATTTTTAGTATTTTGATTAGTAGAAGATTTTTCACTGAGACACAGAAACAGGAGAAACGTTAACTTTTTCTAATTTTGGTTTAGTGAAATGGCTTTGCTTGTAAAGTGACTTACATGATTCTGTACAGGAACAACATAATATTTTATGCATTTAACATAACTGCAATTTGTTCTTGAATAAATCTTTCCTATGCCCTTTGGCTGCTGCTATTGTATACTTAAGGTTCATAATGTGCGGCCCAAGCTGCTGGCACACTGGAAGACAGCACATAAACATCTAAAAGTAATAATTCAGAGCTTCTAAGTGGTGTGGGCAGGTCAATTAGTTTTAAAATACTGAACGGCACCAAACTTTTGACAATATTCCCACCTCAATTTCCTCACTGCTCCCTTCCATCTTCTTCTACTTGAGTAAGTGTGATCACAAACCACTGGGATCAATTAAATCCCTCTGGAACATTAACTGAGAGATATGTTTTTGCTCAGTGCCTAGTCCCATGGTGCTTCATTAACCTAATTTCCAAGTGTACCAAACAGAAATTAACTGTTCCACAAGCTCTTCCAAGTTCTTCAGTGCCCAAAGGTGCCCTGGCCATATTAATCTTTTTAAGAATACCAGAGGACATGTCCATTCTTCATCACTGCCTTGTTTTCAGCATCCATCAGTGAGTAGTGGTAGAGTAGCAAACACAGGCACATTATGCACCTTTAGGTACAGGATAGGAAAACAAAGCAGACTGTGGGGTAAGGTATTATTATAAGCAGGACTGTTGCACAATAGGGCCAGATGGTATATATATATTGTGTATATATATATATGTATGTATAGTATAAAGTAGGAGACAGGACTAATAACACAAACACAGGCTTTTTTTCTTTACTTATGTCTAGTCATTTTTTTTCTCATACATTTTCAAAACACACTACGGCTGTGTCATTAGTGTATCGCTCTTTGAAACCAACACTTCTGCTTTCCACAGGGCCTATCTAGTGTTCTTGTACCAAGATTTCCTAGTGCAATAGGCTCTACAAATGAGGCTGGACAAAGTTCAATGTCTGGAATCCATCCTAGATTTGGCTTTTGTCTGCAACAGCACACAGCATGGCTCAATAGGAGCAGTCCTGTAGAGTGCACAGTCCTTGAATGTGCTGTTGAGAACAGGTTGCCTGTACTATATATGAACGTGAGCTGAGCACAACACAACTACAGCTGGCACCTGAGCAAAGGTTCTGAGTACAAAAATTCATGCAGAGCCTGTGAGGTCACCTCTGCCAGCAAAGTTCCTCTCTATTCATGGCCCTAAAGGTATAGTCTTATCCCAAATGTGATAACAGAACTGAATGGGGAGTTTTTCCAATATCATACAGAAGAGATTTTAAGAGGTGGAAAAAAAGCCTCTAGCAAAGTCAAGTGTATACAAAGTTTCAGGCTTGTCCTCAAACTGGCAACTGAGTGCACAGACTCTCCTTGGGGCTGTGCCTCCTAAAGCCTCCGTAAAATGGAAGGAAACATAGAGTATGAAGATGTATGATAATTAACCTACCTCCACAGAGGCACACATCTGTCTGAAGAGTCTTTATAGTCAGTAAGTGTGTTAGGTACTTGAGTACAATATTTCTTATGTTGCCGTGAGGTTTTAAATTTTAATTTTTTAATTTTTGTAGCTTTTAGAAGTAGTTATATAGTACATGTAAATTTAATGTAGTAGAAATCCTTTACCTTTTGACACAGCCTCACATAGCACAAACTCTGTTCCCCATCCCATATCAAGTCCTCTAAAATCCACCAGCCTGTTTAGTCTTATCTTCAAGGTGGAGCCCCTCAGAATCTACAAGAAGATATGACCCAGGCGCCAGGCCTGGGGCACCCTGACCTCTAAGTCCAGGACTCTGGAAAACCTCCAAGAACATCGCGTCATCCGAGGAAGATGAAGATGAGGAAGAAGGGGTCCCAAAACGACCCCAGACCCAATTCCAGAG
>JAWWES010000001.1:34526512-34545515 GCA_035583135.1 Lophotriccus pileatus
AGAGGTGAGATTGCTACAATAACAAATCATTATGTTAGGTTACTGAAGTTGGTGTTAAAATTCCTTAAACATGTCTCTTTCCCCACAGATCACAATACAAGATGACTCCCCCAACTGGCATTTGTTTTCACATTTCAGCCTTTGTTTTGGTAATACAGTTTTCATGGTCTTTCATTGCAGGATGGAGACCAAGGAGAACAGTGATATTTGCAAGTTGGGATGCAGAGGAATTTGGCTTGTTAGGATCAACAGAGTGGGCTGAGGTAAACCAATAGTGTTCAAAAAGAAATTTGCATGCTGTCTGCTCTTTGAAAAATCTGTACTAAAAAGCAGCACTCCTTTCCTCCCTCCCCCTCTTTTCCTTGCACACACATTCTCTCTCTCTTTCTTGAGTTTCCTTTTGAATGCATAGCTCAGTGTCTTTCTATGGAACAGCTGTTTCTGTTGTAAGTGGGAAAAAAGTTCTGGGGGAAAAAATTGTCAGCGTTTTCTTCCTTTTTTCTCTCATAGGAAAATGCCAAAGTATTGCAATCACGAGGAGTGGCTTATATCAATGCAGATTCTTCAGTTGAAGGTACATGGTTTTGACTTGTGTTTTACAGAAATAATGATGGTATAACTGGGAGGGGTTCTGCCTGGAGATTCATGAGATCCTCAATGTGATCATTTTGTTGCATTAATTCAGAAGTGGATATGAGGAGAAAATGTCACCTGTGATCATAAAATATCTTCAGATATTCCTGTTTTTCCAGAAAAGAAGTCCCTTACAGTAGCTATACTATTTGGGAAGTCATAGGGAGGGACAAGAAGTGTTGTGCCCCTGAGTTCTGTGGCAACTCTTTCAGAGTCAGCTTCTTGTCTTATAACATGCATACTAATCACAGGGACATAAGAAAAGCTCTGAAGAATTTCTTCAAAAGCTGGGCTGAAATTCATCATAACCAACACTAATGCACTGACAAGATCACAAGAAGACTCTTCTCCCAGGCAACCAGCAGTAGGACAAGAGGGCACAGTCTTAAGCTGTGCCATCGGAGGTTTAGGTTGAATATTAGGAAAAAATTTTTTACAGAGAGTGTAATCAGACATTGGAATGGGCTGCCCAGGGAGGTGGTGGATTCACCGTCCCTGGAGGTTTTTAGGATGAAACTGGATGTGGCACCATGGTGGTGTTGGATCAAGGGTGGGATTTGATGATCTCGGAGGTCTTTTCCAAAACAGTTGATTCTATGATTCACAGCTTACTCCTCATAAAGAGTGTATCTCTCCAGTCCCTTACTTATTAACAAATAATGGCATGAGGTTTCAGCTGAGTGGAAGTTCCTTCTTCAAATAAATATTTTTTCCTGTTTTTCAGGAAACTACACACTGCGAGTGGATTGCTCACCACTGATGTACAGTCTGGTGTACAGTCTGACTAAAGAGGTAAGATCACTTGAAATTTTTAGCCACTATGTTCAGTATTCACTCACTTGATGGGGCTCTGTCTGTAAAATATGGTGTCAGATATTTCTTTTCTGGCTGCAGTATCCCTTTTAGGTCAACAGCTGAGTAATTGGAGCTTTTTCACAGAAGGGCCAAGGGGATTTCGAGCTTATACCTTTAAATATTAGCTATTCAGGATTAAGAGGTTTTTCCACTACTCCTGTGAAAGCATTCCTTCTAAGAACAAAAGAATAAAAGAATGCTATGAACCAGAGGACAAAAATGGGCAAAAACCTGGCTGCCCAGATCAACTACTAGAGTGCTCATGGTAGTGGCAGAGTCTGACTCCCTTTTGGCAGGGAAAAAATTAGTCCTACTAGTGTATTGGGTTTGGTATAACATGACAGGTTTGGTCAATGTGCTCAGCTTTAGTGTACCCTGTTAGTTATTCACTGGCACTGACCGTGATGCTCTCACACATATTTGTGTGGCATACAAAATTAAGAGTAGGGACCTTTCTCAGGAAATGGCCTTACCATCTTACATGTCAGAGGTTCCTTGCTTTGGGAGTGGGTCTTAGAGGCTGGCATTTTATTTCTAGGGCTTTTTTCCTGTTCAACTCTATTAAATAATAAACATTTAATTAGTCTTTTTATGTGTTTAAATGCATATATAATGTACATTCATCTACCATATATATTCTATAAATCTACTTTATCTGCCTTTGCTGTATATATTTACTCATCTGGCTTTTCTAGGGTTGATAATTTATTATCTCTTGAAAGTTGGCATCAGACTGGTACAAAAGTAAAGAAAAGATAGTAAATCATTATAATAATTTCCTGTCAATTAAAGTACAACAAATAAAATGGAACTGTTAAAATCAGGTGCACAGATAAAGGTATTTCTGTCACAAACTGCAGAAGAGGTGATCACCTGCATTTCCCATGGTAACCTGTGCTAAATGCAAGTCTTCAGAAATGTCAGAAAATCAGGTCAGGAGGGTCTCAGTTTGGACAGCAAGAGCCATCATTAAAATGTTGACCTAAATACCAATAAAAATGGTTGTGTTGCATAACCCTTCCTCAGGCTAGGAAGCAACAACAGAGGCTGATGAATGCATATAACCACAGCTTGTTAGTAGCTGGTGTCTGAAGAGAATGCTGATCAGGAAGCATGTCCCATGTGATCCCATCCAAAGTTAAACTGTGGTAAAAAGTCTTATAACTGTTATACAAACAATTAGCTTAATGGACAAATGCCCCCAAATATATTAGTTTTAATTTGATTCCTATTCTTAGGTAGTTATATATATTTATATTAATAGTTGAAGATATATTAATAATCTTTAATAGATTCAAGATAATAAAACCTCATAATTCTATTGATATAAAGATGCTGCTCAGTTACCTTCAAAGTAGTCAGAGTGATAGGAATGAGCATTAGGATGATTGTGATTTATATACCTCTCTAGCAGCTATGATGACATAAACACCAGGTACTGTGCACTTTGCCCTTCTAAGGTTGCTTCTGCATTCATAAACATAATTTTTGTGAACTAAAACAAGGTAGAAACAGTTTTGAATTGAAGTAAGACAAAATTGAAATTTCCAAGTAAAGCCAGAAGTTTTCTTTTTGAGGGAATTTTTTGTTGAATATGCAAGTTAAATGGCTGAAAATCTCATAAAGAAACATCAGAATATAAATACTGACTTGAAATGTTTTGCTCTCCTTGTGTTTTATCTAAAATTACTTATGTTTTAGCAAATAAACTGTTCCTCTGGAAAATGCTTTGCATTTAAGTGTTAAATGGAAATGAAGAAAGCTTGAGGGACTTAAGACTGTGAGTTGCCCTAAGTCTTTTGTGTGAGGACAGGTTGTTGATCCGTTGCTTGGTAACATTTAAAATTGTACCCTTTGCTTTTTCTAGATACCAAGTCCTGATGAGGGTTTTGAAGGAAAATCTCTTTATGAGAGCTGGTATAAAAAAAATCCATCAAGAGAATATAAAGAGGTCCCCAGGTCAGTGACGAAAGAACACAAATTATATACCAAACGTTATTACAACTTGTAGAATGTGGGGTTTAAAGAAACACCCACCTGAAAAGCTGAGTGCTTAAAAGAAATTGTGTGTTTCTCAGCTGGTATAAATTTTAGAGTTTTATTGATTGCAGCTGGTACAAATGTGTTGAAACCTGCCTTTGTCGATGAACAGAAGGCTTTATATATGAAAAGTGTTCATGTAGTTTATAGACATTTAGACAAATAAGAGCAGTTTGCACAAGCCAGTGGCAGGCACACAAGACGCAAACTCAGCAGCTTTCCCTTGCATTTACTTCCAGTCTCCTGGAAGGCCTCTGAATGTGGGGGGTTGGGGGGCATGTCAGGCGGATTTACAACACCCTCCCTCAAATTTACCACGGGGTGTCTATGGAATCTCAATGACTGATATTATTCTATGAAGCCATGCTGATACTTCTGTGATTTCTCTCAGTTGGGATCTTGAAATAGTGGAAGTTCAGCAGGAGGAAGGTTCTTGTCAGTGATAGAAGACAGTGAGTGAAATTCTCCTCCTGGGAGCTGGATATCTCTGACCCTGAGAATGATTACTTTGCTCTACCAAGAATGAAACTGATGCGGTCCATGCAATGTGGGGTTCAGAGGCAATTCATGTGACAAAAAGAGCATACTAGGAAAAGACTGTGTAGTGTATAGTGACTGACTGCTGAATAAATAATTGACACAGTAGTTGGAAGCAAACTAAAATTATACTTTAAGTATTGTCACTCAAGACATTTTCCTCTTTCTTGTTAAAAGAATAAATAAACTGGGTTCTGGCAATGACTTTGAAGTCTTTTTTCAACGTCTTGGCATCGCTTCAGGCAGAGCACGTTACAGTAAAAATTGGGTAAGTCTGTGTCTTTGTAATTTGGGCTCCCCAGTAACTGCCTCAATAACATCACCTGTAGGGGTGCCATTTAGACTGCCAACTTTTTGGGATAGTTCAGTTTAGTGTGTCAGAATGTTAAGTAATTACTAGAACTCTGTGTGCTACGTCAATACAAGCATATAATAAGTAAGAATGATCAACTTGGTGTCAATCAGAAAAACTTGACTTTAAAAACTTTACTGTGCCTTGAATCCCACAGCAAAGGTTTTCAAGCTGCACTGAAGTATCCATATCTGAATAATGGTTTTGTTTTGGTATTTTTGTTTCAGAACATAGAAAAATATAGCAGCTATCCAGTTTACCACAGTGTCTATGAAACCTATGAAATTGTGGAGCAGTTCTATGATCCCACTTTCAAGAATCATCTGACAATAGCTCAGGTACGGGGAGGGCTGGTGTTTGAATTGGCCAACTCTGTTGTGCTTCCTTTTGACTGTAGAGATTATGCATCGGCTGTGAGCAACTATGCTCACATCATCTATAATTTGTCAAGGAATCATGAAGAGGAACTGGCAACATACAACATATCCTTTGGTACGTACAGTCTTTCATCACACTCCTCCTCCATTAATGCTAGCAGTGCCTTATAGTAATGTATGTCTGAGTCATGGCCTGATATTTACCTTGTGCTGTATGAACAGTAAATAAAACAAGAACCACACCCTCCAGTAATTTGAAGTGTGGATATTTTGTCATTAGTATGCCTGTGTAGAGAATATGCCACTGCCAAATAGAGCTAACACTTACAGTCGCATGTGCTTTGACCTGTGTATGATTTACCAATGCTGACAACAAGGTATCATTGTCTTGGTTCCTTAAAAATAATGATACTGCTTTGCAGCTTTTAGTGCTGGATAATTCTCTGCCTCAGAAGCCTCTGTTTTATTGACAGGATTCAGCTGCTAATGACCAATATCAGCTACGTGCATGCACATGCACACCCACCCACACATATACTCTGTCTGTGCAGAGGGACAGGCTGCTGGGGTTATAAAATCTCAGACCTATGAACAGTCTGGTTCTGGCAGTCCACGATCCAGTTTTTGATATTTCTATATATTCTTTAAGTAGCAAATAATAAACAATATCCACAGAAGTACTAATTTCTACGGTCTCTAAAGCAGGTTTTCACACAGAATTACATATTTTTTAATGTAGGAATATGGGGACATCTGATTTTCTTTCACCAACACTAAATAGATCATGATCAAAGTGAAAGATAAAGCTTTAATTTGTAGAATCTGATTTGTTACATGATATCTTCAGAATGGGGAGGTAATTGCTTCCGTCCTGCTCCCTCCAGATGCTCTCTTTTCAGCTGTGAAGAATTTTACAGAAGTTGCTGCTAGCTTTCATGAGAGACTGCAACAAGTAGATATCAATAAGTAAGTTTAACTCCTTTTTTCTTCCAGTCGAATACTACGTGTAGTCCCCTGAGCTCAGAGGGCACAGTCACCTGGTACCACTTAATAGAAAAAGATAAAAAAGGAGCTGTAGTTGGAGCAAGCTTTTTGATGAGCTTTCAAGAAGTTCTATATACCACCTATGCCAAAAGGCCTAATTTGCATTTGACTTAATTTGTAATTTATTCCTTGTAGGCCATGCCCAGAATGACAAACCAAGCTTCGTTTTGTATATACATATGTGTATGTAACATTTCTTGGGAAGAATTTAATTTAGCCATATGCTTACCCTTATGGAACACTAACTGAGAATAAAAGCCATCTTTTTAATGGCAGCAACTTTCAAGATAAATGAGTTAACAATAATTTCTTATGTAAAAGATGACATTTTTGACATCTGACATGTACATGACATTTTCAAAATGGTTTTATTGATGGATGGCCTAAATCTAAGTTTTAATTCAACCAACCAGTTTCAGTTTCTGTTAATTTGAAATGATTTTGTTGATGGTAGTAGAGTTACTCCAGGCTTATGGTGGTATAAATTTTACCATTTTTTATTGATGAATGCCTTCAAAGCTCTACAATAAGTTGATGTAAACTACCAAACCCACATATATTCAGTATAATCTTCTTCATGGTTCTTTTATTTGTTAAGCATCACTAGTATGCTCAGAGCTTTTCAAAGCACACACACACAGATGGTCTCTGATCCAGGGAATTTAAAATCTACCATCAGAAAAACACAGTTCTTGGATGACTCGAAAGATGATTCTAACATCACAAGGTTTCTTTTTTTTCAGATGTTGGGGTTTTACATAAAAACAAATCCAATTTTATTGAAGTAATTTGTGGCTGGCTGGCTTTGTGGGAAATAGGTTCTTTAGAAAACTTTTGTACAAAAGAAGAGAATGGTCTGCTTAAGTATCCTCATGAAAAGAAGATAAAGGAGTAAGATGCAACATGAGAGAAAATACCTGAAATTGTCTTCCTTGACACTATTACTTGGCCTTTAAAAACAGCTTTAAGAGACTTTCAGGTTTCGAACCAGAATGTCTCACAACAGATCATCATAATTTTTCTTTGCAGGTTAGCTGATATGGGCTGTCTTTTTTGGGCTACATTTTAAGTTCCACATCATAGATTTGTTGCCTAAAATCGAAGACATAGTTCTCTGGACAGTGTTAGGGTAGAAACACTTAGTACAGAACACTGCCCTTCATAAATTCAGAGGTGTGAATGCTGGGGCACAGGATTAAGAGTAGGTCAAACAGTCTGTAGCTAACATATTCCTTTTTTCTTTTTAGCCTACTTGCTGTCAGATCACTAAATGATCAGCTCATGTTTCTAGAAAGGGCTTTTATCGATCCTCTTGGATTACCTGGAAGGCCTTTTTATAGGTGAGAAATAGTTATTTTTCACTTTCTTCCTGGAATACCCTATAAGAATTCTGTTAAGAGTCACAGGTCTCTGAATAGAGTTATAATGATTTTATTCAACACAGTAAACGTAGATTAAATAAAGTTAAAAAGGGAAAATAATATTGTAGAAAACTTCAGTGAGATACATTATACAGAATGAGGAAGAGTCTTGTTGGAAACCTATTCAGATAATTTCTACTGATTTCACTGGGCTTCTAAACAGATCTAAAGTTAAGCCCTGGACTCATTTCAAGCAATTTCAGTGGTAAAGAGTCTATAGGAAATTATTATTTGAAAGTCAAATACTGTGTAATTCAAGTAGTACAATTTGATCAACTATAAGAGAACAGTCACGCTAGCAAATGCAGTGTGGAGGGCAGCACTACAACAGCAGTGAAGAAAATTCAGTGGTCCTCTCATCCAGTTCAAGAAGTAAATCTTATCTGAGAGGCAGTCAAATCAAGTCTAGGTTTTTGATCCTTTTGCCGGTCTGCATAATTCAGAACAGTAATCTTTCCACTAACAAGTTCCACTAAAAACTAACTGCAGAAGGAGAAATTAAGATCTGCAATCCTTGTACTTCTCATAGCTTATGGTTAAAAATCTATTGAGAACAGTCTCTTATTAAAGCATTGGCTTTCCTACCTCAAAGCATACTTGTTGGAGACTGTGTATATCTTTGAGAAAATAACTGGCTTTTTTTAAAATCTTTTAATTTCATATAAAATGAGGGAAAGGAAAATACTTGAGTCAACTTTATCTCAAGTAGCTATAAAGTTCTGGAATTCACATGGCATAATGTAGCTTATGTTAATTTCTTGCTTCATAGACTATAGCTACTATTGCTACAATAATCTTATTTATTTACATCCTAAGTGTCAAGAGTTTAACAGATGGTATAGAAACAGACTAGTTTTATCCAGAAAACTGTATGTTTTATTTTCCTAATGCAGAATATTGCTATTTTCTTTCCCTACAGACATGTTATCTTTGCTCCAAGCAGCCATAACAAGTATGCTGGAGAATCCTTCCCAGGAATCTATGATGCCATGTTTGATATAGAAAGCAAAGCTGATCAACATGAAGCCTGGGAAGAAGTGAAGAGGCAAATTTCCATTGCAGCCTTCACTGTACAGGCAGCAGCAGAAACATTGAAAGAAGTAGCATAAATATCAACAACATGATCGTCAGTGAAGGCAAAATGCGGAATTTTGCAAGAGGTCTTAAAAAGGTATAATTGAAAAACACTAGGAGGATTATCACAAAGAACACAAAATAAAAAAGAATCTTGTTCTTTGCAAATAATATACCCAAGTGGAATGCATTTAGCAATGTTAACAAGGTAATGTACTCCCTTCTGAGAGCTCGGGATTTAGATATCTTCTGAAGTGAGAGTGAAAATGTTTCAGGTTCTCTCTCAACTTTGTGTTTTAAGAATTGCTAACCACTGGATTTATTTTCAGAGCTTTTAATTTTGCTGGATTGATTATTATAGCAGTCTTCATAGTGCATCAGGAAAACAGAATTAATGTCATGTTTCTGTCAGTTTCTAATTTTGTGGTTGACTTTTTACTATTTACCTTGGGATTGTATAATTCTACTCCAAGACAGACAGCCCTCCTTTTACACAAAGACTTATGGATGAAGATGGGAAAGCTGTGACATACCATTTGCGGGATGTATAATGAACATAACAAGTTTTAGGCAGCCAGCCCAGAATACTCATCCATGACATTCTTCTCCTCACATGCTGAACCTTGCAGCTGTTTGCAAATAAATTTAAGCAAGAAGCTTTCTAGTCACTGGAGTAAAAACAAGGCAGACGTATAGTCATCTTACAAAATGTCTTTTGAGAAGACAACCTTCTTATATCCAAAATCTACCCTTGCTGTGCCTTGTCCATATAAAGTTGTTCTTAGTATGAAGACAATTAGAAGCAAAAAAAATCATCACGTCTGTAGTTTGCAAGGGTACCAAATTATTGCCATTTTGTAAAGTCTCTATTTCTGATTTTGGTGTGCTGCTGACTCTTATGATGGAGTGCTCGAAAGATCACAGTGGGACAACTGAGATCAGACAGAGAAGACTCAGAAAATCAGATCCCTTCATCTGACACTCTGACACTGGAGGATTACTAACCTCTTGCACAGCTAATATTTTGTGTGATTTGATCTGCCATTTTAGCTGAGGCATCTACCATGTCTTAAAAGGCTGTTTCATGATCTGATGGTTTTCACTATCATGGTAGATTATTTTCTTTTCTGTAAGATTTCATTTATTCATAAATATCTCTATACTTCACATTAAAGCCTTTTAGGCAAGTTGCTATAATTAAGTCATTATTTTCCATAACTGTTTGTCTTTCTGATAAAATAACCCTGTTTACCACATAATGGGAAATGCTCAACATTTGTTGCCCAGTTATTTTCACATTTTTTATGAAACTGATTGCAGTGAACTATGGAGATGTTTTCCAAGTCTAATGCTGATGGATAACATTGCTGTCTCTGTTTTATCACTGCTGGCTGCTCCACTGCTCCACTTTGGTCAATGGTGGATTATTTATGAATGTCTACAGTCCACCTCTCAAAAATTGGCCAGGTTAGTTTAGTTATCTTAACCCAGAGGATTTTCTCGGCAGCAATCAAAGGAATGATAAGACAATTATACCATGTAGAGGGGGACAGCAATTAACATCTGTTGATCAGGTGGGTACAATAGCAGTATTTTTCTATTGCTAAGGAGGATGAATTGAAGCGCCAAAGTCCAAAGTTGTGGAGATCTTTCCCTGTGTGACCTGTATGCCTCCTCAGCAACTCTTTCAGCCCAGAAGACATAATTTTTTAATCTCTAGCTTAACCATAGAATTGTTTCATTTAAACTTAATTAGACCCCTTTTTGGCAATAGCTGGCAGATAATATACAATATCAGGGACCAGGACCTCACAAAATACAGAGGTAGTTACAGTCTTAAACTACAGGAACATCCAGTAAAAAAACAAATCTGTTGGCTGTCCCTTAACCACTACAGGAAACAGGATACAGGAACAGAAGTTCTCTCTCTCCTATTGATTACAGGATGGAGACATAGGCCTGTGTGAACCTCATGAAGGTCAACGGGAGCAAGTGCTGGGTCTTGCACCTGGGTCAGGGCAACTACAAGCACAAGTACAGCCTGGGTGAGAATGGACTGGGACTAGCCCTGGGGAGAAAGACTTTGGGGTTTTTGTGGATGAGAAGCTCAACATGAGCTGGCAACGTGCATTTCTGGCCCAGAAAGCCAATTGTGTCCTGGCTTCATCAAGAGAAGTGAGGTCAGCAGGTTGAAGGAGATGATTCTGCCCCTGTGCTCTGCTCTTTTGAGACCCCACCTGGAGTAGTGTCCAGCTCCGGGGTCCCCAACATAAGAAAGGTGTTGACCTGTTACAAGTCCAGAGGAGACCACTAAGTTGATCACAGGGCTGAAACGCCTCTCCTGTGATGACAGGCTGAGAGAGCTGGGATTGTTCAACCTGGAGAAGAGAAGGCTCTGTGGAGACCTTAGATCACCTTCCAGCACCTAGAGGGGATATGAGAAGGCTGGAGAGGGACATTTTACAAGGGCATATAGTGATAGGACAAGGCAGAATGGCCTGAAGTTGAAGGGAGGGTAGGTCTGATTTAGATATTAGGAAGAAATTATTTTCTGTGATGATGATGAGGCACTGGCATAAGTTTCCTAGAGAAGTTATGGATGCCTCATTCCTGGAAGTGTTCAAGGCTGGGTTGGATGGAGCTTTGAGAAACCTGCTCTAGTGGAACATTCCCTGCCCATAGCAGGGTGTTTAGAATTAGATGATCTTTAAGGTCCCCTCTAACCTAAGCCATTCTATGGTTCTAAGACTGTTCCCCTGCACACTAAAAATTCAAGGCTAACCAGTCCAGAGAGAGGAGGCACCTATAAGGCTGGCTGTAACATGATGGCTTACATGAGGTTTTGATAGTGTGGAACACAGACTTTTCCAAGATCTGGGGTTTTTTTCAATGCAAACCACAGCCTGCAGCTGTTGAATTTTTAAAGCAAATGGAACTTGACTTAATTTTTTAAGAGAAGAATGTATTTAGATGAATTCAGCCCAGCTCTTCTCCCAAGCCCTAATGCAGTCTTCTATTAAAGAGATTTGAGGTCAGAAACTCTGTGTTCCATGGAATCATTTGGGGTTTTTCCACTCTCACTTGTCAGCATGAAGCTTTTCTGATGTCTGTTCTGAGAAGACCAGTATTTGGTGCTGACTAATGGGTCTAAATGCATCTAGCATTTTTTTTCAAATAAAAATTTTAAATATGCTTTTTAGTCTTCAAGAACTTCTATGGAAATTCTGATAAAAATATTCTATTCCCTAAATAATTTCTTGCTGTCAGTTTTCTATGGAGTTTAGATATAACTACTGCAGCTTCATTCCTCAAAGACTATTCAAGGCAAAAATGGCTGGTGCCATAACTAGACAGAAAATGCCAAAGCCTATGTAGGTAATTACTGAAGCTACCTGATTTTTATTCAGCTAGGCAAGCCATATGTCAAAATATATGCATGGATGCATATGCAGCTGTCCTTTTCCTGTATATGTCACTAGGAGTATGACTTCTAAGCAGAAAGCATAAAATGAAAGAGTAATTGCATATGCACTGAGAAGTGTAATTTCATATGACTCAATTACTAGAAAAATACAAAGAAGTAAGGGTCATATTTCACATTTATGAACAAAATCAGGCCAATTGACACTTATCGACAAATAGAGACATCTAGTTCCTGGCAGACAAGTGGAGAATAATGGTTAAGTAACAAGTAATATCCATTAAAAACAGTGTTAATAAGTTCTCACGAACTTTCCAGCTGCACTGAGAAATATGTCCAGTCCATTGATTCTTAGAGCTCAAAAAACTATCTGAACTAGTCACATGATCATGGAAGTGTATGTGTTGAAGGAGCCTGCTATGGACAGGCCAGATACAGGAATAACTCCTTTCCAAGCCAATGTATTTTTTGTTAGATCTGCCAAGATATCTCAGGGGCATAGCTATTACCTAACTCAAGCCCTGAGTGGGAAATCAATTAAATTAAAGAATCTGGAAGAAGTGAAGTGAAAAGTGAAGCGAAGCAAAGTGAAGTGAAGTGAAAAAGGAGCAGTTTTTTTAAAAGACAGTATTGCTATCATATGATCACAAATTGGATACTGTTCAGGTTTTCCAAAGAACTCCATACAGTGATCATCCTGTGCATTAAGAGTCTAAATCAAATGAAATTAAAACATATGCCTGTGTGGAAAAGTGAGAAACTATACTTGTATTAAAGTGAATCTTTGCTTTCATGAAACCAGCAATGTCAATTTTACTTTGGCTGGAAAGTCTCTTGACCTCACTGCATAATTTCTGAATTCTTCTTGTAGAAGAAAGGGTCAAAGTTTGCAATCTGGACTTGTCAGCTGCCAGCAATGTAAATTTTATTTTAGCTGGAATCTGATAATGGACTCATGAAGTTCAAGATAACAAAGACTCCGACTCAAAGAATCAACATCTACTACCCTATTAAACTGATAGAACGACTGCAGAGGCCGTGAGAGAGTTCAGGGGTCTGTGCAACTGGCAGAGTCAGAAGGAAACTACTGATTTGAAATAGCAGTTGAGCATTCCCCTGTTGCCATTTTTCCTGCCAGGGCTGCCTTTCCCACAAACCCGGGCCCTCTGAATTCTCAAGCCACAAGTTCAACCTTCAATCAAACAATAGGTCAAACGGTGCAATCAAGTAGCACGTCTTTCTTGCTGCAAATATTAAGCTTTAGGGTGCAGTTGCTGAGCAGCTACAGCCTACAATTTACAAACCCTGGCATTTGTCCTGTGCATTATGTGTTTTTTTACTATTACTGGTTTTACTAATTGGCTGCATAGCATAATTATGAATTCAACACACAAGTGCATGGTGGTTTTGCATCTGGCATGTGTATCCTTGCCATTTTTTGAGCTTTTCTATTTTACCAGGGATTTATATATTTTGACTAAGTAAACATGTGCAGCTACCTGCAAGTTCTGATAGCTTCAGTTGAACATCAGTCTTGTTTTCACTATCAGTGTGAGCAATTCTTACTGATCCCAAACTCAATATGAGGAATAAGCAGTAACTGGTAGTTTTCACGTTAATTTTAAAAGTTATATGAATTTAAAGAAGTACTGTGCATTCAGATGTTTGTGTTTTGGACTGTTTTTTGTTACCTGCTCTAAGAAAGGGAGTCTTTTTACTCAGTAATCTTTTGACAGTTTGTTTTGCATAATTTCTGTGACTACTTAGGATTGTTTTTATCTTCTATCAGCATCAAATCTTTGATTAAGCTTAGACTGAAGTGGGTATTTTCATAATTTGATGAAATACCCAGCTATTTTCAGAGGCACACTCTTAGCAGTATCTCAGGCTGGTAATATCTTAGTTCTAGCCGGAACAGGCCCATGTAAAAGAACAGCGCGGTCAATGGATGTGGTTTTGATTTGTCCAGGAAATCACTCAAAGGAGGATGAGCATTTTGAGCTACTGGTCATCTTAACATCTCTCAGGTCTCTCATTGGCTACTAAATGAGATGATCAGTAGTGCTAAGAGTGAGATGAGGTTTGGTTTGGAGCAGCTTCTTACATCTTCTCACATATGTGACTGCATTCTAGGCATGCTTTACTTCAGATTGCACCACGTCAGGCTCATTTTTCTCTAACTCCAGTTACTCTGAGGAACATTTGTAAGACGTGATACTAAAACTTTGGCTTTGTGATTTAGTGGGGGGGGTGTGTGTGTGTGTGTGTATGTATGTAACCAAATCTCATCTCACTTCTGTTTCACCTGGGAGAATGGTAATTACTTAGACTTTATATGCTGTCTTTCTCCTCTTCCCAGGAAGTACGCAGATGAGGTAACTTAGGAATACTTTTGCAATGTATCAGCAAGTAATTCCAGATATTTATATATAAAATAGATATAATCCAGGTGAGATGACAAAAATTCTTTTGTTGTAATGTCACTGACCTTCACAACAGACCAAGCTGATATAGTATAGAATAGAACAGTTTGGGTTAGAAGGGTCCTCCAGATATTATTTAGTCCACCTCTCCCCCTGCAGTAATCAGGTACATCTTCAACTGGATCAGGTTGCTCAGAGCCCAGTCCAATATGATCATGAATATTTCTGGGATGGGGGGCACCCACCACCTCTGGGGCAACCTGTGCCAGTGCCTCACCACCCTCATTACAAAAAATTTCTTCATTATGTTGTCTGAATTTACCCTCTTTTAGTTCAAAACCATCACTTCTTGTCCTGTTGCAACAGGCCCTACTAAAAGTCTGTCCCCATCTGTACTGACTTTGCCTGGCAAGGTTTGGTAGCAGGGGTGGTTTCTACAAGGAGCTGCTGGAAACTTCCCTCATGTCTGACAGAGCCAATGCCAGCCAAGGCTGAGCCCAGTAGCGATGGTGGTGGTGCCTCTGCGATAAGAGATTTAAGAAGGAGAAGTAAGTTACTGTGCAGGAGCAATTAGAACCAGACTAGAGAGGAGTGAGAACATGTGAGAGGAACAGCCCTGCAGACTCCAAGGTCAGTGAAGAAAGAGGGTTAGGAGGTAGTCCACGTGCCAGAGCAGAGATTCCCCTGCAGCACATGGTGAAGAACACAGTGAGCACCCTGGCTGCACAGAGCAGGATTCAGTTTTCTGAAAACCAGCTCTGCAGTTTCACTTTAGGTGTTGTGAGAAGTCTCACCTGGCCTGTAGCCACTACCCCAGAGCAGGACAAAAACTGACATAAATACTGCCCTGTAATGGTTTGTGCTGTCTAGAGGTCTTGGACATTCCATGAGCTCCCAAATGGCTCTGGCTGTTTTTCTATCAGGAACTGAACATTCTTGGTACAGAATAATTCAAGTGCTTAAAATAAGGTGCTTATCACACATTAGATACCTTAGGATGTTTAGCCTAATCCCAGGATGGCTCCTGTGTTGCTGTGGGAAGATGGCTGGGGGGGGGGGGGTAAAATTAGAGGAAAATGAGAAGTTATTTTCATATCCTAACAGAAATTATAATGGTATGGAATTATAGGGTAAAATGCAGCTGCTGCTCTCTGAATGGAACATGGTGGCATGCTGCACAATGACTCCCCATTACAACAGGAGGCACCTGCTAAGGGGGATGGAATGGAAGGTGGAGCGGAGTGGAAACACTGTGACCAAGGTCTGTTGAAATCCTTGCGGGGAGGGGAACTAGATGGTACTTTGCCACTGATAAACCACATAGCATATGTAAACCAAGAGAGATGGGAGATGTTCTGCTGCTGAGACAACAACTGTGCTGAAATCTCTCTCCTTGGATAAACTTGGTTCATTAAAGCCTAATAGTGATATTAACACACACCTCCATCCTAAAGTTACCAACCTCCAAGATACGACCACTAGACATGCACTCTGCATTCTTTTAACTGTATCTTTAGAAGCAAAGCAAGAGAATTTTACACAAATCAGTAACAAAAGTATTTATGACTAAAGTCACTCAAGTTCCCTCTAAATATCAAGAAATAGTGTAAAAGTAAGCCAAGAAGGGGGAAAAAGTTGGGGAAGACTGCACTGTAACTGCTGGGATCAGTCGATGGGCTGAACCTGTTTTCTCCACCATAGGGACACCTATTGGGCAAGAACCATACTCTAAGTGCGCTGAATACTTTTATTTGTGATTAAGGCTTGTCTGTGTATTGCTTTGAATACATTCTTGGACTCAAGTAATAACACTGGCAGTCTTCTATCCATAACCTGTCACAACTTTGTGTTAATAAAAAGTGTTATTCTGTAACCCGTCAGTGTGAGTCCTTCACGGGTTCTGGCAGCTGCTGGCAGCAGGTAACACACTTAAATAAAGTAAGAAGACTTGCTCAGGGATCTCCCTTATGTTGTTGATGTATTTCCCTGAATAAGTCAGTCAAACCAACCTCTAATCCAGCAGGACTGTTCAGTGAAGGGTCCCCATGATGGGACACCAACAGACTAGTTGAGCACAAGGGTCTCAACTTTCCTGGGGCATTGGCAGACAAATAAAATTCTGAAAGTCAAGTAAAACTCCCCATAGTAAGGGTCAAGGAACTCTCCCCTTTTCAAGTGACAGTCACATATGACAACTCTATGGCATAGAGGAGTTGGGAATGAAGAAGGTTAAGCTAAAAAAATGGGTGCAGTGTGGGACAAAATACTGTTTTAATTTTTGTCTTTGTTTCTCTCTATCCAAGTTTATTCTAATTTGTAGTAAATTAAATTATTTATCCCTAAGTGGAACCTGGTTTGCTTATAATGGTAATTGACAAGCAATGTCTGTGTCTTTATTTCAACCCATGACCTTTTTCATATTATTTCCTGTCCCTGTCCTGTGTGGAGGGTATGTGGTTGAAGACAGAGTTACACTGTATGTTATATTGCATTTAATTGTAACGTAATATACTCTACCTGTGGCCAATCCATGGCATGTAAGAACATGTCACAACTAATAACTAATAGTTCTAGGACTGTATTTTAAGTGGTAGAAGCCACCTTGTTGCTGCTGTTATTCAACCTCAGCATTGCTAATGCCCTTGTCACTTTAAAAAGACGCAGGCATAGAAATAAATACAGTTCGTACATTCTCACTGTTGCTATTCTTACCTTCTTCCTCTACTGATGTTATCATGTGAGGTCTAATTTTGTTAGCAATCTCCAAAGGCCCTTGTCATTTTACTGTCTATTATGTGCCAGTCCTACACCTGCAGTGCTATATAAATGCTAATAATACATCAATATGCTCATTTTTTATGAGTTCTGTAGGTGGAATTCCATCTGGTTTGTATATGTCAATTGAGACGCTGGTGTGAAATGTCATTGCTGCTTAGAATTTGTGATGGCTTATGAGCAGTTGGGAAATGACAGGGGAAAAAAATCACAAAACTGGACGTGCCTATAATTTGAACAAAGACATCCAGCCCTGTGCTTGAGATGGTGGCTATGACTGGTGCAGAATACCCAAGTCCTTATTCTCTGGAAAGCCCTAGTGAAACAATTAGGGTATTAACTAGTCTTTTCAGCTTTTTCTGAATATTTTTCTGAATATTAGAAAGTTGTGATACTCAGAGTACTGATATTTCTTTCACAAAATGTACCTACTTTGGACTTTGGGAGTGAGTAGTAGGAGCATTCCAGGCTCCCAGAAAAGCTTTCCTGCCTTTAGCCATATAACTGGTCTCAAAAGGGCGGTCCTCAGTTCCAGAAAGATCAGTTTTGGCTTCCATATAGCCATACAGGAACTCACCAGCAGGGAGTGATGTGCAGTGTTAAGAGTAAGCTGTGGAAAAGTGTGATGAGTCTATGAATGTATTTTTCAACTATTCCCTGGGCTGAAATTGTGACCTTTCCCATGAGATACTAATGGATTTGACTGAATTAGACCAGAAAAATTTGGTCTTAAGAATCTTGAAATCTTAAGTGTAAAGAGCTAAAGAATATAGAAAATAATTTTGCAGCTTTTCGCAGTTGCAAACTGGATGATGCCTGAAAGTGCCCTCACTGGCTAATCTAAATTGTATTCTCAGCTGCTCTAAGTATTTCTCACTTGTCAAGGATTAATGTTACTATGGATTACAAAAGGAAGCAATTCAGTGCTTCATTGGTAAAAAAGAAACAAGTTTTCCCCTATTTTCATCTCTTGGCCTCTTCCACTGGAACAGATTGTGATCAAGCCTAAACCAAGAACTTTCAAAACCAGGAAGTCCTGATAGTTAATAGAAATTAGCCTTTTAAGTAGTACTTGTAAACTGCTTGATGCAGTTTACGTATTTGTAAAGCCTAGATACATATTTGTCACATGTCGCAGAGATACACAGGAGCTGTTTCGTGGAGTGTGACTCAGAAATGAAAGTGGTTTATTGCACTCAGAAAAATCATATCATCATCATACTGGGATTAAGGCTGCTTAGGCAGCATGAGAGCTGAGAAACACAGAAGCCAGGGACAGCCCTGGGGCTGCAGGCGAAAAGAGGAGGAGGGGACGGAGGAGGAGGAAGGCAGCTGCTTGTCTGCCCTCCCCACAGCCTGCCAAGCTGCCGACCAGTGATGCCCCTATGGCCAGGAGCAGGAGCAAGACCACCCTCTGTACATGGCTCATCTGCCCTGGGCTGCTTGGCTGTTTCTTGCTGGGCTTTCTTACAGGTGAGTACAGAGACCCAGCGGCTCGGCCCCCAGCTTTTGACCCCTGCACATACCGAAGTGCAACCTCTGTTGTGATTAACTCTCCATCAGGGAGATTATGCTGCTTTTTAGGTACGTTATAAAGTACTCATCCCACTGCTCTTCTAAGAAGTTGCTTGCTCTAGCAGTTTTGGTCTTTAGGGAGTGAGGAATAGAACAGCTGCGTGCTTCAGTGCACGGCGAGCCCTGGTGGACTGACAGCATCCGAAACAGGCAGCCAGGCGTTCAAAGAGGGAAGATTAATAGAAGAGTTCGAGACTTCAGTGATTGTCAGATCTCCATGATTTTGGCTTTTTAATCTGTATTTCCTGATTTTTTTTTTTTTTACTGAAGATCTATTTAAATGCTCTGATTCAGTTGCTATTTTAGAAATTAAGGGTAGAATGCAGAGGAGGCGGAGTTTGACTGACAGCCAAGAGTGGAGTTACTGAAGTTTTTCATCACGCACAATGAACTTTACTAGAACATGAGATTTTTTTCTGAAGTCACTTTTAGCATTTGATTTTAAATCTAAAATTGCATATCCTTTTTAAACTTGT
>JAWWES010000001.1:34556993-34590612 GCA_035583135.1 Lophotriccus pileatus
TGATTACAGGTTGGAGACCTAAGCGAACTATTATTTTTGCAAGCTGGGATGCAGAAGAATTTGGACTATTGGGTTCCACAGAGTGGGCTGAGGTAAATAAAAAGTAGTGTAAAGTAAAGCAAAACTTGAAAGGGTATTGCAGGCAGCTGCAGAACCCAGCATCTATTCTTAGAATGCAGTCAAGTGCTTCATGGTAAAATTGGAGCACAACAGGCTCCTTTGGGTGCTGTCAGGCACTCGTGTATTTATATCAATTACCTACTTACCTTCTTACAACGTATGTGCACTAATTCTAAGATTTAAAAATCTACTTTGATTGAAAGCTAATGTCCCTCAGTGGTCTCTATGTGGAAATCTATCTCTTCATTTAACAGAATTACAGCGTTTTATATAACCCAAATTGGTCTGTTTTCTAACTCTCTATTTGAGAAATTCCTTGGTTTCTATAAACTTCAGATCAGATCATTGAACCTGTGATCCATAAGCACTCCAAGCCCTTTGTATGGAAATCAGTCCTCCTGGGCAAATGAAAGGGTAGGTAATCTATGAGTGAATATTTCAAAATTCCTGTTAATTCCAGCATTGTAGAATCTTGGGGGCAGGTCAGTCTATTAATTCTGTAGGTGGATCTCTGGCTGTATTCCTGCCTCATAACAGGATGTTGGCAAATTCAGAAGTTCTGACTATTTTTCACTTCTTTTTCCTGTTGAGCATGTTCAGTTCTTAGCCTTGTAAGTGAATTTGTTAAATCCCAATAAGAAATACAGGTCTTACAAGAGTTGTCATTGTTTTGTCTGTAAAATCCAAATTGGAAATAGAGCAGGCAGAAAATTGCTTAATAAAACGTATTTCTGCTGAACTATTTCCATTTATTAGTACTTAACAGTTTAACAGAATTGTATTGTCTTTTTCTCCTATTAGAAATTTATTTACAAGGTAATATTTGGATATGTGGATAGAGCTTTCAAAATCTATAAAATAAAACATTTCAATCTTTTTAGTTTAGTTTATTGTCATGTATTTCAGTAAACCACAAAATTATAAAGCAAAATGGTTTGTGTCAAAGGAGGGAACAAACCTAGAAATATGCTCTCAAACACCAAAGGGATTCCATCATTCTGTGAGCAAAGCTGAGTTTTCTATTCCTATGAATTTACACTAATTCTTTCTCCCATAAACTGTTTGACTTCCAGCTGTAACGGAGTCTCTCCATCTTGCTGTTTGTTTATGTGACATTAGATGAAGAAAGAATAATTTAAATTATTTTAACTCAATTACTGAGAGATTTTAAAGAGTTGTTATTGAAGTATTATCCCACCTGTATATAAAGCTTTATTTATTATTGCTTTCTCTACGCATCTATGCACATATTTAGATGCTGTCAAGAAAAAAACCCACACAATTGTTTTAAGTATGAGGAATATGAAAAAATAGTACTTAAAAAATCAATTTCTCTTGAATAAGTCATGAATAAATTAGGAGTTCTTCTTATGTTCCATTTTGTTAAATATTGCTACTACTATTCTGTAATTTTTTTGCTTAATAATTTGGTATATAGTAATGTATCACTCATTATTTCATGAAACGACAGCTGTACAAGGTTAGAAAATCATAAGCACAGTTCATATTTGAACCTCAGTGTTTTGATATTACTATTTCCTTGCTTTATCTTGGTGGTGTGCATTACTAGTTTTTTTACAACTGAATTAGATTCAGTTTCTCTAGAGACATTCCTCACGGCTTACATTCCCATTTTCTGCAGCTGCCAGATCTGTCATGGATTAAGTCTTGAGGAAAATTAACCCATGATATTTGCTGCCTTCTGTGTAACAGAAAGACTGCAACTGTGGCAACATCCTTTTGTTATACAGACAATCTCCACTGCTCATAAATGAAGGAATTTCTTTATGCTGCTAATATGGCTTTGCAAGGCCTCATGTATGCATGTACAGGCTCAATCCCTCCCTTCATATTCTTTTGTGGGATCTCCTCTACCATTTTTTTGAAGGTATTAATGTCATTATGTAGTTATCAATTACCAATTCAATTTCTAGTTCACGTGACTTACAAGTGATTAGTTTGTTTATAAATTGAATGAATGGAGTAACAATTACTAACCTAATTAAAATATCTGTCACAAAGCCAAGACTTAATGCTTACTGATTAGAATATCAATTCAAACATAATTATGGGTTTGCAAAAATTAAACAAGATGTGTGTATATATTTTGCATGAAAGCAATTCTTGGTGGACTCAGAATAGTCAACTTCATTTTAATAGGGAATTTTAGTGCTTTGACTTATCCCTTTTTGAAATGGAATAGTGTAGAAATGACAGCAGTGCTCAGTTCATCAGTGTTAAAATTGAGTTTTGTCCTGGGAGTACACATGAATAACCAGGAATTAAAAGCACAGAGGAATTCTGGCTGATCTCACAGTCACATGCTACATGTTCAGAAAGTCCTGAAGTGCAGAGTTAAAAAGCATGTAAAGCCTTATTTTATCGTGTTACAATTCTGTTCAATAATTTTCATGTTCCATCTTGCTCCTGTGTGATGCAGCAGGCAGAACCATCAGTTTGAGGATGTTTTCCACAACAAATTAAGTCCCAGAAAGCAGGAGTGAGTTTCATATTCCCAGATCATTTACCCATCTTCAAACAGTATAATTAGTAAGGTACATAGTAGTATTTATCCTGACTGAGCTCTTAAAGGCAATGCTGTAAGGAACAGTGCACTTAATATGCTCTTGACTAAATGTCACTAACTGAAAGTAATGACTACACATTTACAACCCCAGGAAAATGCCAAAGTCCTTCAGGAACGGGCAGTTGCTTACATCAACACAGATTCTTCTATAGAAGGTGAGTCTTTTATTTTTAAATTTACCTTACTTCCCAGGCATAATTTTTAATAGTTTTCTGTGTATTATTTAATGCATTCAGAGCTGGAAAACATAAGATAGGTATGGTGATGTTCAGAATAAGGGTAGTAAATACAGAATTTAGTGGAGAGAGAGAACAAATTAAATTCTTGTGTTGCTTTCTTTTGCAAATAGTGCCATCCATGAGCTGCAGCCCATGTGTCTAGAGTCCAGAATGTCTCCTCTGGTGGACTATTGTGCTCTGTGTTAATTAACTGAGAGTTCTCTTTGTTAAACTCTCCCTTAGCTGCATTAGCTTTAATTTACAATTGCAATTTTGAAATATGACAGTCTTCTCCTTGCTCTGGTCAGAGCTCCAACTCCCTTCCCTGTGGAATTATAATATTTTCAGACACTAATTTATTATGTTTATAAGACAATCTGTGTTGAGACCTTAGGTTTACACTTGATGGGGCTGGGAAATGATTTAGTGCTTTTGGCCAGTGTGGTCACCTTTGTTCATTGCTATGATCAGGGAGTTATATGTGTATTACAACAGAGCTCTTCTTCAAAAATAAGCACTGAATCACAAAAAACCTTATCCATCATTATTCAGTTTACTATGTTCTTCAGACTGTTAGAATCTCTCATTCAGGGATGCTACTTACAAACTGGTGTTTTTGGGGAACTATACACTGCAACTTAAATCACAAAATCCTTCTTAAATTATACTGGGCTTTATTGCAGAAGGACCTCTTTTACTGTTGTCTGTGCTGAAAGAATAGCCAGAAGAGCCCTGTGAAGCTGCTCTGCATCATAACCTCAGTTATTCAAGGCAGTAATGTTCCCGTGTCAAACCCAACTTATCTGGACTTCCTGTGCGGGAATAAAATGGTTATCAACAGGCATATTTAAGAACTCTTTTTATTCCTGTCAGCTGAAAATTTTGTCCATCACAAAAGGAGTAGAAAGAAAGAAAAGCCAAACCCGGTTTCTAAATGCTCAGTGGGAGCTGCGGAATAAGGAGGGTTAGAGCTGTTCCTTCATCTATGCAGCCTACATGCTGTGTAAAAAGTAGAGCAGAATTTCACGCCTAGAAGATCTCACAGATGAAATAATAGCTTTACAACTGCTTCAGATTCTCAGCATGGACTGTAACACATATTTTTTAGTTGGTTTGCAGCCAACATGCTGCCTTAACAATTTTCTTCTAAATCTTGATTATTCAAACATGTCTCTTGCTTTATGCATTAAAGAAAGTATGAAATAAAACAACTGGAAAAGAAATATGTAATAAGGAAAAGAACACCATGTAAAGTGCACTGGTTTAAGTATCTTGGATATCTTTCACCTGACTGAGCAGTGAAATCTGCTGTAAAGTCATAGCATTCATGTACTCTGATGATTACTTTGTTTATCATCAAATGTTTTCCACAGCACTTCTTATACCACATTTTGGACAGCAAATTATTTCACTTTATTTCCTTATAGCAATGAAAAGAAGGAGAGGGGGGTCATCATTTTGAACAGTTTTGTGACTCGAATTTACAGTTCTCAAATACAGACTCCCTTTGGAAACATCATTATCTGGTATTTTTTTCCATCATCATGGACGTTTTTGTAATTGTCAGTCTAGTCCTAGAATATGATACGTAAGTACACACTGTGCAAAGTGTGACCCAAGATCTAAAGCCATATCAAAACCTGATAACAGATAACTAATTACTAACAATAACTTAATTACTGTCATCTGAGAGCTTGTGGGGTTTTTTTATGTTGCAGCCTTCTCACCCCTGTTCCCTTCTTTGTTGTTGTCTGTATTTGAGGGCAGCGGTGTTTGCTCACTGCTCTCTGGCGGCTGCAGTCTATAGGGAAGACTGCACTTTACACTCCTGCCTGTCCCAAAAATGGTCATAGTTTCTTTTTGATGGGGCTCTTGCTGCTGTAGCTGAGAACTTTACTATGTGACACTTACCAAGCCCAACACAATCTGCCAGCAGCATGGAAACCTCATGAGGGTAAAGGGTAGAAGCCACCACGTGGTGGTAAAAGTGGAGGTTTAGGAGACAGCAGATGGAAACATTGCTCTGCACCGTTTTTTGCCTTTATTTGGGCTAGACGCAGTTCTGAAATATAAAGTGCCAGATATCTTCCAACTCTCTAACTCAGAAGATGACCTGTCTTGTAGATACAATCTGCAAAAACATTGAAAAAGTGCTCTCTATGGTAAGAAAAGTAGCTGAATTGAAAGATTTCTTAAAACATCTTATAGCAAATGCCTTTCCTCTTGCACGCTTCCTGAAAGCACTAACTTTATTTTTAACATCTTATTTTTTGCCTTCCGTTTAACACAGTCTTCAGGATTGTATGTGTGACAAGGGCTTGTAGCTAATGAGGGATAGTTAGGCGTATTTTAGAACCATGGGAAGGCTTAATTATGTTCCTGTGTACGTGCTCTAACCAATCCATCATTGTCATACAGTGGCAGGAGCTTATACAGTGTGACCAAGTAGTCTATTTCTATATATATTCTGAGGCAAGATCTAAATTCTTATCTTGGAGTCCAGAAGTTTATCTAAGAAAGGACTGCAGGGTTTAATCAATTAAGATAATGCCACTGGTGCATGAAGGGAAAATTTCCATGTCTTTGTTTTATTTTCAGGCAACTACACATTAAGAGTTGACTGCACCCCTCTTCTCTACAAACTGGTGTATAAGCTGACAAAAGAGGTACAGAATCAGTGTCTGCTATTTCTGACTTTCTAAGAATATAAAACTGTGAGTTTATTGGATAAAATAAGACTATTGAATAATATTGGATTTATTTTATTGCTACGATGTGAGAATCTTGATCCCACCAAAATCAATAGCAAAACATCCCATCAGCAGTACACAGTCTATGCTCATGGTTTCTCAGTATTCTTAAAGGTTGAAATGTGTCACTGATATAAGTGGAATCTTATTGTCAATATAGAGTAAAAACAATAATAATAAAAACAAGATGATAAAATGCTTGAGCAAGATCAGTTCTCTAAAGTGATAAACATTGAAGAAAATAATTTTCACATTGGCTAGCTACCATTTTCTCTCTGTCTGTTCCCCCAAATCCCCTTCATATCTCACTGAGCCTTTGAAATACGTAATAAAAATTGAAGGATTGAGAAGGCTTTCTAACAGGCCAGACGTGTATATTTGCATGATTACAAGTGGTCTAACCATGTCTCCTTTACTTTCAGCTCTCAGAATAAATTATCATAAGGCTGAAAGATTATGATCCATTAAAGCATGGAACTTTCTTTGGCCACATAAGGAGTTAACCAGATTAGGCACGCAGCATAAGCCACTGCCACAGTCCTCAGATCTGGATTCATCTCAGTTAACAGAACACATCTCTGACTAACTTAAACAACAGAGGCTCCCTTTAAAGGCATTGGGTAGAAATAAGTGACTTTAGGATGAGATTCATTTGACCAAATGTGGTTTTCCACCTTTACATGTACAGAACTCAAACTATTTTTCCTCCTGATATGAAGGGAACTCAGGTGACTTGATACAGTGTAAAAATCTGCACCGTGATTACACTTGGTAAGATGACTTCAGCTACCAGTCTCCCTTCCCACTAGATGCATTCATCCTCAGTTATTTTCAAAAGCATTACTCTTTTAAAACCTGAAATGCCATGGTTTGGATCTGGGGAGGTTTATCTATGCAATTCTATGATTTTCTTTTCTACATTTTAGTTTCTTATAAATTCTTTCTATCTTAATCTTTTCTTTCATCCTTGCAGGCGAAGAAGCTGTGTTTATTCAAATGTTGGCTCTGACACTTTGCACACTGAAAGGCCTTCTCTTTTGTATACAAAAATTTCCATGTCCTTAGTGCTGCAGCCCCTGGATAAAATAATTTACTTTCTGCCTGCAGCAAGCCACTTACCCAGGAAGACATTTTCCTGCAAAAGATAAACAAAGTTAAAAAAGGTGCTCTGGGCTAAAAATAGTACCTCACTCTTGATCTTAAGTCAACTATTCAACTATTGCTGGTTTGAACAGAAAATTTCCATTAAAGTACCATGCAAAGTACTTCAGACTGACTTAAAAAAAAAAAAAATCCCTATTCCGTGTTATGTTAGATTTCAACTTTAGAAGCATGATGTAAACAATAGAAAACCTGACACCTGATTATGCATGTCCAAGGGAAGATTATTTCTGTTCATATTAAACAATCCAAAATCCAAAGATCTCTTTGCTCTTCTTATTTTTTAGTGAGCCAATTCTCACCAAAGAGAGATAGTGTACACAAGAAGTATTGTCTTTCAAGGAGTTCTGCATTTACATGTGGTCCTCTGCATACAGATGGTACATTTAGTTGTTGACTGTCTTCCTTGGCCTTGCTCCACTTCTAGGGTATAGACATTTGGTCATCACCAGACAGTGTCTGCAATAGCTCAACTCCAATTCTCCTGTCCAGAACGTCACTGCTTCAGCTATACTTAAAGAACTCTGCATCTTCCTTGAGGTAGTGGGAAGCTTATGCTGATTCTAGCTTTGGATCTAAGGGAAAATAGTATGTTTTACTATCCTCTCAGTGTTGTATGAAGAAGCCGGGCAATGGTTTTTACATGGCCAGAGGTGTCAGAATAATATCTTTGCCAGAGCATGGAGTGCTTTTGCTCCCATGTATGAGAGTTCAGCTTGCACTTATTAATGTACCTTTTCACTTTAGCCCTAGAACTTGTCCAAAGTACCCTGAAAATGACAGCAGCCAAGCAGTTATTTCACCAAGTTGTTATTTTTCTGCTAGCTGCTGACAAAATCTCAGAGGTCAGGACTCTTTGGATTTTCAAGTTGGAATCTGTACATTTTTCAATGCAGAATTTAGGTCTCAATAATGTGGTGGGACGATGTATCTAGCCATGAACATTTACACTTTGCATTTTGGGAAAAAAATCCCATTCCTCTACACATCATAGAAGCAACCTTATATTTAAAGGACCATGTCTATTAAAGGTTGTTTAAGTGTAGATGGAGACCAAGGCTAGACTCTTAATTTATTTTTACGTCTGCCACAGATTTTCTAAGAGCTTTGGTCAACTAATTTTACACGCTTTTATAGTTTTCCTGGCAGCATGATAACTGCACTAATACTTACCCTTTTCAACCTGGTTTCAGAGCTTTCTGTCTTTCTGAAGGTAAGGTTGAGACCTGCATTTGTACATACAATGTTTTGCACGATGATTCTCCAGTCTTGGCTGAGTCCCCTTGGCACTGCCAGAATATGGCTGGTTTGGACCCTTCCTTCTAGCATATTTCTTTTGTAACTTTTCTATAGAAAAAGCAGTCAAATTTTAGGTTTAGCCTTGTTGAGAGAATATTGCTGCTGTGCGGGGCAAACCTCCATGAGCTTATGGTTGTCATCTCCCCTTGCCTGCAGAAAGGAGAGCAGCTGGGGCATCCTGGCTGCTGGAAGAGTCCCATAGTATTACATATGCTGTTGTGTGTGTACATAGACAGTGCTATAAGGTGGTAAGAAGTC
Organism: Lophotriccus pileatus; assembly: GCA_035583135.1. Lineage (NCBI taxonomy): Eukaryota > Metazoa > Chordata > Aves > Passeriformes > Tyrannidae > Lophotriccus > Lophotriccus pileatus. The sequence goes on from JAWWES010000001.1 coordinate 34,565,387, forward strand.
CTAGAACCCACTTCTTCCAGTAGCAGATGAGCTCTAGCTAGTATCCTTGAGCCTTTAACCTGCTTTTCCCTACTGTCTGTGGTTGTTTCCAGGTAGCTGTGAGATGCTTTTTGTGGTCAGGATCCATAAATATGTGTCACAAATGGAAACAGTGTACGTGTACTTCCCTGTATGCAGTAGTACTGTTGGCAAAGAATATTGCAGATGGCTGTAAAGGGCCCCTTTGATAATGAATTGAGTTAGAGGTACTTCCAATGACACTATAATATTTTCCTCTCCAGATTTTAAGCCCTGATGAGGGTTATGAAAATAAATCTCTTTATGAGAGCTGGCTTGAAAAAGACCCTGGAATTGAAAATAATAGCTATCCAAGGTAAGATTTTAATATGTTGGCGTTTTGGTTTTTTTTTTTTTTTTTTCTCCCAATATATCATATCATAGCATGGCTACTCTCCAGAATTTTTTGAGGTGTGCTATTTGTGATGACAGTAAAAAACTTTTTAGCATAAGGTGACTTTTTAGCAATATCTTTTATAGTAAAATATTTTTTTAAAAAATTATGATAAATTATGAAATCTCATACTTTAAAATACCTTTTTATTAGTAGAAAAGTAATTTGGAAAGCAATCAAAAAAAGCACGGTGGGGAAAGAGATCAAAACATAGTTGAGTCACCAACTAGATGAGATAAAATCGTTAGGATAAGCAAATGCTCAGTTGAAAGAGCTGCCTAAATCAGTAATTAAAAAACAGCAATTAAAAAACTTGCGATAATTATTCTTTGTTTATACAATGGATATAAATGTATTAAATTATCAATCTATATAGGGGGGTATTAAAACTTCCTATTTGAAGGTACTAAAAATCCCAAACAGTCTTTCAGCCTGGGACTCAGAGGGCTAAATCTTTTTCACAGTGGAGCATTACTCACATAGGGTAAACAGAACTGCCCATTTGTGTGATCTGACCAAAGTGTTCTGCGTGTTTCTGGCCCTGCTAAGATGAGTTTCTGGCTTCATGAGACTCACTGAGATTTCTTCCTTTTGAAAAAGCTACCAGACCTGATCTTTCTCAGTTGACACACATAGTTCCTTGGAGAAATTTATCCTAACAGAAGAACTCCAGCTGGAGCAGAAGAAACTTCATTTTTTAGCTGAGAAACACCAATTATTCACCAGGCTAGACATATAAACCTAAAACATAATATCAAATGTAAATATGCGAAAATGCTTGGAATATTACGCGTCTTTATTGTCATTTTCTCTCCCTGTCATTCCACATCTTCCCACCAGATGGCAGCAGTGACCCGTAGGTACCAATGCCGATCCCTTTCTGCAGTGGAAATTATTTATCAGTCTTGGATTCTGCTGCGGAATGTGCCAAGTACATAAACACATCTGTCTATTTCTGCCCAATTCATATTAGTTTGAAAATAGTTGATTGATGTTTTAGACGGCAGAGACATGTCTGATACAATTTTATGTCTCCTGTGCACAACGTATGGTCTGGTTTGGTTTTCTGTTTTGTTTTGGTTTGGTTTTTTTTTAATGTGGTCAGTGTCATAATCAGGATTGCTACCTTCAAAAGATCTTCCTAGCAGAACTGAATACTGAATCAGCCTGTTGGAATAAAATCAGTTAAGTAATTAAGCTTGCCACTCATCTTGTCTCTGATCTTACCAATGTCCCTGATGTGCCCTCCAGAAGAACTGACCTCAATTTCTCTGAAAAATCTGCATTTTGCATAAATTACTACCGTACTGCTCAGTAAGTGCTCTCACAAAGATGTTGTCTTTTCTACATGTAGAATAAATAAACTGGGGTCAGGCAGTGATTTTGAAGCTTACTTTCAGCGACTGGGAATTGCATCAGGCAGAGCTCGTTACACCAAGAATAGGGTAAGTCTGCCAGATTGCTTGAAGAATTCTGATAGTGCTGAGCCGTCATCCTTTAACAAGCATTTATTCAGAATTAATAAACAAGCTTCAAAGCATCTTTGACTGGTTTGTGTATCAGTGTCATTTCTTAATTTAGCAAGAAACCTAAATGTTTGTAGAAGACAATATGTTACAGTGATGTTGTATATTCTATAGGATGTCAAGTTCACAGAAAGGTATTTATAGAATTTGATTGAAAGGATATAGTTCATTTCACCATGCTATTAGTAAGCTCTTTAATATACAAATCTTCCATGACTGTGTTCAGAAATAGCTACACAAGATAAATAGGGGCTGTGATTGAGGACTTTTGCTATCCAAAACCCCAAACTGTTTTCACTCTTGCTGAAGGCAATCTCTGTGCAATGGAACTGAAGGCAGGTTTGTGTAGGTAGAGAGAAGGAAGCCGTCTCACTTAATCCTGTGCAACAGTCCATGGATTAAGACTGGTTTAATTTCTTAAGATGAACAAATAAAAATTACAAATAGAAAATTGTGTTGTGTAGCAAATAGGTTTTTTGTTTTGGAAACTTTATGAAACATCATAGTCGTTAAATGATCAATACATCTCTTAGCTGCAGTCAGAATACAGAGCACTGACAAATATCCTTGATCTTTTCCAGAAAGCAGACAAATTCAGCAATTATCCTGTTTATCACACTGGGTATGAGACATTTGAACTAGTGGAAAAATTTTACGACCCCACTTTCAAGAAACAGCTAACAATTGCCCAGTTACGAGGCAAACTGGTTTATGAACTGGCAGACTCCCAGGTCATTCCATTCGACTGCAGAGATTATGGAGAAGCCTTAAAAGGATATAGCAATAGAATTTATAAATTGGCCAAGAAGCATGAAGAACAGCTGAAACTTTACAAAGTGTCCTTTGGTGAGTAAAAGCCACAAGACTGTCTCTTAATTAGAATCATGCAGGGTCGTGTCATCCCTGTTACAGCTCTGCAGCTGAATTCCTTACTTTCCTGTTTGAATTTTTTTCATCACAAGAAAGAGCCTCTAATTTCATGCATATTATTAAATATTGGTATTATTAAGGTGCTCATGGGCAGTCAGGGACCTCAGATGTCCAATAAAGAGAGATATCAGCCTGCTTTTCACTTTCTTGCTTAAAAAAGAAGACAAATTAAATGCTTATGGTGATTTCTTGGAAGTAGAGAGGCACAGGTGCCTGCTCCTGCTATGGCAAAGATTTCATCTGACCCCCAAGAAACTTGTTTACCATCCACCTCAGTCCATGGCTACCACTTTTAGGCCACAATAGCATTTCTCTAGCTCTTCTCATTAATACATCCATTTGCTAAGCACTTGAACACTTTATATGCTCTGTAGCATATAAACCAGGTCTGAAGCAGCAGAGTGCTCTGGATCCCAGGCTATGATGGCTTCCACAGTAATTTTCTGTCTCTCTCTCTTCTTTTCTCCTTCTTGTCTTGTTCACCCCTCGTGCTTCTGTATCAAGAACATTTTTCAGTCAGTCCTAATTCACTTGCCATCTGATGGACCAATAATTTAGGGACATAAATGAGCTTTTTGGAGATGCAGTCCTCCTTTGGACTATGTGAAGCATTAGAAGTAACTCAAATTGAATCCACATAAGGGGGAAATTAAAAATGACATTTAAAACTTCATGTAATAGTTTAGGTGAAAAATTCTTGACTGTTTTTTAAAAGACACCCCTTTTTGTAAAAAGGCCTCTGAACACAGCCTTGTGTGATGGATGACCTAGTCTGAGATTCTGCATAACACAGGGATTTATTTCAATATGTTCTAGTGTTCACTGCAGAATATTTCAGCATATCTGAAAATTCTTTTTGTAGTAATAGAACATCTACCAAAATTTCTGTGAAATAATTTGTTTTCACTGTTTGAGTTTTTATCTATTCAGATTAGAAGTTGACCAAACTATCTTCTTACCAATGCTGTTCCTAGAATGTAGAAGCAATATTTTTTATAGCTTTTTTTCTTTTTCTTTTTTTTTTTTTTTTACACAATTACCACTAAACCTCTCTGTAATAGCTTTATCAATGTGTAATTTTGATCATTTCTTTGCAAGGCATGTTTTTCAGTCTTTTCATTATTTTCATATCTCTTCTCTGATGCTTGTTGAGTTTTAATTTATTTCTTGAATAAAACTATAATTTCTATTTTTTTTGTTTATTCTATTGCACCAGAGTACATTAAAATACATAGATAGCTTTTACAGTATTGTGAAAATTAAAATTCATTTCACTCAACATTTTTATAGAATTGCTCATTGACAAGACTGAATGTCAGAAAATTGTTAATTAAGCCTGAATAAATCACATAATTGTCCTTTAAAATAATAGATTAGAGGCTTTATTTCCCTTTGGGTTCACATTTTATCTGTTTCTCTGCAATAATGAAGGCTGGAAGCTTTTTCATAAAATGTGTGCTTTTAGTCATATGCTATCAGGAAATAATGTTTGGGGAAAAAAGAAATGTGATATTTTCTAAAATAAGTAATAGTGACAATACTGAATAGCTAGTGAACATGAACACAAGATTTCTTATATATTTTAAGATGATCTTTCTTTTTTTCTCTTAAATCCCCTCCTACTACTTTTGAAATATAATCTGTTGCTGCAATTTAACCATGATGTCAGCAGGGCAGAACTCTGCCCTCTGGCAAACTTAGAGCTATTGCCACAGTTGTGGACAAGTGTAAATTCTCACCGTCTCAAGGTGACATGGGTCTCTGCATGCTGCAGTCCATAAACAAATGGCATCTATAAAATCTGTGCCTCTAATTGCATACACTAAACAACAATATTAGTACAAAAATGAGCAAGTGTAGGCTCATGATGAATAAATAAGTTTGTTAGAAACAGAAGAGCAAATGAGACTGAAAAAAAGCTTTCAATAGGAGTCCTGGGAACAGAAAGCCTGTCCCATGGAATTGTATGATGAATTTATAAACAGTGAAGGGATAATAGTTGCCAACAGAGGACTAGATTTAGGAGATGACCTAATCTTATGTCCTATTTTCCTGTACAATCAAAGAGAGGATGCTCTGGTTTATCTAGTTTTCTAAAACTTGTGGTCAAAATGTACAAGGTGTAAAATTTCCTTCTTTGTAACTGAGTTGAGTTTCAGTAGGGCCAGAAGTTCTCTTCATAACATCCACCTGTTACTTATTCTACAAAACTTACTTGTACAGATTGATAATTTTCACAGGTCTGTATTAGACAGAGCTTTCCACAAGAAAATCATCACAGCTCTTACTGCCATTAACAGGAAGGCCTCTGCTTCTTTGGCTGAGTTACTCCACCTGGCTCGGACGTACTGCCAGGGACAGGGCAGGAAAAAACAATTGCCATAGCTGCAGCTATGTGGAGCAACCACAGGACTTGGCTACTTTAATCTACCGTGTGTATCCCTGTGTTCCAAGACAGCTGTGTCTTTTGTGCCTCACCTGATGCTGTTCAGTACACATCCCACACTCTTCTGTTATGCTGTGAATAGGACATCATGCTCCTAAAGCGAAATCCTGCTGTTCTTCCACAGCCTTCTGGAAGAGCTGGTATTTTTCATGAAAGTCAGGCTTTTTATACCTGAACACTACAGTGTATCCTTTTGTTAAAAAGGAGACTGCAGATCTCTCTGTTTGCAATGCGAGCCAGTCTTTCCTTGCCAGGCAGAGGGAAAATGTAAAAACTTGTGAAAAGTTTACCTTGCATTCTGCTTTACTGTTGGTCTCATTGCACAAGGTATTTGTCTATTACTGCTAGTAGTGCAGCTCTTTAAAGTCTGCACTAGGGAAACTCATCATTTATGGAAAGACAAAAAAATTAATGCTATTAAGTCAGAAAGACAAGAAAAATGCGGTAGATTGGGCTAGGTAAATATTCTAAAGCTGTTCACAAAGTCCTTCCTTTTCTAGATCCTCTTTTTTCTTCTGTGGTGAACTTCTCAAAGGCTGCTCATGAGTTTCACAGGAGACTTGAACAAGTGGACAAGAAAGAGTAAGTATGAAAAAAATATTTACATATATATATGTGTGTGTGTGTGTGTATACATATATGGACATCTGTCCAGGGAGGGTGGCTGTTCTTTCTTTAGAGTGACAACACAAGGAGTCTCTCTGATTAGTGTACAGCAGAGCCCTTGAACTCTGAGACAGGCTGAGATAAATTAAGAATGTTTCCTGTGGTGAATAGAATCAGCTGTAGAGCTTATTACAAGTGTCAGATTAACATCAAAGTTGGCGTAATAAATGGAAAGGCAGATAGCAGTGAAAGTTAAAGTTTGTCTGAGCTCTGTATTTAGACACCTACATTGAGTGTTGTAGGTGATGCCAGAATTTGTACTTTCAGCACACCTCAAGAAGAGAGGATGATGCTTCAGAGATATCTGTAGGATGCTTGCAAACCTAAGGGTCCTACAGGATTCCTTTGCCTTCTGGGAGCAGTGAGTAGAGGCCAGGTGCTCCTAGGCACCTAGCATGGTACCAGTTAGTTGTGTTTAGGCAACTGAATCCCATCCTTACTATGTTACTGTATAGATTAGAACAGGAGTATGAACACTTGACTTATGGGTGGGCACCGAAATCTAGTTATCTTCATGTTGACCTAAATCTCAGCCTTCCTCTGCCCTTTGTTAAGTGAGAGCTTTCTAGTGCCATTTAACACTAAGCAAGTATCTGACCCTCTCAGAAACTTTCCCATTTTATTTTGCATAGTATAAAATCTTGTTGAATTTTCTAACACAGAAATTTCAATTCATTAATAAAACATGTATGGAATATTCCATTTGCAAAACCTCATATTTTTTTGAAAATTGTAGATCATATTTGTCTTTTTTTTTTCTGTCCAAAAAAGAGGAAAACTGTTTAAATGAAACTGGGAAGTCACGTTTCCCCATTGTGTGAAATGTCTCTGTCTCCATCTCCCGCAGCCCAGTCGCAGTGAGAATCATGAATGATCAGCTGATGTTGATAGAAAGAGCTTTCACGGATCCTCTGGGCTTGCCAGGAAGGAAGTTTTACAGGTGAGGCAAGAAGTTTCTCAACCCACCATATTTTTGCAGATGAATGCCCCACCAGCTGACCAGTCAGTTAAATTCCTTTATAAGTCTCATACAGGAATTACAGCCCAGCTTTAGGTACAATCCAGTGAGCAGTGGACTTTTCTTACAACCCCTAAGGAGAATTCCTTGGCACCTTGTGGTGCCAAATTCCTCTCTTTGGGTCTGGCCCCCTGCTTTTATTAGGTGTGTTGAAACCACAACACCATCATACTCTGTGACTTCTACTTGCAGGTGTGTAGTACTCCTCCTGTTACCACTTGCTCTTTTGAACCTGTACAAAGTGAGGATTGAGTGGAGAATCAACTGTGCTGAAAAAAAAAAAGGAGAAATGAGGGTAGAGTAAAGAGGAGATGAGGATGAGAAGGGATGAGTAGTTAGGGTCAGTTGAAGAGAGAAGCAGAGAGAGGTTGAAGAGGGAGGGACCTTTCAGCATAGGATGGATAAAGGCCCATGAGCTGTGCTGCAGATTCCCATATGTCACAGGTTTAGGTGCTTCTATAGGTGCTCTGAATAGCTTGAATTATCAACTACCATATCCTTTCTAGAAACTCAGTGGTTTTTATCAGTAATAACTGACAAGAAGCCAGCTTCCGCTGTCAGGTGTGTGACTACCTCACTTTGCTCTCAGTATCCCCCTTTTCCTAACGACAGGATATATCTGACTCACTGATTGATGGTTTTCATGTCAAGCCAGAGGTCTCTCAGGCAGGTAGAACTGAGAATCACACTTCCATCCTCCTAGGGTAAACTGTCATTCACACTTTGGGAAGAATGAAATTACTGCTTTCTGCAGTTCTTCTTGTTGGGTGTTAGGTATCATTTAGAGCTGTCTGGATTTTTTTTTTTTTTTTAATTTTTTACTTTCTTGCACTTATTGTAGTTTTAATGTTTACATTGATTTGGGAGGACTCCTTCACATGTTGCAAATGTGCTTTGATATTTTGTATTTAAAATCAAACCAATCTAAGAAAAGATATGCAGCTGTCCATTATTTAGGAAAAAAATCATGCATCGACAAATAAAATTGATACTTTTTGTGCAGTTCTGATCCAATATGGTCACTTCTGATCTGTGAAGATTCCTAATTCACCCACAGATTTTTTTACCCTATTTTTACATTCCTTTCCCAGACCTGCTGACCATTATGCAGCTACTTACTTATTTTTGAGGTTTCTGTTCCATTTCTTATGATAGACCTATAACTAGTTTTATTCCCTTTTTCAGAGTGCCAAATTAGTTCAAGATGTTTGTTGAGTTCCCATTTTCAAAAAGTGTAACATGGTTTTGTTCCTAATTAGACAAATGTGTCATTTCTTCACAAGAAAGATATCTGACCTAAATCTGTGCCCTTTCATATAGATGTTGCTCTTGGGGCTGGCTCATGTCCTTTTAAATATACGTCCAGCTAGATTTCCTGTGTATTTAGTAAGATCTGATCTTCCTGGGATTCATAGATGTTCTATATAGCACACATACAGTTCCCTACAATGAACACATCTTCCTCCCCCCCCCTCCATTAATAGTCAGTCTTATTAAGTATACTTATATTTCTCTCCTTCCCCACAGACATGTCATCTTTGCTCCAAGCAGCCATAACAAGTATGCTGGAGAGTCCTTCCCAGGAATCTATGATGCCATGTTTGATATTCAAAGTAAAGCTGATCAACACGAAGCCTGGGAAGAAGTGAAGAGGCAGATTTCCATTGCAGCCTTCACTGTACAGGCAGCAGCAGAAACACTGAAGGAAGTAGCATAGGATGATGGGTTTGAAAACTCACACATCAAAGTCGGACATGCAGAGTAGTCAGGCTACTGCAGTGACCCAGTCTCCTCTGAATGCCTGCCCTATCCGAGTTTCCAACCTTCCAAATGCATGCAAGTGTGCTGGCAGGGTAAGCAGGAGCTTTGTGTGTCAAAGAACTCCTGAGCTAGAAATTACTGCATCTCTGACACTGACAGAACTGCAGCTTTATGAACAGCCCCTGATGGAAGAGAATTCGGATGTGGGGAGAGTGAGGAGGGTGGGGAGCAGGAACAATCAGTTCCCAATTCAAGTTTTCTGAAAGGTCTGCCGATTCTGAGAACCTGTTATTCTGGATGTACAATTATGAAACCAGTTATTTGCCAAGCTACCTGCAACTTTTGTCCACAGCAGTGATCAACAGGATACATTTTGAGAGAAAAAACATAACACCTCTCAGCCTTTTTCTTATTCTGATAATTACTTTTATAATATAAGACATCAAAGGCATTTCTGTGTTTTAGAATCTATTTTGCAGGACTGGTGAATGCTCCTTGTACTGTTTTGCTCTCTTTTCCTGAAAAAAGAGGCCCTCCTGCTGATGAAATTTGAAGCATGTTCTCAGGGGTGTAAATGCCCATCCCTCTGAAAACCACTATGTATCTCCCTCCTTTATCTGCACTCTGGAAAAAAAAGATTTTGGGGGATAACCAAAAGCTGTCATCCCTGCTCTTTTTGGCACTTTCACTAGTCTCAAACCCATAGCAGCTTTTGTTCCTATTTTTTCCCAGAACTTTTACATGCAGGTATCTTTGTCTAGCTGAAGGAGCTGGAAGAAATTGTCACTATTGGCATGGGGTTTGAGATTATTCTGTGTTCAAACAAGACTTGAAGAAAGATTTTTACATTCAAAGATAAACTGAAATGCATGAGGACTGTAATTGTACAAAACTGCTTCATTTGTAAAAAATAATAAAATTCTTGCTTCATTTGCCCTTTCTCATCTACATGCTTTACAACTAATAAACTTGCTAGAATTTTACTCAATCACATTCCAGTTTGTGAGAGCTGACACTAACCAATTCCTTCTCTGATGTAAAATATACTACAGTTTTTCTCACGACCATAAATTGCACCGGGTTGTAGGATTAAAATCCTTTTTGTTTTATGAAGAATAGAACAGATGTCGTACTAAAAGGGACAGAATTAGAGAAACAGGACAGAGGAGTTTTTCTCATCTCAGATGCCTTGAATTCAAACAAGGGAACCAGAAATTACTATACTATATTCCTTTGGGAAGTTGTTTTGCAGGATATATGTCATCAAGAAGAGAGGCCTTCATTGGCATCACTTCCAATAAGCTTCTCTAAAAGACTGTGGATGTTGTTCTCATAATGTACTGTTCACAAATCAAGCCTTAGGCACATTAGGAGGAAATTTCACTTCCACAGTCCATGCTTTACCTCTTCTGCTCAAAAACAGCTGACCTTGTCAGCACACACCTAAGAGAATGAGTAGTGGATGCTGGGGACACCAGAACAAGGAGACGATTCTTCCCCTTTCCTTTGCTCTGGTGAGGCCCCACCTGGAGAACTGCATTCAGCTCTGGGGTCCCCAATGTAACAGGGATGTGGGCCTGTTGGAGCAAGTCCAGGGGAGGCCACAAAGAGGATCAGAGGGCTGTAGCACCTCTCCTGTGAGGAAAGGATGAGAGAGTTGGGGTTGCTCAGCCTGGGAAGGGAAGGCTCTGGAGGGACCTTATTACAGCCTTACAGTATATGAAGTATATATATACACAGTATCTATCTATCTATATATATATAAAGGGGATACAAGGAAGCTGGAGGGGGACTGTTTATAGGGGCATGTAGTGATAGGACAAGGAGGAATGGCTTCAAACTGGAACAGGGCAGGTTTAGAGTAGAAGAAATTCTTTACTATGAGTGCAGTCACTGGAACCGGTTACCCAGAGAAGTTGTGGATGCCTCATCCTTGGAAATGTTCAAGGCCAGGTTGGATGGGGCTTTCAGCAACCTGGTCTAGGTGTCCCTGCCCATGGCAGGGGGTTTGGAACTAGATGATATTTAAGGTCCCTTTCAACCAAAACTATTCTGGTTCTATGAACAGTGACTACATTTTTGTTGTTCTCTTTATTTCTACCTAATTGGGAATACTCACAGTTACTAAGTTCATCTCCACATCTGTAGCTGAAGTTATTGCTTAAGGATGTGATATCATGCAAATGGTGACTGGCACATAATTGCACTGTTTTTTTTTCCCCTTTTCCAAATCATGCACTCTTCCTGCTCCATCATAACTTTACCTTACCTGCAATGGGCAGTAACAGAATGTGCTCCCGAGAGAGGGTTGGAATATCTACACAGCTGAAAAAAGCCTTTAGTGCCTCTTCCTTGTGTGCAGCAGCCAACTTTGGATCTGCCAGTGCTTGCTCCTTTAGGACCATCAGAGGATAAGGCAAACAAGGAATTTCCACACAAAAACGAAATATCTGACGAAGTGTGCCTCCTCTTTCATTTACGGAAATACCTTTATCAGTATAAACCAGTGAACAAATTTTTCACCATAGAGTGCCCACTCTTTCAGTGACAGCGAGCCTTCGAAGGTCTGTACCATTACCTTGCTGCTGCAAAAGAATATATAATCTCCTCTTGTTTCCCTGTGCAGTTAGAAGCTGTAAGAATAAATTACAGCTCACAACAGGCTGAATGCACAGCTGGCATCGATCGCTTTGTTCCCCTTGTCAACATAACTGATAACTCTCTATGAAAGTACAATTCATCCCAACACACTACATCCTGAGAAGTATACAAAATATCTTAAATCTATTTCCATTCCTATCTATAAAGTTCTACTGAAGGAGAGTGATATCCAAACTCTCATAAATAAGGAAACCAAAGCACTTATAAATGGCTTATCCTAATTGATTCCACAAAATCCCATATTTTTGGTATTAAAAGGACCAGTTTCTCAGAACTGCGATTGCCATCCCTTCCTCAGTGAGCAGAATCCTGTTCTACAGATGAGTAAAAAAGCAACTGCTGATGTTCCTCAGCCCATCGTGCTGTATTCGTGTAGCTTTGCCTGCCCATAATTTCAAAGTGTGGGAAGGGGATTTTTCAGATTCTCCTTACAAATGGATAACACTGGATCACCTACTCCATCCTTCCTTAATTCCATTTACACAGTTCCTTCACTCAGCCTTGCTGAGTGAAGCAATCAGTCAATCCTACATTTGGGAGAAACAGACCCTTCAGCCCGCAAAGTGACTGAGGCTGTAAAACAATTTGGCAGAATAAAACTTGGATGAACCAAATATCACTTGGGTATTTGGGTTGTCAATCATCTCTTTAGAAAATCCGTTTCAAAAGGACAGTGCCAGGAAGCTTATTTCAGCTTGGAGACAAACTTTTTAGCAGGACCTATTGCGACTGTAAAGGAGGTAATGGTTTTAAACTGGAGGAGGGTCAATTTAGATTAGATGTAAACAAGAGGATTTTTACAATGCAGGTGGAGAAATACTGGAACAAGTTGCCCAGACTGATGGTAGATGCCCCACCTCTAGAAAGATTCAGGGTGAGGTTGGACAGGGCTCTGAAGAACCTGATCTAGCTGAAGATGTCTCTACCCATGGCAGTGGGTTGGACTAGATGGCCTTTAAAGGTCCCTTCCAACCCAAACCTGTCTCTTATGGTTCAAATGCCTTTGGTTTACCATTGGAAAAAATCCATAACACTTGGTGCTGGAATCTCCAGGTGACACTGTGTCAAATGGAATTCACTTGACACAGTGGGGATTTTAGTGTACAATTAAAAGTGCTATTAAAATAGCTGAATGATAGTGAATGTCATGGAGTTCCTTACAGCAGAAAAGGACAACACTAATTAAATGAAATACATAATTCTTGTTTCTGCAACACTGTTCTGAGCTAAAGTGCTGCATTACTCACCAATCAACAGCTGCTACATAGAAAGTATCCCTAGAGAAATCAATAGGAGCTGAATTTAGCAAGCAGTCTTTTTTAAGGTAAAAGATTGTTCCCATTACACCACTGAGACTAAAAGTAGCTTGTGCCTGTTAGAATCTGTGAAGTCAAGGAAGCTCCTGTCATTGTCAACACAGTGGTTCTCCTGGTGGATCCTACACCTTTAAACATCTTCTTCAGCTTGGGAAGCTCAAAGAATCAAGGATGAGGAGGAGGAGTGCTTTGTTAGGCACTACTGCAGGAGGGGCTGAACCTGGTTCAAATAAACTGCAAACACATTACAACCTTCTATTAAGGGAAAGAACAGGAGAGGCAATAATAGAAAAGCATTTCACAGGAGGGTATCGGATAAGAATAGATTTGCTGTGTTTACATGGCACCTTCCCCAGATGTGCTTTGCTAGCTTGCTGAGAGTGCAGCTGACATATTCCTGATGCTGCCACCACATTACTTCCAAACTTGGCTGTACTTTTAGAAGGAAACCCAAGTCACAGTTGTTGGACACAGTGACTGTTGTGACAACACACTCTTATGTAACCCGTAAGAAGCAGGACTTCAAGCTGAGGAAACATTGCCAGCTGCGTACACTGAGCACTGGAGGATTTAGCTCTCTCTGAGATCACTCATCCCTTCAGATATTCCTGGAATCAACACTCTCCCCACCCCCCCCCCACCCCCACTAATGCACTGCCTTTGTTTCCTCAGCTCTCTGTCTCCCAAGCCATGTTTCCACACTCTTTTCACCTGAGCCTGCATGCCCAGGCACCTGCACTAAAGCCATGTTTCACCTGCAACACATACCAAATTATCCTGGCACCTCCTGTTGAAGGAGTGTGGGCACTGACAGCAGTAACAGCGTCACCCACTGCCACAGCAAAGGAGTCAAACACAAGGATCCTGCAGGTCATTTTATGGGCAGAACGAAACACCCTGCATAAGTAAAGCCATTGCTAGTATGCTTGAAATCTTAACTGTGACCAAAGAATGATTAGTCTCTATTATTAATGAAAGAACAAAGAATATTACAAACTTTCACTAACAAAGCAGGTAAAATGTTTATGGGCTGTTTTATTTCTTGGGATCTCCAGTATCCCGTGCCCCTTCTCTAATCATCTCATGTCTGTGGTCCTCTACACCACATCCCATGCTTGTTTTCAAGGCCTTTGCTTGTATCAGACTAGTATTCATCTGCTACATGGCACTAAAATCATACATATGTTGCTCTGCACAGAAAACCTGCTTGTTATCTATAGTACCCATACACACCATGAGACTATAGATTGAGAAACAAGGTAAAACAAGTCAGGCAATAGCCTGGTCATGAGTAAACTTTTAACAGCCAAACAAGACAGAACAAAGCTCTGGGCAGGTGAAGAGAAGTTCAGACAAAGCAAGCCTGAGACCCTGCAGAGCTGGAACAAAACTTGTGCTCTGACACCAGCCACAGGAATCCTGTATTCACTGAGCTGTCAGCAGAGATCAGTATTCAGGGACTACTTGGAGGAGAATCCCCAAGTTTTTGAAAGAACAATCATTAAGGACAGCTAATTACCCATAGTCATATACACTTAGTGTCTAATCCTGGCAAATCTGAGAAATGGATGAAATGGATCCAGGTTTTCTTTCTACGTTTTCAAACCACCCCTGCTCATCTAATTCAGCCTGACTGGACTTTGTTTTTTCAAATATTCTTGTTATCTTCAGTCTGATAAATGGTAACTTGCCCAAGGACTAGGTACTCATATGGGATTCAAAGTATATATGCAAGACTTGGGACCTGCCTTTCAGGCAGCATTATATTCAGTTTTGTACTAAAACACAATTACCAGAATATAGAGCAGCTCTGGCAAAATCTATCAGCTCTCTCATAGCTACTACTCATTTTGCAGACAACGATACTTAAAATTTCAGTGAAGAACACCTGCAATCTATGGAGGGAAAAGAAGGATGTACAACACCGCAGGTTGCAATATACCCCTGGAAAGTTATGCTTACTTAATTACCCCATGGGACAGTTTAAGGTAAAATATATATGTGCAATATATAATAAAACTCTGAAATGCAAAAACTCATTAAAATTACAAATGTTTTAGCTTAAGAATTATGCACTCAGCATTTTGGTACTCCCACTCAAACATGTTGAAGTTTTGGCCACTTTTCATTCACAAGTCCGAACCACACCGTAGTCTTTAGGCAATGTGCATCTATACACCAGTTCAGTATTAAATGCAACAACTTTGTCTGTCTTGTAAAGTGAAATGTTGTTGAGAAGTAACAGCAAAAGAGAAAATGCTGACCAGTGCCACTCTGCTCACACCACAAGGAGGTGAACCCTTACAAATATATGTGAGAAAACTGTGAAGAACTGGAGTTCTACAAGTTGGAGTTATTGTTTTGTATTAATCTTGTCATATTTTCTATGAATTATTTAATTTTTCTATGAACATGTGAAAGCACTTTTCTTGAAAGCTTATTTTCAACAACATTTCAATAACTCATTTTACCAGATTTCTCTTCTTCACAGTTGTTACTTGCTCTTGGAAAGCACAAGCATTCCATTTAATTTATAAAATCCATTAGTAAAACTTATAACAGAAGCACTGACAAGCTTCTGATTCACAGAGCTACTCTTAAAGAATGATTCTTTGTTGTAGGTTTTGTTCAGGAGTAGACACTCCAAATGTTAACTGCTTTCACTATGGGCAGAACATTTAAAATTCTGTTTAATTTTTATGTATACAATGATATAACTTGGTTACAAGACATTCCCTTGAAAAAAATTAAATAAATCCCTTGGGGCACATAAGCACACAGTATCAACTCTGCTTCTTAAACACAAACCTTAACTACAGTTAAGGAAGAACAAATCAGGTTAAGCATATTAGGCCAGAAGCACACTAGGTTAGTTTTCTCCCAAGCATGGCATTCAGTAGTAATATTGTAGTATCAGTATTTATCATAAGTCTAAAACACATCTGAGAAAACAAGGTTTCTGTACTAGAAATATTTCATCCATGGTTGTCAGGTAACAGCTCTGACTCCACATAGCTTTGAATGGTTTTTGTTGAAATGCAGTTTTCATTAAAACTTAACAAGGAACTAATTTTTGAAATCCTTTATTTCCAGTAGGTAACCAAAATATTTTACTCAAGATGATGCTTCCTTCTAATGCACAAACACACTGTCTGCAAAAACACCTGATCCCTTCTGGATAGCCAGAATCAGTCACCACAGAGGTTGATCAGTGAAGCAGAACAGACTGATCCATTTCACAAACATAAGGATTACAGGTACCTGTTCCTACGGCCCCACTGTTCTCAGGCTTGCAGGACTAACTACACACAGTTGACAGTGGTCATGTACAGTAATTCTGTCAGGAAAACAAAATGTTGAGAAGCTAACAGAAACATGGTAACTTTATGAACACGGGCTGCTGTCACGGTCGGGGACGGACGTGTGACATGGCTTGCTTATTCGGAAATTAGAAACCTTTATTTAGAAGCAGGAACCTTTTATTACAAGCAGCGTGGCTGCTTATATACTGTACTCAGTAACACATGTACAGATACAATTAGTTTAAAAGTAACATAAACATCTTACGATTGGACACCTGTCCAGGTACATCCACACATGTCCAGCAGCCCTGACTCAGCATTCTCACCAGGAAACCCATTCTTGTGCCAAGCTATTACTGTCTGTGGTCATTACCTGACCAGGCACAAGTGTTCCACCTTCAACCTTTCAGCTACTCAGAGACCCCAGAACCAGCTCGGGTCCCCACAGGTTGCAATCTGTGCTGCCTACAGAGAAAGATCAGACACTGCCCACCCCTCCTCCTTACTGCTACCTCCTCAAAACCTACCCTTTGTTTTGCACTCTCTCTCAGAGAAACTGAATTTGTTTGACTAACACTCATTTGTCACTGTAACCATGGATTAGCTTATAATGTTTGTGACAGCACCTTGGTTATCTGTTTAAAATACCTACCCGAACTTTGAGAAAACCAGAGTATTTATTACCACAGAAAACTTCAGGCCTCAAGAAGTGAACCCTTCTCTACACTGCAGAAGTGCCAGAGGTTTTGACATGTATCTTCTTTCTTTTTCCAAGATACCAGGGGAAAAAAAAAAAACAGCAAAGAAATAGTAACTTTAAAAACAGCCCAAACACTGTATTTGGAATTTTTCCACTTCCACGAAGCTTCTGACAGCTCAAAATTCTTGGACGAACTATTTCCTTGAACAAGACAGGCTCCCACCTGACTAGCCACACTTACTCAAATTTCTGCAAAACTCATATATCCTGACTGGGCTGTTGAGCTGGAAAGCAACAGGCAAAGAAAGAAACTACAGGGTGGGAAAAAACCTTTGGACATGCAGTTTCCCTCCTATATAGACTCACATGTGGAAAATGCCCGCTTGCATTTTATTTCAACAACCAGTTTGCAAATTCAAAGGGAATTTCTCTCCCATAATAAAAGAAGTCAGAAGAACACCCCAAATGCAACCAGCACGTAAGAATTTTATTGAATACATTTAGAAAAAAAATAGAGCATGAAGACATGAGATTAATTTCTGCATATAATTTCTATTAATGTGCAGAATCAGCCATGCAAAGCCATCTCCTCCCTTAAACCGTAATTCAAGATTCTTGTAACGGTAAAATTATTACCGCCTTTAAAGTGTTCCAGACACATAACTCATTACTTTAAAAAGGATCTCCTTCCTGAACAGAGATAAAAAAATTTAGTAGCAAACTGGGAAAGACCAATGAGTAAGAGGTACAGTATTTAATCAGTACTCATGCCATGTTTAAAGAACGCAAGCCAAAAATGTATCATTATGTAGAATATATAGATTTTTTTTTTCCCAAGGCAAAATTCCTAGTAAAACTAACTTCTAAACTACTGAAATGGTGACTTGATAATGTTGATGGTCCAGAATATCATCCAATGGAAGATTTTTTTGTCAAGTTATATCAGTGCCATGTATGACCCAAGAGTCAGAGTAGCTGAACAGCCCAGTGATTAACAGTATATTAACAATAAATTCAAATTCCTGAAAGAAATATTGTTACAGATACAAGGTAACAGCATCATAGAATTGTTAATGTTGGAAAAACCTCTAAGATCACCAACTGTCAAGGTAGCACCACCACGTTCACCACTAATATCATGTCCTTAAATGCCATGTTGACACATTTTTTGAACAGCTCCAGGGATGGTGACTACACTGCTTCCCCGGGCAGCCTGTTCCAATGCTTGACAACCCTTTCCATGAAAAGTATTTTTCCTCATATCTAACCTAAACCTTGCCTGATACAACTTGAGTCCATTTCCTCTCATCCTACCCGTTCTTACCTGGGATGTAATGTTAGGTAGGAAATGTGTAATGTCAGATAGGAAAATGGGCTTATACATGAGGGAAATTATTAAGATTCCTGTCACAAACTTGTACATCCATGCAATTTTTCATATTAAAAAGGGATTGCGAAGGTAAAGTTTTATATGCACCTGGACAGTCAGTTCTGCCACATGTAACATGCTGTGTACATGTGTAACATGTAAACCCATACTGAAACATTACGGATTTTAAAGACTTCTTAATTATAAAAATACAGCTAGACTGTACCAAGTTAATCAACTTGATAAATACAGCACAACTGAAAATGTAAAAAAAAAGGATAAATTTAACACCAAGTATTCCTGTTCATACTTGTTTGACATTTTAGTTTCACTATTATTAGGTGAAAGCCTGCAATCAAAAATCACTTTGCTTACTTTGCAAATCTTGCTTTTGAGAAGGTATCATGATTGGTTTAGTACACTACAGTTGGCCTCACGTTCTCTCTGCATTTCTTAACAAAATTTACAGCCAACACAATATTCCATGTAAGTGTCAACTACCACTATTCATGTCAAGATGTCACGGCACGAAATACCAAGATCAGCCATTGGTGTGTTCAAGCCTGTTGTAACTGCTCAAAACACCCAAATTCAGTGATACAGCTCTTGCAGCTTGATGATGGATGCAGACACATGGTTCTAAAAAACTGCTAAGAATTACAGCAGTTAAACAGACTTATGGCAGTCTAGACCATGTGAAAGTTTATCTTCTTATTCTGAAAAGCTAACTAATTATTGTAAAACCTATACGTTCTTGCCTGATCAAAGGTGCTGGGGTTTTTATGGGTTTTTTGTTTGTTTTCTTACTTTTTTAAACAGGTAAATTTTAAAAGTGGTTTTATTGCCACTGATGGCAAAAGTCATTATAGAACTTTTGAAGTATCTTGAATTTTGCACTGAACGTACGAACAACGGGAGAAGACCGGAAGAAATTAATAAAAAGGAAAAGCAAAACTGAGGAACTGCATTTACAGGAGCTTTCTCCTACTTATGGCCAAGGTGAGTCATCTACCTGCAGAATGTAGTTTGGAAGAGTGTAACAGTTACTGGGTCCCAAAGCCTGCAGTATTAACAGCTGATGGTCCATTCATTCACATTTCTCTCCGTTTACAGTTTAGTATACTAAGGCAGACTTATTTAAAAACAGAAATTGTTTTCCCATGGAATTCCATTTCCCTTGTAGTTTTTTTAAAAACTACATGTAAACCTACTACATGTGACGATGAAAATAAAGTGAAAATATGTCTTCCACATTTTTTCAACATATTTAGGGTATTTATATACCCATATGGATAGAAATGTTTGAACTTGCTTCTTAAATAAGAACTTTACCCTGGCATTTAAACACTACTTATTTTGTTTTCCATGTTCAGAGTTCTGCACACACAAACACATATGGCATGCTAGTAGCTGCAGCTAACTAGAATTTTTCATCCACTCAAGTGATTGCTCTCAGTATTATACTAATAAGTGCTCCACCTGTTGGTTCAGAACACCTCAGGGAACATCTGTTTAACCTTTAGAGGATCACTTGGCAGGCACGCATTTTTGTAAGCTTGCACCCTATATCATACTTCATGGTACCTGACTTTTTCAAATTTATTTAAAGAAAACAAAAAAAACCCGAAAAAACAAACAAACAAACAAAAAAACAAACAAACAAACAAACAAAAAACCAAAAAAAAACCCCCAAAAAGGGAAAGAAAGCATTATCAGAGGTTAACAGAATCTACTGAGCAGAACTCAAGAGCTGGAATTTTTAATAGGGGCCCAAGGCAGTATGCAACTATGCCTCCTCAAAGCAAATGAGGAAAAAGCATCTTGAAATGGTAAAGAAGCACCAAAACAAATTTCATATATACATCACTGGTGTTACTTTCTTGGTGTTTGGGGATGGTGTCTTTGGTAATGTATTTCCTACTGCTTTAATCATGAAGTAGGACTTCAAGTACTGTTACAGACAGACTCCGAGCTCAAGTCAAATTATACCCGTTGGAAAACAACAAGATTCTTAGAAATCCATATTTCACTTCAGAATACCTTTATGATGTCCTGTGTTTCTCTTGGCATTATGCCAAGTCTGCCAATGGTGTCAGGTCAGCATCCAAGCATTTTAACAGTCCACAGGACTGCTTGTTTACATATACAAGATTTGGCACAATAAATAATGACCTGCATTTGGTATGACTTATACAGCAAAACATTATTTTTATTTCAGCTGCAAGCCAATATTAAGAAAATATTCCAAGCAGAAAGAGAAAGCAACATTACTGCATGTGCTGCTGTTTGGATAAAAATCTTATCTTTACAACTATCCTGTTTTCAGCCACATATCTTTAGTGATGAAGAACTGAAAACAAAAATAAGATCTTAAATTCTAATTACAGTCTGTTCAAGGAAATAATTTTTTAAAAAATATTTTAATTCAAAGGTACAATTGAAATTTGAGACAGACATTTTAAAGCTTGTTGTTTCTCCTAAGATACATCCTGTAGATAAATGAAATTCTTCAGATTACCATACTCAAAGTCAAAATCTACCTATATGGAAATAATTTTCCTAAGACACCTACTTTGAAGGAAGTTTGAGATTCTGAATGTTGTAGAATAGGACAGAATACACATTCTGAAGACCGTCAAATATATACAGCACTTTGGTAATTTTACAATAGTCTGCTGTTTGTGTACTCTTCACAGCTGAAATGCTAATTTATCCAGCCATTTCATTGTCCATTCACTTTTATATTTAACCCTTCAAATAACAAAGCAGTAAAAAAAAAAAAAATCCCTTCTCACCAACTTTTTATTTTAACCCGATCTCCTGCCTTTATACATGAAAGTCAGCAAGAGTCAGTAAGTACTGAAATCCTTACTTATATTTCAGTAAGTACTGAAATCCCATTTATTCCATCCCTCCATAGCCAACAGGTATTGAAACAAATGTTCATTTCAGAAGACAGAAGTGCAAGTCTGTAAGTGTTATGTCATGTTATGTTTATGTAACCTTTTATTCTAGATGCAGAACTGCATGCTAACTAATTCAAACTTGGATTTTTGTATCTGCATTATTGTATGCTTCAGAATGAACAGTGTTGAATTTAACATGGGCTACTGAGTACATAAACCGATCACTTGAAAAACTAACACACATACTGTGAACTAAGAACATCTACTGGGATAGTCAGTGCATGGCAGGTAAGGTTGCAAGCAAAGGGCAATAGCTCTTTTACTCTAAATTCCCATGGAGACACTTCATCTACCATAAATATACTCATGGGAGCAAGAGCAGAAATAGCTATTATGCTTCAAGTTTACACCCCCATTTACTGTGCGTCAAATTTCTTTGTAGAAGGGAACATATGATCTAGCATTTAAAAAAAAATCTATATAAAAGTTAAATATTTGATTACAGTAGCAAGTCACCACTTCAAAATGGGAAGTAACTTGTCTCTTGGAATCGTTATTGATCCGAACTCTCTTGCTTTGGTTGCATGTCGGATACTGGTAATTCAAGACTTGCCCATAACAGGGGCTCTGCTTTTCTCATAGTGAGCTCAATCTTTGTAGCTGTCATGTTCACATAACTTCTCTTTACATCAATTACCTAGAACAGAAAACATATTTCATTCTTCAATTTAAGAAACAGACTGCTAGATATCTGGGAATTAAGTTAGGGAATACCTCATCACCAAATTTCAGTAGACACTTGGGTAGATAGAGATCCCTCTGGTACCCTGAAAAGTCAACTCTTCCCCATTCCCAAGCTATGGAATGTTTATGGCATAATCATAGGCCCCTGCATATCTAACACTGGCTAACACATATGCAAGCACACAACTATACAGTGTCAAGGGTTTTCTGAAACACCACCACCACGGTATTGCTATCAGAAAGGACCTCGGAAGGTCACCTTCTGTGCAAAGCAGCGTCAAGTATGATGCCACAGCTGGGGCATTACATTCACATTTAAGTGCAATTACTGAAGATATGTAACTGAATTTTTTTCAATAAACAGAGAAATAAGAAAAGCCAAACCATTTTGAAAGGTCTTTTGTTTTTAGTGTTCTGGTTTTTTGTGTGTGTGCTTTTTTGGGTTTTTAATAGATAAATTATTCTTATACTTACTCCCCATAACTTCACGCTGCGATGAAATTCCTTTTCTCCTTCAAATACAATATGCATATTTACCTTAACAGGAAAAACAACAGAAAATTAGAAGATTTTATCAGGTTAATAAAACATTTGACACCTCAAGCATGTTGAATCAAAATATCCCATACTAGGACTTGGATCCCACAATGATGAAAGTGATTAAATTGTCCCTCAGAAACTGAAGTGAGTATTTATTTTAACAGATTCTGATACATTAACACAGCCAATAGTGGCCACTGGTAGCTGCATCATATCCTCCCAAGTGCATGATTAACAAATCAGAAAAGCATTTTAACACTTTTTTAATATTAGTAGCTATGAAACAGGATACAATGAAGAATGGTATTAAATTACACTGGCTCAAATACAATTAAACCACTAACCTATATTTATTTACACATACAGAGATGCAAATCCATCATGCTTGGGTTTTAATTGCAGAAGTAAAATTAAAGTTTTTTTACTTTTTTTGGCATACTGTATGCAGCTTTTAAAAAACCCACACATTAAAATGAAAATGTCCAAAGAGAAGGGGGGAAATAAAAGAGCAAGTTATACATACTTGAACAAAAAAAATGCCAAGAAAAAGTCATTACTTAAAAAAGATCCTTGTGCTACCTCTGCCTTGTAAATAAAGTCTGAGCAGATTTTCCTGTCTTAAAGTTGCTGATCTTAAGGTAGATCCTCACCATGGTGCTATTTGCTTCTACATAGCTCAGATCAGGAACAGAGTTTTTAGCATACACAGAAATAGTCACTTCTCCTCCGGTCTGGTGCCAATCATGCCTGCATGGAACTACCTTCTTACCCTATATAAGGAAAAAGGTACAGAAAAAAAGGCTTACCAGTACATTCAGGAATGTCTTTTAAAAGATTAATCAGGATAAAAGTCCAGTACTTTTTTAGTAGCCAATAAATATATGCTTTTAATCCTTGAATGGAAATATTTTCCATCTTGTAATTCTTCAGTTTGTTCCCAACATTGTAATGAAATACCTACAAACTAAACAGATGCCCTCTCTGTATTTGTTATACTAGTAGCCAAACCAAAACACTCAATTACATGAAGACTAGAAAAATCTTCAGATGTGTAACCGGAATCCAAATTAGATAGAAGGAGACGCTTCCATCCATGCCCTCACCCATGGAACCTCACTGACCTTATCTGCCGTGCCATCCCTACATAAAGAACTCAACACCTGAATGGAACTGGAAGTACAGTTATTTTACTCACAACACGTAAGGCTGCTCTCTTCATGCTCTCTGGGAGAGGAAAGATGTCTTAATCTTAAAAATAATACATATGGAATGTATTCTATATCGAACACTATACACTTAAGTACTTAACTAACAAAATAGAAAAGACTGCTATTTTTTTCTGAGATTGCAAAAAACTTTTACCATGAAACAGTAATACTACACATCACTAAAAAGAAGGGTTGTAGCTATTACATCTATCCCACATATTTCTTTCTACTCCATTTCTCAGTTATCCTGCTGTCCATAATATCCTGCACAGTATTTCAGAAGCAGTGATTTGTAATAGCTCAACCACAGTAATAACTCAATCAAGCTACACACTACATTTCAGTATTCAAAATTCAGAACAGTCAGCTACAGAGCAATCTCAGTGCTACTTACCGCATCCTTTTTAGTCCATACGTGTGCTCCTCTTGCACAGCCTTCTTGAGCTAAAAACGTATTGAAGTCAGAAGTTTTTCTTTTACAACAGCTCCAATACTTCATCCTTGAGAGTTTGAAAAGTAATTAACAATCAATATTTAGAACATTATTTACTGTGAATACTTAAGATCTTTCCTTTATGCAATATTACTGTTAATTTAGTCCACCCTCTTCAGGCACTGATATTTTTGACTGAAAAGGGAATACAAAATAAATCAAGGCACCATCTACAAAGAAAGCATGAAGACATAACACACTAGTTAAAAAACCTGAAGTTAACTGAATACTAACCCTTCATGGAATATAGGTACACCAGAATGATATATACATACTTCTTCTGTGCTGTGTGGTCCTTCGTATGTCTAGTAAAACAAGTAAGTTAGAGTGTGTTACTGTTACGGGATTTGGACCAAAAGAAAAAAAAACCAAAAACAAAACAACATACAACAGGAACACTGAAGAAAGCAGTACAAAGCTTTTGGGTAAATAATCTAGATCTAATGGCTTGTCCTAGCTTTTCAAAGCTGTGACTTTCATTCACAGAAGCTAGGAAGCTGTACTTCATATTAGTGCAATGGCATTGACATCAGTGGTGACACCATCTATGCTCATAAACGTCACTTTAGATCTTCAGAGGTACCTATCTCAAACATACTCTGAATATTCAGAGCAAACAAGAACTTAACTGGTAAATAAATTAAATTTATCATTCATAAAACACATGGATTCTCAAAATGAAGCAAAATAAACAACATACAACTTAACCACTGAGTATCAGATCAGTTCTTCCTAACCCAAACACTGTTATAAGTTCTCCCCCCACCAGATCTTCAGCAGATAATGCAAAATCAGTCAGGTACTCAATGAAATACCTATTTATATCCTACTGTCCTGTTCTGCACAACACAAGGGTGTCAAGTATAAACAAACTTTCGCTTTAAATGACTATGTAATATAACAACTAATATTGGTGCTAAAGCATTAAAACATCAATTTTTTCATTCTTCTGGCAGGAAGCATTAACTGATAAGGTCTGTAGACATTTCTGACCCTCAAGCATTCAGTAAGCTACCTCTCACCAACATGATATTTAACATTTTAAGTTGAAACACATCAGTACCATGGATTTGGCAAGCTTACTAAGCAGAAGTTCGCGACAGGATTAAAAAAAAGTAATCCTTGACTTACTGCAAACAACACACATTTGTCCATACTGAAGCATGTTATCAAATGTGCAGTTTTTAAA
>JAWWES010000001.1:34600146-34678598 GCA_035583135.1 Lophotriccus pileatus
TTGTAGCAAGCGTGGTTAGATCCCTTCCCAAATCTTCGTTCGCGAAGCCTTGCCATGATGATGATGATGATGATGATTTTTCTCCAAGTGAAAATGATAGTATACAGAGCTGAATTTACAAGAGTTCTAATAGTTACCTAGACAAAAAGGAAAAATAACACACTATATCATAGCAATGAAGAAAAATATCAGAAAACACATCTGGGGAAGTGTCCAGAATTACAGAACACCAAGAATAACAATAGAGATCTGAATTTCCTACCGTTGGAATGAACATTTTTGTTCAAATAAAGGACTCAGTTGAAAATAGTGTTGTATCTACTGCCTATTTTCAATGGACCATTTTCAAAGATAAGAGCCTGAAAGTAAATAAACTGAGAAGTTTTCACAGGTAAGCGTAAAAGCTGTAGCTGTGGCTGTCTGACAAGCTAAGAAAAAGGATGACAGAAGCAGTTATTGTTACAATACCTTTAATCTCTGAGAGACTTACGTTCTATTAAGGAACTCTTGCCTTAAGTAAGTTTCTCCACTATTTCAAAGAAAGGTGAAAAGGCTGTGCTACTTATTTCCTTACATATTTATATGCCTTGTAGAAGAAGGAATCATGTTGCTAACAGACCAATAGATACTCAGAAAGGTTAGTCTTTCCTAGACTTTGGATATGACTCGGTAAGTAAATCATGGGTTTGGGGAGTTGCCACTGTAGGGCAAGATATCAGATTTCTAGAGTTCTGAACATGTGATCAAGTTGGAAACTAAACCTAGGAAGAGTTCTAAACCAAATATTCATGTCAAAAAAAAAAAGGTTAATATGGCTCTAGTAATTCTTGAACAAACACCTGAAGTGAACTCACTCTTTGACAGATAAAAAAAGTGAGAGCATACTGTATTATTTTTTAAGGTTTACCTGAAACTATGAGATTTAGGGATAATTCATATTTTTTATTTGAATTATCTGGCATCTGTTTAATATCCAGTAACAGAAACTGTTTGCTCTATTTGAATAATTATGTTGCCTGTAAGACAATTCAAAGTCAACTGACTAAAGTGACATGTTTTGTGGGGTGCTTGCAAATAGTTTTTAAGCCCATAAATGCCTTTCATGACAGTATCATTTAATATGTAGTGTAGTTTTTCAAGATGGTAATTTTGCCCTAGAATAAGCTGACAGTAAAAAGATCCTTTCATGATTACCTTTGAAATGTTGTTTAAAAGGGGAATGAAAATATACAAGACTAAAACAGCAATTGTCTGAGCTGTCACTAGGTATGGGAAAATAGAGAAAAGAAAATAAAAATTATAGGCTTTTAATTTTTTCAGAGCAAGGTGGATTAGAATAATAAAATCTCAATTTATTATGATACCCTAAAAATAATAAAAGAAAACCATACATTTGGCAGTTCATTGTTTAAGAGTAAAGACAAACTTACCCAAACACTATTAAAGCATCAGAAAGGTGTTCTGCTAGTTGGTGTTTTCCCCAGAGAAGTCTTAAACAACGAAGGGGTTCAAAGTGGTCTGGAGTCATGCTGCAGCAGATCATGGATCATCCCAAAACTAACTTGTATAAATCTACCATTTTCATTAAGTGCATATATCTATATCTGTATTTATTTATCTATATACATCAGCATGATTCTAACAGTTGAAACAGGGCATTCAAGGAGTGCTGATGCCTTAAAGACTAATGAGAGGTCCCTAAATGTTGACATAATGACTAAAAGAATACAAAATATTATGAATCCTCCCTTTAGTCTTTGGGAAGAATTGCCTGAAATGTCATAAGCAAACAAACTATTTTTAAATAAAATTAGTAAAAATATATCAGTAAAAACACACAAACATTGTCTGAAATACATTATTATTTTTGTTTCAAATGCAATGAATATCTATAGACACCTAAAATCCTAATATAGTTAAAGAGAATAAATTAATCTGCGTATAACAACAAACACTTGTGAGTCGATATTTCCTCTTCAATATCTACAAGTATCTTTACAAGTATTCTGTTTTCTTTACCATCAAGGGATTAAGATAAAAATAATTCCACCAAGAACACTCTTTTTGAAATATATCTTTTTTTTTTTTTTTAAGGCAGTGAGGTTACAAAAGCTGCCAGTTGCTTTTATAAATGCTGTTTACCAAAATGGCCAAAACCTTCCATCACTGTTAATAGGAGTAAGAGAAACTGCTCTTACAGAAGATAGATAACCACTTCCTCAGTGGTTAGAAGCTTCCCTGACACATTGAGATTAAAAGAAAAATAAGTAAAACTTAATTCTGAGACCTAAAAAGCAGCCTGTGTTGATAGTAACTAAAGATAAGGATCTAAAGTTGGCTATTCATTTCAAACCCCATGCATTATGGTTTGTGTCCATTCTTCGTACTCCCTGTTGCATAAAGCCAAATATATCTATTCCTTTAAAATAATTGAAATCTATTTTGTTAAAGTTTAATGTTTATAACAAGCTATTTTTTTCTACAAAGAGTGCATTTAGCAGTATGATTAACATGTATCATGGTCTCATTTTACTGTTAACTAGGGTTGAGGTTTCTGAAATAAAGTGTGTGCATTATATGGGGAATATTTTATATGTAATTTACTTTATCTTTGTTTTAAAATATTTAAGTTTAAGTAGATAGACAGGCAATTGAAAGATGCCGTGTTTTGTAATCAGCCATCTCGAGTCTCCAAATAGAACTTCAAGGTGTCTATTTGTGGACAACGTTGTTGCAGTTGGATTGTTCAGGCGTCATTAGCTGCATACAAACAGATTTAATGCAGAATATGAATAACTCATAAGTATAAACCAATTATTTAGTAGCCAACACATATAAAAATCAGATACTATTAGTGAAAGATGAAATTTATCACTTGTGTGCCAGTAGAGCACCCAGAGACTCTTTACCAGCCCGGTAGGTGTTGGTGAGGAGGGAAGGGTGTTACAACCTGCCCCTAAAGGCAAGACTAACTAAGGTTCTTTTTACTAGATCCCTTGGAGTGGATCAGAGTTAAATGACACTGAATGACTAGTGTTTACACACATATATATATATGCATGCATGTCAAGTTTATTCTAGACCAATTTGGTTTCCAGAGAAAGGAGGTATGTAGCCATTTTGGTTATTATCTATAGAAATGCAACAATATAAAATATAAACATATCACTTAAGAAAATATATAAGGAAAAGAAAGAAAGAGAAAGAAAGGATAAGAGTAAAAAGTTATTGGAGAGGAAAGATATCACCACCCATGGATCCAGCAACAAAACTTAATTGTTGCAATTTTGATGTCTGATGGCTGAAGTGATGGCCACCGTTTTGATCCATTGGGGGAGGAAGGCCATGAAATATAGAGTTCAATAGGTTAATATACATTCAGGTTTATGTGGTAATGCCCAGGTACTTCCCTGGGGGACGGGACTTTTACACTGTCTGTTGCAGCACAGTGGATCATGCACAGTCCTCTGGTGGAAGGTCCCAGAAAGGAGTCTGGAGGCACTTCAGTGGTTTTCGATGGTTTATGACCACTTCTAAGACATGACAGTTGCCTCTCACACCAGCATGGTTGATCTTGTTATGTCCCATCAGATGATGAAGAATACCTTCAGATCGACATATGAATGTCTCAATACTTTCCTGGGGAAGAGTTTTATGCCTGAGTCAGTTGTGTAACGGAGGACATTGGCACAATAAAAAGCATTATTCCAACTATCAGGATCTGCTTCTTATTCTCTTTCCTTATCTGGCTCAAAAACCCAGCTTATTGCTAAACAAAGGTTGGTTTGTCATGGTCATCCTCTAAAAATGGGTAGTCACTTCCTTCTGCACCTGGGCGGTTCTTATGCAGATCAGATGTTTCACCACTCCACACCCAAAATCTCTCTTCCTCCCCTTCTTTTTCAGGGTGTAAACCTGGCCTCAGCAAAGCACCTGCTACTTTTGCAAATGGCTGACTGTTTGAGTCATTAACTATTAGCATTTCAGTCTCTCAAAAATGGAGTGGTCATGGCTCTTGGGGATCATCATCAGGGGCGTAGAGCTGTCACCTTCCTCTAGCTCCATCAACAGTGACAGCCCTGATGGCTCCACACCAGCATGGCAGATCCTGACTATCCTGGGGTCAATCATCCTCCAACAAACCTCTCCATCTTACTTTTATCTTTCCATGTTGATATTTTCTCCCCTGAATCCTTGATATAATAATGATCACAGAACAGTAGTCCTCTCATTCTGTAATTTTGACCTTTATATTGCTGTATAGGCTGTCTCATGGCTCTGTCTCTGCAGTCCAAGTCAAGGTTCCACAGCTGGACCCCTCTACAAAGGCAGCTAAATCCTTTGGGGGAGAAAATAACAGTAGGGGCCACAGAGAGAGGGGTTACAGTGTTTGGCTTTAAACATCACAGCTTAAGAAGGATGTGAACAAACTGTGAAGAGACAAACCAAGGACAAGAATGATCAGAATATATGATCTTCCAGAAAAGGCTGAAAGGGGGGTAAGGGAAGGAAGTGGAATGGAAGGGACTAAAGAAAAGGGAAAAGAGATAGCACAAGAGACTTCTAATATGCAGACATATGTGTCAAAATGGAGACAGCAGTGTGAGAAGAATTAATAAGCTAAAACAACAGATAAGGGAATTTGAATAGTTTTTGTTCTATCACTACAAATAATTTAATATTGCCATGGGGAAAAGTGCTGTTGGTAGTCTATAAACACCTAAAAATTGTGAGACACTGGATAATTATATTAATTATTGGCTTGGACCCTGCTCCATACCCCAGTCCCTTGGAGTGTCCTTGTCCAGCCCCAGCGCAGCCATCAGTAAGTGTCACACTGGAAGCACTGCCCCTCACCCTGTCCCAGAGCTCAAATCCAGCCCCAGCATGGCCAGAGGGCCAGAAGTCCCACCTCATGGGAGTGGCTACAGGGGGCCAGAGCAAATAAAACCAACACCATGATCTGTCCACATTGTTGTGGCCCTACTGTCTGGATACGTGGAATCTGAAATTGCATAGAACTCAAGGCAGTAGCTGTAATTCTCTCTTTTTAGCTCTCCTTCTTTACTTTTTCTTCTTCTCCTAATCTGCTTTCTTTCAACTTAAAGCTGGATGGGTTGGATTTTGCTAAGTTTTATGGATTAGCACTTGCTAAGTCGATGTTTTGTGGGATGCTTTATTTTGGTAGAATGTTGCCCTTTAATCTTTTGCCAAGTTCCCTTACTTTCTAAAGTTTGCCAGTAAAAGTGTGCTATTTGACCTCCTGAGAAATGTGTGCACTGTCTTCTTCTGTGCACTCTCTCAAGGTGAACTGAAGGCCCTTTTAATAAACCCAGTGGGTGGATTTTTGGAGCCTTGTATATTTTTAACGTAAAACCCCTTCAATGAGCTTGTAGAGCAAGCCTGGGGTCTTACAAAAATGTGATGGCTGTGGTGCTTAATTAATAGGCAGTGATAACCTCTTATTTGTAGAATTTATTCCATAGGCTACAAGTTCCTAAGAAAAATCAGCCTCTTAAAAAATGTGGACTCTTTTGGTAGAAGAGCTAAACTGTCAGTCTTTAACTTGGAACTTCCATAGGTATTTCAAATACCTTGGAATCAAGCCACAATATGTCTTGAACATAATTTTATGGTAGCTAGTATAGAAAGTACAAAATAGCTTTCATATGTTTCTGGTGGTCTATACTTCTGTATTTGGTTGGAGTTTCCCTAACAATCCAGGCTTCTTGCCCAGGTATATCATATTTCTGTAATCTGGCCAAGAGACTGATGAAAATATGAATAACCAAGGCCAACCTCATCATATGCTAGAATCTTCTAGCCAGATGGAAATGCTAGAAATACTCTTCTTTCTCCTTTTTCTTTTTTTTTCCCTACTTAACAAGCTCACTACCAATAAAGAAGTTAGGACTACACATTAATTTGGTCAGAAATTTCATTACTCTTTGAGAACTGGAAACTACAATTGGTCTGCAAATTCTTCAAATTGTTTACCTGTGGTAGTGGTTCATGAAAAAATTGGGCATGACCCAGAAATATCTGTCGGCAGCCAGGGATTCTGGGCTGCATAAAAAGAAGAGTGGTTAGCAGGTTGAGGGAGGGAATTCTATGCCTCTCATCTGCTCGCCTGAGACCCCACATGGAACACCACATCCAGTTCTGGGGTCTCTGTTGCTTCCTGCTTCTGTTGTGTGGTCCTCCAGGAGGGCCAGGTATATTATGCTGCTTCAATAAGACTCATTTTCAGTGTTCAGTACTGCTGTACACCCACAGTGAAGTTCTGGAAATGAAATGAATGACTGGCCTCCTCTTTCAAAGCTGAATCAACTACATGTGCCATTGGTAAAATTTCAGTTAACACTATCGTGAGATCAGGTTAGGTGTGTCAATCCCTAGAAGCACAATTTCAAGACTATTTCATAAGCTTATTTTCTGGTGGTCTTACTTTAAAATTTCAAACACTATTATTTAAATTATGACTTTTTTCATAATTTTATATTCAACTATAAGCGTTACAGCAATGTTAGAAATACATTCAAGCAAAAAATAGCCCTTTCAGAGTTGCATTATAATTGAGGAGCAATGCTGAGTGTTACCTTTATGCCATACTTAACACTTAGAAAATCAGGCAGCTTCTAAGCCAAAATACAAAACTGATGTCCAGTTTCCTTGCCTGCAGACATAACTTAAAGTTGAAAGAAAAATAATAGCTGATATATTAAAGTTTAAATTAAAAATGCTCCTTAAGCACTTGAGTAATAAAAAATTAAATCAAATAATCCCATTTTCAACTTACATTTTCTTCACAGATGAGTTTATATCTTCCTCACAATAAAAATTGGAAGAAAAAGGAATGAGAAGCCTTACTTGCTTATGAAGAGACACGGGCATTTTCAGTTTCATGAACAGTGTTTTTTCCTGAGTGGTTTGAGCATATTGTAACTTAATACTTAAATGTTCTAGGAAAAAGCAGGACACTGCTGTTTAAAGTGGCATCTCATTGCTTTATTTTCTTATAGCAAGAAATCAAAGAATTTTAGAAAACTTAAATCTAAGTCTTTCAAGTTAATCAGTTCAAATGCATAGCATTGGCAAAGATATGCCGAAACAGCATAATTAAAGAGTTATTTTATGTAATATTTATTTGATACTCACATATATTTAAATGTATATATGTATCTTGCTAATTATGCTTTACGGGTTTGAGTGTCCAGCTATGTACAGTATGAGACAATTCATAATGTCATCATATTTGTTTTGGGATAAAATTTGATCTCATTATTAATTTGAAAAATCAAGCTTTATTTACACGTCCAAGTATACCTAACTTCCGTGTCTTTACTGCTGTCATATCAAAGATATCTCAATTACCTCAGGGTAGCATAACATGAAGGCACACTGATGCAGACAACATTCATTCTGAAATATCATAGCATCCAGTTCTCTGGGGTTTTGCCTTTAAAAATGGACTCTCTGTTATATATAGCCTTACATCTAGTGCTGGAAACATTTGCAT
Organism: Lophotriccus pileatus; assembly: GCA_035583135.1. NCBI lineage: Eukaryota > Metazoa > Chordata > Aves > Passeriformes > Tyrannidae > Lophotriccus > Lophotriccus pileatus. The sequence goes on from JAWWES010000001.1 coordinate 34,607,666, forward strand.
CAAAATGCGTGGTAGCTGAAGCATTCATCTATGATGTTAGAAACTTGTCCTCATTGCACCTTTTATTCTGATTTGGCACAAGCATTTGAATCAGTCCTTACTTGTAATGCTGTAACTGCTGAGCACTTTAGTTTTTCTTTAATTTTGCATTATAGCAGTGCTAGTTTATATGTTTATTCTGATAGGTATGAAACAGTAAGACAGTCTGAAAGACTGAAAGATGTTTGAAGACAGAGTACATAGGTAAGTTTGATTACGGCTTGATTTTTAATTAGCTGTAAAGAGTTTTTCAAACCTCTCTAAATGACTATAAGGGCTCTGGTCAGTAATCTACTACATAAAAGAGCATTATCTGTTCTGTTTCCTCTTATATCAGTACGAGTTATGGTAAAAGCTGTTAGCATTTGAAACAAATTCAGAAAATATTCTAGGATTACTAAAAAATGATACTAGCAAATAGTTGTTTAAATTATCATTGCTTTATTCTTTTTCACAGCTCCAGATGTGAGGTATGTTCATATTTACATGAACATAAACATTTATATAATCCTGAAAAACTCTGTCCATGTCTGCCTCAATCTGCTAGAGAATTCAGATATGGAACACATTACATGTTACACTTTCTATCAAGATATTGAAATAGTTACTTACCAGCTGTTAATATTTCCTGTAAGAGTGTGAGTTATATAAATTGTGTGATGTTCATGGTGTTATTAATAGCTATTAAAAATATATTAGTAGAGTAGATATTTTATCTAAGTCAATAGTGTCCAGCTTTCCTGAGATTCCAAATCAGATACAGCACAGGTCTGATGGCAGGAGTTTTTCCATAATGGGATTACACCAAGCTGTTTATGAGCTACAGGTACCTTAAGAGCCACATATTGGGCATCTTCACCCTAGAGCACAATACAATAGGCTGAGCAGATTGCTTCCTCAGGTGGGGACGGAATAAGCACATATCTGTATGTAGTAGCTAAGGGGTCACAGGTGACACAAAGTGAGAGAATAGCAAAAATATGTGGTTTAAATGACCTGTGAATCCAAATTCAAAGTATTATTCAATACTAAATATTTTATAGTTTGTTCAAATTAGTTTTAAAAGTTCTAGCACAAACAGTTCCTTGAATTTTAAACCTTAATTTCTTAATTCTGAGTGCAGTGTTGTTCATCTTCTAGTTTTTTCTTTACAGTATAATAAAATTCTCCTTTGCTTCTCATGGGAACAGACACTTGGAAATATTAAGGCAAACCAGATAAATATTATATGTAGGTTTTTGAAATGAGAAACAGTTTAAACATTTTGACCTGCATCAGCAGAAATACAGTGAATCACTGCTAAAAAAAAAAAAAAAAAAACTTTTCCTTTTTTTTTCTTTTAAAAATTCTTTAAAACAGTTAATCAGATTTTATAGGCTACATCTATTTTAGCTTCATTAATGCTGTGGAGTTTAAAAAAGGACCAGTTTCATCCCATCTGACATTATACAAATAACTATGTAGTTTGGACACTTATCATTGTCTTACTCAGTGGCTGATGAAACATGACAGGCTCTCCCAGAAAATAATTCAGGTTTAGTTGAGCTCCTAATTTGGTAATTTTATTTGGCGATCTTAAGTCAGCTCAAACAGATCAGTACCAAAACACCATGTCTGTAACTTGAAGATCTATGTTCATTGTATTTGCTTTTATATAAACTATTATGAAAGATAACTGTGCTTGAATGGCAGTCAAATTGAAAGACTGGTTTTCATAATGTAATCATGGCTTTCTAACATTTACTTTCTTCTTCACGTATTCATAGTCACAGAGGACAGTCATGATTTAACCCCAGACAGCCTTCTTGGTTACAAGCCCCCAGTGGTATGGGGAAGAGAACTGTGAGTGTAAAAGTAAGAAAACTCATAGGTTGAGATAAAGACAATTTAAAGGTAAAGCAAAAGCAAAGGAAAACAAGGAATTCATTTACTACTTCTCATTAGCAGATAGACATTCAGCCATCTCCAGGAGAGAAAGGCTTCATCACACATCATGGTGACTTGGGAAGACAAATGCTGTAACTCCAAATATCCCTCCTTTCTCCTTCTTTCCTGCAGTTTTTATCACTGAGCATGATGCCATATGGTACAAAATATCCCTTTGGTCAGTTGGGGTCAGCTGTCCCTGCTGTATCCTCTCCCAGCTTCCTGTGCACCTCCACCCTTCTTTCTGCCACAGGGCGGTGTGAGAAGCAGAAAATGCCTTGATGTTACTTAAGCATGGCTCAGCAAAAAATAAAACATCAGTGTGTTGTTAACACCATTTTCATCACAAATCCAAAAAATAACTCCACACAAACTACTATGAAGAAATTTAACTCTATCCCACCCAAACCCAGCACAAGCAGCCACTGAATTGTTATGCCTGTCATGGAGTGATAGGGTTTTCTATTCCAACATAGTTTTTCAGTGGGCTGAGGAAAAAGTAATTTCTCACGATCAAAAATTACTTATATGAATGCTAGAGGTGTACTACATATTCTGCTTCAAATGGAGAAAGTGAATCTTAAAAATAGCTCACTTTTCTGTGTCAGGCTGTTATTTCTTGTCAAAACAGCTTTTCACACGTTAGCAGAGGCTCATGCTGAGAAAACAGCTTTGTATACAAAAGTATTTGCCTAGTGTGATTAAGATTCATTAAACTAATGGTTTCCAATGGTTCTTGGTTTAGATTAGGCAGAAGGAATACTCTCAGAAATATCTATTCAGGGTGATTTTAGTAATTTTTATTCTAATTTTGAGTATGTTGCTTAAGAGAAAAAATGTAACAATATATTTATATGATTGTTCATAAAAATGTTATTATATTCATTATCTTCAAGTCCTATGTTTTCCTGTCCCATTAGAGAAAGTCATGGTCATTATGCTTCTCTTCTCCCTTAAACCAAGTTGCCATAAGCAAAAAAGATACGTAGGACATTCATCTGACAAATGCATGGTGAAATTTCTGTCTACCAAATGCTTTTCAAATCAGAAATAAAAGCAGCCTTGGAAGATAAATCTCCGGAATTTGAAACAGCCATACAGAAATTGCCAAAATAATCTCCTGCATTGCCCTAAGCAAGTTATAAATTAAGAAGCAATATACTAGGAGTGTAATGGAGCATGTACTTTTCATGCTTCCATTCATCTCATGCAAACAGCTCGCACACTGCACCTCACAGGAATAATTACAAAATAGTAAAATGTCTTAAATTATAAATATTAAGACAGAAGAGAAAGAAAAAGCATTTTATTTTTATTTATCTTAATAATTTAGGATTTTTTATAGTTAAAAAATTTAATAATTGCTCTCTTGCTTTCTAATTATCAACTTCCACAGGTTGAAAGTCAAAAGAATGAAAAAGGCTTTGGGCAAAATCAGCAGGGGAGTTATGCATTCTGTCTGTCGAAAATAGATGTTAGCACGCTGGTTGACATGGTAGCAGTATTCTGTTCTTCCATACGGGACATAAATATTTGAAAAGACCTCAGAACTTCCAGTATTTGAAATCCCAAAGACAGAGTGGGTTACAGTGTTGTTGCTTCTTTCTTTCTGTGGAAGAGAAAATGAATTAAAGATATACTCATACCCAAGATATATTAAAGGGACATCAAGGAATTTTTCAAATTCTGCTTCAGAAGATCATTCCAACTACTACAGTCTGATCTCTTTAGTAATTGCATGAAACAAGCACCAAGAAGTGCCAATAACACTGCTGCTGCTTCTGCAAATCTGTTCCCCTCCCTAAGTTCATTCTCTACTATTTATATCTAATACTTGTCACTTTCATTTAACAAATAGAATCATAGAAGAATATATGAAAAACTAATACTTAAATGACATTAGGGACATCAGCTACATGCAGCTATTTAAATGAGGAGATGAAAGTTGATGGTTAACTGAGCAACATGTTCTGCCTTTTCAACTTAATCATGAACTGAGCTGCTTAACATAAAGGGTATGGTATCATAGGGATAAATTCCCAGGATAAAATACACAAGAGGAAGTTCAGTGTGAATTTTCTTTAGAAGAAAATCGTTGTGGATTTTCTTTAGAAATCTGTGATATTTACTGAAAGCAAATTCCTGCCAGTTTAGAAAACGGCTCAGCTAGGCAAAGCCCTGAGAAACCTGGTCTGATCCCATAACTGAATCCATTCAGAACACCCTCCAAAGCTCAATTATTCTATGTCCCTATCCTGTAACCTTAATTACAGGTAAGGTCACCTTTTGCAGATTTGTTTGTTTGTTTGGCTGCTGCTGAAATGGCCAGTGATTGTATGGTTGGATCCAGTATTGAACTAGATATAAAAAAAACCCAATTTTTCTAGCAGAAGAGCAGGTTTCTGAGAGAGGTTGTGCCACCTTCATCCTTGAGTATTTTCAAAACTCATCTCAAAAAATCTTTGAGCAATCTGATCTGGACCTGTAGTGGACCTTGTTTTGAGTAGGAGGCTGGTTTAGTGACATCCTGAGGTTCATTTCAACCTGAATTATTCTATGATTTTGTAGTGTTTAAGAGGTCCACTGATCAATTTTTGGGTTTCAGACTGAACTGCAAAAAATGGCCTTTTTTCCAATACCAACTTTTGCAGAACAGGGATATTATGTAAAAGCTGTTCATTTACATGTTCATTCCGGTGGTCCACTGCACTGTTATAATAATTAATGCAGGACTGAGAGCCTTCAGTCTAAGAAATTTAATTTCCTCTGCTTTATGACCTAATGAATGACAAAAAGAAGTGGCTTCCTGTAAGCTCGGTACTAAGTAGTCAATGAATCCTAAAGCAGGCACACTTATCCTCTTTCTCTTCAGTGGCTTTTGTCTTTGCTTCCTTCTTTGCCCACATAATTACACAAACGTCCCGGTAAGGAGATAGAATAAAAATACATTGTTGTAAGACAAGCATAAGAGTAGTACATGGGACAAGTAAATTATTAAATAGAGTTTTGGCTTAATTAGAATTTAGAATATGGAGAATACAATTGCAGTTATAATGTTAGAAGATCCCTGTGCCCAGGTAATTCTATGGAACTTCATGACTTTAAAATTTGAGTATTTGCTTTCAACTATTCAACTAATATTTTATTTCCCAACATTTTGAGTTTGAAAACAAAAATACCCTAATTAGTTTAAAGGAAAGTTTGCATTTTTTTAATTGTATATTTCTTTATGACGGTGGATTTGATCATATAATGTCTAGTTCATGGGGAAAGATACACATGTCCATAGATAAATTAAAAGAAATTTGGTAAAAATGCATGAATAAAATTTTGAATTTTGCACTCACTCTTACCATATCTGAAAGTAGTATCATGACATGAAGTGAAAGTAAGTATGTGCCTCAATTTTTAACAATTATGTCCCCCTATAATTGAACATTCTGTATTTGTGTATACACACATATCCCGGTCTTGATAAGGTTTCAGAACTCATGAAACACCTAACAGCTAAGTACAGTGAGAATGAAATGGTCGTTTCTCCAGTTACCATGGTTTTTCAATATCCTGTGATGTACATACAGCTCACAAAATGCCATTCCCTTTCTGGAGCACAGCTGGAAAAAAAATTTCACACACACCTAGAATATATCCTCATTTACACGTACTGACAGATATAATAAGCAGTAAGGAGAAGGTTCAACATCACAACCAAGCCTCTCAACTTGATACCTGGGTTGTAGGCTATACAGAGGTTAAGAATATTGTTTTTCCTCTTCTTTCTGAAGCTGTTTCACTGTGTAGAAAATAATTAAAATTTATAGTATCAGAAAGGGAGCAAGCATAACGATAACTCAGTAGCTTTCTGGTTCAAAATCTCACTTGAGAAAAGGATTCTATTCTGTGCTGCAAAGACTATACATTTTACATGAGACAGACCTTGGATAACGTATAAATAGCCCATGGAGCAACATAGACCTTTCTCTTCCCAAGTAAATACCTTAACCAGTCGACATGAGACCCATACTAACTGCTGGATTTTTCAGTGCCTTACATTGAAAGAATCTCACTCTCACTATATCTGAACCTACAGTCTCATGTTTAAAAAGAAGTCTTGGCATTTTTACTTGAGATCATGCAATAAAAAGAGGAAAAAAAATCTAATGGGTAGACTAACTAGGATATGAGCCATGCTACACAGCCATCAACTACCAATAATACAAAATTTTAGAAGAGATCTCCTGTCCCTTTTTGGCACAGTAGAACACAGAGCGTTCCCTTTTAGATATTTTTACTCTGCTTACTTGAAGAAGGTTCATTCACCTCCAGAGAAAAGTTCTAGGATGATTAATTTCCTAAAAACATGTTAAAGATTAATAATATTCACAATTTAGATTAGAAAATCTGCAAGAAATATTTTGCAATTTAGTCTTTATTATTTCTACAGTGAGTATTATGTTGGGTTTTAATTATTTGTCTGATTCTAGATGTCATTGACTACATCTGTTACTGTGTGAGAAAGCATATTCATATGCAGGGTGTGGCTGACCACAGATCTTGCAAAAAATCTCACTTTATCTCATCAGAAAGAGAACCAGAGTGTGGCATTTTTTTCAGATGAACAGCTATCAACAGTTGAGTGGGTCCACTGGTGTGTAAATGTTTCTCCCAAGTTCACTAAAAGTTTGAATGTTTTCCTGAGTTAGCCAGACCAGCATGGGGGTAGTGAATATGTAGCTCAGCTAAACATAGGATATAAAACAAGACAACTGTCAAAAGAATTTAAAAGATAGTAATAAGTTAGACCTGACTTCAACACACATTTTCCTTCCTAGCAGCTGGGGATTCCCAGCGTCCTGACAGTGAGTATATTATAAAGAAAGATAGTGGGGATGATGTTGGTATTTTGATCCAACTGTGTTTGATATTGTTTTATTTTGCCAAAATTAATTTACATTTGTATTTGTTTATGCAGTATATTTTTGATCACTCTGATAAGTCAGAAACCCTGTGCAATATCAACATTCTTCAAATAACTGAATCTGATGTTAAATATTAGACTTTCTACATGTGGAATATATAAAAGAGCCTGGTCAGAGAGTAACAGACTGAAAATTTTCTAGAAGAATTTCAAAAGTCTATAATCTTCTTTCTATAAAAGATTTCCTTGTTCCATCAATAAATGTAATTTTTAATAAATTCACAACCATTTAAAGGCATTTCTCATTCATATAATTATTTTTCTGGATATCCTGAAAGTTTATTTGCTTGTTTAATTTAGTTTATATGTGCATCACAAGGTTGTTTACCACAGATTCTTTGATTATTTTTGTAGGGTTTTTAATTATTTTTGCGTTTGTGTTGTGTGGGGTTTTTTCCCCTGTTTGGTTATTTGATGGAATATTATGAGACACTGTATTATTATATTACTGGGTCAGAACCAATTCAAATGTGTGTGTGGGAAAGGCTCACGGAGCCCCCATGGCAGGCCCTGCAGCCTCACTGGGTGACCCCAGAGCCCTGTCAGTCAAAGGCAGCCTGGGAGACACTACACCCCTGGAACCCCTAACCCAGCCTCTCATGGGCTACATCACCCCTCACTTTGGCCTGGAGCCCCAGCATGGCCAGTGGGCTGGAAGTCTCACCTGGGAGGAGTGGTCACAGGGGGCCAGAGCACACAAAATCAGCAACAAAGGGACTCTGTTTTGCTCTTGGGACTTACCTCCATCATGTGAAGGCTGAACTTCTGCAGGACTCTCTGGCAGTAACTGTTATCTTCTCTTAATCTATTTCTTCTCTATTTCTTTACTGTTTTTCATTCTCTACATCTCTTTATATTTTGAGTGACTTAAAACTGGTGGGTTGGATTTTGCTAGGTTGTATGGGTTAACATGTGCCAAGTTATAGCTTTGTGGAATGCTTTGTTTTGGTTGTATGTTATCCCTTAAAACTTTTGCCAAGATCTCTTAATTTCTCCCTTATTATCAGTAAAAGTATCTCCTGAGAAAATGTGTGCATTATATTCTCTTTACGCTACCTCAAGGTATTAAAGTATCAAAGGCTCTTCAGAACATTCAGAGGGTGAATTTTTGGAGCCTTGTATATTTTTAAAAAGTAATACTCCCAGCTGAGCTTGTCACTTTGGGGCTGAGGTCTTACAAATATAGACATCACACACACTTTGTCCAGATGCCTATAAACATATCTGGGGCAGAAGTTATTCAAGCAGAACTTTTGTATTATTACTACCATTTTTATTTCCAGTTTCTTATTCTGCACTGTCTATCCATGGAATGGGATAGAAACTACTACTACCTTGCCTAGTGTCTCAGTTTAGGTGAGACACAAGTGTTTTGCTGGGAATAAATTATGAGGAAGACCCAAAACTCCTCCCCCTAAGCAATTATAAATCCGAAATTAATAACTCCAATTGAGGAACAGTGTGGGAAGAGGGAAATTAAAATTATATCAAGGTAGGAATAACAGCCCTTTATTAAAAAGTCTGTAAGTATTGGCAAAACCAAGAAGAGAACACAAATAAAACACCCAAGAAATAATCCTCCACCTAGAACAATCCCCTTCAAGACAAAAAAGAAAAAAAACTAAACCCACCAGTGAAAATCAATTCAATTTGTAACCCTTTTTGGGGCAATTATAATCACAGTCAGCAGGAGGCGATGTTGAACCACTGGAGATGTGGAGCCTGCAGGTATTTGAGTCAGTCAGCAGGGGGCGCTGTTGGATCACTAGGAATGCAGAGCCTGCAGTTGTTAGAGTCATTCAGCAGGGGGCGCTGATGGGTCACCGGCAGTCGCCATGCGTAGTCTCAGAGCGCCGGAGTGAGCTGGACCTCACCGAAGGGAGGGAGGAGAGGAAGGGAAAACACAACTCCGGGTACTGGAGAACTCACTCTTTTCCTATTGGTCTTAGATGTGCAGTGATGTTGCTCTGTCCCTCTCCAATGAAGATTCAAGAAAAAACAGTTCTAAAACTGATGCATGTTCACAGAGGCAGCAGGCCCCTGATAGCAGTCAGTCCAGACACCTCCCGTGGCTCCCAGCTCTTTGCTGTCCCATCCCCACTCCTGGCAGTCCCGACAAAGCTCAGATTTTCCTATCCACCCCTTTTTCCAATCCAAACCTCCCAGTTCTCCTCCCCTGTTTCCCTGGAGACAAAGCCAGGGAATTAACATATCAATACTGCTGGCTAGCCCGTTCTTCTGGGCCATTAGCCACTTGGAAACAGCCCCTGACCAACTCCCCTCCCCCAACACAGGCAGGGGAAAGGGAAAATTTCAACTTAGCTGTAAGAACACACAAACCCATGACACCTAGCTCTGTGAAGGTGGAGCAAAGCTGCACGTTTTCAGACCAATAGTTTGATTTCCTCACTGTGTTTTTCTTTATTAAAAGGTGAAAGATAGGGATCTTGGGAAGGTGCAAGATCACATGCGAGTGTCAAATTTTGTCCTTTGTCTTGTGCACTCTGGAATGCACTTTAGCTAATGAAACTGAACATTCTTACGACAGCAGAAGCTGATAGGGCAGGTATTGGAAGGATTGTGTCTGTAATTCAACCATGAGAGATGATTTGGGTCCCAATGCACACAAAGCCCTTCTCTCTCCTTGTGATACTTTCTCATTCTTCTGATGCAAAAACCTATTTCTCGTTCCTCCTAATACTTAATGGTTTCTTAATTTTTTCCATTTCTACTCTATAAGACCTCCAAATCAGTAAAATTAGCATGTCACTGCTTGTGAAATCTGTGTTATTGTAGATGTGGAATTGAACACAAGATGGTGTGAGAAGGATGATCATTTTATTGGCACAGTCATTAGTAGCATACTAATGTTCATTTCAGGGTAAGGTGTTAGTCTCTTACCCTTGCTCAGCCTGACTTGTATGCAAGTAGTCTTATTGAACCAGAGCCAACTATTCAGTGTGAAGAAATCAGGGTGGCATCTCACTATCACCGTCACAGCTGTTCTCACTTCTCTACTTGGTAGCTGGGCTACTGAGAAAAGCAAATACTTGTCTTATTTCTGCACTAAGTAAATGTCATAGCAACCCATTAGCACTGACAAGGTTGTCGTTTCTGAATATCAACTACTTTACCCTTTCTCTCACACCAACTCTTTTTCCTTTATTTAAGCCATAGAAATCAATGTCCTTTGTTTAAAACTGCATACAATCACAGCATTTGATTTTTCAAAAATAATAAAAGGATACAAATAACTAATCTTATTCTGATTACACAGTTCTGTTGGCTACTGTGTTTTGAAAAAGTTATGCATTGCTTAGAACATGACTCTCAGTAGTTTTCTTAAGCAGATTCTGAATAGAAAATTGTTATGTGTACCCAGGACTCATCAAATTAATTTTTATTTAAATGAAAATAGTTTGAATGTTTCTGTGGACTGAGGGAACCACTTGTTAAACAACAGCATAATTTGATCCTTTGAAATAGACACCAAATGTGTTTCAAAACATCCTGAAAACAGCAATAAAAGCATTTCTTCTGTGAACTTAGTTAAATTGGATCAGGTTACTAGAGTAAAACTAAGATATTTTTGTTTCATTACCTATACATTGTTGCTATGAAAACTGATATAATCTTTATTTATCTAACTCTCAAAAGTATCTGGAAAGTCCTTGATACTTTTTTAGGATCCCAAACACTTCTGTATATTAATGCTAAAACTTACTAGAAGTTGCCTTTTGTTGTCTTTCTTCGCTATACTTGATGTTACACAAGTTGAAGCTTCTCAATGCATAAATGCATGATCAAATCCAGGGTAGCAGGCACTAATTGTCAAAGCTGTCATGCCATTCATCCATCCAAATATGCTGACACTCTCTTGCTTCAGGGGCTAGTAAAGCCTTCATTGATTGCTGTAGCATAGTTACACAGAGTATGAAGACTTTCCCCTGATTTTTCTCTTCAGGTTTCTACCAAATTTGTTCTAAAATGAGGAAAGCAGAATCAAATTACCATCTGCCTTTTTGCAGAAAACCTGAGTACATTTATTTTCATTTATTTGTTTCTCCATCTAATTAATAAATGATTATGTAGAAAGATGACAGCTTAACTTACTAGCCACACAGGACACAGATATATGCTGTTCTGCAGTTTCTGACAGATTGAATTATTGGATACAGTTAAGTTGATGGAAAAAAGCAAAGGGATGGGTGAGAAGTTCAAGATTCTTGCTGACTGCACTACCTTCTTATGGCATCATGCTAAAAGTTGATTTCAAGAACATACATTAAATTCCTTTTTGTCCAATCAAGCAAAACATGGTTAATAAATCATATAATAGGAGGTAGTAGAAAATAGCTTCTTTGACTTCAGGAGAGCTGTGATGAAATAAGCTGTACACAGTGCTACACCATGCTGATAAACACAACACTTCCAAATTATTTCTATCAGTATTGGTGTTTACCTATGTAAGCTTCTCTATAAACAAAAATAAAGCCTAAATGCATGTTGTGGGAGAATTTCTTTTACTTTCACCTAACGCAATTTAGAAATATTAATATTTGTTCTTGATGAAAACTGGGTCTTTATTCCTATCATATAAAAATAATTGCCTGCTCTTAACAGGTAAAGCAATCTGTTTTACAATTGTCTACGTATGCTTAAGTTTGTGAATTAGAAAATACACTCTTAAGGTATCCTTTGAGGTCAAACAGCTTTAATCTTTATTTTTTCTAATTTACATCTGTCATTTTTTAACTGTTTTGTCATTGATACGTGCATTAAGGAAATACATACTACAAATGTGCAGACTGCTTATTAAATATGGGGCTCAAATCCTCGTCTTGATGCAAAATAATGAAGGATAACGTACATTATCTGATCAATCGTTAAGAATGCACTACTTTACAAGATGACTAAGGAATTGTTTTCAGAACTCCTCTGGAATCATTTCAGATAAGACTGCTTTTTGAGAAAAGTATATGATTTACTTCCTCAGGCATACAGCTTAGATGGAAAGGCTGTGAGAAGATTTAGTATTCAGACTGTTTTGCTTCATTTAATCTTTAGTATGAAGAAAAAAAAAGTGCAGAATTTTAAATTTTGTGATTGCTATTACACTAAATGCACTCTCCTACCAGTTAACACAATAATGATCTATATGTCAAATGATAACAGGGCATATAGGTCTACAGGATTCTTTTACATCCAAGATCTTGTTATGGTCAAAAAAGGAAAACAACACATATTCTGAGCTATAAAATTATTGTTATTGGTTAGAGTTTTAAGAAGCTAGTAGCCTAACTTATCTGGTTAACATGTAAAAGTCTAATTAATAATGTGATTAAGGTTGACTGGAGGACCAGAGGGTGATCTCCGAATAAAAGGCTGAATGAGTTGAGTGGATCAGCTGACTATGTATCAGCTCCTCTGACTTAATCAGAGAGTGTGAGAGTTTCCTGAGTAAGCGAGACCATCACTGGGGAAGTGGCTCAGCCCAACAGAGTATAAAAACTGAACAACCAAGAGAATGAACCTTGAAGAGGACAACAGGTTTGAGCTGGCTTCAGCCCATGTATTCCTTCCCAGTGACTGGGTCACCTAGAATCATGACAACACACATACAGAGGCCAGTAATGAGAATCAAGTCTGTATGGTGATTCAGTTATGTTTTGAAATTGCTGTATTTTGCCTGGTTTGTTATTTCAGTTAATTGCTGAATAATTGTTGCTAAATCAAAATCCAAGTAAATATAATTAATAATAAAAAATTAAAACCTTGTGTAGAGTATCTTCTGACAGTGGGAAATGTGAATACAAAGCTGAACCTACCTTCTGCAAGTTATAGGCTATGACAAATAATGTTGGGTTTGGGTTTTTTTCTGTTTGAATATCCTCAGTATTATGTGGAAGGTGGCAAAGACTTTCTGTAGAAAATTATTCTCTGGCAGCAGAGATAGCCATTGCACGACATGTAATAAGTTTTTAAAAAATCAGTGTTACCTTCTAAGACTCTAAATACCAAAAGTACAATCAGGAGCTAGGATTTAGTTTTGATTGTTAAATTAACTTTAATGAAGAGCTAACATAGTGATGACCATTGCAATAGCTCAGGGCATATCACCTGCTTTAAATTACATAGATAGTGAGCCATAGCATAACAGGTTTGCAATGTTATGGATCCAGCCATACTTGGGTCCTAATACAACTTAAAAATTTGTCCTACAGAGGTCATGTTCTGGCATATATCCTAAACCACCTCGGCAAGATCAAAGACAAAAGAACACCTCTTCAAGATTTACAGATGGCAGCAACTGTTATAACTAACAAAGCATGAACCCATGGTTAATGTTTTTAATAAAAATATGTTGTTCAAGCTCTGTGGTGTAGAAGTTAAGAAAATGTAAAAATAAAAAAATTGGAAGGACCATTTGCAAAAAAAAAAATGTAGGCAACAGTAGGTAGAATTAACCTCGTGGAAGATGGGAAGGACATCGTCTACAGCAGACGTTATGGCATGTACCAATACTCACCACATATGTAATCCACTTTTTATTGTCTTTCCTCCAATTTTGCTACAACAGTAATGTTCATCAGTCCCAAGCACATTCATAGTTTTATCCCATGGCAGTATTTCTTATATCCTCACACCACTCCACAGAAAGCATGCCTGCATTTTCCTTGATGTACACGTGCCACAGAGAGACCATCTTGTCTTGGTGGCTTGTCCAGTGTTCTCTCCTCCTTTGACACCTCGTTCTTGTGACTGGCAGTTTGACCGTATGGGCAGTGATCAGTTTCAGATTGACCATACCTGCCAAGGCTGTCAGACTGGCACTATCACATTCTATGTATCTCCATGGCAGCATTATTTACATCATGTCACATCAGCATGCAGTTCATGTACACTCATATCTTATACTCAGAGCTTCATTTTACATTTGTTTTGCACCTTTTTTAGTCATTACAAAGTAGCTTCATTGCTGAACAAATGTTGAAATTCTCAAGACATAAAAAATCTTATGTAAAGAGGAAAGAAAAAAAATTGATGCTGAAAGAAGTAACTAAAAATAACATAAAAACCCTACAACAGCATACTGCTCAAAAATAAAAATAAGAAAATGAAAATCATATGCAATGAAATCCAGTATGCACATTCAAAATGTATCACTAGAATTCAGCTCTCATTTATCCTGGACACAGAAACATATTCAAAGAAAACTTTTTTTCTGAAGAATTATCTATTAATACTAAAGGAACTTTTAAAGAAGACAAAGGCCTACTTTCTCGGTAGAACTTAATACCAAAGGAAAGTGAACAAAGAAGAAAATGTGTTTACATTTACGTTTTTCCATTAAAATGCGCTTACTGGGACTGTGCTGGTATGTGCTTCTGGTGTTAGAGATTAGCGCACTGAAATCCAGAGAGAATGGGGTTTTCCAAAGAACATTTCTTAATGAGTGAAAGACCTTTGGAAATTATTAAGCAGATAAGTTTTGCTCCTAAGACTTTTGCTTTCTCTCAGTTCTACAACCATTGTGTAATTCCATAAAAAGAGGAGGGAAAAAAAATCCTCTTTGAGAATAACATTTTAAAATTTGCAACTAATTTTTCTAGCTTTTAGTGACAAAGCTTAATTTGAAACAGCTGTTCAAGATGTGAGTCTTAAGTTGTAGCATCCTGATACTTTGAGTTACTTTTCAAAACAACAGATAGCGTCGGTTCTTAAGTCAGTACTACTTGTTGGGCAAATGAGTAATTTTCCACATTATTTGCTGCTCTGTTGTAGACCTGTCCTGGAAACCTCATGGTGTCATGCCTTCTTATGTGGAAGTGCTCATTTCAGTCTACAGCTTCTTTTACAGTGAGCAGGTACCCAACAGACAGTTCCTAGCAACCTTGTTTGAGCTGTAGTATTAATGGCAGAGATGCTAACATAAAAAGTAATTAAAAAAAAAATCGATGATTAATGCTCCTGCTTTGGAGCTATTAGGTTAAACTGCAGCTGTTAGGACCTATTAAGGAGTCATGGATAAGCCCGTGAGGATACTGATTTCTGTTCCGCTAGATTCTAAAATCTTATTAGTGTTAGCTAAGCAGTGTCTTGTTATAAATTTCTAATATTTTCCTGAGTTTATTTTTGTTTGTTTCATTGGCCTTTACTCAAAGGAATAGATTGTTTCAAGCAATGGTCCCACCAATTATTCTCAGTGCAGTTCCAAATAGCTGACAGCTATTTGCTGCTGTAGCTAAGAATGTAGAAATGTAAATCCTTAGCAACACCCACAGTCAGTTAATTAACATGCAAATGACCTTAAGTCCACCCTCAAAAATGGATGTCAGATTAAGGATAGCATGGAAATTTCACTTTGAATGTTCAGGCTTAGAAAAATGCATCTTACTTCTATCCTCTGTTGCTTTGCTTTAGGTTAATGTAAATAAATAATAAAAAAACTCTTATTCTCCAGGACATTTGACTCTAATATAGACAATATGGAAGCACATTGTTCAGAAAACTACTCAGACATATAGTACCATAGAAAAATTTTTCTCTCTGACTATGGAATGCAAAATCCATAGATTTATGTTAGAGAAAGAAGAGCTCAGCATCACACAAGAAAAGAGATCTGACCTTTTTTCTGAGAAGAATATGTGTAGGCTGGTCGCCTGGTTTGCAAGGAAAATTTATCACAGACAGGGCTAAAGTGGAAGCTGGCTTTAATGTAAACATTTTTTATATAATAGAGAGCTAATCCTTTTCATATCTGTGTATTCATAATTTTATATGATAATTGCTATAGAAACATATAACTTCTGAACTCCACAAGGTTCTTGTTAAATATACTATTGTGCGTATTTTGACAAAACTTTATGCTTTCTTTTAAAACATGTCTTTTTCCCCAGTCCTCCCTCCAACAGAACAGTGATACAGCTGAACAACATGCAGTAAAAAACCTTTAAACTCCTTTTTATTTCAGGCAACCTGCTAGAATATTATCAAAGCAATAAGAAACTTTCTAAAAGAGAACAGACATACATATATGTACAAGACTTCAAAAAGAACTTCATTACTCTTTATCTTCCTTTAGAACTAAAACTTTGTTTACTCCATGACATCCCCAAACATATTTCAAAATACAGAAGTAGGAAGGTCAAACCATTTGTGTTGTTTTGGCTGGAGTAATTAATTTTCTTCACAGTGGTTAGTATGAGGTTATGTTTTGGATTTGTGCTGAACACAGGTGTGATAATATAGAGGAGCTTTTTTTATTGCTGAGCAGTGCTTACACAGAGCCAGGGTCTTTTCTGCTTTTCATGCTGCCATACTGCCAAGGAAATTGGAGGTGCCTGGGAACTTGGGAAGAAATGCAGCCAGGACAGCTGACTCTCCAAAGTAATGTTCCACACCATATGACATCTTACTCAGTACATAAAGCTGGGGGTAAGAAGGAAGAAGGGGAGGATTTCTGGAGTGATTTTGATTTCCCAAGTCACCATTACACATGGTGGGGCGCTGCTCTCCTGGAAATGGCTGAACACTTGCCTGCCCATGGCAAGCAGTGAATGAGTTTGCTTGCATGTACAGCTTTTGCTTTCCCTATTAAACTGTCTTCATCTCAACCCATGAGTTTTCTAGCTTTTACCCTTCTGATTCTTTCCCCCATCCCACTGACAAGGGAGTAAGGAAGCAGCTGTGTGGGACGTAGTCACTGGCTGGGGTTAAAATATGACACCACCAAAATATTTAAAAAATTATACCTGTGGAAAAATATGTAATATGAAACTTAAGTGAACATGAAGTAAAATCTTTTTACCAGTACAGTTTTTTAGACATGCGTAGAAATTATTTTGCATCTTTAGAGAAGTAAAACTTATTATGAGAACAAAAAACCAGAGGATAAGCAATAAAAAACTTTACTTTTTACACATGGCACTTTTAGTTCCTAAATCTTTAACATATTAACTAAGCAGAAAATAGAAATGAAGGAGTGGAATAATCACATGTTCTCTTTTACAGCAGAAACAATGACTATATGTATAGTACTTTTATTCATTACAGTGAAATGAAGGAGTATGAGGCTGCCATAACAGCAAATAAATTAAGGTATATAGTATGCCATTTCTAGAAAGCAGTTGCAGTCAGAGCAGCTAGTAAAAGAGTATCTTCATCAAATGTGTAGCATTACCTGGAGTTTTTTGATGGATATTCAAACTCATAGAAAGAGAAAACAGTAGAAAGAGACTATACAGAACCTATAACCAATGTGTCAGTGTTGCAAAGCAGTAACTATCACCTTTACTGTGTGAGAAAAAGCAGACATAAAGGCAGTTTTCATTTGCTCATAAATTCAGGAATATGTTTTGTACAACAATTATTTAAAGAACTAAAATTGGCTTCCTCTGTCATACACCTTGAGATGTGCTGATAGAAACTACTGTTATAAGAGGTAAGCATTGTAACTTTACAACTACAGATGAGAAGAATTACTGGATTTCAAGGTTTTCTAAGGTACATGAACTCATATGCCAGGTTATAAATGGCAACTGAAGCTCCAAAGATAGTTCAAGTATTTTTGTCATATACTTGAGAAAAGTTACCAGAAGACTCAAAATACCCAAGAAGCTTGAGTTCTGGGAGTAATTTCTGCAGAATCATGGTAAATTATGTTTCTACCATGCTTAGCAGATTTAACAGAAAAGGAGTCCTCCAGAACTGTGGCCCCTTACTGTTACGGTAACTATGAATGACTTATAACTATTAACAAATACAATTAGCACAGCTTAGTTCATGGAATGAAAAACGTTTACCTTTCAAGTTCCAGCAAGACCTAACAGTTAAGGGTATTACTATTTCTACTGTTTTTCTATGCTTAATAACCTTTAAGGTTTTCCCAAAAACCATTAAGGTTTTCTACAACATTTTTTCAACAGTCTTTAGATGTACAGAAATCATTAAGACTATCCCTGTTCTTAAAGAGTGCTTAAAGTACTCAATGTAGTTAAATGACAGGGTAATACCCAGGTTTTAGCCTGGGTAAATTTAGCACTAGATTATCAGGATTATTCAGACCTAATTTGTACCCATTCTTGCCGTTCTTCAGAATGACTATTTAATTCAGGCATATTAGTAAATATTAGGACATATTTAAAAGAATGTACATGACTTCAGAGGCTATAGATGTAATATGATTCTTCTGTTTTGCAAGATGTTTTCTTCACTTCTTGTCTTTGAAATCTATATATTTAAGTATGCATTGTACAAGAAATTAATAAATATTTTTTCTTATGAAGTTTCAGTTGCATCAATATTTGTACATTAAATACATTGTAACTAATACTTTTAATACAGTTCCACAGCTTAAAAAGAAATTATTACTGTAAACATTTCTTATTAAGTAATTTATTTGTATTTGATATTTTCATCTGATCCTTGTTGGACAGACCATTATTCCACTAGAAGATTATTCTCTTAAAAAAACACTGTCAAATGTCCAACAGTCTGCTATGAATCCAGGCAGTCGAGCCACCACGGACTGTAATCCTGTCAGACCTAACAAGCTAAGCAGATTCAGGTTGAGTTAATGGTAGAGTTGGAGACCTCTAAGGAACATTTCAGTATTACAGCAGGTTTTTTGGTGCTACTGACTCAGTGGGAGACTCTCCTATGTGAGTTAGAACTGAACTAATGCCCCAGCCAGGGAATTCTGAAAGACACTATAATTAGGATGCAGTAGGCTGGAGTGCTCAGAAATAGAGAATGGAAGACAATCTGGTCAATGTGATAGCAACCATCTTAACGTATGAAGTGGTGAAAAACAACTGGAAAAGGAAACAAAATGCTGATGCCAGCAGGAAAAGAAAGGAAAATATTAGTAAAGAATATAAAAGATATCTTATGATTGAATAGTAAAATATAAAAGCAATAGAAAGCCCATTAGATGTGATGAGCACAAGAACCTTTTACTGATGTATATAATGAATTTCCAAGAGCATATAAAGGAAAAAGAGCTGGCTAAAAAAAAAAAAAAAAAAAAAAAAAAAAAGAGAAAAAATTAATTCACAATCCGTTTTAGCTTATGTATTGCTCATATGTTAAAAATTGCCTTCAATAGAAGTAGCCTCTAGAGATCTTTACACAGTCATAAAAGAAGGAAGATTCTACTATAAAACTCTTAATATGCAATACAACTGTAAATATTTAAAAAAACCATCAAAGAATCTTAATTCTATGGAAAAGTTAATCTAATATTTCTAAGTATTAGGCAATCAGTAAAAAAATAAAATATTTTCATGAAAGTTTCTCTTTCACGTAGCAAAAAGTTTCATCTCTCTTCTTATAAATACTGTCTTGGAACAAAAGTAAAGGAATATGAATTCTGTATCACAAAATATGTTCTTAGTTTTATCAGCCAGGCAATATTTGTCCATCTGTAGCTATGTCTCAAAATCAATTCACTTCCCCTTTTTGTAACATGATCATCAAGCAGCTAAAGTTATCTTAAACAAAATATGATATTTTAGTTAAAAACTCAAAGTAAGCAGTGTTGACAAAAGGTTTCTGCGCAGGCCACCTGGATATGACTCTCCCTAGACCTTGACAAGCAAGGCATTGTGGAAAGTTCTGGGAAAACTCATAAGCAGGTGCAACTCTAAGATTGAGTTGATACATTAACAGATGAAGACAAGAAATGGGGTATAAAAAAAAATAAGTGATGTGATAGTCCCTGAAGGGCAGTAAGTCCAATCAGTAGATAGAGCCTCTATTAATGTTTTAGTTGAAGCCTTTTACATAAGAAAAAAAATCGGGATTTTCCCCATAAATTTGTAATACTGAATTCCACTGGTCAACTTTCTAATCTCTCAGACAATAAATAAAGTTGACAGAATACTTAGCAAGGGACTGGTTATATAAATTATTAAACATTTCATGATAATGTTCAGTGAAGAACATATGAGAAGCTAGAAGTGCCTTGAATATTTTAAGTATTAGTTCTCAATACAACTTCTCAATATGTACTGAAGTTGTAGGGAACATAATATTCTCAAAAAATTGCTATGGAATATTTTAAAAGTTTTATATAAATCCTGAAGAAATATGTTAGAACTTAATTTCCTGAAGACAGGAAAAAACTAGAAACAGCCCCCTTCTCAACCAATTATTAAATAGTAAAACAATATGACTCAGATTATTTTTCTGATTTTCGTGCTACTGGAGACTTGATAAATATGAGTCTCTTTGGGTATTCTTTTCCTTGATGTTTCCTCAGCTCATTATAGAAAATAGCCTTACATTTCAGTAATATTTTCACTTTTAAAAGTACAAGCATAAAACTTTTCCATGTATGAATGTAGCCACAGAATCATAAATAAACCATTATTCAGTTCAGCACAATGCATTTATAAATTGTGCATGATGACTCCCTGTTTTAGGTAAACCTAAGCATCATCCGAAGGCAGCAGTGTTGCTGCTGGCAAATGAGAAAAGGCTGTAGATGGAATGGAAAAGGGTTCTGTCATGGTTAACATTATATAATTGCATTCCACTGTTGACAGAGAATAAGGGAAAGAATTTAATGTTATAGCAACACTAAAAGTGAAACTGTAAGGTATTATATGAATAGCAAAATGTTAAAAATAATTCTGCTTTAAAAGGTTTGTTTAAGATTACACACCACATTTTCAAACTTAGTTGTCCAGCTAATCACATTTTCTTTGGACAATTCTATTATATCCACCAAACTTATTTATAAAATTCAATCTATTATTCTCCATAATCCATAATCTATAAACTCTATAATCTATAATATCTATAATCTATTATTCTCTATATTAGAACACTATTAGTTTAAGAAGATTTTTGCCAGGATTGATCAGTGATATTTTATTTTTTACTTTCACAGTTACAGAGAACAATTTTTCCCTTTTCTTCAAAGAACTCTTAAATCGGCAAATTAAATTACGAAATTCAGCCATTTTTCTCTTGTTTTCAGTCTTAATTTTCAGATTAAAGCCTGAAAAAAAATTTAATGTGAAATCAAACTCAGATTTAAATTATTAGGCAGAAGCAACTCTTAATGTGTGTGTGGCACACTGGTTCTTGTATGTACAGTTTATTTTAGATAGGCAGGTTGCTTTAAAATCATTTAACAGAGGTGTTTCCTAAACCCAGGTTCTTATGGACTGTCAGCTTTTATTTTATCTTTACTAATTGCAGGATATTTGCTATGAAAAATAATCCATGTCCCTCTGTATTATGGTGATAGGTACTCTGCAGACTAGAAAGCATTGCTTATTCAGGTACAAAGTATTAAATATGGACTTCATAACTGAGTATGGTGGCTTGCCAAGAGGTAGGGTTCACCAGAGCACTGCTTGTTCAAATGCATTTTTCTGTCTTTTTCTAACTTCTCCCTCTAGCACTTAGGTAGCTTGTGGGCATGTTGGTCAGACACAGAATGATCACCTAACAATCACAGAATTGCAGAATTAACTAGGTTGGAGAAGACCTCTGAGATCATCAATCCAACCTTTTTACTCAACTCCTCCTTGTCTACTAGACCATGACACTAAGTGCCACATCCAGTCTGTTCTTAAACAGCTCCAGGGACAGTGACTCTACCACCTCTCTGGGCAGCCCATTTCCATGTCCAATCACTCTCTCTGTAAAAGGCTTCTTCCTAATATCCAACCTAAACCTCCCCTGGCGCAGCTTAAGACTGTGTCCTCCTGTCCTATTGCTGGTTGCCTGGGAGAAGAGAGAGACCCCCACCTGGCTACAAACTCCTTTCAGGTAGTTGTAGAGAGTGATGAGGTCACTACTGAGCCTTCTCTTCTCCAGACTAAACAACTCCAGCTCCCACAGCCTCTCCTCATAGACGTGTGCTCCAGATCCTTCACCAGCCTGGTTGCTCTTCTCTGGACCTGCCCCAGCACCTCAGTATCCTTCCTGAACCGAGGGGCCCAGAACTGGACACAGCACTCCAGGTGCATCCTAACTAGTGCCGAGTACAGGGGAAGAATCACTTCCCTGATCCAGCTGGCCACACTCTTCCTGATCCGGGCCAGGTTGCCATTGGCCTTCTTGATCAACTGGACACGCTTCTGGATCATGTTCAGCTTCCTGTCAATCAGATCCCTCAGCTCGCTTTTTGCCTGGCCACTTCCAGCCACTCTGTCCCAAGCATGTAGTGCTGTGGGGGTTTGTTGTGGCCAAAGTGCAGGACCCAGCACTTGGCCTTATTGAACCTCATCCCATTGGGTTTGTCCCATCTATCCAGCCTGCCCAGGTCCCTCTGAAGAGCCCTCCTGCCTTCCAGCAGATTGACACTCCCCCGCAACATGGTGTCAACTGCAAATTTGGTAATGGTGGACTTGATCCCCTCATCCAGATCATCAATAAAGATATTAAACAGAACTGGGCCCAACACTGATCCCTGCAGGACACCACTAGTGACTGGCCACCAGCTGGATGCAAAACCATTCACCACCACTCTCTGGGCCCAGCCATCCACCCAGTTCTTAACCCAGCAGAGAGTGCAAGCCGTGGGCTGTCAGCTTTTCCAGGAGTATGCTATGGGCGACAGTCTCAAGGGCTTTGCTGAAGTCTAGGTATCCTACATCCACAACCACATGATCAGAAAAGCTGGCATATGGGACAAGAACAGCTCTGCTATGAATGGGGTTCTGAAAACTTAATATTCTCTGAAAACTCACAAGAATGTTTCCTTCTGAGTCATGGGTGGCTGAAAGTGCCCTTGGGAAAATACCAAAGGAATAAATATCATTTACCCGTGCTAAAAGGTATGAAACCCCACAAACAATATTTCCAGTAACTTAAAAAGAACAATTTGCATCATCATAAAAGTTACTTCTCAGACTCTGTGTAATACTTAATTAGACACTCGCATTCTCCAGTAAAAGTCTATGGATCATAAATGCTGGTTCTAAATATTAGTAAACATTTCAGCCATGGAAGATAGGTTACATCTCTAGCTAGTTATTCAGATGACTGCTGCAGGTAGCAGACTAAAAAACATGGAGAATTGGTAAAACTGGAAGTGACTTCTGTAGGTTATAAAAAATGCAAACTCTTCTTGCTTCATCATCTGTGGCAAACATAATTCATCCATGTGCATCGCTACTCAAGCTCACTTAATTTGCCTCAAACAGTAAAGGTATTCAAGACATTCACATGCTGCTGACAATGGATGAATGAAACACTTGTGCCATTATAAAGAGGAAGCTAAAGCCCCACAGTCGGCATGTCAAGACAGCACTAGGTGCTGATGAGTGAACATCAACTCTATAAAACTGTATAAAATCCTTCTTCTTGTATGAAAAAAGATTTATAGTAAGAATAACCTTGTCATTTCCTTGTGGAGTACGCTAGTCTCAAAAGGAAATCTGATCACCTACCAACTGTTCTGATCTGCAAATTTCTAAATCTCAGGATTAAGAACATATTTTCAAGGATGGTTGCAATCCACTCACATGGCTATTCAGTCTGTCTCTGTTGACTTAATTACTTTTCCTTGCCTTTGCCCAATTTGCGCGATCACTGTTCACTTCTGTGTAAACAGTGTTCATACACCTGTGCTGTAAGGAGGGCAGCTCCATCATTTAGTGACAAGCAGTTTCCTCTCTGGCTCTGAGTCTAAAACTAATCATATATGGTTCTTCTTCATGATTACTCATGGTAAAGAGTATTTATTTCAGAATTTATACTAATGTAAATCCCACCTTGTTTTGCATATGTCATTGTTCGTACTGCCTCATTAATTTAATGATAGTATTCATGTGAAAAATTAGTGCCAACATTTAAATCCCTTTCTCTCAGTAGGTTTAATTGCCAGTGAAGGAACCAAAGTTCTGTTGAATTTGAGTTTAAAAAGAAATACTTAGCATATCTGTGGGTCTTAAGTAGGTGGATTACCTTACTGCAGAGAATCTCTGAATTAGTAAGGAAGTTTATCCAGCAAATTCTGATGGAGTCTTCTGCCATACTGCAAAATCTTGCCCTGCTCAGGGCAAAGATCTATTCATGGGGAGTTTTTTCAGACCTTCTTTTTTATAAAATTGTTCTTTAAGAAGAATAGTTTTCCCTTCTTTGTTTCATGACAGAAGTTAGTCATTAACTCCTAATTCTCTTCACTCAGACCAGATTCACAGATTGAGGCAAAACAATTAGAAACAGAGTTAGGATTAATTTCTGGTTATGAAACTGTAGATTCCTGTAATGAAAACTGGTAAACTGTTAGCATGTTCTGTGCTGTATTTTGGCCTGGGCTCTCTAGCAGTCTCCCAGCCAATATCAAGACAGGGCTCATGACAGGACAGATATAATTCCCAAAGGCAACTTAGATACAGTCACCCCCTTTTGGTTGAGAAGAGAGTTTAGGTGTGCAAACACAAGCTGATTTGTACCAGAGGGTCTCAGTGTACGAAAACTTTCATTAATTAGAGTGGACAAAACCTGTGTGTCTAAACATTACAAGAGTTAAAAATATACATTATTAGGTACTGAAATTAATGGTTATTGATATACAGTGTTAATTACTGCTTACAGCTTCTTCCAGGCTTGGTGACAAAGACATGTAAATATCAGCTGGATCCTACAAATCTATTGGACCTGATGGGATTCATCTGAGAATCCTCAAGTTGCTGGCTGATGTCATTGCACCACCTGTCTCGATGATTTTTGAGTGGTCGTGGGAATACAGAGAGGTCCCAGATGACTGAAAACTGGCAAACATTGTTCCAATTTCCAAGAAAGACGAGAAGGAGGACTCTGGAAACTACAGGCTTGTGAGTCTCACTTCAGGGCCTGGTAAAGTTATGCAGAAGGTTATTCTCGGAGGTATTGAAAAACACCTGAAAGACAACCCAGTCATCAGTCACAGCCAGCAGAGCTTCATGAGAGGAAAGTCCTGCTTATCAAACCTGATTTCCTTTTATGACAAGGTAAGCAACCTAACTTATCAAGGCAAGCCAATTGATGTAATCTTCTTGGATTTTAACAAAGCTTTTGATACTGTCTCTCACAGGATCCTTCTGGAAAAAATGTCAAGCACACAGATAGATAAACACATCATGTAGTAGGTGAGCCATTGCCTCATGGGTCAAGCACAGAGTGTAATAGTGAATGGGGTAACATAAGACTGGTGACCTGTCACTAGTGGGGTTCCGCAGGGCTCCATCTTGAGTCCTGTGCTCTTCAACATCTTCATAAATTACTTGAACACAGGACTGGAAGGAACAATAAGCAGGTCTGCAGATGACACAAAACTGGGAGAAGCTGTTGACTCCCTCAAAGACAGAGAGGCCCTGCAGAGAGACCTCAACAAGTTAAAGGACTGGGAAATCACCAATCATATGAAGTTCAACAAGGGCCAGTGATGGATTCTGCATCTGGGATGGAGCAACTCTGGATGTTTGTACAGACTGGGGAATGAGATGCTGGAAAGCAGTGCCATGGAAAGGGACTTGGGGGTCCTGGTCAAAGGCCGGTTTAATCTGAGTTAGCAGTGCCCTGGCAGCCAGGAGGGCCAACCATGTCCTGGGGGGGCATCAGGTAAAGCATCGCCAGCTGGTCAAGGGAGGGGATTGTCCCTCTCTGCTCTGCACTGGGGCACCCTCACCTTGAATACTGTGTTCAGTTTTGGGCATCAAAATATAAAAAAGATATTAAGCTATTAGAGAGAATTCAAAGGAGGGCAATGGAGATGGTGAAAGGCCTTGAGGGGAAGGAGGAATGTCTGAGGTCACTTGGTCTGCTCAGCCTGGAGAAGAGGAAACTAAGGGAAGACCTCATTGCAGTCTATAACTACCATATGAGGAGTGGCTGAGGTCACTTGGTCTGTTCGGAGGGGAGAAGAGGAGACTGAGGGAAGACATAGTCAGTCATCTACAACTGCCTCATGAGGGGAAGAGGAGGGGCAGGCACTGATCTCTTTTCTGGGGTGACCAATGACAGGACCTGAGGGAATGAAATGACCTGAAATTGTGTCAAGGGAGGTTTAGGCTGGGTATTAGAAAAAGGTTTTTCACTCAGAGGGTGGTTGGATGCTGGAATAAGCTCCCCAGGGAAGTGGTCACAGCACAAAGCTTGCCAGAGTCCAAGAAGCATTTGGACGAGATTCTCAGGCACATGGTATGACTCTTAGGAATTGGTGCAGTGCCAGGAGTTGGACTCAATGATCCCTATGTATCTCTTCCAACTCAGTATATTCTCTGATTCCGTGACTCTGTATAAAAAAAATTTTAGGATCCTTAGATGAATTAATAGGGCTACACAAATGAACAGGTCATCCCAGAAGTGCTGAACTAGTCCCTATCTTCTCTGTTCTCCTTGGACATGAACCTGTACTTGATTTTCGCAATGACCTGGGCTTTTTATAGGAGACTTTATTTTGCATTCATACTCCTCATGCACTCATTCAACAGTAAGGAATAATTTATCCCTTATAAAATGTATTAATTAATCCAATATGCTATATAGTTCTTATTGTTCAACAACTACATAGAATGAGGCAAATCTTCATAACTTTTGGAGGGAGTATGATGCTATAAAGAACTAATACAAGCTAAAACTGACCTCATGAACTGAAAACCTGCTTCTCTCCAGGACTCTGTACCTTCAGTATTAAAACATTAACTTCACAGTAGATTTCAGCTTTTTGTTTCTAAAGATGCTCATTCATAGACCAAGGCCTCTTAGCCAAGTTACCTGACATTTGGAATCCTAGCAGAATTAGAGACTCAGATGGTAGCATCAAAACTAGGCAGTTTTAATGGTCAGACACACGACTTAGATTGCTCACACTGCAAACATTTCTTTAAAAGTCCAATGCATAACTCAGATTAGTTGAGGAAAGGTTTAATCTACTCAGCTGGCCTCCATGGGACTACTATTTCACACTAACAATGACCATGGCAACAATACAAAAGCTGTATTTTCACAGAGATAGTAACTCTTGAACCGCCTATTGCATTTTCCAGATACAAGCACATTCTTTTTTATATTAGTCATGACAGGGGTTTTTTTGGTGTTCTTTTTCTTAAGCTAATATGTTTATTGCTTTCAAACTGACATGTCTGAGTTTATAGCTGTATTTCCAGGCTATTTCAGCAGTGAAATGATTTGACCATTTTTCTATGGATAAACTCTTATGTAAGATTTAAGTTTCACAGAGCACCTCAGTACTTAATTCATAAACACCTTTAATATAAATATTCTGAGGATGCTCCAATATGACTTTTTTTCCAGTTATATCAGATATAATTGAACATCTTAACACTTTAACTATCTACTTACAACTACTGGTTATTCCTTATTAGTCAAAATCACAATCAATCTTTCTTTTTTCTTTTTTTTAAGGAATTTAGTGAACACAAAATGATCACCTGGTCTTCTGATTCCTTTGAGGTCATTGATTAATACATGTCATTTCAGAAAAGATGTATTTTAAATATTTCATTTATTAAAAAAAAAAAATCACTGTTCTGGGAGAAGAAGCTGATAACATATTATAGATTTTGAAAGCATTGGAATGGTTTGTGTTTTCTCTCTACAGTAACCATGGAAAATGTACCTGGGAAGAGAGTATTAAGAAATAAAATACAGATATTTTTGTCATACATAAAATAAGGTGAATTAATCTTTTCATAAAGCCTTATCACTGAGAAGTCACTTTAAAGCATTTTAGGCAGAGAAACGATTAGAATGTTTTATGGAAGCCTTCTCTACCAGTCAAAGCAAACAATCTATGACTTATAAATGCTTGCTGCTGCAGTGTGCTAGGAAAAGGCTTTGTTGACATGTGATCTTTGCTTTCTTTATTCAACACAAATATCTTATATCCAACCATATTTGACATTTAAAGCATTAAACATAATACTGAATATAAATCAGGGCACTGGAGCCAAAACTTAGTCTCATGGGAACCACCTTAAAGGGAATATTTTAATACGAAAAAATATTTCAGTCCTAAGATAAAATCAAAACTTGAGCAGATGCCAGAAATATTATTAAGATTTAGAATATGTTAACACAGTATTCAGACAGATATCTCCGGCAGACTTTGATTCCTGGAAGAAGCAAAACAATGTGTTTGGTCTCTGCACAGACTAAACCAGGACCCAAGCTGTGTTCATTAACTTTATAGAGAATGTTAATAATAGTGAAACTATGAATCCATGTTTGCTCCTAAAATTTGGATTTTCTTCTCTCATTGGTTAGCTAGATCATTTCATCTGGTTAAACTTAGAACAATCGCTCTTAAATCACAGTTCATTTTGAAGTTGGCTGCTTCTGTTTCAAACCTATAGCGCCAAGGACTCACCTAAGGAGAAACCACTCTGTTTTTGCCATTATGTTAGCTAGTGGAATAAAAGTTATTACTTCAAAATGAAGAACTTGACTACCATAACACAATTCTCAATTCTACTAGTGCTTTCCTCAGAAAATGTATAAATATGGAGAATACAGAGAGTGAATATCACTACATGCAAGTCTACTCCCAGATCTGATCTCAGGAATGATTGTTTGATTTAGCTGTTAAGAGATATCCTGTGATAAATAAATGTAATTTGAATAAGCAATATGATTCACTAATATTCAGCAAGATACTGGTATTATGGTACTAAGCTTTATTCCTGTACTGCCTTTACCTTTACACAATATTGGATATAGCAATTTTCTAAGTCTTAGTTTTTCTTGTGTTTTTAATATGCAGCACTATTATGAAATGACAGCCTCACAGTCTTGTTGGTTTATCAAGCTGTTTATGTGCAATTCAATTTTAACGGTATTTTTTATCATATTAAAACAAGAGTCATCGACGACACTAAGAATGTTTTCACATTATGCTTTGTTTTAATCAGGATTCTGTGAAGCTCACCAGCATGATTATGTTTCCCTAATCAGAGGTCCAGAAACATCAAGTTGTTTTGCTCTTAGCATTTATCCTTGCTAGTTATTCCCTACAGAAATATTAATTCACAATAGATGCTTTATTAATGACCTCTTAACTTGGTGATAAAAATATAGCACTGTGCTCTGAGCATTTTTATTCTATGAAAAAAAAACCTGCTAAATTATGATAACAGAAATATTGTGATATTATGGTGCCTTTATAGAACACTCAATACATTTATTACACATATATCCCCATAATATTGTAAAGTCAACAAGTATATGTTTATATCATTTATTTCTTACAAAGATTCTTCTATATTTCATATTTATTCATGCTTGGATGAACCTCTTCACTCAGCTAGTTTATTAAAAT
This sequence comes from Lophotriccus pileatus, assembly GCA_035583135.1. NCBI lineage: Eukaryota > Metazoa > Chordata > Aves > Passeriformes > Tyrannidae > Lophotriccus > Lophotriccus pileatus. The sequence goes on from JAWWES010000001.1 coordinate 34,636,894, forward strand.
TACAGGTGAGTGAAACCATAAATTTCAACATGGCTTCATTCTGAACAGTCTGTGAAGCAGTAGATTGGAAGCATAAAATAAAGTGAGCAGAATCATGTCATGTTCTACTGGGAGACATATTTTACCCTTCAGCAGCATATTAAAAACGCATGTTTTAGAAATTGAGGCAAGGCATAGAGTACCTTCTTCCCATGAGATATATTTCTCTGCCTAGAGCAGAATTTTCCTCTTGGCAGTGTGTTTCAGAACTGGCAAGTTCAACAGTTTAATCTCTTTAGCATTTGCATTACATTTTCCAATTCAGAAAAAAAAAAAAAAAAAAAAACCAACAAATACAAAAAAATCCAAACAAACCGGGCTACCTGAAAAAGTAATTAGGAAACGGCGAATGCTTACTTTCTAAATGCCTATGATGCGTGTGAGATTGATTTAAAATAAATACTTGTGTGTGTGTGTGTGTGTATTAAATGATTGTCTGATTTGCACAGGAGTGCAGATACCAGTGTCAGAAGCCACTATGAGAAGTAGTATTTTATGTTATCTAAGTTCCCTGAAAGTTAGCCTGGGTGCTCCCTGGGTGCTGCTGACCAATTAATGTATTCTCTGTAGTGTGCCAGCTTACCTGGAGTATTAAAATAGGTTGATTGTAAAACCAGTGAATGCTGTGGGCTGGAAGGGAGCTTAAAGATCATCTGGTTCCAACCCCCTGCTGTGGGGAGTGACACCTGCCACTTGACCAGGTTCCTCAGAGCCCCATCCAGGCTGGCCTTAAACACTTCCATGGATGGAGCATCCACAGCTTCTCTGAACAACCTGTTCCAATGCCTCACCACCCTTAAGTAAAATTTTTTTTTCCTATTATGGAATATAAACCTTTCAGTTTGAAGCCCTTCCCCCTTGTCTTGTCACTGCATGCTCTTGTGCATATAATAATTATAGCTAACTACATTTCTACATGCAAGTACAAATTGATTTCTCGTAACTAAACATCAGCTACACATAGAATTGTGTAGCTGTTCATACAACACACAACAAATCCCAAAGGATGTACTCAAAGAATGAGGAAATTGATTCCCAAAAAGTGCTTTTTTCTTCGGGGTTTAAGGATGCACAAAGGGTAATCAGGAGACTGCTTCCAGTGTAGCCGTGAACTCCTGGAAACTTGTGAGTTTATGTGTGATGCCCTCCATGTGCTTCTTTATCTATGTGTGACAGAAAGATATACATTCATTTGAGCCATCCAAGTGTTCACTTCTGATCTGCAGCTCCCACTGCGGCCTATTGTAAGACTGGGAGGATAAACTGCTTAGTGTCAAGCAGAAAAAAACAAAACCACAAACCAAAACAAAAACAAATAAACAAACCCCAAACAAACAAAACCCCCCAAACAAACAAAAAAACCCTCATACATCTCTTGCTAGTTACCAGAAGCATTTTAATGTATAAATACAAGTGGTGATATGAGTTTGGAAAGAATGCTTCCGTTTCCATGTGAAAAGCATTTAAGTTATTTCTATTTGTTAGATACCTTACATTATAAGTAGAAGATTGATGAAATTTTGCATGATTTAAGTGGATGTGTGTGCATCATTACCATAAGGTCAGGAATTGTTCTTAAAACATGAAATTCCATTGGTTCCCCAACAGTGAAAGTACCACATGAGAAATAAAAATGTGATCTATATCCATAAAATAAGTTTTGTGCTGTTTCCCTGACTGTGGTTGCATTTCATCCCTTCTGAGCAAGCATACATCTGTTTCAGAAGGAGCCAATATTTTTTGTCTTTGTGCAATGCAAAAAGGTTACGCTTCTGCAGAGGCAGCATTAATTTCTGTTTTGAGAATATTTGTAAAAAATTCAGAAAGTATTATTTTAGCAGCATGGTATTTACTGGATTAAACAGCATTCCTATGACCTTAGTAATGGAGTTTGGTTCGAACATTCAGAGAAGACTTGTGGGAAGAAAAATAAAATCTCGGTAGTTCCCAAAAAGTATGATGTGGTGCTATTCCACATCTAATTACTATCTCATTGATATGGAGACATGCCTTTAGATCTTTCAGACACAAATCCATTAAGAATGTGCTTGCTTTATGGTTCAAAATTCTACAGCATACTGCATTAAAGAAAATTTAATACTAATCTGACAACTCAATTTTTTTCTTAATTTAAACCACACACATAATCAAATATCTGAAAGTTACTTACTGTGTCTGTTGTCTTTGTGTGTAATATTAAATAGAATCAGTTTTTTGTTCCTCAGAACAGTATACAAGCAGATAGTCGTTTGTAATCAACTCTTTTGAAATCCCATCTATGCACAAAACACTACAAATTGACAGTACATAATAGTCATCTCACAGAAGTCTGCATAGCTTCAAAAAGGCAGTTTCTGTGTTGATAGGAAGGCTTAAGAGATTTTCATTCCAGTCTTGAAAGTGTGAAAAGTAACTTCTTCAAATAAGATTCAGATAATCATCTTGTGGGCATAATAGACTTAAGTCTCATTTATTCCTGTGTATTGCATTGTAGAAACCTCTTATTTGAGATTCAGTGATAAGGAATAACTGTCTAATGGTTGATCACTGAATTTTGGTTCCCTAGAACTTAAAACATCAAAAGTACTTAGATAATTTTTCATTTGTTTTGTCCTTTATTTTCAGTTGTGAAGTCTTCCAGAGCGTTAGAGAAGCTTTTGCGGTGTCTTTAACAACCGGATCTTGTATTAGGAGTTCTAAGACACCTTATCTGAGAAATAGTGAAAGATTTGTGAGCATACACCTTTTATTTTATTTATATATGCTCTACTTTTCTCACATCAGAGATTCTACACTTAAAAAATTTTGGAAGCAGTGTTCTACAGTGAACAGACATAACACAGGAGAGCGTACTGCTGCTCTGGACTTTATGTATGCATGTGTTCTGACATGATGGATGTATTTTCTGCTTGAGAGCAGATGGATTTATATCCTCTTTTCCTTTTTTTTTTTTTTTTTTTTTTTTTTATAAAGGTAAATTCTGGGCAAAGATTTCCTCTGCCAAAAGCCACCCTGAATTTCAACCAGTAAAAGTTGTCTCATCTCTTCCCAGGTTAATTGGACTTACACATATCTGCAGCCATTTAAAATGGCAGGGTTTCCCCATAAAACTGGAAACTGTGAAAAAACAGAATGTTTCAATTCCTTCACAAAACTCAGAATCTTTTGATTTGTTTGCCAGTTTGTTTGGTGAGGAGCCTTTCATTCTTCTGTCTGCAAATCAGGGCACTGTTCATGCAGAACTGCTAAACATGGGTTTGCAAAAAAGCTTGAAACTAAACCAGTTCTTAATAAATCTGATTGAGAGTGGGGAGAAGATTTTCAAGATTCAAACTCCAAGCTAGTGGAGTTGTGTGGGTGGCACCTGTTGCACCAGAATGTTTTGGCTTCTTGTCAGAGGCAAAGGGTATTTTGGACTCGCTCAACTTCCTTGGGACAGACAGGGAGTCCTTGAAATTTAAATGAATTCCGAGGACTCATTGAGAGTCAAGGCAGGTAGCTCTGTTTCATATCTGGAAATATCAAAATGGGAAATAATTAAGCAAATCCTTTCTTTAGGAGGCTTAGCAGAGGTTTAAAATACAAATGTAAATCCCTGTAAAGCTGAGTCAAAAGCCTGCAGAGAAACTGTCCTGTTTTACTGAATATGCTCAGATTTGATGGGCAGAACATCTTAAAATGTCCCATCTCATGGAGAAGCAGAACAACTGGCTTTTTCGTAGAGAACACTTTTCTCCCCATCTGTGACTGATGTTGCTAACATTTTTTAAATGCTGGGTTTTCCCAGGAGGTAGAAGAGATTAAACAGCACCCGCTTCTAATAATCCACCTGAGTGCTTGCTTCTAAAGCACAGCCTGAATTTGAGTAGATGCTTCATTAAGGCTTGCCACCTCCTTTGATATCAGGCTTTAGCATAGGCTTGCTGTATGATTGTTGGAATTCATTTAAGGCAGAATTTTTAAATGTAATTCTCTAAGTAACCTAGGTGCCTGCAATATCTAGAAAATATTACAATTTTTTAAGCAGTTTTCAAAAGTCTGCTTTCAGATCCTGCTAAGGAGACTGGAAATTTTGTTACTGAGTTCAATAAGATATGGGTTAAATATAAATAATGCATTGATGCTTTCCCATTTAAATTTTTCCTTGCCTTTGACCTAGCTGCAGAGAGTAAAACCTCTTTGACACAATCTGTAAGCCATTCTGTAGAGCACTGCTTTGTCATAACCTGCAGTGATGCGTGTATTATAATGACCTTTTTCATCCTTCCTGCAGCTGAGACAGAATTGAAATACAACACAATCTGTGAATAATTAAACATAAATGCTATGATGAAATCTAAGACATTTAAAAAAAATTAAACAGCTCCCTAGATGACAAAAACTGCTCAAATAATTCATGTGTCTATATGCAGTACAGTAATGCTGTGACCCAGAGCAATTTGCAAACAAAGTCGAGGGATTACAGGAATAATAGTTGGAAAAGAACAAAAACTTAATATGCCATCCAGAAGGACCTTGAGAGCCTTGAGAGGTGGACCCGTGTAAACCTCATGAAATTCAACAAGGCCAAGTACAAGGTCCTGCACATGGATCAGGGCAATCCCAAGCACAGATACAGGCTGGGTGAAGAATTGATTGATAGCAGTCCTGAGGAGAAGAACTTGGGAGTGTTGGTGGATAAGAAGCTCAGCATGACCTGTCAGTGTGAGCTGGCAGCCCAGAAAGCCAACCATGTCCTGGACTGCATCCAAAGCAGCATGACCATCAGGTCAAGGGAGGTGATTCTGTCCCTCTACACTGTTCTCATGAGACCCCCATCTGGAACACTGTGTCCAGTGTCCCCCTGGTCTGGGGCCCTCAACACATAAAAGATGTAGACCTGTTAGAGCAAGTCTAGAGGAGGCCATGGAGACAATCAGAGGGCTGGAACACTTCTATGAAGACAGGCTGAGGGAGCTGGGGTTGTTCAGCCAGGAGAAGATAAAGTTCCAGGGAGACTTAGAGCAGCCTACCAGTAAATAAAGGGGCTACAAGAGAGCTGGAAAAGGACTTTTCACAAGAGCATGTAGTGATTGGACAAGAAATAATGGCTTTAAACTGAAAGAGGGCAGGCTGAGTTTAGATATTAGGAAGAAATTCTTTACTATGAGGGTGCTGACGTATTGGAACATGTTGCTCGAAGAAGGGGTAGATGCCCATTCCTGGAAGTGTTCAAGTCCAGGTAGGATGGAGGTTTGAGCAGCCTGCTCTAGTGGATGGCATTGTTACCTGTGGCAGGGGAGTGGCAATGAGGTGATCTTTAAGGTCCCTTCCAACCAAAATGGTTATATGAGTCTATAAATATAGATCGATACTTAAAAGTTGCAGTATAGTAGAATGTTCAACTTAGTGGATGTTTTCATGGAGTGTTTGAGCTTCCAATTCCAGCTTTTTGTCCTTTTTCCTTCTTTTCTCCTGGAGGTGACTAACACAACTAAATCTGGTTTTGTGCATGGTGAGGGGAAATTCTGAGCACCTGTTTCAGCAACAGAAAGACCTTACATTACAAGTGGCTTGGTTATTGGTTCTGGGAAATAATGATGACCTTTACTTTCTTCCTCTACATTTTGCCCATGTGATTACTCTCACTTGATCAGTATTGCCAAATTCATTCAAGGTGCTCTTATATGTCTCAGATGTTGTTATTTTAATAATAAGGGTATTTGAAATGTGTAAATGCATAATTGTTTATCGTAATGATTCTGAAACTTGAATCTAAGAGCTTCAGGCTTTTCTGGAGCTGACATCTGAATACTTATTAAGAGCAAAAGAAAAAAGTGCTGATTTTGTTAGGTAACTATAAAAGTTTTAAGAATAAATTGTGGCAATGGTAGAAAAGGTCATAACACAGCTAACAAGGGTATGATCTGGTTATGCCCTTTTTTTCATTCAATTTTCTGCAAGCGTTTTCAAGTAAAAGCAGCCATCCAGCATACTGGTCATATTTGTTTCTGATGCTGTGAAGTTACTGGGACTAAATCACACATGCAATGGGAGATGTGTGCAAAAGGATACACATGACTGCACCTTTTGTGAAGTATTGTTATAGTGATGTAAACAATGGATTTCTCTGATCACTGATAATGAAATAAATTGGATTGAATCACAACACTTTTTTTGGGAGCAATAAGTAGTGGAAAAAACCCACTTAGTTTTACATCAAGAAGTTTAATTTTGATTATGATAAATTTCAATGTTCTTAATTGCAAAGCAATGAATTTCAAATCCTTAAAAAATAAAATTAAAGATTTAGCCTTTGCAATTTTTTTTCTTTTTATCAGAAAGGTTTACAAAATGAAGGTGTAACTTTTGGTGTGTAATTCAGAAGAATTACAGAATCCAAAGAAAATGGAGCAGTAACATGTAAAGAGCGCAGACTGAAAAACAGCAAACACATTATGAACTCTGTGTGTGCTGGTTGAATAAGTGCTAAGAATTTCTGTCAGCCAGAAGGTAGTAGCAGAATTCTCCTGTAACAGCTCTGAATTGTGTTCCAGAAGGCATTCTCAATACAAAGTGATTTGGAAATGCAGTTCAGAAAACATATTTTTTTTTAGTAGCAGGAACAAATAGCATTGACATTTTTTTCATTTGGCAGCATCTTTGAGTAGAAAAGTGTCTGCACTTATGCCTGAGATGTCATGCATTGGGAATGCATGTGGGATCTGTTACTTGGGTTTTGTCTCTGTTTTTTTTGCAATTGTAATTATGTTTTTTACAGACTGTTTAATGCCAAAGGAAGTCATTTATGGGCTGAAACGACAAGAGATTTATTTTTCTCATAGTATCGCAAGACTGGAAGATGTCAGTACCATGAGAAACCCAGATAACACATTATTTCTATCCAGAGGAACTCTGTCATTCTTTCACAGATATGAACACAAATGCATAGAGTGATATCCATCGGCTGGGACTGATGCAGCACCCCAGTCATATTCTTAACAAGTGTAACAACTTGAAGATTAGAAGGGATAGGTTTTATTACTTTGTTTTACTATTTTGTCATGGAATTGTGATATTTGTGTGACCCTCTGTGCACATAACCATTCCTATTTCAGCAGAGACACTCTTCAGCACTGTGAGAAAGTTGTGAGAAATTCAGTGTCTGGAGCACAGTCTCTGTCCCTCATTATTTCTTAACCATTATGTCACGGCTCTCATGATACTCAGTACTCCTCTGCAGACTTCTTTAAGAAATTGTTCTGTATCTTAGAGATCGTTTCTATGGTAACTATGATTGTGATTTTTGTTTTGAGGTTTTATTTTGTTGGTTTTTGGTTTTTTTTTTTAACTTAGCGGATAGTTTGGAAACAGAGGGAGCAGGGCTTTAGAATGACATTAGGAAGAGTCACTGCAATAAAATAAGCTTGAAAAATAAAGCATTCTGTGCTTGATCTAGCTACCAGTAAACTGAAACAGCAGTTAAAGAGAGCATCAGTCTTGCCTGGCTTAGAAGCAAGCAGACTGGAGGTGCCGGAGATACATAGGAAAGCAAAAAAAAAAAAAGAGAAGAGGCACAGAGCAAGCTCTGCCACTCTTACAATTTTGCACCTGACAGTCTTTTTTAAATTACCTTTTTACAGTGACTGCAGTTTGCATTCTGCTCTTGTTGAAGTTCTGACAGAGAAAAGCATTTACCCAAGATTACAGCAACATGCTATTATTTCATATGTGATCCTCTCCCCATTTTTGGTTCTTCACCGTATACATATAAAATTGTTTGGGTGTATAGGGCAGTATGTATGGAATTTCTAGTGGAGCCACAGCAATCACAATGATGAAGATACTGAATAATCTCATTTAGAACACAACAAAAGATTGCAGGAAATACAAATTATGAGTAGATATAAATATAAATATTGATACATATATATAATATAGATATTAAAATACAGATATACAAAATATGGTAAAGGTCCAGTGTATATGTACTGTGTGAAAAATATTCCAAGATACTGAGATAATCACAAAGATTAGACATCCATTTTGCACATACACAGAGAAAGCATATTCACAGGAAAAGTTTCTTTTATGCAAAGATGTATGTGTTGCAAAGATGCCAAAGGTAACACTGTAGATTATATTACAACACCTGGGCATTTGAAAAGCCCCGTAGTAGTTTTGCCAGCAGCCCTGTTTTCTGTTGAGACAGAAACTAGGAGAAGGTTAACCCAAAATGGGCTTACTCAGTGAAAATACAAATATTTATGTAATAAATAGTAAATGTTCTAAGGTTGTATTGAGATCATTGCTGTAATGCTTACCAGTTCTCTGTCTGTATTTAACCGTTTTTTCTCAAAATAAGGAGACAAATGTTTATTTTGGGGAATCAAAATAATAATATGAAATCAGAGACCTGATGAAGAAAAAGATGCTCTTAGTGGAGTGCTCTGATATTTTGTCAGTACTGTTAAAGAAATATGTTATCCTTCTGTTTTGTTGCAAAATGGGGGGGAAAGCACCACGTTACTAAAAAATGCTTTTCAGATATAGAGTTCAGTTCAGCACAATTCTGACATGCACAGTGACTGCAATTTCAAATATACAGGGTACAAAAGTGTAATTCTAGATAGGCACAAGCAAATCTTTTAGAAATAATATATGATTTCTTTATCTTCAAGCCTGTGAGAAGTCCTAATGAAACCCAAAGATCTTCCAATTTACTTTAAATTGGTACTTGACATCTCCTTTGAGATTACTGAATGTTATTTTATCTTCATGTAATGTTGAATGACTATTTGCTGAAAAATTGAGGTTCTTTTAAGGTGCCTGATGTTGGACACCAAATTAATTGGGTTATTTGAACTCTATTAGTCATCTGAAACAGCTTGGTCTCTATTTCTTGCTCTTACTGACTTATTAATATGGTTGTGGCAGGAGAGGAAGAGGGCAAAGAAGAAAATGTCAATGCAGTTATTTTCAGGTAACGTTTCCATTGGGAGTGCAGTGACCACTGCAATATTTGCAAAGAGGCTGAATTGCACAAACCTTCTGGAGAGTTACTCTCCTAGAACTAAAGTGAAAACCCTATTGTAGTAAAAAGCGGAAAAGACCACATTTGGTAAAGTGCCCTTTGAAATTTTCCATAGCTGGCAATGAGAGACTAAGTGAGGAATGAGGAGACCCAACCAGCACTTGTCTTCCACACTGCTTATATTTCCCTTTATCCTGTTGCACTGATGGAAGTGAAATCCACAGCCTGTACCTATTAAACTGTGAATAAATGGATGTGTCAGTCAGTGTGAAATTTTAAAAAGGAGGAAAACTCTACAATTGATCATATGTAGCCAGTATGAGAAACTTAAGCACTGAAACTGCTGACACTGATCTTGTTGTCAGGCATGAGTAATTAGAAGTAGGACCAGCAAAATCAGGGTACTTGTAATTTCAGCTGCCAAGCTGGTCTCAGAATTCTCCAAAGCAGGATACAAATATTCTTGTGACCAGCTGTTTAAGCCTAAATCCATAATAAAAATAATGAGTTATTTCACAAAGTATGTGAGCAGGCAATTAGTTATTAGAGACCTAAAAAAACCCAAAAATCGATGATTTTTGTGCAAGCGAAACTGGAGATTCTCGTCTTCAGACTTTGGTGATTGCAGAACAGATCCCAGTGGGTGCAAGTGCATTGCATGCTGAACTTGTACTGTCAGTAATAGACCACAGAAGCTTTGGAACGGGTCTTATGATTGGACAACAGCTGGAAAACAAGTGATGTGGTTGCCAGGTCTGCCTTAAATGGTCGCAGCACCATCGAGCAAGCCCTCAACAGGAACAGTGTGCTGCGGTAATGCATCGGAGCAATGGGCACATGTAAACTACATGGTGTAGTTAGAGCACACCACCACCTGCCAGAGGATGGGTTGTTGGTCTAGAAAGGCTGACACACTTAATGTAAAAAGTGTGACATTACATGATAGTCGATTGACAAAAGATTTTCTTAATTTTATTTGTTGAAATTGTCTGTTTTGGTTTTCTTTTCCCCCAGACTGTTGCTCAGTTATCTACACTTGTTGGCAGTTTCCTTTCCATGTCATTTGCTTTTATTACAGTGTGCCATAATCCCTGCTTAACATGCCCATAGAAAACTGTAGCAGCAAGCAAAATATTTATCTGCATGCTACAGCCTGTTTCTGAGCCTAAGGTGATGAGATGTGTATTTTCCTTACAATTTTCTAGTAATCTGTGTTACTATTTCATGTTGGAAAAACAATCTCATCAGTAAGAACTGTGAGATTTCCCTGTTTTCACAGTTGTGTGAATGCCATCCTTCCTGAAGTAATAATCACTTGTTAACCTTACATTTGTTGCTCTTTCAGATTTCACAGCCAGAACTGACATTGCTGACAGCTTGATAAACTGTTTGCCACTTACCGTGGCTTTGCCTCTTCCAGGAACATTGTTTCCTGTGTATATTCATTTTGAAGAACCACCCTGATTTTAATTTGAATCTTCTGCACAAATTAAGCAGCCTTTGCTGCTGCAAAATTACCAGGGATAAAAAATGTGAAATCCTGCCTCAAGAAAACTTTGCCTATAGTAAAAGAACAGTTTGTGTGGAATATTAGTTCTATGGCACTAATAATATGGGTGCCCTAGTTTCACTTGTGTCTTGGCAGTAAGATGTTACAGTTGAAGATATAGTTTGCAGGTTATGTCTTGCATTTCATTTCATGGTCTGCTTTGATAATTTTCTGTTTGCTTTTTAGATAATTTGTTGGCGAATTCGCCGACAGGTGGTGCTCCTGCTCTAAATCCTCTGTGTTCAGTCTTGATTTGAGAATGGAATGCTGGCACTTGTATTTCAACATCCCAGTGATTTCTCGGGCTCTAGAGGAAAATAGTGTGAAATATTACTGAGGTATAATCTCTCCCATGTATTCCTGGTAAGATAATTGCAATAATGAATCAGGATCTTTTATTATAACAATATTATTATGCTTGTATATAACATCTCTCAAAACAATTGGACTGATCCCATATGAGAAAGATCTTGGACTATCTGACTCTTCTTGCCATAGTCTCTAGTAGTATACAATGAATGTGTTCTTAGTATGCGCTGAAGTAAGTAATTATAATGCTAGGAAACAGAGAGACATTAAGAATTACTTGTCTGAGTCATGTGGGAAGTCTTTATCAAGGCAAGGAATTAAATCCAGCTAACCTGTCACACCTAATTTACTTGCTGTTGGTCAGGTGCTCCTTCCTTAGGAAATAATTTGGGAAAGGATGTCTGTCCTGTCTGGCAATGATGGAAACATCACTGTAACATCAGAACAAGCAGGAATGCAGTTATGCCGCCTCTGTCCTCTTTTCCAGAAGCAATGAGGCATAGCTATTTTATTACGTTTGTTGTCATTAGTCAGGGCTACTGCTTGTTTGTCTGAGACTACTAATAAACACAATGTGATTCATGCAGAACTGCTCAAGGGATGGCTTGACTCCAAAAGCACAGTTTAGCCTTTATTTGGCAGTTGTTTGCTTAATGCAGAAAAATGTGCATGAAAGCTATGAAAAATGAATCTGTGCTGTAACACACAGCTTGTAAAATCCAGTTGATTTATCCTGCAGAAGATATAGCAGTATAAAAAAATAATGAACACAATGCCTGCCTTCATTTTCTTTTATTTTTTGGTTATGCTGTCATCTTCCATATAATTGCAACAGATTCTGGCCTACATGGAGTCATCATGACTAATAAAATGCCTTTAAAATCAAAGATGATCTGTGATGTGGAGCTTTGAAAAGGGCATTTTTTTTCATCTAATTGTAACATATGTGGAATTTTCTTTTCCTTGTATGATTACTCTGATTTAATCATGAACCATAAGGGAGAGATGCAGTGGAATGGAATAGCAGAGCACTTGAAGAGGCATTGCTGCCTCTCCAAAAGTAGGGCACACACCATAAGTACTGTGTTACTGTCGTAGGCTGGTTATTGCCTCTGTCCTTTGTTCTGTGGGTAATCTAAAGCAATGATTGCCTTCCTGGGGTCTCTGAGTCTCTGGAGATCCTTTGGCCACTTCCTTTGGGCCCTTGATCTTGGAGAAGGTATCAGAAAAAGGCAACATATTGTTTAAATGTGATATATAGGGACTGTCATTTCTAATGAAAAAATAAATATATCAAGGTTGTACAACATAAGAAGCTTGGAAATCAGTGATCTAAATGATGCTCCCTGGAGAAACTGGAAATGTGAGGGTGAGGAATGCAAAAGTAAAAATGCAGAAAGAGAAGAGCTTCATGCTGGGAACAAAGCCCAGATTTTTCTGACCCAGCTGAAGAGGGCTAAGAAGACAATTGTCTGGAAACTCTGAGCAATTGGATTAATCTCTATTAGCATTTTAATTTGGATCAACGGTGCACTTTTGAAGTGAACTCCCACCATCCACATTTTCTCTGCTTTGGTTCAGGGCGGTCTGAGAGTACCTAAAATAGAAACATTTCAGATGAAACCAGGATGGAAGAGGTACTCCAGCAGCACACCTGGTCCATTTTGCTTGGTAATGAGCATGCAGGAGACAGGACTGGACTAGATGTAGTCTGAAAGAGCTCCCCTGAATTTGTGTGGGGCAGGCATCATATGATGATGATGATCATATGAAAGCCTTTGATGAGAGGGCTTTTGGTCTGCAGATCCACTCCTGGTGGTCACTGGTACTTGCTAAGGCCAGTGCAGTATAGCAGGTAGTGTGCAGTGGGGTTCCACCACGGTCAGTCTCTGGGCCAGTTTTCATGTGGAGATGCTTTACAGTCTTTCAAAGCAGGTTCTCACAAGTGTTTCTGTTACAGGTAAGACCTGGGTGGGCACGAACTGACCCTGTCATTGCCAGGGAAAAAAGAGCACTGTGTTGAACTGAGCTCCAGCCAGCCAAGGTGATCATTGTGGGTGGCAGGGAACTGTAGTGAGTGGGCACCACATTGAGAGAGGGGACAGCTGCAGGGCCAGGGCCCAACTGGCTGACCAGCAAGGGAGTAAAGGTTTTAAAAAACTTGAAGAGTGTGGCAGTCTCCCTGCTGGAGTCCCAGTTATACATTAGTGTTCTCCTAAAAGGTTCCTATTGTCTTGCCGAAATAGTTTTTTGTTGGTTTTGGTTTTGGGTTTTTTTTAATTTGCAAGTCCTTTTAAACACAGGTTGGTTTAGCACTCCTGCATATTGCGAAAAATTGTCTTCATTCCTTGATATTGCTTCCTTCAGGATATTTAAACTGTGTTATCATCTTCCTTCAGGCTCCTTTTATCTGACAGTATATATTAGACTCCTGTTTTCTCTATTTTTTATGCCACAGTCTCCAATCATGCCTTCATTTATTTGCCTATTTCTGCCTTTAAATATGTGGGATAAGTTGGCATACTGAATAGAAAATTTCTTATAATGCTGGGTAGATCATTACTGCATCATATAACACTCCTCAGAATTTGACTTCAACTGTTTTAAATATATCTGCTATTCCGGTTTCTTTTACATACCCACCTTTGTTAAATTATATATATCTAAGGAAGGGGGGGTTTAGTGGTTTGTTGGTTGGTTTTTGTTTGTTGGTTTGGTTTGATTTTGCTTAGCAAGTGAGGTCTGCAGAAAATACGTCTATTTAAATGGCAAGTTGAAAGTCTCTGAATGTCTCTGAATTTTTTTTTTTAACTTCTTCTTTTAACTTGTATTTTTTTAACTTGTTGATACTTGTTCTCTTTTGCTTACAAAGAATGTCTGCAGAGTCTGCAGTCCTGCCCCAGGTATGGATGCCTTTGCACATGGGCATAATCTCATTAGTAGCACCCAGACTTTCTACAAGGTGCACAAATATAAATCCAATTTAGGGATTAAGACCTATGACAACACACAAACCAAAAGAAAAGCCTTAGCTAAGGAAATGATGCATGGTTGGAGGATGAGGGACAGTGGGAATATGTGGAAGCAAGAGATTCACAGGCTGCACAGAGAGGTTGAGCAGCCTCTGTGTCTGGAGATTTCCAAGCCCAGACTGGGTAAAGCCCCACACAACCTAGTGTGACCTCAGATCTGGCCCTGCTTTGGGCAGAAGGTTGGACTAGAGACCTCCTGAGGTTCTTTCCAACCTGAATTTCCCTATGAAAAAGAAGGGCTATCGACGTGGTGATGTGTGGGAAAATATTAATAACCCACAGGAGTAAATCTGTTTACTGATCTTTCTTCCATAGTTGCTAGGTTTGAACAACCTCAAGAAAGAACGGATTTTCATTTCTTTAACAGTTGGGATCACCGAATTGCTACCATAATACACACTATGGAATATTTTGCTGGTCATATTTCAAGGTGGCAGAACCAAATTTACGAACATTTATAGATGTTTATGATTGTCCATAGAGTCTGATTTTGGAGCCACAGGACATTTTATGAGTAGCTTGCTGAAGCAAATCATGATTTATCACTGTAAAGGGGTCAGGGCCATAAAATGTAACAGGATATAGACTCCTTAATAAAGAATCTTCCAGTCTACTTTAAAATCGTATCACATTTTATAATCTCATAGCAAATTCTATAGCACCTTTCTGTAAAGGTTCAGATTACCTACTCACAGAATCTTACATTCGGAGCTACCAAAACTACTGTTTGTTTGTTTGTTTTAATAGATATATTTTTCAGAAGATCTAAGTGTAAATTTAATCCAAGGCTGCTTCACCTATGAATTCGAAAGTGATCTTGACACAAGACAGCAAGAACACACTCATGTGACATAATTAAATGTGCTTTAAATCAAGAAGGAGGGTGTCAAGTATATTACAACGTGTTTGAATGGGATTAAGGGTGTTGGTATGAAGCCACTGAAAAAACTCAACTGTTAAATATACACAAATAAGGCAGATTTATCAGAGAAAAAATTTTAGATGTAAACATGCTTGTTATGCCCAACTGCTTCCATAGAGGACACCTGACTGAATAAAACATCTCTTGTGCTTTGACCTACAATTTGCTCAACAAAATTCCCCAGTACTATCAGATATGTTGATTCCTTTAGCCATAGAGTAGCTGCCCATTTTTCTTCCTTCCTCCCTCCCTTGCCCCCTTCTCCCTCTCAATTTTCTTTTACTTCCTTCCTGCTATTTTCTCACCCTTCCCCTCCCTTTCCCCTGCTTCACACATCTGTAGACTAGCAGCCTACAGACATGACTTTCCCAAACATCCAGTAGGTTACTACAGGTTAATACAGAAGGAAAGAGAATGGACCGTAAAATCAGATCAAGAAAAAAACTGGTATGTATCACATGGGAACACAGTGCTCAGAATAATGTGAGGGGTTTTATTTCTAAGGAAGAATTGTAATGATATGTAAATTAAAGGCAGAAGAATGGAGGCCCAGACTGCTGCATGAATAATACTTCTGCACTTCTGAACAAAGAAGGTAAGAGTTTTTCAGATGGCTTGTACAGCCAGCTCTACACCAGTTAACCATGTCCAGTTTTGTCCAAATATTTATAGTGTCCACTTGGGGTTTTCTGTTCAGGAAATATTCCTGAAAACCTAACAGAGTAGTGAAAGAAACAACAGAAAATTGAATGCAGACAACATTGTCGAGTCCACCTGAATGAGTGTAGCAGATGTAGTTGCTCACTTTTCAAGACAAGTCAACTGTGAACATCAAGTCTGATGTTCTTCAAATTATGAAGAGAATTATTAATTGTCCTGTGGATAAAAAATATTTATTAGTATATCCAGTGTCAGGTCTTTTGTTTTCATGTATAGTGCAGAAAATAATTGGGGAATGAAAAATCCTGTTTAGAACTGCAATAACAATTAATCAAAATTGAGCATGTTATAAAATATGGCTTGGATGTTCATCTGATGCAAATAAGCTCTTGTTTGAGATCAATAGAGCTGTGGCAATTTATGCCAGCAAAGGGCTTGACTCTTTTTCTTTTAAATGAGTAATATACCCAAGCATTAATTTTTCTTTCTTATAGTAAGTGCCAGATTTCAGCCTGTTCATTCACAAAGCTGTGGGACATAATCAGTTGTAAACCACCCTGTCTCCCATAATTCAGTGCTTTCTAGGATAGGGTTTGTCATTGTCCATTTTTCTCTTCGGTGGCACCCAGGTGAAATAATGCAATTGTGAGTTTAGTCATGCTGCCAGTCTGAAATTAAAAGTTTAACAGGACAGGAATATTTTCTTATCTATGCCTCCAAAAATCTGACTTCTTGAGTGTTACAGTAGTGTCAAATAATTCCTGCCCTTGGATAGCTACTGACACAAAAGAAAACAGTGGATCTAAGCTGATAAGGAACTGTTTTTTGACAAAGACAGAGAAGTACTTTGTCAGAATCAATGCCGCAGCACTGTAGCTGCCGCATAGGAGATCTCAGTGGGAGACCTTAGGAAGGGGAGTGTGATTATATTTTAAAACAGAGCTGATTGCATTCATTAATCCACACTTTCCCCCAAGCATGTACAATACCAGAATGTGTATGTTCAAATAGTCTATCTTGCCTTGTAGCACCAAGATGCTGATGTGCAGGCAGGCAAACCAAGATTCCCTGTGGTATCATTTTCCTCTTCCAAATAACAACCAATAGGACAAGAGAAAATGGCCTTAAGTTGTGACAAGGGAGGTTTAGATTTGATATTAGGAAAAATTTCTTCATTGAAGGAGGGGTCAAGCATTGGAACAGGCTGGACAGGGAAGTGCTAGAGTCACCATCTCTGGAAGTGTTCAAAACTGTGTTGATGTGGTGCTTAGAGATGTGGTTTAGTGGTGGACTTGGTAGTGCTGGATTAAAGGTTGAACTCAATGATCTTAGAGGTCTTTTCCAACCTTCATGATTCTATAATTCTACAACACAGAGGAAGAGAGAAACAGGCCAGTTTCTCTTCATGCCTTCTGGGTTAAGCTCAGGTTGGTGATTTTGGATATACCTTTTTTGTTCCCCATATAAACCAGGGATTAAATCCCCATTTAATCTGCATCTATCTCACCTGTGAGGCCTCTGGAGTTACTCACTGTCTTTTCTTTCCCAGTCTGGGTATCCTGAAGAAACACAGATGTGCTGGGATGTTGATGAGCTCCTGATCTAAGTGACATCAACGCATCATTCTTCTTGCCTTCCTTCTGCTGCATGATTCGTTGTGGTTCTTCCACACCTGTATATTTTTATTTATACCAATTTAAACACCTCTACTACAATTCTCAACACAAGACAGATACCATTCTTCTAATATTTAATGCAGACATTCATGATGAACTGTGATGCTGAAAATTAGGGGCATTACAGAATTGATATCCAACTCCTGTCATAAATTGTCATTTAAAGTATCACTATTACCGTCACTGGTGTATTACTTCCCGTTAGAAGGAATGTGGCAATAGAAGGACAATTATGGGCTTGAGGACAAAGGCACATTAAGCTTAATCCACAGCTGAGTATACTTTATAATATGAGTAATTGCTGTTAAGAAGTGTTAACATAATCTGCATATCTTCTTATTCTTAGGACCAAATTAATCTCATCTAACTAGATATTTGCAGTGCTGACATTTATTTCTGAGCTGCCCAAAGTTCTGTGTTACGGGAGAAGAGAAATGGGCACTTATAACTAAAGTGCAGTCTTTCTGGCCTATTTTAGATGCCTACTCTAGCATAAGAAAAACAACAACAAAAAATGTTTATTTTTCCTCCCTGATTATAAAGGAAGTCTATAGAGAGTAGTTCAAATATATAGATCTACATTTAGTTAGTAAATATCACTCCAAATGTTTACTTTGTGTAATAATGGCCCCACAACTATTATTGTGACCAGGTGTAAACAAAATAAAATTTTCCTGCTGCCTCCAGAAGAATCACATCAGTAATGGAAATATTTCTGGAATATAAATAATTTGAATTGAAGTGTCCTTTCCATATGTGTGGGATTGAGGGATTGACTTCCTTTGGGATGTAAGTAAATGTATTTCCATTTAGTGAGTGGAGAAAAAATCCGTTCTTATACAAGGGGAGAATTTGATCCATGTTTTTCTCCTGGCACCTACTAGGAGTCAATCCAATGTCTCCTTCACATGACAGCATTTTGTATTTGATTTGCTTCTTACTGATTACTGAATTGATAACGGTTTAGCTCCTCCAGCAGGTAGAGATCAGTAACTACCACAACTATCAGTGGCAGTTGTGTTGTAGCTGCTGTATCCTGAGTATTTTGATTTTCAGTGGTGACTACTGTAGTTTTGACTTACTGCTGCTCTTGCTAGTTTAAAGTCTCAGATTTCAGCTTTTCCAGATGCCCAATTCCTGTGTGTCACCACAGCTGATAAGTTGCAATGTCTGTGCAATCATTATGGCAAAGGATTGCAAATGTGACAACTAAATTTCAGTGCTCACTCTGGAATACTTGCATCCAGCCAGAGTGGCATGGGACTTCCCGATGACACGGCTGACAGCTCCATACTGATGTTTCAATATCAGAGTGGATCCAAAATAGTGCTGTATGCTTAAGTTTAGGTATTTGAATCCTATTCCAGCTGGTTTTTAAATTCTTGGACTGAAATACTGAACAGGGTTTTTTCGAGCTCTGTTTGAGTAAGGTAAAAGATAAAGTAAATTATTTGTCCTGAATGGGATTCCCTTCGAATGACTCAAGTCTCATTCCTCTACTGAAAGCCACCTTTGCCGCCCTCTTAAAGTCCCAGACCTCAGGCTCTTTTCAACCTGTGTAATTACGGTTAAATTTGATCCAGATGTTAAGAAATAACAAACTGGTGTTAAAAGCTCAGTGGAAACATTTCAGCAAAATGCAGTGAAGATGGTCACAAATGTATACTGTCCAATGCTGCACTGCAAGTGCTGAAGCATCATTCAATTTCTGACTGTAGCACACATTAACAAACTGAACCTTATTATTTCTTTTTTACTTTTTCTACTTTTTAATGTTGACTTCTACAAAAGACCTTAGCAAGTCATGCACTTGTGATATTCAAAGTGCTTGCCTACAGGAAAGACTTGAATTCTTTGAAAAAGCATGTAGGATCAGACACAATGGTTAATATTTACTGGCTTACAACTGCAGATGCAAAATAATAATTGGTTGCACAGCAACACAAAAATCAGAACATTGCACAGAACTGCAATTAGTCCTTGAGACTTTCCTCCGTTCATAATAGGTTCTTTCAAGGCAGATAAAGAGAGAGGATCCGAAACAAGTGCTTCTTCAAAATAAGAGTTGACAACAAAAAGAGGCAATTATACCATGTGCCATTTGAAATGGAGAGAAAATGTGCAAGAAGAGTTAAACTTATCCATAAGACAAAGTTCCTGGAAGCAGGCTCAGTCCCAGAACTCTGCTGCAAGATGAACACCTATGAAGTGACAATGGACAGCAGTACCAGTGTTCAAGTGCAATGACCTGTGTTGGTGACAGTGTATTTGAGAGAGAAGCCTAGCAAGGATTAGTCAGTTACTGGGGGAAGCTCAATTTATAGGAAGAGCTACTGATATCATTGCATGACATAAGTTTGATGATGGCTTACAGCCTTTCTGTGACAGAATGAGGGTATGCTATGGCTCACCAACTTGTAAGTCACATCATTCCAAATCAGTGTCATGTAAAGACACTATATGTAGATGAAAATGGTTTAACTTCGTTGTTAGGAAGGTTTACTGGATTTTTTCGTTTCTCTCTCTTTATAGAAGGGTATCTACTGAGTGGAAGCCTTGACAAAAAAATGAGAAACAAAAATTGGGAAGGAGGAAGCTCTTGATCTAATATTGTCAGTAATGCTTTCCATCATGTTGACTGTGTTCTTCTAATTTGCACTAAAATTGATAATTATTTTTGTTCTGATTTAGGCCCCTGTTCAGCATTATTGCAAAGTTGAAAACTATGGTTGTAGCTGTATTGGAGAATGCTGATTGCAGGTTCTATTGCTTTATGTCAATACTGTCATGTCATTAGTACTTTCATATTGCTTATCATAATGATCTCCATCCTACTGTAGTCCATGCTGAAACTTTGCACACTGATGATCAGATCTCGTTCTCTGTATGTGCATGATGCATTAGAGCCAATGGCCCAACAGCAACTGTTTGCTAGATCAAGCCCTGAATTTTGAAATAACCTTTTCTAAATCTGTAGTCTATGAAATCAACATTATGAAACCTATAGTACCTCCCATCTATTATCAGAACTCTGAAGTGCACATTTGGAATAGTGCAATACTTGATGAAAAATTAATTTTGTATGTGATGGATACTGCCCCAGAGTGAATATGGCAGAAAATATCCAGTATTCTCAGGCAGAACATGCAATTGATGCTAAAGACAAACCTTCCTTGACTTCAGGACATCTCTTGTAGAAGTTGAATCACAAAGTCCCTTCCAAACACCTATCCTTCCTAATTAGATTACAGTGAATAAACACATGGTGGTGCTTTATCAGGATCTCTCTGGATCTGTGCCTTATTGTATTGTCACAATCCATTATGTAGAAAGAAAATGCCTAGATGCTGTTGAGCTGCAGGTTTCCTGGCAGAAATGCTGGGAAAATATGCAGGGATGGAGGAGGGGAATTCTTCTTTCTGCAAAAGGCCAATATAAGCTGCGTACATACTGCCAGCATGGCTTAAATAACTGAAGGTGCTCTCCTGGTTGTATTCATAGAATAACAAATTTTACCAGCATCATTAAAATGAGTGTTTAAAAGTCCGAGTAGGCATTTAAAATATGGCAGTGAAGCTCTTACTCACAAAACCCTGAATCTATGGAAGTAATTGAATGGTAGGGTTGGAAATCGGGTAATTTCCTTGCCCTAACTCAAGGAGCCATGAATTTGAAGACCAAATCTGAATTAATAATTGCAGACTCTTTCTATAGTCAGAATGTGATTCATCTTGTGCTAGCACAGGTACTTATAAACTACCTGCCAGGACTCCAAAGTTTCGGAAGGTGCTTCCTGCTCAGCATATTTCCAGTACCTTATTATTACACCTCTTAAGTTTTTAACAATTTCTTTTGACTGCTTGAAGATCGTTATTTCATAGTCTCTTGTGAGGAGACTTTAACTTCTGACAGATGTGATATGATTTGAAGTTATTGTCAAGACTTCTGAATGCTCAAGAGAAACTCCAAAGAAAGTGTATTTCCATACATGAATTGACACTAGAGTGAATGACACAAAGGCATTAGGTGATAGAAGAAGAAGAAGGCAGTCTAAGTCCAATGCATGGATGTGATTCTTATCCATTCAAATCAATGATTTTGAACCTCTTACAACTTGGTGGCAATAGCAAGGGCCAGGGCCTGCATTTATCACATACCCCACTTTTCACAGGGATTTTCATAGTCATGATTACAATTTCTTATTTCCAAATATTAGCAAAGTGTTTTGGGGTTGTACTTTGCCTCTTGCCAGGTTGCTTAAGCAATCTGTTTCAAGATAAGTCTTGCACTGGGTGCTTTGCCTCAAAGGCACTGTGAACTGTCTTCACTGGATATGGAGCCAGGATCTGGAAGTTGTGGACAATAACAGAACCACCTGTTAGGGTGCTACCTGACTTTTTAGCTTTGACACTTCAGTAGTTATGATGACAAAGTTCAGCACCTCTATTAGGTGGTTTGAAAGTGATCTGAGTGCCTTTTCACTTGAAAATCGATCGACAGTAACAAAACCCTGAGATGGAGTTTTTTTCCCCCTAAGATTAAACTCTCTTACTTTAGAAAACTGGTTTTATGATTTAGTTAGTGATTATTATTCCTTTTCCTCATAATGTGGTTTAGCTCAACGTTTCATTTCACAGTATCAAAGTGAGCAGATGCTGTTGTTCAACTAAGCCTTCCCATACAATAGCAGTACCACCAACTGCTTTTTTGGGGAGAATCAAGTGACTAAGAAATGTTTACACAACAAATGAGCTATATATTATTTCCTGGTAAACAGAGACATAGCAACCTCATAACACTATAAATTTGTTTCTTAATAGCAAATAAGCCAACCTCTCCCTTTGTCAGTCAGCAGTGCAATCTGGTGTTACTTGCACTCCAACTCTGATAATATTGTTCATTATATATCCCAAAGGCTGTTTCCACGCTGATCTCACAGGCATTAACATCAACCAATCTGCTTGGTAAATAGGTCTGAGATGCTTTATTGTCCAGATCCCTGGTAGTCTACTTTACTTATGTACTAACACCAACCACTTTTATTTTCCTACTGACAATGAGAATAAGTCATGGAAAGTCTCTTTTCTCCAATGGGGACATGCAGTTTTCATTTAGTTTCTTTTGGAGAGTAGTTTGATGCCCAAAAGAGTTGGTGATGTTGGAGACTAAGGCTCTTAAATAGGTCTGACCTGTGGCAATTCTACTAGATGCAAAGGAACTATCCTGGCTTGTATCCAGCCAGTGTGCTAGCTCAGAGCTCAGGGAGCAGGTATGTGCTTCTCGGCTGTAGCATTCCAGCCTTCCCCTGTGTGTTCAGCTCAGTGCTGATGGCAGTAACTCTCAGGAAAACAGCTACCTCTGGTCTTCTCATTTCATGCTTTCTTTACTAAGATCACACAGAGAGAAAAAAAGAGGGCTTTCAGGCCTTACTTTGAATAACAGGGTTTGCAGAGTGAATCCTTGTCCCACAGTGCGTTTCCCAAGGTATTAGGGAACTGAAGCCCTCCAGCTCCCACACATTAGCAGTGCTGAGTGGAAAAAGGCTCTGTGTCATGGGAAGAAGGGAACACTGTGCCACGGTGTCATGTGTGGTTAGGAAGAGGACAGAAACCTAATCTAAAGGCTTATGGATAGAAGGAGGACAGAAATCCATCAGTATGAGACTGGGTGACTACACCAATGCAGACACATCCCTTTTATAAGGGAGGAAAGGAAAAAACCTGTTTGAGGTGTTATAAAATGAATGTTTGGAGCAAGAAAAAAGGAGAATCATGGCCTCAGTGAAACATAAACTAAAATTCCAGTCTGTGCTAAGAACTATTTCCGTGGGGGCACAGATGGAAGGAGCCTTAGTACTAGAGCACGTCCTGCTCATTACCTAGCTGTGATGCGAGAAGAGATCACTATCATTCCCCTTGCTGGTGGCTGTTGTTCCTGTAGTTCTGCTTTTGGAAAATAATTGCCTTTAAGCAGAAGTATCTGGATTATTATACTCAGTGCTACTGTGAATGAAATTGAAAAATGACATGTAAACCTCTGAAGTGGTAGATGGTGAGAATAATATTCAGCTGGTATGTGGGAACATACACCTGAGGGAGCATCATCCATGAGGCAGCTCTTGGCTTTGAGAGTAAATGAAATTTAGAGATCAGCTAGGAAATACTTACTACAGTGTGGAAAGACTGGTAGAGGGGAGAGCTGGCTAAAACCATGAAGTATTCATGGTTTGATTTCCTCTCTCTTCTCCCGTGTTCTCTTTGTACTTGTTTCCTGTTCCCTCTCTCTGATATAGCCCCTTCTCTTTCTGCTTATCAAGAAATGTCTTTACGCCTTGAAATCCTTAAATTAATTTTCTTTTTCCACTTCTTCCTTTCTTTGAGTTTTTCTTCAAAGAAGGTAATCTCTTGTGTCTTCCCAAGATACCTAAATTTCCTCTGCCAAAATCACAGAATCAAAGAATCATGGAATATATGGAGTTGGAAGGGACCCACAAGGATCATTGAGTCCAACTCTTACCCCTGCACAGGACCATCCCCAAGAGTCACACCATGTGCCTGAGAGTATCATCCGAATGCTTCTTGAACTCTCTCAGGCTTGGTGCTGTGACCACTGTCCTGGGGAGCCTGTTCCAGTGCCTAACCATGCTCTGGGTGAAGAACATTTTTCTAATATCCAACATAAACCTCCCCTGACTACTATAGGCAAAACCTTTGTTTTTTAATTCTTTCTAATTTGTTTTTCAGAACGAGGGTATAGCTTGTAAGGCCTCTATAAATAATAGCAGAATACAAAGACAATCCCTGATACCTATTAACTTAATTCAAAACTGACCTGACTGTCCAGGTATAGTGCTTGGGGGGAAAAAAAAGGAGGAAAAAAGGGAAAGCTGGTTTTGTCTAGATAAGTCATTTAATTAAATTAGGTTGTAGGTATATGCTAGACAGCATCTAATATGCTTAAGCATGTGCAACATATGGGAAGTGTGTACCTCTAGATTTTTAGAAAACAGGTACTTGAGTTGAATTCGGCCAGGGAATTTTCACTCATGGAATTTCTTGATCACACCAATAGATGGCAATCCATCTTCACGTCCTGTCGCTTCTTCAAAAGTGAATTAAAAAGAGAGGAGGAAAGGGAGAAAACAGTTTTTCTCAAATGCTTTTTTCTCTTTTAAGTGTCAGAGTTTCAAAGCTAGATGTTCAAATGCCCTGGAAATGAGAAATTATCTGAAAACTAGTACACTGCATGCTACCACAGCACAAATTACCCCATGCTGTCCTGTCAGATTTAATCTGCCTGAATCATTTTTGGAAGGGATGATATGGGATTTAGTTTCCATGTGAGCTAGTAAACTGAGATTAACACTGTTCTTGATACCATTGCATATTTTAATCTAAGATTCGGTTTATTGCCTGAGTTCTACACTGTGAAATCTTCAATAGATATCAAAAAGATATCTAGAAAAATAAGAAAAAAAATAATCTAAAGTCATGTGGAAGACACTTGATCTTCCAGTCTGACTGTGCTTTGTGCTACAGCAGTGTAATTCAGCAATAACAGCAAATGGCCTCAGTTTTGCTTAGAGCATCTGATTGTTGAATTAATTTAACCTTTTTACTCCTTTTATTTACTTGGAAACTACCACTACAGCCACAGAGCCCATGGGCATATGAGATTTTTTTTTGAGTTGATATTTCCTACAAAATCTAATTTCATTGCTGCTGATTTGGCTAAAAAGAGTAAAATAAAACAAAATGGATGCCTTTGCCCTGGCTGTGCAGTTCTCTGCACCCGGGAGCAGGCTGAGGCCAGCAAGTTCAGTTCATTTGGAAAATAATATTTCTTTCAGCTGCATTGTCTTTTCGATCCAGGGTGCTCCTTTTGCTGCTCTGCACGAAGGATAAGACATTATGTGGAAAGCAACTAAACAGGGATAGCAGTTGCACCCTCTGGCCTGATAGCTGGGACAGAGCTACATGGGCTCCAGCAGGCAGGGTCATCCCTGGAAAAGCAGAGGCACGTCACAGGGAGCCATCCAGCCCTGCCACAGTGAGCCACAAGGGCCTGGGGCTGCAGCAGCGCTCAGTGCCCGCTGCACACTGCTGCACAACAGGCTGCCACGCTGGGCATCTGCCAGGAGCTCTTCACCCACCGCCCTCTGCTTCACCCACAGCCCTTCTGTCCTCCCGTGGCAGTACATGACCTGCTCCCTTCCTGCAATGTTTGCACCAGGCTCTGCCTTTCTGCAGATGTGTGTGTGGGCCTCTCATTCGTCTGGCACCATCTGAGAGCCCCATGCTATTTGGGAAGAAATCATGGGCTTCTACACTACATACTTTTTCCTGAATTCTTGGCAGCCAGTAATTTATTCTGTCATTTCTTCCACCAGAAACCTGAATACTGCAGTCAGTAACTGCAATGCCTTAATCTAGGGGCATTGTTAACTAAAGAATGCAGGTAGCGCTGAAAATAAATTGCATCTACTAGCAGTGCACATTATGAAACTAGAGATTTCTTAAGTGATCTTCCCTTTTACCAAAAATAGTGCCTTGTATATAAAGAATAGTTCTCTCATTTAAGCTGCAAGTATTTGTTTTTGGGGGGTACTCATAGCTGATGAATAAAGCTGAGGCTGGGGAGGTTACTGTGGATGAAAAGGGCAGCAGTAGGGCAGGTAGAACAGCAAGCTAAAAGAAAATGAAGTTTCATTCGCTGTTTCCTCTTTCTTCAGGTTTCCAAGTGTGAACATGTTTTGCTTCCAGGGAATAAGATCACCATGGGCCTACAGGTACAGAAAAGGGCATAAAATGCCTTGCACCATTCTTAACTGTCATAAGATTTCTGCCCTGAACATATACTGTCATTTTATGTAAGCATTTTATGTATTTTATGCACTTCAGAGGGTAGGTGTTTTTGTAGTGGAACATCCATTTACTTCTAGAAGGAGTATTATTCTGCCTCTTTGAATTTTATGAAGCTTTTTCCTTAAAAAAAAAAAAAAAAGTGCCCCAACCACAGCCTAGGATTATGTGAAGTGGGGAGAGAACACACAAAACCTGGCCTTCAGCCTCAGGGGTGAATCTCCATAATCTGAAGCCAAAACCAGATGAACTGCTCAAGGGTTGCTGTTTAAGCCTTGACACCATTACCTCTCCTCTTTGACCTGAAGGGATTGATTACCTGCTTCTGGAGTATTAATGAGTTTGCTGAGCTTCTCTGCAGCAAACCTGTGGGCATGAAATTTCTCTTGCCTGAAAGAATGAAGGAGAAATATCTGTGCTTGTTTTTGTCACTACAGTTTCATTGCTGATACAGGGGATTTTGTCATCTCTGCAATCAACATTAGAATCTATGAGTGTTATATTTCCTCAAAAAGAAAAAAGTATGGAGAGGGGAGTAAATGTAAGGAAGGAATGGGAAAAAGAGGAAAACACACTAGCATTATTTTCCTGCTCTCAGAAACAAATTTGCCAACACAGTTAATAAATATTAACAAGACACAAGTCTCCGCGAGGCCCCGGCAGATTCCCCAGCAGATCCATAGCACTCTGATCCGAGTGAAAGGGCGTTGGCTTCATTAACGGCAGCATTCTCCAGATACACACAAATTAATCAAGCATGTTATGAGAAGTTAATGGGTATAAAGTTAATGGGTTTTTTTGCTGTCTTTTGTAGATGTTTCTGAATAAACTGGTATGCTTATTCCTGGAGCTAGAGAGAAAAGTCCAAAGACCACTAAGTCAATAGTTGGTTTTTTTATTAAATTTCAGTGAACTGAGCAGGATCTGGTAGCATAAGCACAGCAGAGAGATGGGCCCTGGGTGCAGCACCAGGCTAAAAGTTACAAGACTCAGCTTTAAAGTTAGACTGTTAACCTGCTGCACCTTTATAGGTCACTTTACCCTCCATGCCTCAGTTTACCTCAGCAGCTCCTATCTTTCTTTAGGGTGGAATTTATACTTCCTGGCGGGGATTTGCTGAACCCCAGTTGTGAGAAATATGTGGACTTTCTGGGAGGACTGTCAGGGAGACTAATATAGAATGTCAGGCTCTGACTTTTAATCACAGGTTAGGAAAGCCCAGGGTGCATTGCTGACATCCACGTGCTCTGTTCTGTGTCACTGCAGGCCTTTGGCATTTCCTTTGTTTTGGTTCTGCATACTTTCTGAGCAATTCCATCAAACAAGGGCAAAAAGAACTAAATACAAGCGATTTTTAAAACAAATGCAGAAAATATCAGTTCATGCAACATTGATGTTATTGCTATGTGGAAGTTCTCTCAGCCACACTGCATATCCTATTTATTTCATAGCATGCTTGCACATTTAATGTATGAGTTTGAGAGGCAAAAACTACCTTAAGGAATGCAACTTCACCTGTCATCTGGGGAAAGTTACCTTTTTAATTTTCTATTATTTGGCACTCTGAGCTCTCAAGGAAAAGCATCAGGAGATTTATCCCTGACAAAGGAAATGACCTTTGGTGAACTGAGAAACGCAGCATGCAGTTTCTCTCTTAAACCAACTGTTCCACTGGTTGTCATATTTATTTAAATGTCCTCTGGCATAGCACAAGAAACCAGGAAGGTTCATGTGCAAACTCACAGGGATTATGTTGGTTCATTCCCTAAAGAAGTACATACTTTCACACAATCACAACTTTTTCCATAATGAAGAAATAGGAAGAATTCTTGTATCATATTGGACTATCAAATGAAAGCTACATCTTCCACTGTCCAGAGTAATGGGGCCATGTTTGGCCCCACGAGTAGAAACTGGAATTATTCTGAGTCATAACTCCTATTGAAACACTTCTGTTTAGCCAAGGATCTGTATATGGGAAGAGGAATGATAATCATATTAATTCTATCTTTAGTCTAAGCTGAGACCACCAACATTAAAATGCCACAGCATTTCTTTTGTAGCGTTTCTCTAGGCAAAGATAAGTTTCTGCACATTCCCTAAATGTAGATTTCCATAATGTAGTATATTGTGATGTCTTTAACATGTTGCCTTGGCACTGATTTTTCTGAGTTTATTGTATTGTTTGGCTTAGGGAAAAAGTCCCCTTAAGGAAGAAAACTCTATAAAGAAGAAATAAAATAATGATTTCTTAAGAACCAGAAGGGCATACAGACTCCGTTGCAATTCCTAAAAACAGATTATACAAATCAAGGAAAGGAGAAAGGAATCATTGCAGTGGAGCTGGAAAAATGGCTTCTGAGAAAGAAAGATTCATTCTGTCATGCCAAGACCAAGCACCTTTTCTTTCATACTATCCCTTCAATGCTTTTTCCAACTTCCTTCCTGATATCTCTTGTGTCAACAGTAGAATAAAATTTATTCAGGGTTTGGATACAGTGAGTGTCCCTTCATTTTCCCTAGTGTTTTCATGGTTCAGTATAGTACATTCTTCCTCTTCAGCCTTGAAATCAACTTCTGTTTCCCTTCAGGAAAACCTTTGTTACTTTCAGAGAATCTCTGGGGGGTTTTCCCAGTCTACTCTGGCTGTTTTTCTCAAAAAAGACTGCCTCTTGCATTATTAGCTCTGTCCCCAAGCTCCAGTGAGTAAACTTAAGGTGACACTTTAAATAATTCAGCAAAAGTGCCTTATTTGTGTGAACGTCTTCTGCCTAAGCATCAGGACTCTAAAGCCTCCAGCAAGGGTGGAAATATTTCAGTAATGGAGATGGGATACACAATTTATCGTTGTTTCATGTTTTTATTTTACTAAGAACATCTGATACTTCTGTAATAAGACTTTGCCTGTCTGCTTGGGGGCAGGGTGCATAGGCATGAAAATTTTGAGTTCTTCCTGAATTCGTTCTAATGGCCTTATACCTTAGCAGCCTTCAGAGAAGCAGCTTCCAGCAGACCTGGATTGTGATAAGGAGAGTGAACAAAGAGGTAGCAGAATTACTGATCCTGGGCAGGGAAACTATGGAGAATGAGTGAAAACATGACCAAAAGGATATGGATTGGAATTAGAGGGCAAAGAGCAAGCCACTGGTGCACTGGAGGTGAGTTGGGGATGTCTTGGACAAACATCCAAGTCAGGAGGAACCTGGGACTGACTAACCAAGAAGTCTGGTGCAGGAGAAGAAGCAGGGAGTTGAGAACTGTCCGTGTTTGATGTCTGATGGCTGGGATTGGGGTGAGAAGCTTGAATGAAAACTGGTGTGGCAAGGATGAGGAGAAGTAATGAGGATGAACCATACCGAGTGGGATGGAGAGCAGGGTAATGTTTGAGTGAGTCAAACTGGGATGGGTGAAGGAAAGGTCAGACACTTCCTGTACCAGGCAGGAGCACAGACGGGGGTTTCCTTGTTCTCTGCACATGTGAAGTCTTCCATCTCTCCTATATTCTGTCCTTTCCATGCTGATGCACATCAAAGATGACAATCAGTGCTTGCAATCAATTACTTCATTAGTTTGAATGAGTTGAAAGCTATTTTTGTATACTTAAGGATCCAGCCTGGCTGGAGCTCTGTTACTGACACCACATGTCAGAAAAGCTTCAGACTTTTTTGATTGTGCAGTTTCTCTGCATGTTGCAGCAAGAAGTACTTTCCTCAAATTCCACTCCTTCATTTGCACATTTCAAATTAATCATTTGACCATTCTTAAAAGCTGAGACTAGTCTGTTTATTTAACTGGATAAATGTCTGATATAAAATCTCATTAGCCCAACAATTACCTTTGACACCATAGATGAATAAAGTCTCTTTGCTATGTAAATTAGGAAATCACACTAAGTCCTTTCCAGTTCTGAAAAGGCAGTTTTGAAAGACATTCAAAATGCAGAACATCAGTTAAGTCATTAATATTTCTGCAGAGGGTACAGTTCGTATTAGACATCCTGAATATCAGCAGACATAGGATTTTATTATTGTTCCTCATGATAAAGTTGTCCCTATGCATCATATGCAGACCAAAAGTTACAACATTAATCATTCCACTTGATGATTCTTTCAGCTCTCCCTGTATGGCATTTCTTTGGAAAATAGCAAAAAGAATGAAAAAACAGGAACTTATCTACAAAGGGAAGGAAAATAGGACAACAAGTCCATTCTTTGCAGCACTTTTATAATTAATCCTCATTATTAACTATTATTAAGCAGTATAAATAAATTATTTACAATGTCAGAAATTTGGATTTGTGTTTGATTTCCTCCTCCACTTCTGTATTCTCTCTGATGTGGTGAAAAGACTCTCTGCTTAGTGAATGTACATGAAACTCAAGATTTGCAAGCTGAAGGAGCTGGCAGAAGTTCTCACTGAGATGCTTTTCATTATTAGATTTGATATTAGGAAATATTTTTTCATGGAAAGAGTTGTCCCAGGGAAATGGTTGAGTCACCATCTCTGGAGGTATCTAAAAATCGTGTGGGTGTACACCTGGCGAAATGCTTTAGTGATGGCTTGGCAATGGTGGGTTAAGGGTTGGACTCAATGATATTAAAGATCTTTTCCAACCTAAATGATTCTATGATTTCATAGAAGCCCAAGTACCATTCATAGCCAACACCATTCAAGTGGCTCTGAGACTTTGCTGTTCTGAAAATTTAGTTGGAATCTTTCTGAAGTGACAGGCATTGTCACCTTCAGTGTTTGGTTTCCAAGTCCTTTAAGTCTTTTTACAAGGATTATCCAAA
Source organism: Lophotriccus pileatus (assembly GCA_035583135.1). Classification (NCBI taxonomy): domain Eukaryota; kingdom Metazoa; phylum Chordata; class Aves; order Passeriformes; family Tyrannidae; genus Lophotriccus; species Lophotriccus pileatus. The sequence continues at coordinate 34,667,748 of JAWWES010000001.1, forward strand.
CAGTGTATTGCTAGGAAATGGGAGCTTTTTTAATGGGCTGAGTTTGTTCAGAGAACCTGTAAAAGTTAACATGAAAGTGTGTGTGCAAAGGAGAAAAAGAGCTTTGTATGAAGTTTTCCATTTATGTAGCTTTGTTGTGCCATTCTTTCTTAATAAATGAAGCTATGTAGGTTTTCCCACACAGTAGAAAAATAATTGGATTTCAAGTAGACATGCCAGAGCCTTGTTTACTCAGATGTCATTCCTTTATGGTACAGCACCTCTAATTCTGTAGGGCTGTTCTGGCCATCTGGGTCACCAGCGGCCTCATTAGAGAGTACAGGTATGGTATGCCTGTAGTGAAAACTACAACTGGTAAAAAGAACAGATTGCAATTAACCCTAGCATGAATCTCAACCTGGGGAGATGTTTTTTAATATTGGAATAACTTTCAACCACTCCAGTAGAGATGAACAAGAAGCAGGAGAGGTAGAAATAAGCAAAATAATTAATTGATTAATATTTACACTATAAAGAATTCACTCTTCTCATCTGTTAGATATCACTGTATGTTGCATACTTATCTGTCTGTAAATCAGATGCAGACTGATGATTTGAGAAAAAAAAGTTATTTATTCAGAGAACTGCACATCTTTTCATGTTTTAGCTTGATGTTTGTTATCTGGATTTTAAAAATGTAGTTAATTGTCCCTAACTCTGGATTTTTTGTGCAAATGTATTTTCATCTTTGCTCAGAAAGTGTTGTGCAAGATTATCCTATTAATTACAGTAGAACCTGACTGTTAAGTGCATTTCTAATTTCTGCTGAAAGCAAGGGGATTTACAACAATGAACTTTAAAGATGGTTTTCCTGCAAGGCCTGGATCACTTGCTTAATCTCTACAAACTATATGGCTTTTGCTAGAGTAATTTCTTTGATCACTACACAAATCTTTTTGATTAAACAAATGTATTCTGAGCTCAGAAGTCCTTTATTGCAAACATTTATATTGTTGTCCCCCTGACCCCAGCTGTTAGCATTTGGGGACCGGCCAGTTTTTTTCCATTAAGAGAAGAAATTGATGACAGAAATCAGACAGAGGCTTTTTTTGGTGTTGTCCTGCTTATTTACAATGAATATCCACAAAGTTATGCTTCCCTGAACCTGGCAGAAACCACTAGAGGCAGCTTTTGAACACAGTTTAAAAATCCAATACCTCAAGTGCCTTTAACTTTGTCCCTCTTTCACAGGGCTGCCGGTATGAAAGTGTTTCATTTTTTCACCTTCTTTTGTCTAGCTCCTCTGTTATCAAGAAGTGTTTCTTGTAGCACCTGAACGAGAGGAAGAACTTTACTATGTGGGTGACCTTGCACTGGGACAGGCTGCCCAGAAGCTGTGGAGTCTCCTCTGTTGGAGACATTCAAAAGCTGCCGGGATGCAATTCTTAGTAACCTGCCCTAAAGGACCCTGCTTGCACAGGGAGGTTGGACTAGATGACCTCCAGTGGTCACTTCCAAACTTAATCGTTCTGTGATTCCATGATTCTGTGATTCTGTCCTTGCAAACACTGTCTTGCTGTCTTTGGGGACGGACTCAGCCTACATACGCCAGTTGAGCCAAGGTGCACTCTAGCTTGTCTTGACCATCTGCTACTGCAGCCACCAGGTATCTTCTTACATAAAAGAATGCAATTCTTTCCCCTATAGCTGAAAGAACAGTATTTAAGCAACCCTGTGGTAAAGGGCAGCTGCTGAGACCTTTTAGTGGCATAGTATAAATTCACTCTCACTCACTCACTCACTCCCTCACACAAAGGTATTACATGTGTAAAAATTGGCAGCGAAAGAAAACAAAGCTGTGAATCAAGACTGATGTTCTTTGTTTCTATTAGAATTTGCAGGTAAAGGGGATTGCAATTATTTTTAGATGAAAAATGCTGTTTATACAATATCAAAATATTATGGGTTTATTGTTTGGGGTTTTTTTTAAATTATGTTTTAGAAAACAAACTTTTTTTCCCTAGCTAGAGTCTGGTAGGATTACTTTAATTTGGGTTGGTTCAGCACAGGTAAAAGTGTTTTATTCCGTTGAGCAGCCTCAGAAGATTTAACTTGCTCTGTTTAGTAAATTTTTATACTGCATTTTCACTTTGTGCATGAGATGTCAGTTTGAGATGCTATTGCTCCTGATGGTTTAGAGGTCTCCAAAGGATAGTTTCCTTCTTTCACAAGGCAAAATGGATTTCTTTCCAAGTGTATTCTATGTTTCGATGTAGAAATCATCTGACTCCAGTGCATCATAATAGATGACAAAACAATCCAACTTGTGAAAAGGAACATGATCATCACTCTCCTGAGATAAAATGCCTGTGCCATGAGGTGGTATAATGAGAAAGTCCTAGGGGTCTATTAACCTCGTTCCAGCCAAAGCATGTGAGATTTCATCAGTAGTCAACAGTGAAGCTGTTCAACTGAACTTGATCAAAATATTTTATTCCAGATGATAATGTCTAAAGAAAAAGAAATATATTAAAATATTCTTAATTAATTTTTTTTTTTTGATCAGTGTGCAGCACAAAACCCCACTGGAACACCTTTTTTCCCTCCAAGATGAATTCCAAAATTTTTTCACCTCTGAGTATAATCCCATATTTACAGATATAAGCCCATTGACTGTATTTTACTTTGGTTTTATATTGTGTTGTCATGAAGTGCAAGTAAAATATGGGTTTCAGGTGAATCTATGAGTTGTTATTCTTTTTTTTTTCCTTAGTCTACAAGCTTGATGATCCTTGTGGGTCCTTTCCCACTCAGGATATTCTACGATTCTATGGCTCTTATACTGGAAGTCATCTTTCAGGAAGTGTGTATAGACAGTAGTTTTTCTTTAAGGCTTCTGGATATTAACAATTTTATAGCTTGCATTATCAGCCATTCTGTCTCTCCATTCCTGGGGCTTTCAACTTCGTTCAGTTTCAAATGCCTACATTTTTTTTTTTCTGTGAAAGTGTAGACCTCTATATACCATATTCTAGCCTACTGACAAAAGACTTTTATTTCTTAGGTATCCTTTGCAGATCCCTTAGAAATTTTCCGTGGGCTCCAGACTGAAGAACCACAGATATGCTGTCAACCCACATCTGTTGGACTGTCCTTCTCTTTTTCCCTACTGCACACACATGCTTTTACTTATAATATATATTACTGACAAATGCAAAGTTTGTCTCTGGCCAAGGGATTCCAAAAGAGAAGCCTTTGCCATAACTACCCTTTTCAGATTTTCTTGATTTTGAGTCTTGAGAAATTTCCTAATAAAGACTACAGAGGTCTGTGCTACCTAGAAAAAAAAAAAGAAAACAAAAAAAAAAAAAGAAAGAAGGAAAGAAAGAAAAGAAAAACCAACAAAAGCAGAATAAAAAAAAACCTCTCTTTTTTTTAATTGAACAAAAAAACCCAAACTTGAAACAGTCAAACCAATAGTCTCAGTTTTCCATTCTCCTTTACACTATTGTCGTCAGCCCAAACACTGTTCTACTACTACAATTGTTTTCAACATCACTACAAGGTCTTTTATGCTTTCATTAATATTAGCAGGGATTCTCAGGTTTTTAAACCCCATGTCTTACTGTGAGGACTCTGCCTAGACAATCTGTCCGAATCAAGGTCACACTGCAGAAATATTGACGTCTCTTTTGTGTCCATGTCAGTAATGTCCTCAGGAGAACTTCAAAGTGCTTGCGAGACCCTAGTGGTGCACATGGCACTATATATACTATAGAAATGACCAGAAATAAGACAAGAGATTGAAAGTATATGGTTAGGAATGGTACGTTTGTGTATTTGTTGTAAAAACTTATATGAGCTATGACTGTGCCCTTGTGTCTCCTTTGTCTTGATTTTTTACTGTGAACAGCAAAAGCCCACAAATAACCTGCCTTTTGTGCACCTGTTTTATGGAGAAACCTTTAAAATAATGCAGTATATGGTGTGTGGGCTGTTTTTGTGGAGTTGTAGGGACTTTTGTTCTCTCCTTTGGGTCTCTCTTTATAAAATGGTACTACCATATTGGCTAACAAGGAAAGTGTTTGAAACAAACTGCATATATCCATTCCTCCTAGTTTAGTATAACAGAGGGGAAACTCCTAGCTGCAATTCCAGGCTCTGCCTGAACTCTCTGTATCCAACATTCAGTCCATTGAAGTCCTCCCTTGCAGGAGCTTGGATTTCATTTGGTGATTTCAATGCTCTTCCTTTCTGAATATAAGGAAGTTCCTAACTCTGAACTGGCTTATCAAACAATATCAAGAAGCTTCAAAGCAATGGGTGCAATTCATTGTAGCTGTTGGGAGCAGCCAAAAGGGCCCAAAGAGGACTTTGGAAAGGTACGCAGCTCCCCAGGTGCAGAGAGTATCTCAGAAGGCACTGCCTGAGCTCTGCTGATTATTCACCTTGTCCAAAATTAGAGGGGCAATTTGAGGCATGATGGTGTTAGAGGTTTTTAATGAGCTGGGGGAGTGGTGGTTCAGACATATGTGTTTATGGTGGCTCTGGATCCTTGACCCACCTCTTTGAATCAGGGATGTTGCATGGAGCAGTCACTGAACCCCACAAACGGTGGCTATGAGGCAAATTCCGATCGCGGAGAGTACAGACACTGTCTTTGCATTGGCTTGGGAATCTTCAATTTTGCAAAATGGAAATATGAAAAATTGAATGGGAAGAATTCCAGTTTTGAAGCTCTGAGAAGGGAATTGCAAAAGACCTGATCTGTTTTTAAAAGCCTTAAATCCCCTGAAGCTTCTAATTAATTTATTGAAAAAGTGTTCATAAAAGATGTAACCAAACCCAAATCTGTTGTTTCAGTAAAGAATGTATTCAGGATGAAAAGCCAAGGGCTTTGCCCTACCAGCACAGAGAGAGCATTTCAGCTGTCATCTGAGTAGGCACCTGTCACTCCCATCACAGCAGGAACAGCATGATTTCTGGCCTAATTTCCAGAACATCAGTAGTGTTGAATGGAGATCTCAGACACTATGCAAACCAGGACCCAAAACTACAAACGCTGCTTCTTTTTTACTTTTTCTTTGCCCCTATGAAAGCCTCAAGGAATATGAAGTCATTCTTAAGTCTGTTTCTGTTCCCCAGGCTTTTCTTTCCACAGTGATGGGCTGATCCTCACATATTTGCATGATGGTCTGACCCACTTTGAACAAAGTTATATGCTGATCAGTGAAAAACAGAATATGCTTTCCTGGCTTTTGGATTATTATTCAAAAGGAAAGGAGACTCAGATCAGCATGCCATGTTCACGGTTGCATTCCAACACTTCTGAGTAGCCAAGCGTTAGTAAAGCAGACCCATGGAGAAACAGGAGACTGCCTTCATGGTGCAAAAACTTTCTGCAGGCATCCAGCTTAGTACCGTCCAGAACAACACTGTGGCATGAACTGTGGAATGTAAGTTCTACGTCTGAAAATGAAGTTTGCTCTTTGGTTTTAACTGTGGTCCAGCTGTGTGTCAGGGCTGTGAAATCCCAGTGCACTCAAGACATTAATTCCAGAGGCAGTCCAGCAGCTTCTCCTGGTTTGTCACTTTCAGGGACAGGACAGTGGACAGCACTGTTCTGCACTAAAAATGTCTTTCTGGTGACCTTGTCCAAAACTGCTGCTTGCACTGTCAAGTCTTGCTGTCATGTACTGTTGTTTATGCATACTTAGAATTCTATTTTGGGATTTAACATCTATTTTTCTTTTGAATCTGTGAAGCCTAAAGAAGAATTTAATTGATAAGAAGCATTTTATCCTATCCTAAATTTAATTTATCTGCAAAGTAAATAAGGGTCAGTAAATGTGGAGACCGATTAATATAGATTTAAAAGCAATATTCATAAATTACTTGGCTCTTTTATGTTTCATGATGATGATTTTGTATTATGTTTACATCACTGCTCTTGTGGCTGTATTAATTGCAGGGACTACACAGCATGTAATGCCAAACAAATATATGTCATGGATATGCAGTTCACCTGATCCAGTGGAAAGGCTGGAAGCCTTCCTTTTGATTGCTCTCTTTTTAAAGAAGATGTAGGGGTATATATAGATACACTGCATATAATATGTGTAAAAAAGAGAAGATCAGCTTCATCTGGGAGGTCCAGTTCTTCAAAGATTTTCTTCATCTTGCTACCCAAGGACTTTCTGTGTTGAAGGCTCCCACATTTCCTGACATTCAGAAATCTTTGTAGAAACGTACTTAGTTGTTGCCTTTATGGGACCTAGTAATAAAAATAATAACAAATGCATGGTTTTATGACAATTGCAATGTGTCAGACGTTTGGCAAACCTCTTGGAAAACTGAGTCTATTTGTGCCTTATATAAACCAGCACTCCTCAGTAAGAGCAGAAAACTGCAGCAAAGATGACAGAAAATAAAATTTTTGAGATTGTCCCAAGGTAGCTTGACTTGCTACAGGTACCTCAGTACTTTTAAGGCAACCCTGTGTAGGTTACAGCTTCTGTAAATGAAGAATATCACAAAGGATTACCAGGACCAGATTAAATATTTCTATCAGTTATGCAAGTCCTAATATAGCAAACCCCTTAAACATCTGCAGACATTTAAGTCCAAGTATATTTTTGCAATTGTTATTTGGGTACAGAATAGAATAATTGAAAAATTACCCACAAATAAAACATGTTTTGGCAAATTAAAGTTTGGCATACATAAGCAAGCTACTAGATTTCCCTTTTGGATTGCACTACTGGGGTTCAGTATTCCTGAACACATCCTTTTAGTCTGCTGCGTATCTGTCACATACTTTGGAAAATAAGGGAAGTTCTATATTTACATTTGTCCTGCACTCTAAAATTTGCAGTCAGTGCTATTCATGAGAAATGGACTTGTGGAAGCTGTGATACCATCCTGAGTGAACACAAAAGGTTGGAGCCAGTCAGGGAAGCAGGAAAGAGGCACATGAAACTTCCTCATGCCTTTCCTACCTGAAAATTTTAGCCTTTACCAGCTCTAAATCTTCTGAGAGTTTCATTTTGAACCTAAATTTGACAGGTTTTTAGCATGTCAAGAGCTAAATTAATTGAAATTACTCTTTATCTTCTGGCTGTGTTTTTTGAGCTGAAGTATGGTGGCTGCCATGCTTCATGCTGAAGTCAGGGCTGCCAGCAAATGTGAGTGTGATCTGAGCACACATTTCAGATCAGATGTCTCAGGTTACTTTACACAAAAAGACATTCAGATGTTGAATCCCAAATAGCCCTACACACTCCGGAGACCTTCTTGAACGTGAGATGGGATACAGGAGCCCAAGGCATGCAGCATCACAGCTGTAAGCACTTGACTGTATGAGGGAAAGATAGTGCTGGGGTGTTAGCTGAAATAACATCTCAATATCCAGCCTGACAGTTTCTTGGGTGCTTGCTCCACATGCCTAGAAACAAGGGGCTCATGGTGTTTTTACAAGAGGATGGGATTTAGCCCTGTGTCTGTCCTCCTCTGGCAATGTGTCCTGCCCAACATCAGTGACAACAGCTTCTTGTCACTGATATACAGGTGTATGTTCAGGATGTCACAATTGTGCACATCCTGTATATTTTATACTCAAACATATCAGAACTAACTCCTTCTGTGTGAAAATTCACTTAAAAGAATCATGGAGATTAGAAGTGAAAATAACAAAACAATGTTTTTGATACTCATTACTTTGTACGAATGGTATAAATAAATAATAAGACAAACCCAAATATGGTAACAATAAAATGATTTTTGTTGTCATTTGTGCAAAGAATAAGTACTCATTTGATCTCAACAGTACTGCTGTGACATGAGCAATTACTTATACCCTCATTTATTAAATGTCATATATAGTACAGAGATTATATGTTCTTTATGAAGGTTAAGAATTATTAGGGAAGGAGGAAGTTGCTTATAGGGCTATGCATCTTGACACCCATATGTGAGCACTTGTCACTTCCTTATGATTTTGGTCAGTGTCTCTGTTAAGAGATTTAAGAGTGAGATTTTCAAGCCTCTGTAAGACACTAGTTGTAATTAAAACTATGTCCTCCAGTTCCTTTTGTCCACTTAGGAAACTTAAGACATTTTATTTTCACTGGCATTACAATATCTCCAGCTAACAGACAGAGGGCAACTAGTGAAAAAACAAAATGCAAAACAAACTAGCAAAAAACCCCATACAACTCCAGCAGCAGCACAGAGCTAATCCCTGCAATAGGCATTTGTCCTGGCTAGTTTTTAATAGCAAAACCAGTTAGTGCTTCCACGTATTTTAAAAGTATTTCACAACCTTTGCTTATTTCTAATGAATATGAATTAGCACCTTCTTTATTTTCTAGGGGCTGCATCTTAGCATCAAGGTTGTTGGAGAGTCTGGGAGAACAAAATCATGTAGCTGTGCATGGAGAAAGAGTAGCCTCTGAAGCTGTGCATGCCTGGCTGGAGTTCACAGAGCATAAGCCAATTTTTGCGCCCACAGAGCAGTTCATTTCTTGGCAGCTGAATCAGAATAAAGCTCCAAGGCTACAGCGGCCCACAGCCTGCTGTGACTCGGTGACCACAGAACCTAATTTGTGCTGGATAAAGCCCTAAAGAGATTAACTGACTCATAACATATGCTACTTTACCTTTTACAAATGAAGCTCAAATACAGTGCCATGTTTCTGATTCCTCTCTAAATTTTGCAAATACCCCACCACTTAGTCACAGATATGGGGGAGCCTGAAGAAGAAGAAAAAAATTATCATTCATACATTTTTTACAAGCACTTCAAAAGACTATATGGTTTTTCTGCCAGGAATGTGACATTTCACATTAAGGAATCTATAAAAAATGCATGCATTCATTTTAGGAAACCTCTGAGCAACAGCAGGGCAGGTGTGTTACCTGCGGCACAACCACATAGGAGAGGCAGCTACATCTAGTGTTGAGTTTAGCAATGGATGGCACATATAAGTCTATAAAGGCACTGAATCTCCTCAGTCTCCCTAGGGCCATAAAGAGCTTGTTGGAGATGGTCAGCAGCTTAAAAGAGGGACCATCAGGAGCAGGAGTGTCAACCAACAAAGCCAGAGTGTTTCTAAACCAGACTGATGTGTGTCTGCACTGTGAAGCAGATATGCTCTGTGGTTCAGCAGTCAGTTCCTGACTCCATACTGTGCAGCTGGCCAGGATGAGTTATTCTTCCTAGCCCACACACAACAGTATTACATTGGGGATAAGGTACTGCTATTTGTCCAGATGTCATTCTGGCATGGAACTTGAATGTGGGTCCAGAGACATGCAGTATATATAGCATACAAAACTGTGAGGCCAAATTCATTTCCACGTCATGAAACCCTACCTACCCAAAGGATTCAGATGAAGGCAGTCAAGATGGTCAAAGGTACAGGTCATCTTCCACAAAAGCAATGACCTGACATCATTGGTCTAACATTTCATAAATCCTTTTGGAAACGCAACACTGTTCTACACTGTTGAAGTGAAAGACATTTATTACCAGTGATTTCAAATAAACCTAACTTGATTAAATTCAAGGCATTACATCCTATCAAATTAACAACAAATATCAGCTCAAACAGCCATTTTTAATGAGCTAATAGATACTGGATCAGATAAATGATACTGCTGATTAACAGCTCTACATTTTTAGCCTACTTTATTGTCATATCTTAAGGCCAAATATAACTGAAGACTTCAGGGGCAGTGTCTACAGGAGGGTTAAATAGGAATGATTCTGTATTAAATGGCTTCTTAAAAAGGCTTTTTGCTCTTCTAAGATAATACATACCTCATACACTGAAAGCTCCATGTGTCTACTCAAAACTGGAAATTTCATGGTTTTAAAGTAGTCAGTAAGGATTCTTCCCTGTGTCCTTTTTTTTCCTGAGATTTTCTGAAGGCCCTTAAATATCAGGGCATCCAAATCTAAGTTAGAACTGAAAACCTGATACATTGAGTGCCATTTTAAAAGCATAGCCTTACACTGCTGTTCTCTGCAGATATATGTCAAGAAATTGAATTATTGCCTTTCCCCTTCTAGGCATTTGCTCTAGAAACCGAGCAAAGCATGTCAGCTTCCATGATGCAATTGCACTCCCTTTGGGGTTGTGATCATGGTCAGTGGCTGTGGCTGAGCTGATCAGGAAGAACCCATGCTGTAGTAGACAAGTTGTGAGCCAATGTTTGAATACAGTCTAAAGTCCAGCTTAGTGAAGTTCCCAGTATTGATGGATTTAAGGGGGCAAATTCAACACCATATCCTACCAAGACACCTCCAGGCTGATCCAAACCCACAATAGTGTTCTCTCATAGATCAAATTTATTTTCAGCTCAAAGAGACAATGAGGCTGCTCATTTTTATGCTTCTGAAACTGTTTGATTTTTATGTCTGGAATCTTCTTGATTTTCATATTCATTGGTCTCCTAAAATGCATAGTGGGCTGGGCAGATCAAATCCTTACCATAACTGATTAGTGATCTTCTTCTCTCTTTTCCTTCCAGACTTCTCCTAACAATGAAGCTAAATCTTGGAGCCACCAGAAAAACAAAGCTCAGAGGGTGTTGAGCTGGTAAGATGTCTAGAACTGAGTTGTCTATGCAAGTGAAAAAAGGTCAGAAGTTTCCCCCCCGAGTCGTAGATCCTGAGCACATCAAGCTGTTAAATGCATGTAGGCCCAAGTGAACAAGTCAATTCCTCAAAGACCATAAAATTGGCATAGGCCAATTGAACTCAGTAGAACTATTCAGCCAAAGATGCTTATTTAGCTCAGTGGGGTTGGTATGATTTTAGTCTAGGAGAATTTGAGTGCTGTAACCTCTCCAGCAAAAAACTAGGAAAAA
>JAWWES010000001.1:34678698-34697407 GCA_035583135.1 Lophotriccus pileatus
TTACCTATACGGAGTGGTCCGCGAGGGTCTCGAGTGCTAACTCGCAGGGGGTTTCTCGAGTTCCCGGACCCCCGACAAATGGCGCCCAACGTGGGGCAGTAAAGTCGAGGTCTCTCATATTGAGGGAACTCCTACAGCCTCCAGGGCTACTGACGTGCTTGGGAGATCCGGACTCCCTGCCGTCCCGGAGACCCGCCCTCGTTTGGACGTCGGACGCGTTCGGAGGAGAGGAACCGTTCTCCGCACCTTTCGAAGTCGGCGAATCGAGTGGGATTCATCTCGCAACGTCCGAAAGGTGAGCAAACGAGCGACCCATCCCCCAAGATAACGAGCCATGGGGAACCGCATGTCCAATACAGAAAGGGATCTCTATGATCGCCTTAAAGCTATAATCGTATTGGAGGGACACCCCATTGAAAAGAAGTCGCTTAGAGCGACTGTAAAGTTCATCGCCAAAAACAACCTCATGTCTCCGCAAATCCTAACATATGAGCGGTGGTTTAAACTTGGAGATTCTCTAGCTCATGCGTTTGAGCACGGCGATAAAGCCGCAGGACTGGGACTTGTTACCTGGAGACTCATCTTACCCCATTTAAAACAACGGGTCCAAGATGGCGCCCCTCGGTCACCCTCACCCACGAAGCGCGCGAAAACCCAAAATGGCGGTCGCGAACCCCCTCGGTCACCTTCACCACGTGAAATCCAAGATGGCGTTCGGAACCCTCCTTCCTCCACCTTTGGGCGCACGAAAGACAAATTCCGCGGGAAAACTAACTCACGTAACTCCGCCCATCGACGAGATGGCGCCTCAACCCCTCCTCCGGTTCCACCCCGCCCATTAACTCCGCCTTCTCACAACTCCTCCCCGGAACCGCCTCCGTCGCGTCGCAAAGCTCCACTTCCTCCACCTCCGCGTCGCCACGCCTCTTCCGGATCCCCTGGTTCCCACGGTGACCTAGCTTCCGGTTCCCACGATGGTCACATCCGCCAAGATGGCGGCCCCCATGGACCCCCTTCCCCAACCTATGTTACCGTCAGTGGGGATGGCGAGGAACAAAAGGATAGGTGGGCAACCGCTAGAAGGCAGGCAGAGGAAGCAGGGGATTGGGAATTAATGAAGGTGTTCCTGGTATTTAAAGAAGAGAACCAGACACCACATTGGGAGCCTGTGCCTTACCCGATACTCCGGGATGCTAAAAAGGCTGTGACGGAGTATGGTTTAAACTCGCCGTTTGTTTCTGGGCTTTTAGACTCCTTGTTTGCCGCGTATACTTTGACCCCCTCGGACATAAGAATCATCACGAAGGGCATGTTAAATTTAATGCAGTTCTCCCTTTTTGACCAAAAGTGGCGGGAGTTAATTCGGCAGTACGCGGAAGAGACGCATAACGCCCACCAATTAACAGCTCAAGAATTATTCAATGAGCTGTATGGTGAAGGCCCGTATGCCTCCAGCCGCTCTCAAATTAGGATTCCATTCCATCGGCTGGACAAAACAAAGAGTTTAGCCTTAGAGGCGCTGAAGGCGGTTGCAGATGCGACTACCACCTCGCCATCATTCTCTGGCATTCAACAAGGGCCAAAAGAGCCATTTTATGAATTTGCCACACGCCTTAAAGAGGCGATAAGCCGCCAAGTAAAATCTGTAGAAGCGCAGGACGCCCTGTTCATTCGATTAGCGATCGAACAGGCCAACGCAGATTGTCAGCCGGTCCTGCGCTCGCTAGTAGACCCAACACCATTGAAAATGATCCAGGCGTGCAAGGATATCGGCTCAAACAAATTCAAAAGCAAAGTCATAGCAGACGCATTAATAGAGGCTGACCAAGTGAGAGTAAAAACCCTAGCAAATGCAATCATAGAGGCAGAGAGACTAAGAGAGAAATGTTTTAAATGTCAACAAACGGGGCATTTTGCGAGGGAGTGCCCAAGACAGGAAAACTTACCGGTGAGTCCAAAGCTAAGTAAATTGCCCGTTCCCCCAAAGACACTTTGCCCGAAGTGTCGAAAAGGATATCATTGGAGCCATACCTGCCGCTCCACTTACAGAATAGATGGTACCCCGATTCAGAGAAGGAAGTCCTACATACCTAACCCTAAGAGTCATCCTTCTAAAAATAAGCAAAATCAGGGAAACGGGTATTAGAGCGTGGGGGACTACGTGAAGACACCAAGTGTCCCCAAAACCAAAACAGTGATAAAGACAAGGGCTCACACATCCTTTTGTTTCCAACACAAGATGTGACTATAGACACTCAGGAGTTGATCTCCATTCCAGTTTGCCCGAATAAAATGGTTAGCAAAGGTGAAAGATTCCTGTTAACAACTCACCTTGAATCTAAAGATAAGGGACTTACGATTTTACCCGAGATCGTTTCCTACGTTGATCCATCAAACATCACAGTAAAACTAACTGCCTTTTCCATTCCAGTCCATCTTTACCCTGACATTCCACTAGCGCGATTGAAGCCCCTACAACGCCTCCAAAGTAATCCGGGAGAGGAGCCACAAATGGTAAACTGGGCCAAACGGATTACCATGGAAAGGCCTACGCTAACCTGTCGTTTATTTTCTCCCAGTAACAATCAGGAAATCGAAATGGATGGGATGCTCGATACGGGCGCAGACATCACGATCATTGCCTCCCATTTTTGGCCAGCCTCCTGGGAAACGACAGAAACTTGGGTCGAGATAACAAGCGTAGGCGGACCCCGACAACCGCGCCAAAGTAAAGGGGTAATCCATCTTTCCTCCCCAGATAACCAAACGGCGACCACACGCCCTTACATTCTAGATATACCACTCACATTGTGGGGGCGTGATGTGTTAGATCAGTGGGGAACTGTGCTGGCTTCAAATTTAAGGTAACGGCCGCTGGCGTGTGTCAACCACTACGCCTAGATTGGGTCTCCACCTCCCCAATCTGGGTGGACCAGTGGCCTATTAGAGGTGAGAGACTAACTGTTTTGAGAGAATTAGTGGAACAACAACTGAAGTTAGGCCGCGTAATACCATCCACCAGTCCCTGGAATTCCCCTATTTTTTGCATTAGGAAGGCCTCAGGCAAATGGAGACTTCTCCATGATCTGAGAGCCATCAACGAAATTATCAAACCAATGGGGACTCTTCAGCCGGGACTACCTTCAGCTGCCATGATCCCGAAGGAATGGCCAATTAACATCCTGGATATACAGGACTGTTTTTTCAACATCAAACTTCACCCTGCGGACCAGGAGAAGTTTGCTTTTTCTGTCCCATCCATTAACCTCGCGGAGCCTCTCCAGAGGTATCAATGGACATGTTTACCTCAGGGAATGAAAAACAGCCCTACCATGTGTCAACTCTTTATTGCTAACATCTTGTCACCCATCAGGTCTGCTTTTCCAACAGCGATCTGCCTACATTACATGGATGACATTCTTCTCGCGGCTTCAACAGCGAACCAACTCCAGGAACTAACATCCACTGTTCTCCGGATGCTGCAAGACAACAACCTTGAAGTCTCTGCTGAAAAAATACAAACCTCCACGCCTTACAGATACTTAGGGTGGAAAATTACCGAATCCACCATTTCACCTCAACGAGTGTCCATTCCCTTGACCATTTCTACGTTAAATGACTTGCAAAAGATCCTGGGTACCCTTAATTGGTTGCGGCCCGTGGTGGGCCTCTCTACGGATGACTTACATCCATTGTTCGATCTACTTAAGGGAGACCCGGACCTGGCGTCTCCAAGACACCTAACACCATCAGCTAAAGACGCCTTGTCCAAAATTACTAACCAAATTTCTTCCCTGCAGGTCCACCGAAGACGCGAGAATGGAGAAGCAGCACTTCTTGTGGTGAGAGGACCTACCCAACCCTTCGCCCTATTGGGCCAGCTTTACAACAATGGTAATCAAATAGCCTTATGGGAGTGGATCTTTTTACCCCACCAATTCGGCAAAACAATTACGTCACTTCCAGAATTGATTTCTAAATTATGTTTTAAGGGTAGAGTCAGATGTTGGGAACTGACCGGTGCAGACCCTGCACAGATTTATCTTCCCGTCACTTCCCGTCATCTAGAACAACTACTTACAGCGAGCCTGGACTTTCAAATTGCCGTAGCGGATTTTTTCGGCCAAATCAAAATTCATTACCCCCCTTGTAGGTTTATACAAAATATAAATAAAATTCCACTACAGTACACTCATAATTGGTCACCAAATCCGATTCCCAACGCTACAACTGTTTTCACCGATGGCTCCGGTACTACTGGAAATGCGGTCATCGTGTGGAAACAGGAAAATCATTGGCACCAAAATATTCATCAAGTCCAGGGCTCCCCCCAATTAGTGGAGCTGTCAGCTGTTGTTCGGGCTCTAACCCTTTTCCCGGAGGAACTTAACATAGTCTCGGATTCGGCATATGTGGTAGGCATAGTTCAAAGATGTGAGCATGCCTACCTAAAAGACATTAAAAATGAGCAACTTTTTCGGTTGTTCCAAAAATTACTTCATGTTGTTAACCACCGTTCCTCCCAATTTTTTATTACACACATCCGCTCCCATACTGCGTTACCGGGCCCAATAGCGGAGGGGAATCGCCGAGCTGATCTCCTAGCGGGATCAGCTGTGATCCCACAGCGCCTCGAACAAGCGAAAATCTCCCACGACTTTTTCCACCAGAGTGCCAGAGCCCTCCAAAAACAATTTAATCTGACCCAAAAACAAGCCCGAGACATCGTCTCTTCATGTCCAGACTGCCAATTAGTTGTTCCACTACCAAATGAAGGGGTGAACCCTAGAGGTTTACTCCCTCTTCAGATCTGGCAGACCGATGTCACACACATTGGCACCTTCGGAAAATTAAAATTCGTTCATGTATCTATTGATACATTTTCAGGGTACATTGTTGCGACAGCGCACTCTGGAGAAAAAAGTCGGGATGTCCAAAAACACCTAACAACGGCCTTTGCACACATGGGTGTCCCAAAACGAATAAAAACAGATAATGGGCCCGCCTATGTGGCAAAGGCCACCCAGGATTTCCTGGCGTTGTGGGGAATAGAACATCGCACAGGCATTCCCCACTCTCCAACAGGACAGGGCATAGTGGAAAGAGCCCATGGTACAATCAAATCCCTGTTGGAGAGGCAAAAGAAGGGCAGTAACCTCCTCTCGCCACAAGAACGCCTAAATAAAGTCATGTACGTTCTTAATTTTTTAAACAGAATAGAGGACGGGCAACCTCCTGTCTACCGTCATTTTTCAAAATCAGATACAGTGGCGGTCGAAAAAGCCAAAGTCTTATATAAAGACTTACTCACGGACAATTGGCTTGGCCCCTTCCCTTTAATAACTTGGGGAAGAGGCCATGCCTGTGTACTTACAGATACCGGACCGCGATGGATTCCTTCACGTCGCGTCAAACCTTCCTTCGGAGACACATCCTCGGCTTGATCATCATCTACATCTCGGCATTAATAGGGACTACCGCCTTCCCGGTAGCAGAGTGGATGCACAAACCCGGCGAAAATGTGTGGCTCACCTTGGCTAAAGCTACCGGCACCGACACAATGTGCTTGGTCTTGGACGCGGTGAGTCACCCATTAAAAAGTTGCCTTGTAGGCATCCCTATTACCAACCTAAAAGACTGGGAACCCTTTGCACAGGCGGGAGAATTCAGTTACAGATCCAAATTTATAAAGATAACTGAACTTACCTCCTACTTTTCATCATATACACTTTCGCAAGCTCTTTACAAATTAATCCCTACGGATATCGACCCACAAGAGCTCGATATCCTAGGCTCTGCAGTTGCGGGAGCATGTATTGAATTCAAACGGCTCTCGAATGTCACGGTTCCTACATACACAGTCTCCCCCAATTCTCAAGCCTATCGTGAAGATCCCACATGGTGTAACGGTACCATCCCTAAAACGATGGTCGCTGAACGATTCTCAAATGCATCAAAGCTACCCTTTGGCTACTTCCTCATTTGTGGTGACCGAACCTGGCAGGGCATACCTAAATACCCCCGCGGTGGGCCATGTACAATTGGCCAACTATCACTTTTCAATCCGGCTAAGTTACAGTTGTTCGACAGACAAATTTCCAAAGGAACAAAATTTTTTCAAAATCTAAACAATTCGATCGCCAAAACAGTAAACAATGTCGAACGACAAAAAAGGTCCTTCATTGGCCGTAAAACTCTCCCTCAAAAACAAGAGGAGAATCTGAATATCCATGTGCCTCCTGATTGCGACCCCAAATTCAACATCTGGACCCACACGCAGAGATTTTGGGCGAGTTTTCCGTTCGCCAACATTGGCGCGGCCAAGGCCTTAGGCACGTTGGCGCACATGGCGTGCTGGATGGCCAAAGAAGCCAATGCCACTTCCGCCGCCATAAATGACCTACTAGCCGACACACAACAAAACAAAAGGGCCCTTTTACAAAATCGTGCAGCAACAGACTTCCTACTTCTGGCCCACGGACACGGATGCCAGGAGTTTGAAGGCATGTGCTGCCTAAATTTCTCGGATCATTCCCGTAGCATACATAAGAGCATAAATACGTTAAATCAATTAGTTAACGACATATCTGTTAATCAAGACAAGGGGTTTTCTAGCCTTTTTGACTGGGTACATTTCCCCTCATTGTCAGATTGGGCCAATAGAATTGTTAAGGGCCTGATTTTGGCTCTGACAATTGCTTGTATCATTCTTGTGGTCTTACCATGCCTTGCTTGTTGCTTGAGAAAAACAGTTTCTAAGGCTGTCTCTCGAGTTTTTTCAGCGTCCATAAAAAACAAAAAAGGGGGAGATGTGGGAAGTGGATCCGAAGGACCTTCTCTAGCATACCATTTTTGGAAGAAGGTCAAGGAGGACAGTGACAACGAAAGTGAATACGTGGAGATGATCTGAAGAACAAACGACGACTACAGATGCGGCGAAAATAAAGGACTCTAATGTTGGGCAGAAACGCATGTGCTAGGAGTTGGTTTTACATGTTTAATACCACTTGGGAATATATTAGGATTTGTACCATTGTTAATCCCTTCGTTTATACCCATGTTAAACCTCCCCTGATTTGTCCTATGTTAGCCCTTTCCCATTGGTCTACCCTCCCCTTACTTCATTCTCCCCCCATCCAATCACCGTTCTGTCCCAGTTGCTACCCTACTTTCCAGTTACCCCATTGGTTCCCCCGACCTTAACTCCACCCACGTTCTAGTCCCTTCTCTACCCGACCCTATAAAAGCCGGTGCGTCCGTTAATAAACGGCCATTTCGTGCCACAGACCGTCTCGTGTACGTGCTTGTGTCTTTCCGCAATCGGGTTACGTGCTCGGGGCCCTTTTGGGTTAGTGTCTGTGGCTTACCTATACGGAGTGGTCCGCGAGGGTCTCGAGTGCTAACTCGCAGGGGGTTTCTCGAGTTCCCGGACCCCCGACAGGGAGGGAGGAAGGAAGGAAGGAAGGAAGGAAGGAAGGAAGGAAGGAAGGAAGGAAGGAAGGATTGTAAATATCATTGGCAGCAAGACTAGAAGCAGCTGTCTCTGGCAGACATGTTTCATTCAGATCAAATGGAGCTGTGGATATTTGGAAATAACCCACATTTTCTGTGTATTTAACTACAAGCTTTCCATTTGTTTGGAGGCAATCAGGGATTTATGCTCAAACAAGAACTTTTCTCAACCAGGTTTTCTTCAGACAGCACCATTTTCCTGTGGCACCAGCATGTGAGTGCCAGGATGCCACATGGAGCACAGGCAATATATGGCAGGGAAGGGGGCAGAGGGCTCCTGATTTCACAGTTTTTGGTCACATGCTCCTAGAGGTAAATGAAGATGTTTTCAGAATGTGTCTTTCTCCAGGAACCTAAATACTTTTATTAACGAGGGTGAAGATGTGAAGATGACCTTGTGCTTTGAATGTGCTAATTGTGAAACCATTGCACCTGACAGCCATTTCCACTGCTAACTCCTCAGGATTCCTGTGCACAGCCTTTCCTGAGAGGGACTTCACCATCTGCCATAAACTCAAAGAAGATGACAATCAGGCTGGTGACTCGGAGCCCATCCTGTGTCATCTGCAGAGATACTCTGTCCTCTTTAATTAGAACACTGAAAGGCTGTAATTTTTGCCTTACCACCTCTGTCACATTCCCTCCCTACTGATTGATTTCTTTTCAGGTCTTCCCTATGTAAATGCCTTTCCTTTTTTTTTTTTTTTATTTTTTTAGATTGCTCACACGCTCTCTAGCATGTTGATTTTAGTCTTTAAGGCCTTAAATAATATAGTAGTACTCACAGTACTGTCCATGGACTCGTAATGTGTCATGGCTACTACAATCAATAGCAAGGAGAATATAAGATGATAGAACGCAATTACATGTGATAGAGGTTCCCAGATTGCCAGCAGCTCCATTGTCTGCCCCCCTTACTCCCTTCCAGTAAGAAAAAAAAAAAAAAAGACTTTGTAAAATTTACACCTTGCTGTGATCAGTGCCTTTTGCTACTGCTCTTGAGGCAGGGGTCTTCAACCTGCCTTAGGGCTTTGCTTTGCAAGCCATGAGGCTGCTTCAAGGATGCTCAAGGTCAAGTTGGATGGGGCTCTGAGCAACCCAATGTAGTTGAAGATATCTCTGTTCATTCCACTACGTGAGTTTTAAAGGTCCCTTTCAACCCTAACCATTCTATGACTTATTCTGTGTGCCTGCTAGTCTCAGCCTTACTGGGAGGAGATCATATGAACCTTGCAGAACTTCTCTGCAGCACAGATACAGTTGTCTCTGGGACCTCACAGTGAGACTAGGAGAAAACTGCAAATCCCTGTGATGATAAGCAAGATAAAATGGCTTGATGATCTTCTCACATTAGGATAAACAGAGGGCTCACAAAGATTCTTTGGTACAGAAGTAGTGGAAGATGTTTTCTTTACAAAACAGATTACTTCGCTGATCTGTATTAGGGTATATCTCTATCAGAACACAGGGGACAGGCAATTAGTCACAGGGAAAGACAAATATGCTGGTTTTGCCTTATAGGGAGAACTCAGCAGGAAATTATGGCCTGAGATACCTTCATGTGAAAATGCACTGTCATGCTTCTGAAGATCCCCTCAAGATAATATGAGACAGATTTTAAAAAAGAAGATTTAAAATACTCCCTCAGCAAAAAAAAACACTCATTTTTAAATTACTCAAGGCAAAGACTGGGTCCCCAAATGATTACATGCACCAGAAAACTGTGTTACTATTAAAAAAGATCAGAACTTTGTTCTTATTCAAAGAAATATGTGCATGTAGGCCTGCTATTTCTGCGTGTAGGCACCATGATAAATCCCCATTTGAAAGCAGCAGTTCAAAATTTGCTAAAACACTGTGGTATTATGGAACACTTTCAAAAGTGTGGACTTGTTTTCCGCCTTTTCCCCCAGTAATAAATGTTAGACTCAGCAGTAAGGGCTTGTAACACAGCCACACTAGGACTGTAAAGTGTAGGATTTATGATCCAGATTTGTAGAACGTAAATTTTCCAAGGGCTGTAATTATATAAAATGTACATGAATCCAACAATGTGAAGAAATCTATTTTTAGGACAAAGTTTTTCCAGTTATCAGGGTCTCAGTCTTTGGTGGGGAATTAGAAACACTACAGGACTGAACTGCTCAACAGCTTGTTGGAACTGGCATGTGTCTTTTGCTAACTGGACACAAATCCCCCTCAAATGCTGGGAAGACGTCCCCTATTATCTGAACTGGTCAGTTCTGGCGTGTCTCTGGTACCAACACTGGTATTAGCAGAACAGGTAGTCCAGGTTAGGGTGAATAAAACTATTAGAGCTTGTAGACGGAAGCAGGGGTTCATGGAAAAAAGTGACTTGCCGGAATTATTTTCATATCCTAATGGTTCTGAAGTGTTATTAGGTTTACCATAAGGCTTCTGCTTATTTATTCACCTAAATAACTGCAAATTGTATCCCTTGAGCAGATAGCTATTTAGGTTAAAATCAGATCATTCTTTCAGATTAGAAATACTTTCAGAAATGCCAACAATTCCTGTTGATTGCATTTCAGTGGATGAAACTCTTCATGAATTGTTGTTCCTCCCTTTTTGTGCACTGACTCTGTGCTGACTTCACAGCAGATTTTACTGCCCTACTTCTCTCACCCCCGATCATTAGTGCCAGTTGCTGTGAGTGTTAATATTGTCCTAGTGGAATCCTTTGGAAATAACCTCAGAACTTTAGGTAGTCAATGGTTTCTCCAGATCAGTATTTAATCCACATAGGAAAACCCAATCACAGCTTTAAAAGTTCTCCAGCTGTGTTCATAGACATAAATATATTGTGCAATATCTCAACCATTCTCCCACCCTCATGATCATCATGAGTAATTTAGTGTAGTTGGGGAGTAACCACACCTTTTATTTTTAAGAATTATCTAGGTGTCTGAAAGAGGTACTTCACTTCACTACTCCGTAACATCTTTTTTTGGCTCTTGCATGCAGCCAAATTTCTAAGTTTAATTGGAGCCAAGTGCCTGAGGAAAGCCAAAGAAGGTTGTGGTCATGCTCAACAATGTATAAATAATTTAAAAGAAAAACCTAATGTAAGTATTAAGAAAAAGTGGATGTAAACCATACATTCAGCTTCTATAATATGTGCCTTCAGCTCTTTCTCTGTTTTCTCAAAGCAGGGAGTACAGGATTGTCCCACCTCACAGAAAGGTCATGACAATAAATGCATTAAAGGGTAAGATGTGGATAAAGTAGTACAATAGAAACTGCTTTATACTCACATACATGAATGCATGTATACTTAGAGTTTGTAGATACACATGAAATAACAACTCCAAATTAGTTATTCTTCAGAATGACTCCTTGAGGTTTTTTTTATACTGGTTTCCTGAGTTGGAAGGAACCGACAAGGATCACTGAGTCCATCTCCTGGCCCTGCGCAGGACACCCCAACAATCCCCCCGTGTGCCTGAGAGCATTGTCTGAAACATTCCTTGAGCTCTGGCAGACTTGGAGCTGTGACCACTGCCCTGGGGAGCCTGTTCCATTGCCCTACTTTCCTCTGGGGAAAGAATGATTTCCTAATATCCAACCTAAACCTACTCTGCCACAGCTCCAACTGTTCCCTAGAGTTCCTTGGAGTTCCTGTCATTAGTCACAGAGAACAGAGATTGGTACTACCCCTCATGAGGAAGCTGTAGACCCTGGTGAGGTCTGATCCCAGTCTCCTCTTCTCCAGGCTGAACAGACCAAAATATCATTCTTTTCTGAAGCATAGTGAATGAGATTTGGAAATGACTGCTCTGTGGTTTGAAGCAATTTCCAGATATCTCCCACCAACTCTTTATGTAAGAAAAACCTCTGGTGTAATCTTGCCACTGAACTTTCAAAGGATATTAAGATCTGCCTTTGTGTTCTTTTTATTTAATATAAAATTATTCCACCATTTGCCACTTGCCCATTTGTGATACTAAAAAGGCCCATTTGGTACTTTCCCCTTTGAAGCTGTGCTTTTTTTTTCCTCCATAGATACGATTTCCAAAGCTTACATTTGTCAGTCTAACAAAGCAGAGCTGAATGAGCTATTTAGCCATATAATAAAATAACAATGAATGAAGCAAGAGGACCGATTGAATTGTTGCTATTATTTCAACAAAATCCTTTCAGCAATTGCCTCTCTCTTCACAGAGACCTTCACGGCATTATTTCACTAAATGACACCATGAATGTAATTAGTTTGATTCAGAGTGTTGGAATCACACAGGTAACAAATTACACTGCCCCCTGATGAGTAATAATTCAATTATTTAGTGGCCTTATAACAGTTTGAAATAGCCTATTCTCATTTCACAAACACCATATTTACTGCTGGAAATAAACCATTTCTCCAAGATGAAATATTAGATCTGTATATCTTAGCACATGTAAGGTCCCAAATGGATCACTGCATAACTGCATATCTTTGGTTGTTTTATTATTAAAGGACCTGCAGAAAAGCTGAACTTATTGAGTTACTCTGTCTCAGTAGATGTATATGTATATTTTGTCTGTTTACTACCTGGTGGTGAATCAAGAGTTTGTTGTATAAATATCAAGCAGCAATTGTGCACGGAGTGAGGTTTGATCTCATTGACACCAGTGCTGCTGGAATTCATCCCAATCAGAAAGCAGAAGCTAAATGTGTGTCCCAAGAGACATTCCTCAGACATGACTCTTCCCTTCTGTGCTTCAGTGCAAATGAAACATACAACACTGTTAAACTGAAGGCAGTATAAAACAAGGGTGAAGAGGGGAAGAAAGAACCCTGCTTGCTGAAAGGTCAATTAAAAGTTAGACTTTGGGGGTAAAATCTGTTAAGCCCTGTGAGATTTTCAACTGCTTTAAGTGCCAAATTCCTAATTATGCAATCTCCAAAGCGTACTTAGACAACTAGGGACTTGTGAAAATCTCACAGACACATGTCTATCTTCACCTTTGTTTGCCTAAATATTTTTTAAAAAGCTAGGTGTCTTAATCTACTGCGGTGTGATTTATACAAGTTGTATTCAACTCAGCAGTGCAGCATTCCTTCAGGCTGTCTGCAGGAGGCATCAATAAGGAATTTCCAAACCATAATTGCTGGGTTTGGTCCTAAATAAAAGCAGCAGCAGATGCTGCAGCCCCTTTTTTATCTGATACTTGGCAGCTTGGGGTTGTTCTACAGAAAGTGTCAGATATAGATTCCATTTCTGAATCTGCCTGAAGACGTCCAAACTGCTATTTCCTTGGGGACTGCCTTGACACTCTGCTTATCAGCAAGTTGATTGAATAGCTTTCAGTCTTTCCCATGGAAGCTGTGCCATTATACATGAAATATTTAAAGATGTGTTAATCTTTAAGAGCAAGATGTACTCCACAAGTTCTCAGCTGAGAGACAGAGTACACTGCTGAGAGTGGAGGGGGCAGAGGGCTGTCTGCAAGTCACTTCTATTAAATTATTTTTACAAGAAGGAGGTGATTTTGCTCTCAGGCGAGGAGTTAGTCCCTAGACAATGCAATCATTCTGTCTTTGTCAAAGAACTTCCTCAACCAGAACTAAAGTCCGGTATTGTAGGATATTTTTTCCAGCTTTGTTTCAAAGCAACAGTCATTTACATGGTTTTGTAAAAGTCAGTGTCACAATGTGGATGTAAAAATATCACTTTACCATTTGCAATAACTGAATTCCAGTAAGGAAATCTACCAAAACTTTGCCAATAAAGGCCACAAAGTTATAATAAGATGAGGAATGAATCCCTCAAGGGAAAGTGTGAAAAATGAAAACAGATGAAGAAGAAAATTAAGCTGATTTCTACCAAGAAACAGTGCTGCTCACCAGTGTTCAGACACACATCTCTGTAAGTCTAAAAAAATCTTCAAGATTGTGAGCATGCATAAGCACTATATTTGACTGCCCACATATAGAAATGCAAACCCATGTGCAGGGAATGGTAATCAAGCACCCAAACTTTTTAATATATTTTTCAGGTGAAGAGACTCTGTGGTGGCCTCAATTTTCCAGCACTAATACTAATCATCTCTAAAAATCTGGCCATGTAATTTAATAGTTATAATTCTGACAACCCTTCCTTATGTGACGGTTTTCAGGCCAAGATCTCAGTAGAAGTTTATCCTACAAAATTTAGTTACCTCAGTAACACAGCTATAAAATTCACAAATTTTGTTCATACTTTAAAATGAGCAAATAGAATAATGAAGACTTCAAGACACCAGCTTATCGAAATTAGCAGCATGGAATACAGTGAAAAACTCAGTTCAAATTGAGAAGCATCTCTGTAGCACTTCACATTCTTAAAGTTAAGCATATTATATGTCTTTGGCAGATTAGAAACTAAACTTTTACTATGATCTGCCATGATGAGATCTCTGTTTAGCACAGAGATTTTTAAGTAGTACTCTTCTTATTAGAGAGAAAGAAACAAAGTATTTCCTTTAAAAGTAAGCACAAGTTTTAATCACTCCAATAGAGAGAGGCTGTGAATTCACAGAATCATAGATTATTCTGAATTGGAAGGGACCCACGAGGATCATAAAGTCCAACTCTTAGTCCTGCACAGGACCATCCCCAAGAGTCACATCATGTTGCCAAGAGCATCATCCAAATCCCTGAACTCTGTCCGGCTTGGTGCTGTGATTGCTTCCCTGGTGAGCCTGTTCCAGTGCCCAACCACGCTCTGGGTGAAGAACCTTTTTCTAACATCTAACTTAAACCTCCCCTGACACAAATCAGACCATTCCCATGGGTCCTGTCACTGGTGACCACAGAGAAGAGGTCATTGTCTGCCTCTACTCTTCCCTCATGAGGAAATTGTAGGCTGCAATGAGGACTCCCCTCAGTCTCCTCTTCTCCAGGATGAACAGACTAAGTGACCTCAGCCGCTCTTCATAGAGCTTTCCTTCAAGGCCCTTCACCATGTTTGTTGCCCTCCTTGGGACAGTCTCTAATAGCTTAATATCTCATATTGCAATGCCCAAAACTGCACACAACATTCAAGGTGAGGCCACACCAGTGCAGAGGAAAGCAGGACAATCCCCTCCCTCAACCAGCTAGTGATGCTTTGCTTGATGCCCCCCAGGACACAGATGACCCTCGTGGCTGCCAGGGCACTGCTGACTCATATTCAACTTGCCATTAGCCAGGACCCCAGGTCCCTTTCCATGGCACTGCTTTCCAGCATCTCGTTCTCCAGTCTGTACAAACATCCAGGGTTGTCCCATCCCAGGTTGAACTTCATATGTTTGGTGATTTCCCAGTCCTCTAATTTGTCAAGGTCTCTGCAGGGCTTCTCTGCCTCTGACAGAGTCAACAGCTCCTCCCAGTTTTGTATCATCTGCAAACTTGCTTAGTATCCCTTCCAGTCCTGCATCTAAGTCGTAATGAAGTTGTTGAAGCGAACTGGACCTATCTATGCCACAATTCAAAAAAGTGTTGACTTTTCCCAACCGTGTAACATCTACAACAGTTATTTCATCTCACAAAAGCATAAATTGACTCCTATAGCTAAAGATTTAAATTGACTGGAAGCCAGAAAAGTCAAGATTAGTTTGTCTGCTATTATCTGTCGTGTCCTGATTACAGCTTAAGGATTTAAGTGTCCAAGTAGAAGTAGAATTCAATCCCAAAGCCTCCTGCTATGTTGCCACACAGTTCTAAAGGTGAGCAACCCCAGCAGCTGTCTCAATTTTTTAACTTTGATGTACCTCAGACAGTAACAGAGAAGCTTGGCCTCTCTGTCAGGCTTAAGCTTGACTGCGATCCCAAGAGCAGGCACTCCTGTGCCTGTCTCCCTAGAGGGATTTTCTCAGAAACAGAACAAGTCTGGCACACTTCTGTAAAACAGGTCTCCATTCAAAGAGGAATGATGTTTGCTGCTGTCCTCTAAAAATCGGTTGAAAAAGAGTGTTTTCTTCCTTTTAAACAATAGCATTTAGAAGCAGAAGACCTTTGTCATCTCCCTGCTTGCCATCACTCTTTGCCTACCCAAGTGCATGTAGGAGTTGGAGGAGAATTCAGTTGCTCTTCACTTTGCTTTTTAGATAACAATTCAGGACTTATTGCCTTGGTGAAGCAAACAATACTGAAAATGGCTATGTAGTTTATTCAGTAGGGCAGATGTTCAGGGTAGGAGAGATTGGGGAACTTTTCCAGAATTATTCTACTGTTTTCTCAAATTATTGTTTAATGTTATTTTTATGTGCTTGGCTCTGGAGTGGAATTTAAGGTGTCAGAATAGTAATTGAAAAAGGTTTTTTTGGGAGCTACCACTAAATAAAATGTATTTGAAACCTTGTTTTGGCTAGATGAAACATTTATGTACATAATATATGTATATAATACATTTGAAAACACACAGTTCTGTGGGAAGGAGTTGCCCCACTGAATATCCTGGTTTATGCTAGGTGGGATGCCTCCCACCAATACAGCAGGGCTTGCCAGGATGCATTTGACAGTCCTCCTTATCAGCTTATCCTCCTGATCATAACCCTCTGACTGGTATGGCACTGGTGTCCTAAACCCAGGTTCTAGTGAGAGTTGTTGAAACTGAGCAAAATGGATGGAGGACAGAAGTGTTTGCAAAGAGACATGGCCTAGCAGCACACCATGGTTTTTAAATATTTCCCATATTGCTTTATGGGAAATCAGTTAAGGGTTGCTCATCCATATTCCAAGCGTAAAATAAAATTACAATAAACAGGATTGTTATGTAACAAAATAAAAAGACATTCTTGCCAGGCTTTTTCAGAACAGATATCTCAGCTTTTGTCATGCATTATGCACATTTAGTATCTTTTAGATCAATATTTTATATGTGGTGTAATAGCCCTCCTTTTTCTTTAAACAGAGTTGACTGGAGAAAGGAAGGCAGAAAGATTTCATTGCTGGTATTGATTTTGTAACTGCTGAATTTAGAGCAAAGGAGACTCCAGTAAAGGAATACATTTTTATTTCATGTGACATATATTCTCTAAAGAAAGCAAAGCAAAAAGAGGGCAAAGAAGGATTTGGGAAGGTAATTAACATGGATCATAAAAATCAAAGAGATTAGAAAGAGAGAATTCAGGAAGGCTGGCATGGTCACTCCAGAGGCCACTGATCCAGAGGAAGGATCAGTCATATCTATTTCTTTCCTGACAGATGAGTCTCTGAGCTGCTTTTGAAAATCTCCAGTGACAGAAAGACTAAAATCTCCCTAGGTGATCTGTCCTCATGTTTACATAATCTTATAGTCAAAAAGAGTTCATAGAATATTCTGGAAGGGATCCACAAGGATCATCAAATTCAACTCCTGGCCCTGCACAGGACCACACCAAGAATCACACTATGTGCCTGAGAGTGTTGTTGAAATGCTTCTTGAACTCTGTCAGGCTTGGTGCTGTGGCCACTTCCCTGGGGAGCCTGTTCCATTGTCCAACCACTCTCTGAGTGAAGAACCTTTTCCTAACATCTAATCTAAACCTCCCTTGACACAACTTCAGGCCATTCCCTTGGCTCCTGTCACTGGTCACCACAGAGAAGAGATCAGTGCCTGCCCTTCTTCTTCCCCTCACAAGGAAGTTGTAACTGCAATGACGACTCCCCTCAGTCTCCTCTGGGCTGAACAGACCAAGTGACCTCAGCCGCTCCTCAAACGGCTTCCCTCAAGGCATTTCGCCATCTCCATAGCCCTCCTTCAAACACTTTCTAATACCTTATAATGTGGCACCCAAGACTGCACACAGTATTTGAGGTGAAGCCACACCAGTGCAGAGTGGGACAATCAGCTCTTTTGTCTGGCCTGCAGTGCTGTACCAGAGGCACCACAGGACACAGTCGGCCCTCTGACACCTAACTAAAGTGTCTGTGGCTTTAGTTCTACAGCTATAGAATTTGACTTATTTCCCAGTTATGAATTATCTGAGTTTGCTATTTTCTTGAAGTCTATTGTCTTTATTCTCCTTTTTTCCTTTCTTTAGGCAAGCATACCATTATTCAGTAGTCAGCACCACTTCAGCCTCCTTCAACTTTCACATCATCAATTTTTGGACCTTAATTCTCTGAAAAAATGTGTGTGGATGTCTCCTTGTACCATGCAGATACTTGGCAGGATAGTGAAAGGTAGGGAGATGCTTCAGTATCTGTGAAAAAACACCTGTTTGAAATGCAAATGCTGCTGTTAGACCATACTGAAATATCATAATGGGAACAGTAATTATAATAATAATTTCTAATTTAATCAAGTTCATAATTTGTGATTTAAAATAATTAATCAAAATGTACTTTTACTTGTTTACAGCTTAGGCTTCCTTACAGATTTTAATTTGAAAATGTGGATATTCATCTCTAAGCCAATTTCCCATAAAGCTGCAAGGAGTCTAAGTTCTTATATCAAAGAATCTTAAGATCCTAAGCTGGGAGGCCTCCTGATTGTCATGGTTTGTGTGTTCTTATAGCTAAGTTGGAATTTTCCCTTTCCCCTGCCTGTGCTGGGGGAGGGGAGTTGGTCGGGGCTGTTTCCAAGCAGCTAATGGCCTTGAAGAACGGGCTAGCCAACAGTACTGATAATTTCCTGGCTTTGTCTCCAGGGAAACAGGGGTGGAGAGAAAATCTGAGCTAGTTTTTGGGACTGGCGGGGGTGGGGGGCGATGCGAGGGAGAGCTGCGGGAGCCATTGGAGTGGCTGGACTGGCTGCTGTCAGGGGACTGCTGCTGCCTTTTTGAGCGTGCATCGGGCTGGGAGCTGTTTTTTGCTTAAATCTTCCTCGGAGGGGGACAGAGCGACACCACTGCACATCTGGGACCAGCAGGAAGGAGTGAGTTTTTTTTCCAGCACTAGGAGCTGTGCTTTCCCTCCCCTTCCTCCCTCCCTCCGGGGAGGTCTCCATTGTCCAGCTTGCTCTGGCACGTGGAGACCACGCTTGGCTACTGCCGGTGACCCTTCAGTGCCCCCTGCTGACTGACTCAAATAACTGCAGGCTCCACATTTCCAGTGGTTCAACAGCACCTCCTGCTGACTGTGGTTATAATTACCCCAAAAGGGTACAAATTGAATTGATTTTCACTGTTGGGCCTGTTCATTTTTTTTTTTTTTTGTCTTAAAGGGGGTTGTTCTAGGTGGAGGATTACTGCTTGGGTGTTTTACTAGGGTTCTCTTGTTGTCTTGCCAATACTTACAGACTTTTTTAAT
>JAWWES010000001.1:34697507-34710141 GCA_035583135.1 Lophotriccus pileatus
CTATTAATTTCGGATTTATAATTGCTTAGGGGGAGAAGTTTTGGGTCTTCCTCATAATTTATTCCCAGCAAAACACTGGCGTCTCACTTAAACTGAGACACTGATACAGAAGATCCACTGACTACACTGAATACAAGCGATATAGTTGCTTCTCAGAATGGGTGATAGACTGGATGCTCCCCTATTGTGCCTAGGGTCACAAGATCCAGAATCATCTTCCTCTCAGCATTCAGTAACAGAAATAGTTTTTCTTCTTAGGAGACCAACATTTTCATATAAAAAACTTTGTGTAAATATTATTTCTGTTTGTTTGCAAATGCTCAGTTTTGGGCAAGGAAAAGATGTCATCAGAACAAGACTATGTCCCACAGAATATCTCACTGTCTACAGGACTTCTGTAGCCACTGAAAGAACCATCAAAAAATACCAGGGGAGCCTTATGCAAAGAGAATTGACTGTTTCAAGCAAGGGAGATATTCTGGGGTAATTTACTGCTTTCATAGTGGTAGATTATTTATTATATAGATTAAGAGTCTGATACAAAGCTTGCTAAAACGGAGTCCTGTGAACCATGGGTTGCACTGGATCAAACTGAAATCAAAGTTCCAGCTTTTCAAACTGTGCCAGCCTTATCCTATGAGATACCCTACCTGGATTTCATTGTGGATATCTGATTCAAAGCCAACTGATGTCAATTTGAGAAAAATGGATATGAAAAACCTAGAGAAATTTTCCTATTCCATATATTCACCTGAGAAGTTAGAAATTCACTATGAACCCAGCTAAGATAATGAAAAAAGCTAATGGAGAATTTCTTCTCATATCTAAAGCAAAAAGTTTCATGTCTCTTATTCAGAAAGTTTGTTGCTGTTGGTTTTAGTCAGTCTCTGAAAATTACTGTCAATCTATCTTTTTTAATTAACATTGGTCGAGAAAAATTGAAATGTCTTTAAGTTACAGTTAGTAAGTAGAGAAGGACTTTCACCTTTATGAAAGAAGAATTATTTTTCCAAGGAAATTAGGCATCCAGGGAAAGTAATATATTTTGAGATCAATACTAATACTATTATGAGAACATTTGGATTTACTTTCCTATTCTAACTGTCATAGATTCAAACATTATATGACAAACTAGTAGAACACTTGGTAGCTTCTTGAAAATACAAATTCTGTTCCACACTAATTTGTGTGACTTTTATGATTTTATTTCATCTCAAATTAAGACCTATTGTTTTAGTTTGGTTTTTGTGGGTTTTTTTCAGATATTTTATTTGTACTCATCTACATTGTTCCAACTTCCATAATATATTCTGTAATAAATCTTCAATGTCAGAATAATACAACTCGAAACTTTTTAATTATATCAAAGTGTGGAAATTAAGAAAATTACTATATGATTGTTAAATGTTTTTATTGTATGGAATCAGCATTTTCAGATGGAAAATTGTGCCTTAGCAAGATTTTTTGATTATATTTTATTATTTTGACATGTTATTATAGGGAAACTTTTTGTCTTATAGTGTTGTAAAAATATTTCTGTAATCAGAATCCTAACTAATTACAGACCCTGGCATACAGACCAACATTCTGAAATTGCCTATTCTCATTCTGAAGAAAGATATCTTTTATATTCTTTACACAACATTCACAGAAAATAGGAATCTGTAATAATTTTGTTTGTTTGTTTGTTTGGGAGGTTTTCTGTTGGTTTGGTGGGCTGTTTCTGTGGGGGGGCACCTTTTATAGATCACCTTTGAACCTAACAGCTGAGATTCTTCCAGTGAGGAGTCAGTCACAAAGGAAACAATCTATCCATGATCATATTAAGAAATTTTATATTGCTTTTTATCAGTTAAACTCAGATTATTTTGCTATCACTTTTCCAGAAGGTGGAATTAAGCCAAGGGGTATAAAGCCACTGAGCTTTCTAGAGTAGTATAATCTCATGCCCAGCACTATTGTTATTATGCACTCTGACATAACCACACAATTAGATTTTGCACTGTCACAGGAAGATATTCTGATCTTCCTGTCATGTGTGTTGAAATGCCATCCAACCTTAATGAAAAAACACCTGAATATGGAGGGTTTATCTCTCATTATTCTATAGATAAAAAAATATTTGGATCAGGAGAGATTTAGGCCAAAGACCAGACAGATGCAGTGTGTTATTTCTCAAAGTGCATAATGTCACTACAGCATAATCTGTGTAGAGAATACAAATGGGAATGGATGTCTTTTTTCGGATTGTATTTCAAACCTGTGTATGTGTGGATAAGTATGATATTTAAAGCTATCAGAGCTGAAATGCCAGAGGCCTTCATTACTAGCACCTTGGGCAAGATTAAGAGGTAGATAAAGATAACTTGCCCTAGCCTGTAGTCCAAAGAAGACCTGCTACAGCTCTGAACATGATGTGTTTTCACCTCAGAAGCACAATCATCCCCTCCCAAGTGTGCCTGTGTAGTTCTGTAATACACCATTGTTACTCACAGACGCAAGGTTTATACAGAGTTTCTCGGAGGGAAGTTTGTCAGGCTTTCTATGTGTGAACTTTGTTTGACCTGCCTGCAGCTTTGTTTTTCTTCATTTACCTTTGACATTAATTTATTTTATTGACCAGGTGTCAATGGCTAAATTGCACCACTTCTTTATCTTTCTATGATACCACCTTACTTTCTGGTAAATAGCAGGAACAAAATATGAATAAATATTTAATGTAAAGTGAAATATTTATGACCTTAGAACAATGATTTTCTTGTAGAGAAATACAGGCCTTGAGAAGTGGAGACAATGTATATGGAGCAGAGAAGTTCAGTCAGGGATGATGAGAGATGGGCACAGGCTGACGCTATAAACAGCTCAGTAATGGCTGGTTAATGAAACAGACCTACAGCTGTTAAAACCAGACTTTAGGGGCAACAAAAAGCACAAAGAAATAGTATGTAACATGTAAAAGTACCAAATTCTGTACATTAAAGAATCACAGAATAACAGAATCATTTAGATTTGAATGATTCTGAGACCATCAGTCCAACTTTTGACCAGTCACCACCTTATCAAATAGACCATGAAACTACGTGCCATGTCCAGTTGTTTCTTGGAGACCTCTAGGGACGGTGACTCCACCACCTCCCTGGCAGTCCATTCCAATGCTTGTCAACTCTCCCTATGAAGAAATTCTTTCTGATGTCCAACCTGAACCTCCTCTGGTGCAACTTCAGTCTGTGTCCTCTCATCCTGTCACTGCTTGCCTGGGAAAAGAGGCCAACCCCCACCTGGTTACAACTTCCTTCCAGGTAGTTTTAGAGACTGATGAGGTCCTTCCCATGCCTCCTTTTCTCCAGGCTAAACACTGATATCTCTCTCAGACTGTCCTCATATGATTTATTCCTTACATTAGATTTGACAAATCCTTACATATGACTTCACCAGCTCCATTGCCCTTCTCTGGACACGCTCCAGCACCTCAATGTCTTGAAGTGAGAGGCTCAGAACTGTACAAGGTACTCAAGGTGTGGCCTCACTCACTGCCCTGGTCCTGCTCGCCACACTATTCCTGACACAGACCAGGATGCCATTTGCCTTCTTGGCCATCTGGGCACACAGCTGTTGACTAGCACAACCAAGTCATTTTACACCAGACAGCTCTCCAGCCAATCCTTCCCAAGCCTGTGGCACTGCTAATGGTTGTTGTGTCCGAAGTGCACCAGCATTTGGCCCTTCAGATCTAACATGGAGCTGTAAACCAGTGAAGACAATACAAGATGTAAAAGCATGGTATAAAACAGCTAAAATGGTACGAGAAACCACCTACATGAACATCATATTCCTCCTATCAAGAGATTCTGGAGACCTATGGCTCGTATACACTCTCTGTATACATATATAAGTATACAATCTGAGTCTGCTGATTTTAAGACTAGAGGATCAGCAATAGGGTAAGCACCACTTGAGGAAAAACAGAGATAAAGACTAAGAGAATTTGTTACAGTTTAAACAGTAATACTACATTACTGAGATTTCTAACTGGATCATTATATGTTCTTTATTTTTCTATGTTAATTATATCTAGACTAAAAATGATTATTGAATCAGACTGTTAAGATTTAATTTATACTAAGAATAAAATTTTGTCTTTAGGTGTATTTCTCTTTCCCCATGAACAAGATTTTGAGCATAGCAGAAGAAAACCTCTCCAGGTTCAGCATGTGTATTAGAGTATTATTTGTGCCGTCGATTTCCAGCCTATTTGCTTCTGATAGTACATAAATCTCAGTTTACTGACACCCTGAAGCTCTGACTTGCTTTTTAGCTGTGATTTATACCACTAATATTCTGACACAAATACTCCTTTATTTTAGCTTATTTTTATAGGCACTTTTATAACCAATCCCTTTAATAATTCAGATAAATTGTTTATCCTATTTCTAGGATGTTGGCAAAATAAGAAAAAAAAATTTTTGCTGTAAACATGATTGAAGACTGGAACAGGTTGCCCGCAGTTTTTTTGGAGTCTTCCTCTTTGGAGATGTTCAAAACCCAAATGGACATGACCCTGAGCAACCTGCTCTACTTGACCTTACTCTAGACAGGGGGTGTGAGACAAGGTGATCTTCAGAGCTGTCTTCTTACCTCAACTCTCTGCAGTTTTGGCTGGTGCTTCAAGGAATGCCACAGTAATCTGTCAGGATTCTGCTTCCTTGCTGGCTGTTTACAGGTAGTGTAAACACAGTCCTGAGTTGAGCCATGCCAACTTTTATTTTATTTCTCTGGGACGCAAGTTTTGCAGATAACAAGACTCCTAACAGCTTCAGGCTTCACTCAGAGTACAGATTACTCAGAACCTTGATGGTTACCTGCCGTCAAAGTGGCAGATCACTGCATTCTTATTTGATTTGACATGTGACCCTGATCCCATGGTCACATGTGAGAAGTCAGTTGTTTTATATAGATCTGTTAAGACTGATGGCACAAATCTTGTAGATAAGAGCTTGTAAGAGTGGCAAAGGGAATACATAATATAAGGAATGTAAGGGATTTTTGTCAACAGAAGTCATTAGGGACAGGTTAGACAGGTGTAAATAGTACCGATGGAATTCAGGACTAGACTAGGTAACCTCTTTAGACTTTTTCCTGCCTTTTTTGTAATTTGTTCACACAGGGAAGCTGGAGCATAGCCTATAGCTATTTACCGGGGGGCAAAATATGTCAGGCCTGCTCAAGTGTAGTTTTATTTTCCTTCAGGACTAGCCTCATCTAGAATCACTGGCATAAGTAACAGGCTCAGTTCTGCCATCAGCGATTACAGACGCAGTCCTAGCCTCACTGTCAGGGATATAAAAGAGTAGAAAATCCGGTGTGCAAGCAGTATAATATTTTATGTAACTTCTCTTAAGTAGAAGAACATGTTACAAATTTCTTTTAATGAGTTTTGCACCAGTGCAGCTACTAGTGACATCAGTGGGCATTTTCCATAGATTTTTGAAGAGAGGTGTTTTTTTTTTTTCCTGCATACTTACAAGAAGAAATGATAGAAAGTCTGAATTATAAAGAAGCAAGTTTAGGCTCTTCAATAGTAGAA
The DNA here is from genome assembly GCA_035583135.1 of Lophotriccus pileatus. Classification (NCBI taxonomy): domain Eukaryota; kingdom Metazoa; phylum Chordata; class Aves; order Passeriformes; family Tyrannidae; genus Lophotriccus; species Lophotriccus pileatus. The sequence goes on from JAWWES010000001.1 coordinate 34,703,092, forward strand.
AAGTGTCCTGATCTCAAAGGGACCAATTAGTGTCAGTCTCATATGCAGTTAGTAGAAGGAAGCCTGGATGGCTTCTTCCACACTGGAAGACTAGCAGTAGTTATGAGCAGAAAAAGTAGTGAAGATCTTCTGTTTTGTGCCTTGGATTTAGATAGTGGAACCAAAACTTAGCAGCACTTCATTTTAGTTTTACTTTGTATAACAGGTATAAGGAATCATGGTAGCACTGATGATAATGCTGTAAGAATTGGTGATTGGAACTTGAGTGTAGGCTAAAGCTTCATTTCTTATAATTGATGGCCATGTAGTTTTGCTGGATATTATGAAGACGCTAACATGAAGCTTGTCAAAACATTAGAGAACTGTTTGGTCTTCAGTAAATATATGGATTGTCAGCTCTTAGAAGGAAAGCAGTAAAAGCAAATATTCTGCCTATGGAATACTCTGACAGGAGCTCAGTGAGCCAAAACTTAGAGCTGGCTGTGGGAAGGAGAGGAGTTTATGGCTGGTTATAATGTTTGTGTCCATGCTAAACACGCAGAGGCAAGCACATAAAGAGGTGGAGTATCAAAAACCAACTTGCCTGAGTCTTAAAAGCTTACTAAGGGATGCCACACAAGGATAAGTTATGGAGGGCGTTCTTTCCCAATATCTTCAGTAGCTGTGCCAGCTTTTCCAAGGCAAGGTTCACACTGTTTTGAAATGTCACCTAACTTTCATGTGGACTATGAAGAGGAAGAAATACATTTGAAGGCTTAGTTCATAGAGGAGTTTGTGTTGGTATTCTCTCTGGAGAGGCAGGAATGATCTTTAACAACAGGGGAATATAAAACTCAGCAAGACTGAACTATTAACTTAGAAACCCTAAAGGTAGACAGTGTGAAAGCCCCATATTCTATCCTCTAGGAAATACATTATTACCTTTTGATTGCCATTTCTGTTGACTGCCAGTGTGATATATTAATCTTCTATAATGTTAATAATAAAAGAGTGGTGGCAGAAACAAACTGTACACTTCAGAAAGATACATCTCTGGCTTCTGCAATCTGTCATCCCCTGCTGGGTTAGGGCTTGACTCAAAACCTTTTGGAGCCAATGGACGCACTTCCTCTCTCCAACAGGCTTCAGTCAGTCTTGTGAAGTCCAGCACAATAATATAATAATAATAATATCTGTAAAAATAAGTACCTATTTAAAAAACAAGTAATAAAGAAGCAGTTCTGAGGGAATTGGAGCTAATGAAGCTTGATTGCCCTTGAATTTGCTGGTCGTGAGTTCTGCCTGTAGCAACCCATAATGAGGGTATTTGGTACTGTTTTCTCCTGTGTGCATCTTCTTGTTTTTTGCTGAGATGTTAAACTTCCTTTCATCTGAGCACTTAAAAGGCAAAAATGTACACAAATTTAGTTATTTTAAACACCTTTTGACACATTTGAATAACACATAACTAGAGAAGAACACAGACGAAGAAAGAAAATAAGAATATGATCATGCAAGCCTCTTTTCATAAAGAAACTGAACTAAAATATTTTCTCTCTTCCCCTGTCATGGCACATGCAATGGAGTTGGTAAGGACTGGGATAACAGAAGCTATCAAAGTCAGTGTGCATGTTTTATATAGCCTGCAAATGTGAGGGAAGAAACAAGCTGTATGAAATCCCTCAAGGCAGGTTTGATTTGTACTTTTTTCTTACCAGCCATGCCAGTGTTCTGCTAAATGGTGTTTAAAGCTCGCAACTATTTTTGAAAGATGTTTTGTTCTTGCTGTTTTGATTGCCTTTATAGTATACCAGTCTTAATATCTCCCAGTTTTTGTGCTCTCAGTGTTTTTCCTAGATGAAGATTTTCCCATCATGGTTGCTGCAGACCTTTAGTAGTTCAAAGGTTTGAATTCACTAGGCTAGCATAGTTCAAGACCTTCACAGGCACCAACTAGAAATAACTGTTTAGATTTAAACAAAGAAAGCACCTCTGCCTCCATGTATTCAACTTTCAATAAGACACTATTGACAATCCCATATCAGTAAATATTCATTTACAGGTAATCTGTTGACTCAGCTATCCAGCAATATGCAATATACACATAGAGGTAACGCATTAAACTAACCAGACTTTAATTTCAACCTGTTTGCAATTCACAGTCTCCTCTCATATCAGGTCGAAGGAGTTGTTGTGGCAACCTGGCATAGTGGTCATGAAATGATATTTTAGCCTAAGGAGAAAAAGGAGTTTGAACAACTAGAACTACTCTGTCCGCATTCCTGTCTCTTTTTATTTTTTTTTTCTAAGCTTCAAATTAAGCATATCCTAGAAAATCTTGACTTAAAGTTAAATGACTGTAAGGGGTATTAAAAAATATCCTCCTACAGAAATAACTGATCTAAATCACTGGGAATTTGCAAGTGATAAACACAAACATAAAGTAGGAAAGAGGCATTTGTATTCTGGAGGTGAATTTCTCTGCATGTTTACACTGGCGTGTTCCACATGTTACCTAAGATTATAATTTTTCTGATATTTTCATGTTAGTTCATCTCCCCAAGCCTAAAACATGAATGATCCAGCAGGATCAAAAGGACTGACCAGCATTTTCTAGGGAAAAAAACCCCTTACTTGGATAAAATCTGATCAGGATCTGAAGACTTATGCTCAGTGACTGTAAGTCTTGTCTAAACAACACTAAATATGAAATTTATGTGGTTCCAAGTCTTCTTTCTAGCATTTCATCCTCTGGAACAGGGGAGGAAAATCCCTTTGCCTTCTGTGACATCATGAAAAGGACAAACAACCAGAGAGATTTCCCCTCTCAAAGAATATAAGTTGAGGAAGGTCTCAGTCATGAAAATCACTGTAAATTCAAAGATGTGCAAGCTGGTCCAATCTCTCTTATGAGTAAATGTCTCTCTCTTTTTGTTTGTTTGTTTGTTTTTGGTTTTGTTTGTTTGTTTGTTTGTTTCCTAGCTATTTGTCATATGTTATCTTGCATAAAGTTGCATGAGGTACATTGACTGGAGCTGAGCCTTTGAAGCCTGCCTTTTGTGACAACAAATCAGCTGTGTTCTCCTAGTGTCTTCAAGTACCGTATAAGGAAAAGTTGGGAAAGTCTTTGATATTCTGAAAAATACTCAGCAGAAACCATTTTCCATCTTGACTTGCCTCTCACCTTAAGTGATTCTATACTTACACCTGCTAGTAGTAAAAACACTCTCAAGAAGTGCTCTGCTCCTGTCTATATAGTTAAATTTTTTACTGAGGTAAAGTTAGATTCTACTGGCATTACCTTGTGTGGTACAAACACCTATGAAGCAGTTGGATCCAGCTATTGGATAAAATTTATGTAGGAAAATAATGCCTCATTATTCTTTTCCAGTAATAATAAAAAATGAAAGCTTAAAATCAAAAAGGACATCTCATGGTGGGTTTCTAGAAGATGGTGATGCAAAACCATAACTCATATGTTCTAGTGACAAGAATGTCCTTAAGGTTTACAGTGAGTTTTTCAAAGAGGCAGCAGTTTATACCATGATTAAAATAGTCTGTTTGCCTGGAACATCCATTTAAGCAGGGCAATATCTATTTCTGTCTCCAAAAGTGATTTCTAGCATGAGTCTCTTGTAATTTCTATTAATATTACAGAATGGAGAAGATTGATGCTGATTCACTCACCAGCTCAGTTAATTTTTCTTCAAGTATGGATTCCTATTAGGAATGTGCCCACGTAATATAATAAAACTTGCTCATACCATTTGCAATCAGGTCTCAGTGCATATATCTTCCCCAGAATTTCCTTTTAATAATAATTGTCAGAAGAAATGGAGGACATAAATGAATACTGGATGATTCACTGGCCTCCTGATAATTTCATCCATTGTGATATAGAAAATTCTGAAAGCTCAAGAGCAATAGTTACTGTAAGAGAAGAGTTCATTCATTAATACTGTAGGGCCAGTTTTGCTTTCTAATATGTAGAAAAGGATAAGTAAGAAAGAAGAAACTGAAGAATTCTCTCTACTGCCTTATAATTTTCCACCTATCAGCTCTGTCCACATCTCTTGCTTGCTATGCTGATTTCCATCTGTGTCCTCCAGTTGTTTAGATACTCTAATTTGACTTTTTCTAGAATAAATAATATTTATTATTTATTATTTACATGCTATATGCATATATACCTATATGTGTATAATCATACATGTGTTATTATTTAACATAACCCCTACAAAATGTGGTTTTCTATTATTGTGTCACCTCTCCTCTGAAAATCATTGTTCCTATGCACTTCTCTGGTATTTATTGCAAGACCACTATAAAGTCAGTGTCTACTAGTTAAGTCCATGGAGCAAAATGAAAAGAGAGAGTCATAGCTCTCCTTTGTTATTGGCATTGGCAAACACTGAGCTGTTGCTACTGTAACATTTTGCCCCTTTTGATTTATTTTAATAACCACCTTATCTCTACTGAAAGATTCATTCCAACATGTTTATGTCTACAGAAGCCAAATTTTCTGGCCTACTATGCTCATCTCTTCATTCTTTTACATTGGCACCACACTTTGATTTGCTCTGGTCTTCTGGTGACATCTCTGATTTTAATGACTTTTTGATCTATGCCAAAGAATATGTTGACTCCCAGTTTTACATCCCATAGTGAATCCCACCAGGCCCAGCAGTTGTTGCTGATTTGACGCTTGCTTTTTCCACTAATAAGCCTTGTAGTTTGGATGTGATCCTGGCCTTCAATTCCCAAAGCAGTAGTTGCCTTCTGCTCTGTCTGATCTGTTATGCTAATGTAGCTTGTGACTAGCACAAACCAAAAGAGTGGTGATTTCCCCTTCAGGGGACATAACAGATTCATCAAGCCACTGCTCTCTGTTCAGTGGTGTCTGATAGAGATACATCTGTTCAATAAATCATGTATCCAGGACTATCAATAGGACAGAGGCATTTTTTCCTGGAAGCATGAGACTTAATTACCTTAACATGTGTAATTCCAGTTTTTATTACCAGCATTAAAAAATGTATCACCTTAAAAACTGAATCTCAGTGCTTGACTCTGTTACCACTGAAAAAAGCAGACTTTTTGCCTTACTTAACAGTGTCTTACTGTTATTTTGTTGCATACAAGAAAAATACAGGAGTATAATCAGATTAACAAAAAGTAGTATGAAATGACACCCTTACTCATCTGAGATGTGATAATCAGTCATAAGTGTGCAGCTGACCCACCACAACGTGCAGCAGAGGGAGATTAACTTAAACCAGTGAATGTGGAAGGCTGACTGGCTGCTGTTATAAGCATGTGTGGGAGCCCTGGGAGGTTTTTCCTTCAGTGCTCTGCATCCCATGGCCTTTCCAGGTCAATAGAAAGCCCTGGTGGATATTCTGACTATAAATGAATTAGCCCATAATGGTATCTGCAGAGCCATGACGGCATCCTAGAAAGTTTCATATCCTTGTCTAATAGTTTAAACAAGTTTTATTTTCCTGCTGGGAAGAGTAGAAATTCCCTTCCCGTGTTCTTGTAAATAAATGCTGTTATCTCCATTGTAATCTTTGGCTGCTACAGCCCTCAAGACAAGGCTGAAACAATGGATGGGAAAAGCATATCACTTCGGAAAGCTTTCAAATCATTGGAAATGCATGGTATGTGGTAACCACTGAGAATTAGCCACACCACCAAGTAGTCCATGAAATGGGGGGACTGAGACCTGGGAGCAGCTGCCTTTGTGCAAGACAGCACTTCCTCTCCCTCAGGAACTTGGTAGAAATGAAAAGCCATGGGACAGTTCTTTCCAGAGACTGTGGCCCATGGAAACAACTGGCTAAACAGTCTGCTGGTGTTTCATGTGTTCGTGTCGTGCTCACCAATGTAGCCCTTTATTGTTGACTTCTCTCTATCACTTCTTCTCTAGGCTTTAATCTTATGGCTTTCTAGAAGGCATAAAAATTGTTGTCTCTCCTGGTGAGGTAGTAGTCTCAAACAAAAAAAAAGTAATACTAAAAATTAAGGGTAAAATAGGACGACAGACATCTATTTTTCACAGATCGTTCATCACTGTAGGCTGCATTGTAAAAAGAATTACTCTAAATCAGGAGAACTTATAAATTCCCTTTTTTCCTGCCTGATCTATGTAGTCTTCAGTTGGATTACGAGGAAATAGACTTCACTACTAACCTGCTTTCTCAACCTCTAGCACACACAGTAAGTGTATGACTCATTCTGCCTTTTGTATTCATTGGTCTGTGTAGACTAGCTGTGCTCAGTGCAGTGTCAGTTATTCTTGCTCAGATGGGGCAAATAATCATCTATTGATTGCAATAGCAACATGGCTGCTTTCTAGTTTATCAAAATCTCTGTCAGTTCAAAACTGCCATGGTAATACACAGGAGTCAGTATAAGGTTTCTGCTTCTACAGTTTTCCACATTAAATGATACATTTTTTCTCTTTGTACAAACTTCTGAGCATATTTCTAAGAAAAGATCTTGTTAAGAATTGTATTATCACAGATTTTTCTGCAAAGCACTAACCTGCTTTCATAATGGCTTATGGAGATGATGTCTTAAAATGACCAAAAAATTTGTGCCCAGATGTTCTTCAGATAAATTCTCTAATACTTGCAGCAGGAAGCTAATAAAAGGGCTCATATACTAATCTGGAGTTCTGAAGCTGTCAATACTACAATTTTGTCACTATTAACTTTATCTTAATTGGTTTTAGTATAGTAAATATATAGTAAATAATTGGTATATTTATATTTTGTTTATATTTTAATTGCATACAAATACATTAGTATTAATTTAAGAGAAACAGTGTTCTAAAAGTGATGGTGAGGACGATTGCTGATCGACTAGAAATATCAGTGTAATCCATATTTTCCCACTTCTGAACTGCAACATGTTTCCCATCATGACCTTGATCAACAGTTTTGACATGTGGCTTGGAAATGATATGTGGCTGAGAGATGAAGGAGGTGAACTCTCCCTTATATACAAAATTTTGTTTTTCTAAATATTAAGGGTCCTGTCAAAAAAGAAATAATTAAGGAGGAAAAT
>JAWWES010000001.1:34713996-34741165 GCA_035583135.1 Lophotriccus pileatus
GGCTATAGAATACACAGGTTTGGGTTACACCCATCCAGTGATGAATTGGTCCCAGCTGTTCTAACTAGGACAATTTGTAATAAAAATACCATTAAGTACTTTCTTCAAGCAATCCATTTGGGATATTTGGGGTATTTGGATTATTTTGGGCAGTTAAAAAAGTAAAGTTTATCAACTGATTGCATTCATAGCAATTTATTTTCTGAATTAATGACAAATCAGTTTTACTGGCAGATGGAAAATTTCAGAGTGAATAAAAATATTCACTGAAAATCATGATTAGAAACTTAAGAAGGTTGTCTAATAGGGGGATTTTAGAATTCTTTGTTGGCCTCCAGCAGAGAAAGTTCCTTAATACTATATTGTTTAATTGCTTTTGTGTATAGTGGGTAGCTGTTCACCTAAAAGTAGGAGTGGGAAAAATAATGGCTGAAATAAAGCAGGCAATCTGCTCTTTGTCATCTGATTTGAAGTGTGAGCAAAAGCAAAAGGTATCTTTCTTCTACGCTTGCGAGAAAACCCAATAGAAGCATTATTTAAATGAAAGGATGTAGGGGAACACTTGGTTTATGCCCCTGGATTGCCTCAGAAGTAACTATAAAAGGGACAAATTTAGGTCTGGCAAACATACAGAATTTAGTTGAGCCAAAACTCCAGGCTTGAATTTGGCCCACAAAGTGTTTATTAATTATGACAGATAATTTTACACATCTGGAAGTAGCATCAGAACACAATTGTGTGTAAGTAAATGAACTGTTAATTCAATATCCAGCTTTATCTAAGTATTTATAGATAATTAATAAAATTATTTATCCTACTGAATAAGAAGGAAAAATGTAAGTAATTGATTGATTATTTTATTTGGCATGCTAATATCTGTCTTCGGAAACTCAGAGAAAATCAAGGCAAATGAATGTGCTCTTATATCAAAATTGTTAGTTTTCTGGTGATTTCTTCTGTGGAAATAATTTTCATGGCATAGGGCTAACTCCTATGAGAGGAATTTGTGATTCTCTGATTGTTACTACCCTCCTGAAGACAGAAAATTATTCTAATCTCTTACATGTAGATTTGATCTCTAAAATGTAGAGCTGGAAATTTTTTTTTAATATTATTTTAAAAAATTTTATGTATAAAATGCAAAATTTTGGGGTTTATAGTTCATTTGTCTTTTTAGTTTGCAAACTACATAAAATGCAGTATAAATTGCAACATACTATAGACACAACTTCGTTAATATTTATTATAAAATGTCCAAATGCAATAGTTTGTTTTGTTTGAGATTCTCCATTCACAATGTCTTAAAAAACAGAGGAAACAATATTTTCCAGCAAAGAAGTTCTCCATGAGAAAATGGTTTTCTTGTAAGTCTTTTGCTTCTGTTAGTCATTTGCATTGTTTCATTATGGGGGATCATGGCTGTGAAGAGGTTAAGTCACATGTCACATCCAGATCTCTGAAAATGTACAAATTGGTGCAGAAGGGTGAGTCAGCAATGTGCTTGTTGTGGTTTATCCCAGCAGGTAGCTAAACACCACACAGCTGCTCAACTTACTCCCCCCAGGTGGGAGACAGGAGAGAACTGGAAGGGAAAAAAAAAGGTAAAATCCATGTTTTGAGATAAAGGCAGTTTAATAGGACAGAAAAGGAAAATAAGAGTAACGATGATGATAATAATAGTCATAATAATAATAATAATAGAATAAGAATATATAAAACAAATGATGCCAAATGAAGTTGCTCACCACCTGGTGACTGATGATCAACTGGTTCTTGAGCAGCGTTCCCCAGCCAGGTTTGCCCCCAGTTTATAAACTGAGTGTGACACATATATTACACAACATCCCTTTGACCAGTTGAGATCAGCTGTCCTGGCTGTGTCTCCTCCCAGATTCTCGTGCCCCTCCAGCCTCCTCACTGCTAAGGTGAGAAGCTGAAAAGCCCTTTGACTTAGAGTAAGGGCTGTTCAGCAACAACTAAAACATTGGTGAATTATCAGTGTTATTCTCATGCTAAATCTGAAACACAGCACTGTGCCAGCTACTAGGAAGAAGGTTACCTGTATCCGAGCTGAAACCTGGGCATTACTTTGTTCCAGACTGATTGTTGCTGCTAAGGGAAAGAACTGCAGTTTAAACCAATAGGAAATTTTGATGGTAGTTGGCTTTATTTTGCAATATTATGAACAGAATGGTGCAGAAATTATGCAGACTAGAGTCTGTAGTTGTGACTGGTATGTGGAATAGAAGGAGCTTAATATCTGATCAGTGAGATGAGAGTGAGTATATTCAACCACTACATCAAGGTTTCTTTTCTGTTGGTATGATTTAGGAAAGTGGGATAGAGATCACTTATGTACTTTTTAATTTTCTTTGAAGTGATTTGGAGTGCTTGATTACAAAATACAAATTAAATGCATTTACAGTATATTTTAAATTATTTTTAAATAACAAAAGAAGAACTATTGTATATAAACCTAGTAATCTATTTGGGATGTTAAAGCTGAATTATATTTTTGATTGTCAAAGGTGAGACTAGTAGCCTGGTAGGGTTTTTTTAATTCTTTCCACGCATACCCAAATAACATCCTGAGAGCAATTCACATGTCATACCAGGAGTCACAGAATGGAAAAACAAACTCAAAACACCAATAATGTTTCCTGGCACAGCTATATATTACCTGAAACAACACAAAATGAGGATTTTAGGCATGGGTGCACAATGCACATTACACCTCAGAGGTTTGTCTGCTAGAGTTTGACTTAAACAAGCTCATGTCATTAGTGAAGAAAAACTCCTCTTGTTCCTCTTTCCCATTTAGTATACAGGCCATCCTTTTATATCTTTACAATACTCCTGTGAGCAGTGATAGTGATCACATACACTCAAGCGCTGATTCAGCAAAGTGCCTAAGGATATGAAGACATGATTTATCTTGTTTAGCATGATGCTTGAACCACATACCTTTCTTCTTTTCCTGATTCAAAGTGCTCCCCGTGTAGGAGAAGCGGAGCTCCATAGTAAATTATTATGATTCTAATGGGGTAACAATCACATTTACCATAAACTGTGGATTACTATAACATAGGCTTGTAAAACTAAATACAATTGAAAGTGCTGAAAATTCCAGACTTCTCTCAAAGGCTTGGTTCTGCAGTGCTGGTTCTGTTTTAACTAGAGCTGGTGTTGCAGATGTTCAGCTAGGTGTCCTCCCAGCTGAGGGCCTCTGAGTTAAGTGTCTTGGAGATTTTACTGAACTGCAAAATTTGCTGAACTGCAAAACGTTTGCTATGGTGACACCCCTGATAAACTCCTTGTACTCAGATTTTATATTTGAATACAAGAAATTGTTGTGGGAAACTCACTTTGACTGCTTTGGACTGTAAGTTGTCAGTTAAAAAATGGGTGACTTTTTGAGGGAGCTTGCCTCTCCTTGGCTTGACTTCCTCTTGACTACACTGATAAAGTAGCTAACCACTGAAATATTCTTGGCTTTGAACTATGCTCTTAGAAAACACATGTGATGTTCATATATGGTCTCTTGGCTGCCTATACTTACACCCATCTGCTGGCATGGCATGATGCCAGCACACACAGTGGCATGCCAGTTTTTCAGGGCAAGGAGCGCCAGCCATGAATGGTTTCAACACAGGCAAGACGCCGAATGCTTCAAGCACCATTTCTTTTGGAAGAATCCTGTCTTTTGTTGTAGGATTGCCACATTGTTGCCATAGGACTCTTTAAATTGCTGGTAACTTTGTGTCCCAATACAATACTTGACTGTCCAGGCTGAAGAACACTCGAGACTAGAAGTATCTTCTGAAATGTTGTCTGATGCATATAAAACATGGATTACTTGAAATAACATCTATGGATATGTTAAACAGGAGCACTGAGTGGTTCTGGTTTTATTAAGAATTTTTTTAAGTGATGAAAATTCCAGGTTGGTACAAGAGAACTTGCCAGAATGGGATATATGGTATCATCAATTAAATACAAAGCTTCAGTGTTTCCACAGTAGTCAATAACCAATTAAGTAGTTCTGAGCACAAAGTTGTCTCAATAAAAGTGGAGGGCAGATGAGGACAGGACTGAGAGATCAGATCATAAAGAGAGAGGAAATTTAACACAGGATTTGAATTTGAAAAGGAACTAGTGACCTGGAGAAAAATAGCATGACTTTCCAAGGAGTGCAACTTGGGACAAAATGAGAGGCTTGCTGCAATGATGATCGGTTACTGATGGATGAGAAAGTGAGGCTGACGATGTAAAGATAAGAAAACAGAATAGAACAATACAATTCAGTCTTAAATAATTTTAGCACTTTAAATGCAAAGAATACTTACTATAATTTGTAAAAGGGTTTATTTTATGTATGTTTTCCATGATTTCTAACTGGAGAAAAATTCGAGTTTCTCCTCTGCTTCAGAATTGTCTTGAAATTTCAAAGCATACTTTGGACACTATTGGATGGGTGCCCCACGTCCTAGGCAAGCTGCTGTTCAGGGTTGGTAGAGCTGTCTTTCTCATTCTCAGCAGAAGTTACATCCTTATTAGTATTAGTATATTTATTCCTGAGGAAAATGTCATGGTTTCTGAACAAGGAGCTCTTGTTCAAAGACTCTTTTGACAATGTAATTGATAAATTGAAAAAATTCTCTGAAGACAGAATCAGAGGAGCGGCTAAGTCTTAGCAATGCAAATGCTGCTTAAGGGGAGTACTGAAGTCACTACAGTCACTTCAGCTCCCCTTAAAATGCTCTGAGGAATTCACCCACTAGGGTGAGTGACATAGCTCTTCCCAAATTTCTTTGTGGCCCTAAACTATCTTAAAGAGAACACTTTTGAATATTTCCTTTTCATTTGACTCATCTCTAAGATTTGTTTTTTTCTCTTTTTGAAATGATAATCTAATATTCTTCCTCAACACATATCTTACCAGATTTAGGAGTTTCTGATACATTATAAACTTTTTTTCTGAACTTTGGCTCTCAAACCAAATTGTTTCCTTCCCTTTGAAGTCCCTTAAATCCCAGTGGCTCAGTGGTTTGTTCACTCTGCAGGGATGTGGAAGACTTAGCTTCATGTCCCCTGCTCTGCTTACCTAGAAAACTCACAGCACCTTCAGCAAGAAATATCAAGGGACAGCCACTACAGAATATATTATTTCTTGACAAAGACAGAACTAATAAGACACATCTGGTTTCAAATTTTTCCTCTAACTGGACACTTGTTAGACTTACAGAAGTGTGGAGACCTCAAGGATTACAGGGGACTTTCAATCTAAATTTGTGTATAAGTACATCAGACTCAAAATAATTTAGACATCTAATTCCCAGCAACTACACTGAGGGATGGGTACCCTGTTACCTTTGTGGATTTGGGACATAAAGTGGTAGTTAGTTCCCTTTCCTCTTTCCAGATCTCCTTGCTTACAGGATCTAACACTACCTAACCCCTACTGGCCACAACAAAACTAGGTAAGATGCAGCTATAGCAGGAATAATGCTGCCTTTTATAGCTCAGACTGTGTAATAGTTTCTATTCCAAAACTTCATGAAGGTGAAATTGTCAAGCCTTTGTCCAAGAGCGGCCTTATTGCTGAACATATGCTTAATAACGGGTCAAAAATTTTATAATATGAGAAGAAAAATTACTTAACTATTATAAAAATTAGATCTCCTAACTTTTTAACAGTTATGCAGATGATCTATCCTGTAATAAAAGTTGCAGGTTGGCATGGAAACCCTCTGAGGAAGAGGGCATTTGGGTTCATTTTTCTGGTCTTGGTAACTTCTTTACCAGTTTCCACTTCTGCAATGCTGAAAAACACCGCAGGTATTCAAATAATTTTGAGCCTCAACTTGAAGTAAGAATGAAACATGTTCACTCACTACTTTTATCAGTATTTGCATTATATTTATTTAATTGGCAAAACCATTAAATGAGAAGCTGCTTCTATGCATCAAGATGAAGCATCAAACAAATTTTTTCCAAATATAATTATCTTATTCATGTGAACTGAGAACTTAATGACTTAACGTGGTGAGAGAGAAATGAGAAATTAAGTCCTTAATGCTCCGGCAATAATTACTGTAAAAAATGCATTTTTGATACTGATTGTTGATTTGCTTGGTCACAATCATCCCTTTAATGTGCTCATTTGCACTTTCAGACTCCAAGACATATAAAAGATGGTGATGCTTTTGTACTAAAATGAAACATGTTTTCTTTCTACTGATAGATGTGGCATAAATTAACATAATTCCATCAAAGGTGATGGAACTACAGTGAAGTAACTGGGAAAAATGATTCTATCTGAACAGCTATTCCTTCAGCATATGCTCACACCTCTTCCAGCACATTACTGTTCTCCCAAAAGCTTAGAAGTGGCACCCTTCATGTCTGCATTTACAGTGTCATTCATAGGAAAATGCCCATGCAACAGACTAGACTCATTTCTGAAATGTGGAAAGATTGTTGAGTAGAAAGAATGAGAACAAAGTGTTCACAGTACATTGGCATATAGTGCAACTTCTGGAAAAAAGTAGTAAGGGTACGGAAGTTGCATTTTTGGGAAGACTGAGGACAGTCACAAGTTGCCAAAACTTTCCACGCAGAGATAGTCTGAAAACTTCAGCACTAAATCACTTGAATGTGGAAAATTCTACAGATGTAGAATCAATCTACTTTAAAAGCTGATTTTTATTGTCTCAGGTCAGCAAGTCATCAGGTAGATGTTGTCAAGCCTGCTGTCCAGTTGTTGTTGTGAGACATCTCTAACATAATCCTTAAATCTGACGTCTGGTAGTTTGAAGAAGAGGTCCTGAAATAATGACTGGCTTCTGCTGAGATCACTGAATAAGAGGAAATACATTAATTGCATGGATAAATCTTTGCTTCCTTTGCAAGGTACTGCAGAGATGGGTTTATGAACACAGCTATATGTAGTATAGGGAAAGTGGATACTGGCATTTCTCCTACAAAACCGTTTGTATGTCCATGTTTCAAATGTCTTCATAATTACTATGGATCACTGCTTTTTGAACAGCTGCCTATTTGCCAGGTATTGGTTCAAAATTAAAGAGGACAAAAGAAAGTGATGATTTCTGAGGTAAGCACAATCAGGGACTGTAAAGCAGGGGCAAAGCTGCCCCTGTCTCTGATTCATTTTAAATACAGGTTGGATAGGCTCTATTCCTTCAAAAAGCCATTCTATCTGATAATGAAACAGTGATTTGGATCATCACCCAGGGTATCTTTAAGTGTTTAGATTTATTCATTTATTCAGTCATGATATTTATTCATTTTTTAACTTCATTCTTCTTTTAAGGATGGATATATCCACTATACTGTGCTGAGAAATCCTGGCAATTCATTCCAGGAGACAGGGATATTTTGAGTAGTAAATTTCAGTTTAAACACACTAAATCCCAAATTTTGCATTCCCTCTTTGACTTGCAAATGTAGGAAAAGGTTTTAAAGCTTATTTGGGAAAGTACCCACTGACTTTGTATTCCTAACTTGGTTAGTTTGGGGTCCAAATATTGCACAATGACATAAAGCAAGTCAGATGGGAAGAGCAACAAGAGAGAGATGATAAAAATCTGTAGAATTAATTGTTCATCTGTAAGTGAGCATTTTTCTACCATGCAAACATAATATACTTTTCTAGATACTTAGGTAATAATTACCTAATTATCCTTCAACAATCCATTCTTTATTCCTGCTCCTTTTGGTACCTGACACTAATTTTTGTAACTACAACAATGTAAAAATTATGTACACACATTATTACAGCTTGAGCCTGTTTAATTAGTTGCCTGGAAAAGAAAGATAATGTCTTATTATTTATTTGGGTATAGTCAACTTTTTCTGTGTACAGAGATAATTACCTACATGCTGAAGTGGGGAGACATCGTGCAATTAGCACAGAGCTAAAACCAATCCTTTCTTCTGGAGGAGGCAGGAAGTCTTGAAGGCAGTAACACCTTCTAAGTCTCAGCTATCATTAGAGTCTTTTAGACACTGTAAGACTCCGTTTTATGGAGGTTGTTCTTTCACATATTTTCAGAACTGCCTTCTCCATTCATTTGTTTCATATTGCAGTTTTAAAATTCCACTGTCTGCAGGATTCAGTAGCAATGTCTTTTTTTATGTGCGCACTTATGCAGGCCTTGTGTGTGGTCTCCTAGAACATATAGACATCCTTCCCATCTGGTTGAGGGTCTGTCATCCTCAGCCCAGTAGCGTGACTTCTATATCCCTGTGATAAAATCTTGTGCAATGTTGAAGAGCCATCCACTGGGTAATACTGAGCCTTTTCCTTATCTTCTTATCTGTGAGGATAAATAACAGGTTAAAACATCATCCTTCCCATTCCTCATCAGCTTCCTTAACCTGTTCCCACAAGGGAAGTCCTGCAGATCTGGCTCTTAATTGAAAGAAATGTTTTCAACTGTATGTCTGGACAAGTCACTGAACATGTTTCTTAATATATTTCTCTCCAACCTTGTTACGACTGTACAAGACTGTCTATCCAGCAGCATCTACTACTGTAGTGGAGATCCAATTGTAGTTAATAAAAATGTATATGACTAAACTATTTTTTTTTTTTTCTGAGAATGCTTGGGTCTGATTTTTTCAGTCACCCTTGAGTCTGTACATGTTTGTACTTTGAAAAGATCATCTGCTCCAAATGGACTGCACCAGTCTTGCAGTAGGAATACAGTAGCAAGATGCGACATGACATTTCATTTCACAATATGGTTTAGTGGGCATGCTTGTGTTTGGTCAAAGGTTGGACTCGATGAGTTTCGATGTCTTTTCCAACCTTAATGATTCTATGATTCTATAATAAGCAAGGTTCTGTGTAGACACTAAGTCAAAACTTCCAAGGTGGTACCACTCCATAAAGCAAAATGCCCATCCTGGAAGTTTCCTGATGAATCTCCTTGCTAATACTGGCAGCTATTATTGATGTAAGATGACTATGAATAGGAATCCTGTTTCTGTCAGGAGAGGACAATGTCATGGTTTGTCAAGGGAATCTCAAAAAAAAAAAAAAAAAAAAAGAACAAAAGCCAAACAGAAAAGCCCTTCAGGGACAAGTTGGAAGTCCATTCCCATTAGTAATGTAGCTGAAGATCCCTCCAGCCATTTGATTCTGTGATTCTGTGACAGAAAAAAAAATCCTTATTTCTTTGCTACTGGAATTTTTTGGAACTTTGCTCATTCAGAATTGAATTGCTTTGTGGAAACCATTTGGTTTTGAGCAGACAGGTCTAGTGAAACCCTGCCTGCTAGGCAGTTGTCAGAGCCTGTCTGAGCCATCTGACTCTACACCAATTGCATAATTAGCTGCTGGAAAATCTGTTTTCAGGCTTCCAGCTTCCCAGTACATTAAGCTCCTATTTACTATAACCTCGGGGGAATTTCACCAGGCAGACTATCTCTGAGCTGGTGCTCCATTTCCATTCCCTTTTACAGAAAATTTCAAAATGCTATTTTTCTTCTGCCTTAGAAAGTAATGAAGCCCAGAGATTCTCTATGAAGCAGAACTTTGTCCAATACAGTCTTTACAATCCATGACACCCTGTTGTCTTAGTTGTCTCAGTCTTAGCTAGGATAGAGTTAATTTTCTTCCCTACTAGCTGGTACAGTGTTGTGTTTTGTACTGAGTGTGAGAATAATGTTGATAACATACTGATGTTTTAGTTGTTGCTGAGGCGTGCTTCTGTAAGTCAAGACTTTTCAGTGTCCCATGCTCTGTCAATGAGCAGGCACAAAACAATCTGGGACAGAGCATGTGCAGGATGTCTGACCCAAACTGGCCAAAGGGATATTCTATATCATAGAATGCCATACTCAGTGTAGAAACTGGGAAGACTGT
Source organism: Lophotriccus pileatus (assembly GCA_035583135.1). Lineage (NCBI taxonomy): Eukaryota > Metazoa > Chordata > Aves > Passeriformes > Tyrannidae > Lophotriccus > Lophotriccus pileatus. Next base: position 34,723,889 of record JAWWES010000001.1, read on the forward strand.
GCTGGGGGAAGCTGCTTACAGGTCAGGGCTGGGCTGGGCATTGGTCAGTGGGTGGTGAGCAATTTCTGCGTGCATCACTTGTATTTCTTGGGGTTTATTCCCCTCTTTTTATTATCTCTGTTTTCATTGTGATTATTGTTATTATTATAATCCTTATTATATTTTACTTTTTTCCAATTGTTAAACAGTTTTTATCTTAACTCACAGGTTTTACCTTTTACCAGTTCTCTTCCTCAGCTGGGATTAAACCAGGACATCTCTTTACAGTGAGCATCTGAGGGCATCCTTTACCTCATGTCATGTCCTGGCTCTGCCCAAAACCAGCCCTTTACAGTACATGAGTTTCATCTCTAGTACAGGTACGATGTACAACAATTCAGAGTTCTTTTGATTGAGACCGTATTTCTTTAGTAACTGTGGGAAGTGAAACCTGAAGTGCTTATAGGTAGAGTGGATGAGGTGCAACAGACACGAGTTTTAATAAGGCATATATGATGTCTCATTGGACATTAAGAAAAAAAACCAAACACAAACACCTGAAACGAGTATGCTAAAACACTCTTGGACTTGCCACCCTTAGAGATTGTCAAAGCTCGACTGGACCAGGCTCTGAGCAATCCAACCATTGATGGCCCTGTTTAGAGCAGGATTATACTGGAGGACCTTCTCAGGACCTTTCTGTACTAAATCATTCCATGATTCAATGAATTAACAACTGTGAGAGGAGTACAATTCTCACGTGAAATCCTACATGTGAGTGCTACATTTAGAAGGTTTTATGCACCCAGGTGAAGGTGTATCATGTTGACAGAGTATTTTCTCATCAATGCTCACCAGTTGCTGACTTTAGCCCTCATTATGCGCCAAAAGAGATGTAAGATCTGCTTTCAAAGTCTGTGGCTGGCCTTCTATGCATCCTTTAGAAAGATGCCTAATTTCTGCATGAATCAGGACAAAATGTCACTGGAGGAATGGAAAAACCTGTGTATGAATCTTTGTTTGTAAAACATTCTGCACAAAAAAAAGAAGTCTTTTGAAGCAAAATAAAGTGAAAAATTATTCTGCTAAGCTCTGTTCCATTCCATGAAAATAGATAGGAGAATTTTTGTCTGTAAATGGAAAGTACTACCCTTTTGCTTTGGTATGTGTATATTCAGTTCTAGAGAAGTAGTTAGGGATATACAGACTTCATTTTCCAGACTTAATACACATATAACTTGGATAGATCTGGTAGATTGTCACATTTTTTTCCTGTATATAGAAGCCCTAATAATGATAAAAGCACACCAAATTCAAAGTATTTGCTGTTTCCGACTGGAAATCTTAATAATTGCAGTCCAACTTTACTGCAGGAGCATTACCAGTGAATGACATTCATCTGAGATCTTGACCAGTTGTAGACCATTCCAGTGATTTTATTTTATTTAAGCACTCTCCACGTAGAAGAGGTTGAACGTATTAACTGGAAAATTAAAGGTATTTTTGAATTTCAAATATCAATGTATGCCTGAAAACCGTACTACAAATCTAGTAGGAAAAATGTTTATTGCTTCTGGAAATAGGCCATGGTGGGATACACTGCTACTTTACAGTTAAAGATAAGCAACCATATTTTAGTTAATAATCCTGGGAGCCAGCCAGACTAATCCTTTTTTATTCATAATCTTGATTCTCAGTAAGCCAAATGTGTTGTTATCTCAGCACTCTTGGAGGGTTTTTGTTGTATATATAGCAAAAATTATTCAGTTTTCAGAGCAAAGACTTCTACACTCTAAGACTATATATAATGTTTTGGGGCTCTGCCCAAAAGCAAAGATATCTTTGTGTTAAAATCAGCTTAAGGAATAGTGGTATAATTCTTAACTTTAACAATTGAGATAAACTATAAAGTGAAAAATTTTAACACCTTAAGAAATCATGAGAGAATTCTGATTGCTACTACAGGCAGTGATTCTACAAGAAATGCCTTTATGCAGCTCTGTCTTTGTTGAAAAGGCTTGTAGCATGTACCTACTTGATTTATGGTATTTATATATGCCAGGATTGCAAGGAGGTGACTGTCTTGTCTCTGGTATTGGAATTGTCCTGAATATGTTTGTGCTGTAGTCCTCCTGATCTAATTGCCCTGAGGGAATATCTGACGTAATTAATCATAATGACTGCACTTTGATATGTGCACCTCTGATACATTTTAATGTGGCTGTTTAAAACTCTGAAGAGCCAGCATGTTCCAAATGTCTGCAGGAGGGAAGGCTATGCTACATGGTGAATTCCCAAGTATAACAGATCTTGCTGTTGGGCCAGAGATGTAGAAAGTAGGGGAGACTCCCAAAGACACAGGAAAAGCCTAGATTATAGAGAATGATCCTTTTGGATGTGAGAGGAGTTTCTGTGTTAGCAGTGAGCTAGTTGTACTTCAGAGAAACCTATGAAAAATTCCCAATGACTTTGACCTGATTTGATAGATTTGGTAGCAATTATATGTTTGAGTGGTTTGGGCTTGTTTCTTGGATTTATTCTACTAGATAAAAAGTAAATAATGTTTCAAAAAGCTGTGTAGAGTCATTTCATGTTTGTCTTAAGATGTGGATGGGTGTTCTGGCAAATCGAACTAATGCAATTTGATATGTTGCTGACCAGGCTGCTTATCTTGTCTCTCTGTAGCTGCCTCTCATCCTTGTAGATCCAAAAGTCAGCAGAATGTGACATGTGCCCATGTCTTTTTTGGTCTGACTTACCACACTCTGCAGCTGTCTCACATCTCAAGCAAAAAATGGAAAAGAATGTGCCTACAGGTTTGGAAACAGAGCTCTGTCAAGAAATCAGAATCTTCTGGCACACACAGCCTGAGAAGGCAGCACTCTCAGCAGTGCATACTTTGAGAAGAAAGAACACTGATGATGCCAGACCTGTGTGTACCCCAAACTGGCTCATTGTCCACAATTGTTTTTTGATGAGTTATTTGCCCTTTCCTCTAAGCATCTTGCACTAGCCAGAGTCAGTCAGGATATTGGTTAAAAGGAACCAGAACAGTGGAATTATATCAAATCAAGCCTGACTATGGCTATACTCAAACACAGTTTGAACAGATTATTCAGATGAGTTCAAGATCCTGCTCTATTCTGCAATGGTGCAGACTGACCTTGAATATTATGTCAGTTTTGGGCACTGCAATATAAGAAAGATATTAAACCATTAGAAAGTGTCCAAAGTACGGCAATGAAGATGGTGAAGAGCCTGGAGGAGAAGCCGTATGAAGAGCAGCTGAGATCACTTAGTCTGCTCAGCCTGGAGAAGAGGAGACTGAGGGGAGAAAACATACCAGTGTACAACTTCCTTGCGAGTGGAAGAAGAGGGGTAGGCACTAATCTCTTCTCTCTGGTGAGCAGTGATAGAATCTGAGGGAATGGCCTGAAATTGTGTCAGGGCAGAACTAGGTTGGGTTTAAGAAAAGGTTCTTCACCCAGAGGGTGGCTGGGCACTGAAACAGGTTCCCCAGGGAAGAGGTCACAGCATCAAGCCCACCAGAGTTCAAGAAGCATTTGGATGATACTCTCAGGCACATGGTGTGACTCTTGGGGATGGTCCTGTGCAGGGCTAAGAGTTGGACTCCATGATCTTTGTGGGTCCCTTCCAACTCCGCATACTCTGTGGTTCTGTGAAAATCTTACTAATTAAGGTTAATAATAGCCTCTATTTAAACTCATAATTCCCCCATGCAGCTGTTACTTAAAACCAGCATAAACCTTCTTGGTGGTTTGCCTGAGGAATCTGCCATATTCCCCAGTTAGACTTAATTATTTGCTTAATATACACTTTTCCATGCATTTCAGTCAACTTCCAGCTCAACAGTTTGAGGAAGTGTGAAACTGTTGAGACCAAATCCGATTCATTTTGTTGAGGTCAATCATTCCAGTGGTAAAACAGGGGCTTTTTTAGGCAAGCACTTTTTGTTTTTCAGTGTAATATTTGCTTTGTTCAAGAGCCATAGCTTTTTTTTTGGTATGAAAATACATGTTTCTTTGTCTGCCTTGTTCCTCTGACCTTTTTACACAGTGCTTATCACTGAATTATGTAGGTGTGAACTATTTCTTGAGTAATTTAATCTGATGGTAAAGCCTTAACAATGAAAAACACCTATATATAGATAATTTGCTAGAGACTGTTTTCCAGAAATATTGGAAAAAAATGGGTATTTTTCAAAAGTGTGGAGGCATGTTTCATGTAGTGCACTTAAAGTGACAGTTAGAAAACGCTGCATATGTTTTGATGTATCTTCCATCCTCTTAAAGTTTCTGCTTTTTGAATATTACGGACCAGAGAACAGTATTAACTTTTTTGAAGATGGTTTGTACTCAGGTTTGTCGCAGCCTAAAAAAACTCAGGTAACAGTTTGAAAATTATTGTCCTGAGGAGTTTGTTGTGTCAGGCAAAGAGGGAATTATATTCCAATCTAATATTCTATTGTATATAAAGGTCATCACAGCTACAAGAAAACTGGGAGAGCTGGGGAATGGCTTCCATATTCTTCAGCAGGTACCCACTTCTTATAGAGGAATTAGCAGCTATCTACACCCCTTATTAAAGTGACTTCTGCTAGAGAAAGCTTTTATGTATACACAAAGTTTATTGCATGAACATAGATATCTCAAGAGACAAACAACACTGATAAATTCATGTCAGCTGTCACTCTGCTGAATTCAGTCATGGTTAACCTCCTGCCCTAATTTTAGGGGCAGCTTGGACATCCAGCATTAGCATATGGTGAACATGTCACTACTGGCCTCTCTTTTTCCTTCTCAGCCCTACTAGCTCCACAGCTGATGAAAGGAGAATATTTACTATTCCCAAATAATGGATTCAGTCTTTCAATATTATTTTTTTTTTAATTCTTGGATTTATTTAAATGAAAACTTTGTCAACTAGGGATGGAAACAAGATTATTCATATTTTAAGGGAACATTGTTCTCTGCCCAATTTGACAATTTGACTCAAGGCAAAACTGCATTAAAAAAAAAAAAGTATTTGCAGATATGTTGGAGAGAGTCCTAAGGTTACACACTCTAATGTGAAGGTCTAATGAATGTATGAGAGGTCAGTTTTATCAGAGGCCCTAAGGGTATAATTGGAGTTCCTCCTCTGGTACCTTAGGCCATCTGCTATGGCATCTAATAACCTCAGGAGAGCAATGAACAGCTCAGGCTGTGATTTAGGGCTGTGGTTAAACTGCCTATTCTGGCTTCTATATGAAATGCAACTCCAATTACAGTGTCTAAATTCAGAAGAGAAATAAGCAATTCAAACCCCTGGCTATTATGGGCTGGAATCCTGTACTGCCTGTGGAGCAAGGTAGAGGCAGTATTTAGACCACCAGCAAGGCTGCATAAGTTAACCATTGTGACTATTTCTTTCCTGTGATGCTGCAGGGGTCACAGTTAGGGCCTAACTGTCCCAGCATAGTACAAAATCTGAGCTGTTCATTTTAAACTTAGGTACTGTGACCATCGTTAGTCCATCTTAAGTGTTGTAACATGCGGACTGAATACAGCTGTCCTCCTACCACTCTTTTGGGATTGTGTGTGAGGGAGGGATTGAAAGGAAAAGCCATCTGTGCATCACTTCAAGTGGTGAAACAGGGGAAAAAGGTCCTGCTGCTTTCAGCTCTCTTTCCAACAGTGCAGAAGTGCTGACAGGGGTAAGACTGAGAAAGAGTGATGAAGAGTGAAACTGGAGAGAGTGAAATCCACGGACATTTTGCCACCAGTCATAACAGGCTTATTATTTAAGCCAGTCTGTGGAGATTGTAATGAGTCAAATGAAGACAGCTAAATAGTTTAAGCAAGCTATGTGCAGACTCCTTTTTCAGTACCCAGCATGCTAAGTAAGCATACCAAATCACATCCAATGTCCATTATCCAAACGATATCATTATCCCCCAAAGAGTACTTCTCTCCTGGCAGGCATATGTGACAGGCTGCCGCCCAAAGCACTCTGTAGCTCAAGGCAGAGGAGACATTATCATTAGAATGAAGTACAGGAACTCTTACAATTCACTTGAAAATTGGTATTAATACATATGCAGATATATTTGGACAGTACAAATATCATACTGTACATTTCCAATTTTACCACAGGACACTAGATTTCCTTTTCCTTCCTCAGTGACTTGGTATTTGAGAGCTGAGCAAGCTGGGAATTCAGGCTCTTCAGTTTATCATTGCACAGTCCTCACCTGAGTCCATTTACAATTGGCATAAACATCACCCAAAATGATAAGTTTGCTCATGTGGGCCAATGCAGTTTGGTAAAGCACTGATCTAGGCCTTGAAACAATATAGCCAAGTGCTGTATCCCAGCACAGATCCTCTCAGCGGGACTGTTTACTGATCCCATCACCTGTCACACTGATGGGTTTTATCACCTCAGTTGCATAGGTCAGTGAGAAGAAATCTCTGTTCAGTCATGTGCATGAAGTCTTCAGTCCTGGGTTTTGGAAATCCTCAGTCCTCCTGACACGTCCCCAAGATCCTGCTGCAGCAACCTCCCTGTTCTAGCCACAGGTACAAGTATCTCATCAGTTTGGCTCAATCATTCTTGTCACTTAATTATCTGTTATATATCATACTCTCTTGAGTTCCCAGGGAATGCAGAAAGATCAAGGAAAACCAGGCATTGTTAAGGCAACTTTATTAAGAGCACAAAAGTCTCAGTAGTCTGAATAAGCATTACTGATCCCTAACATAGGGGCCATTACCCTAACTTATAAATAACAGTTAGACTTTTATGTTTGAGCTTGTCACTCTAGCTTTAAAGTCAAAGGACAGAAGTTGACAATTTCAGAGAATGATTGTTTTCTTTCTAAAATCAGTTTCAAATATAAAACAGATGAATTGCCCTCTGGAGTTGCCTATTTCTCTGCCTTGATTATAAAGAGAACCTGGGATACCTATCTTATCAGTAAATGTCTGACTTCAAAGTCCCTTAGTTAGGTAAGAGAAGATGGGAGATATTCAAAAGGTCTCTGACCTTGGCAGTCTCCTTTTAGGAGGGTTGTCCAAACTGGAGGCATCATCTCTTAAAACTGATTGCTTCTGAAAATAGGAGCCACATGTGAGAAACAATACTAAAGAGGAATAAAAGAACACAAAAGAACAAAAAGAACAAAAATGAATGTTCTTACCAAAAAAAGAAGTCTAACATTCCAGTTTCTTTTATTTATTCTGCAAAAACAGTTGTTGCAGTCCCAGGAATTGACAGACCATTCCTTACCTCACTGTAGACAATTAGAAAATCATCCAACTGCTCAGTTGGAAGAATAGATTTGTGCAGTCAGATAACTCCTACAGGCAAGACAACAGAAAGCTGTCTGACTTCTCTACCATAGTGCCACTCCACAGTCTTCAGCATGCCTGCTATTCAGTCCTACACAACCACTGCACGGTTCTTTTCCTCTTTTCCTCACTTAAAATCTGTTTTAACCTAGGAAATAGAGACTTGTGGGGGCCATAAAGTCTATGCTTACACCTTGCCTTATTGGATGTCCTTCTCCCATTGCTTTATTAGCTTTTCTTACCTTCCTCCCAGGAAGTCGAGGGAGCTGGTACTCAGTATTTCACAATAAGATTCTTCCCAGTGATAATTTTTTAATAACATAGTTTAAAATGTCAAGAGCAGACCAACACTAGGTCCATGAATACAAGTGAAATACCAAAAGCATCACTCAGAGAAAGAGAACATGATACTTTTGAGGAAAAGGAGTTTCTCTTTTCAGTGCAAGAGAAAGAGAAAAAAAGAAAAAAAAGGAGCACCTGAATAGCAGCTGACATCAAAGCATACTCACATACACAGTGCTGACCTTGGATGTTGTCAACGACAGTAGATGGGAAGGGAGGCTGCTAACAGCTACATTCATACTGTGGCTCTTTGAGGAGGTTTTATCTCTTTAAGGATGTACTTAGCTCTCTGATGACCCTAAAAGGAAATGCAGGTGATAATAGGACAATCTGTATCGGTCAGAAACTGAGAATTTAAACAAAAATTTGCTTGGCATTCTTTCTCCCTCTCCTCTCTTGAAATACATTGTGTGCATATTTCCTAGGTAGTCTTTAAAATCCCTTTTCCTCCCTCAACAATTACACACATAATAAAAATGGTAGTCACAATGGGTGGAGATTGAATTTCCTTTCCTTTTAAAAGAAAAGGTAATTTAGTAAAAAAAATATATTAAGTTAATTAGTTGAATATAATTGCAAATTCCTTGGAGTTAAAATGTGCTTCATACCAGCAGAAAATGCTAGTTGCCATATGGTACTGGAACACTCTGGAATGATGTCTTTTCCTCTGTTATTTTCTGCAGACTGAGCATGGGCTTGGATTATTTGTGGCTTTCCAATTATTTGAGTTATGCCGGCCAGCTCACTGAGTTCCCCAAAGCAGCAGAGAACTATACTTATTCAGTTCATATGTACTAAAAATAAACAAACAAAACCCCTTGGTTTTGCAAAGCTCATAATGAAAGCCTAAAGCTTCACTTTTCAGTGGTTTGGGGAAAGTTTCAGAAACTTTTTTCTTCTAATAGTCAAGTCAAGGCCCCTTAACTCACTACTGAACAGCATTATTAAGAGCAGTAGAAGAAACTTTGAAGAAGTTATCAAATACCGTTAGAAAATGCTTATATACTTTACATGGAAATAATTTAGAATAAAAAACAGATTTAAAAAAAGAAAATATAGACAGCTAAATCTTTATTAGGCATGGTTTTCAGATGGAAAAAATAATAAAAATGGGAGTTTGTTATACAATTATGCACATTTATTATCTGAACTTTCTGATCAAAATTTTCAAGCTTGCAAGCTTTGATACTAAGACCTTACCAGTGGAATTTGATACCCGTCCTTAACAGTGATTTACCACTCTTTCTTTTTAATATACACACCCACACCAAAAAGAAGACCCTAAAACTTGCTAAAAAATAGACATTCCAGTCACAAAGATTTATAATCAGAGAAATTTCTGTTCAAGCTTCTAAGCTGATCTTATTATTGTGAGAGAGATATGTGGGGACTCACACAAGTGGTTCAAAACTCTGAACTTAGAATTGAAACGAAAGTTCATTTTCAAGCTGTAAATGTATATTTGGATCTTACAACTACAATATTGCCTTAATTACACTTGTAGCTCCTTTTTTTGATATTTTCTTCAGTTTTATGTCCATGGTTATGCTATAAGGTTAATAAAGTTAGCAGCTTTACATGAAAAATTGGCAGTGAATGTTTTCAAGCCTCATTGCTCAGATAGGATAATTATTGTGATGTGTAGATTTTTCTCTTGAAAATAAACACTGATATCACATGAATATATAATATTCATGTATGTATATTTATACACATGTATGTATATATGTAATTGTTTTAGTTGTTAAATCTATCAGGTGAGTAAGTTGTTTCTTTCTCCATACAGTCTGTAAACTGAAGATGAATTATAAATGTGAGGAAAGCAAGGATTAGGAATCCTAAATTTCTGGAAAAAAAAAAAAAAAGACAACAAAACAAACACTCCAAAGCCAGACATAGAGAAACTCATGGAATTGCCACTAGTAGCTTCATAGAATAGTTTGGTTTGGCACTGACTTTTAAAGGTCATCTAGTCCATCTCCCTCCCTGCAGTGAGCAGAGACCACGTAGATCAGGTGGCTCAGAGCCCTGTCTAACCTGACCTTGAATGCTTCCAGGGATGGGGCATCCACCAGCTCTCTGAGTAGCTTGTTCCAGTGTTTCACCTCTCTCACTGTTAAAAAGTTCTTCTTTGTAGCTAGTCTACATTGACGCTGTTTCAGTTTAAAGCCATTACCCTTTGACATACCGCAACATGACAATGTAAAAAGTCCCTTCCCAAACTTCTTGTAGGCCCCCTTTAAGTACTGAAAGGCCATAATAAGGTCCCCCTGGAGCCTCCTCTTCTCCAGGCTGAAAAACCCCAACTGTCTCAGCCTTTTCTCACAGCAGAGGTGACCCTCCTCTGGATCAGCCCTAACAGATCCATATCCTTCTTATGTTGGCGGCCTTAGAGGTGGATACACTACTCAAACAGGGGGGGTCTCCTGAGATCAAAGCTGAGGAGCAGAATCACCTCCCTTGACCTGCTGGCCGTGCTGCTCCTGATGCAGCCCAGAACAGGGTTGGCTTTCTGGGCTGCAAGAGTACACTGGCAGCTCATGTCCAGTCTCTTATCCACCAGCACCCCCACGTCCTTCTTGTCAGGGTTGCTCTTGATCTGTTCATCTCCCAGCCTGTGCTGATACCAAGGATTGTTCTAATCCAGGTGCAGGACCTTGCACTTGGGGGGAGTCCCCAGTATCAATCAGTTTCAGGGGTTTTGTGATTCAAAGCAACAAAAAAATTGCTATATGTTGTACAATAAAATATACAATTTACAAATTAGGACTGGCCATTGAGATTGGCTTATGCTGTTTAAAAATTTTGAAATTATGGCACTTTTTAATGTAGTTTTCAATGTTTGCAAAATGCCATACAATTTTCTCCCATAGTCCTGATGTGTACCCCTCCCAACTTCAAGGCAAAACTGAACATGAATAAAACTAGTTATGAAAATTAAAGCATTTAATATGTTTTTCTCCTCTGTTCTGTTCTGTGGAGCTTATGAGTGGCAGGTTTCACTAGCCAATGGGATTCCCCTTCCTTTGTCATTCTGATTTCATTAAAGTCAATTTTTTACCTGTGTTTAGAATGGTCTGTTCTGTCTTACTGAACAAGTGGAATTTCTCCTAGGAACTTCTGTAAAGTCTTAGGGAAGTGAGAAATTATTAGAAGGTAAAACCTGTCAGAGAGGCTTTCTTAGCAGTAACAGGCTTTAAAAATATTATCCCAATTTTCCATTAAGAAAATCACAGATGTTTTCTCTCTGGCTGCCTCTTGAAGTCAGCAACTTAAGGATTAAGCTGTCAGTTCTTGCTAAAGCAGACTTCTTCAGGAATCCTTAAAAATATCTGCATTTATTCCAAAGAAAATGAAATTAAACCCCAGACAACCCTCAACACTGTCCACAGGATAGAAATATCCTGTTTGATTCATAGCTTGCAAAGCCTTTTGCTCCATTCCTAACAAACAGTGTAAAACACCATCTTTTGGTGTCTCCGCACTGCTTGATGTGATGCTGCAGAAAGGGATGTGCATTATATCACAAAAATCTCTGTTTCTAGAAGCATTAGCCAGGGACTGGACTTAATACAATTAGGTCTGCTTCTTAACTTTGCTAATGAGGCAATGTGCAGCTAAAATGCATTTTCTAGGAGCTAGTGTCTGCGACAGTTCCTTGGGGATCTTCTCATCTATCCATATTACAAAGTTCAGACATGCTCTTTGATTCTTTCCAGTCATGCTCTGCTCACAATTCAGCCACACTAGAGACCAACCTGCTGAAATATTTTTATACCATCAGACTGATTCTTTGTTGCTCTACACAAAAGTTGTCATTGCCTTGTCAAATGTTGTTCTGACCTGCACAAAACAGGTGTAGTTTACTATAAAACAGTGGTAAGCTGTCATTTCCAATAACATTTGGATAAGGATCCTAAACTGGATGTAAATGTAATTTAAACTTATGACTCTTAACATAGCACAGTACTGACTTGAGATACATGCCTTACTGCTCTTTGTATTATTTCAGCTAAAGATTTTTTTTTTTTCCTTTTAATTCACAGGTTGGATGAAGCTCTGAGCAACCTCGTCTAGTGAAGGGTGTTCCTACTGCTGGCAAGGTGTTTGGAACTAGGTGATCTTTAAGGTCCTTTCCTACCTAAACCATTTTATGATTCTGTGATAATGACACTTCAGTTTGATCTATGTGAAAGAGCTCTACATCAAAGATAGAAAAAGATGAAGAAGGAGGAAAAAAATAATTTTATGCCTTCATAACCAAATAAAAATCCTTTGCCCTAGAGCACTGGGTCTGCTGAAAGACCCTGTCCTAGCACTGCAAATTCAGAAATCCACCCATGCCACTTGTTCTTGTTGGTTGTTATTGTTATTACTTACATTATTATTACCTGATACTAAGCAAGTATAGAATTTGCTATCCCTGCCCACAGGATACACATGAATTAATTCAATCATGGTAATTCTATGATTAATTTACAGTTTCCTGAAGCCCCAATTCAGGTTGCTGAACTGTCACTGAACAAAGAGACAGTAAGTGACAAGTTTCTGAAAAACTCTAATGTCATTTAAGGTTAAGGCAGGTAAAGGGAGATGATGAGCATCAGTCTGCATCATGCAGAATTTACTTACTTGTCTCAGCTCAACCTTGAATACAAAACAGAAGAATTTACTTGATTATAGCCTTATCAACCAAAAAAAGATGGGAGAAAAGTGTTCATCATCATTTACCAGATGGTGAATAGAGGCACAAAACATTAGGATCAGATTTTAAAAGCCATTTAGAAGCCTAAGGAGGCAGATGAAGATGAAATTTTATTTTTGAGGTTAGTGTCTATGCACGTCATGAAGTGTCTATACTCTTAGAAATACAGCTTTAAGAAATTTACCCAAGGTCACTGCAAACATCTGTCACAGCGTATGTGGTAGGACCGGTTTGCACACATGACCTGTGAGCACAAGAATATCTTTGCTGCCTTGAAAAGCAAAATACCTATTCATACTTCAAAAGGCCAGTAGTGGTTTTCCATCCTCACTGCTGCATTACAGAAAGGCTTGACTTGATGCTATCTGTCTGCCCTGGGGAGTTTCTTCCACTGAACATGGTGAGGAGATGGGTTGCAACAGGTAAGATTGCTTTAAAAAAATCATTATTGTTTAATAAACATTTAAAAACTCAAATGTTATTTGATTACCATACCTGTCCACCAGCAGTGAACAGATGAAATAAGATGAAAAAATTCAAGGATTGAGATTAAGACAGGGATACCCCTTGCCAATTACCATCAAAGGAAAAAAGACTAGATTTAAGGAAAAATAACTTAATTTATTGCAACACAAAGTAGACTTGGGTAGTGAGAAACAGAGACAAAAATGAAAACATTGTCTCCCACACCACACCTTATGTTCCCAGTTTAACTTCTCCCAATTCCTCTATGCCATAGAGTTGCCATATGAACGCAGAAGCCCTCCCAGGATCAGGCCAGACACCCCAAGGTATCTAAAGTTTTCTAAAAAACTAACTTAAAACACTTGAATTATTCTTTACTGAGAGTCCTAATTTGCTAACAGAAAAACAGCCAGTGCTATTTGGGAGCTCATGGAATGTCCAAGACCTCTACACAGAGCAAACCATTACAGAGCAGCATTTATATCACTGCTCTGGAGTAGTGACTAAAGGCCAGATGAGACTTCTCACACCACCTAAAGTAACACAAACTATTGTAGTCCTGCTGCAGTGTTGAATAAAGTCACATTCTGAAACCTCTTATTTTCATAAATTGAAAATTTTAGGTTCTTTGGAGTCTTAAATTTTGAAATATTCATTATTTATTTATTTATTTATTTTGTTAAGCCATGATCTCAAACCCTGCTAAGTCAATCTAATGGTGCTCTGAGTTTTGATGACTTTTTTTTGTTTTGTTTTGTTTTGTTGTTTGTTTGTTTGTTTGTTTTTTTAACTTTTTATTCACTTCTGGTCTATCTTCATTTAAAAATTAACAACAGACCAATTCTCCATTCTTCAAACAATATGTTCCATATGTATGGAGAGCCTTAAATAGTGTCTCAAAAAATTAAAACACTTTCTAAATGATCAGTGTTATTCTGTGATTAGTGTCAGGGAATATCATTTACTTACAGGTATTTTAGTTGGTAGCTCAAGGAAATAATGAGGTACATTATGCTGTAATCTTGGAGTTTTCTCAGAAAGTTAGCTAAACAATGGAGGAAACCCATTTCCTGCAGCAGAATCAGGCAGTTCCAGCTTCTTGAGAGATGGATGAAGAGAGAAGATTTAAATTGTCCAAGAAAGAGAATAGCACTAGGTTAAGTTCTTCCAACAGCTGTCAATTCTTTCTTTGAGTTTAATGCTTGTTAAATAATGAGCTTTTGACTAGAAATTCAATGGATGTTCTCCCCTACAAGCTTTTGAAATTGCGCTCACTCACACACTGACCTCCCTATTATACTTTTCATTTAAGGGCAGAGCACAAAATTCTTTGTACATCTTCTGACTTTGAAAAAGGTAGGCTCAGAGGCAAGTCTGAGACCCTTATGACCTTTTTTTTGCTCAAGTTAGCAAAGCTATAAAATATGACAGTAATTACAATCTGGTTTAAAATATTACAACTCATCTGTAATCTCCCTCCTTTTTTTTTTTTTTTTTTTTGTGTGTGTGTGTGTTTTGTTTTGTTCTGTTTTCCCCTCCCCTCTTTCCTTACTTGATACAGCATGGTGAAAATATTTGGATGATTGTGAGGAGCAAAACAAAGTGATTTATATGTTAAAAACTGAAGAAATTATACCATCCAACTTGGAATGTTCTGTGACTCTCTGTGGGGCCGGTCTGCCATCATCTCTGCTGGGTTTGAATTAAGGTATTGACATATCAGTGAGGGAAGTGAGCAGAAGTGAGAGAGGGTAGTCCAGATTCTCCTGTGTTTCTGTGTACAGGAAATGCCTTTGATTTAACTTGATCTTTTCAAGCTTCTAATTTCACAGGCATCAAATCACAGATTTGTTCGGTAACTTCTGAACTTTACTTGATCACATTGACTTTTGATTTATAAAGCTCAGTTTCATTTGTGTCCTAGAGAATAAGAACTGAAGCATGAAAGTTAAATGAAATTACCAAAAAAATCAATTTGTGGTTTAAATGAGCAACAGAATAACAAGTTCTGCTTAAACTGGAGTAAGCTTTAGATCAAGTGGAGATGAACTACATGCCAGAGATGCAGTGTACCAAGAGGTATTTTGGTACCAAGTTCAGTTAGAGTAGAAAGACCAAAGGTCCAGTAGGCTTAGTGAGCTTAATGATACATAGACACATCAGATTATAAATAAGGAGGAAGTGGCAGTAATCTTCTATTTAAGGTCTTAATGTTCAAATCCAGACACTAAGGTAAAGCAAATACAGCGAGTGTCAGTGGAGAAAGTTCAAGGCATTCTCCTTATCAAGGTTACTTAGGAAAAAGACAAGTATGCTAAAGAATACACACTCTGCCAAGAGATGCAAAATGGTAGCTTGGTTATGCATTACTATCAGGAATCAAAATCCAAAATTACATGTACTGGAGTCACTTGAATGCACCATACCAGTTTTATATTTAATGGAAATCATTGGAATAATACTTGGTATAATGAATTTGGCTTATACCCTAGATGAGACACTATTCAAAATGACTGTGTCATCCACACTTCTTCAGTTTTTATGGTTCTAAATTAAAATTACAATCATGCTATGATGAACTACATCCCAAGGTATTTAAACTCTGTTGTTCAAGTTAAGTTCAATTTTAGAGTGTAATACCAGAAAAATCCCACTGGGAGTTATTTCATTTTTTTATACAGGTTCAACATGTATGAGAACATTTATAAAGCCATTTAAAATCAATCAAGTGAATACAGTGCTCATCAGAGGTGAGCAATTTGCATTCCACATGTCTGAGGTTTCACTTAGCTTCATGGGTTTTGCACAACTAACACTGTGGTTACGTATCTGACGTACAATGGGATACATCACTGCTCGAGTTCAGTGAATAGTTCATCACTTCCACCAGCTGTATTCAAACCTATTGTGAGAAGTTATATATCCCACCTGAGAGTTTAATATAATCCCTGGTGGTAGAAATTCTATATTTTAGTGATTCTTAGTCCTGTTTCAGGTGAGGCCCAAAATCACATTTGTTTCTGCATCTTGTTAGTTTTATTTTCATGATATAGGTTGTAGGACAGACATCATGGCAGGAAATCTGCCATGGTAAGAAAACTGGCAAGACAGGTTCATTTCTTCACAGATCAGATAAGGAGCAAAGTGCATACTTGCTGGAGAGGTGAGAAAGTGAGAATTAGGTTTTGCTTCAGCATTACTCATAAATAAATGGGCTGTAGAGTTCCTAGGCAAGTGGTGTTTGTCATTTTGTGTATTGCAAGTACCATCAGCTCAACTCTGCTGTCAGTTCCAACAACAGACTCCAGGGATGTTACTCTGATGGTAAAGCAGTGCAATTATGTTTTCCAGTCACAGATGGATTTCAGCTGCCTCCCAAACTAAAATATTTGCGTTATTCCTTTCCAAATTGCAAAAATATAGAACAATTCATAATGTAAAAATTGGGCTTCAGAAATCTCTGTTCCCAGTATTTAGGCTATGACTTTGAAATCAAAAAAGTAAATGACATCTGTCTTTACTCTGCACATGTGTTTACACATACATTAGTTTGCACATATGAATAATTACAGTAGTTAAAGGAATTATATGCATATTGTTAAATCTGTTAATTCTTGATGAGAGGGTTGTCATGCTAGATACCATGTAGTTGTATCATCAGCAAAAGATGATAAGTTTTCTTAGGTTAGTGGGTCCCAAAACGTATTCAGAGTGTCTGACATACGCACATGGGTCAAAACCAAATGTTGTGAGTTCTGTAGAAAATCTCTTCTTTCACCCTAGCTTTTACATTGCTGTGGAAGCTGCATATATGGGAATGTGAATAGAGCAGATGATCTCTAATGCAGGATGCAGTAATTGAGAAACAATTACTTATTCAGTCAAACAGCTGAAAATATTTTCTGACCAGAAATTTATTTTCTGAGTAGCTTTCATTGCTTCTTTTCTTGCAAAATATATCTATTTATATGATTAGTTCCTTATTTTATCCTAGTGGTAAAGGACCGTAGGTGCCTTTGAGATTTTATCACTCTTTATCTTGTGAAGAATGCTCAGGCAATTTAAGCATCAATTTATAAACTCACAATTCACCCTCCAGCGAACTTTTTCCCTTTGTCTTCACACATTTTTGTCCACTTGCACTTCATTTTGATAATAGCATTTGTGTCCATTTTATTTCCATGTGTAAAATCCAAGGAATTTTCAGTGTAGATTGTTTTTTTTCCCCCTTTAATATTGTAGGTCCCAAGGGTTTGAGGTCATAACTGATGCAGTTTGCACATCTAGGCTTTCAACTCAATCTACACTTACACTTCTGGTCTAGTGGTTAAGACGCAGGGCTGGTACCCTTGAGACCGCGGGTTCGATTCCCGGTCAGGGAGCTCCCCAGGCAAGATGGTGCTCGTTAGCCCTTAAGGCAATCCATCTAAGAGA
>JAWWES010000001.1:34741940-34753736 GCA_035583135.1 Lophotriccus pileatus
AAATCCACTGCGCAGGCTCGAAGGCCTTATCTGCATATGCGGGTAAGGACCTTCCCCGGCTCTTCGTTCGCAAAGACAGGCCATTATTTACACTTACACTTCAGGACTAGTCCTCTCCATCCTTTGAGGTCTGTGACTTCTTCTATGGCAGCTTTGGTCATGGTGTGAAATAAAAGGTAGGAAACACCAACAAAATCAAGAGAGGAAATAGTTTCCATGTGAAATGATCTAACTCTTCCACCGCAGGTCACAAAGACAGAACAGCATGCTAGCTCTCGGTACAGATTGCTTAATTCTGTTTTGAAAGTCCTTGGAACACTGTGTGGGGTACATGTGTGTAGGAGACAGGAGTAAGGCAATCCCATGGTCCATTCCACAAGCACTCCTTTACAAACTTTTTCATAGAGATAGTCATCCATGGAACGGATAGGCACTGTTGATGAACTCTTGATATGAGCCAGTACAGCTGACTTTACAGTGTAAATTGGAAAATATTTGGTAAATGGAATAATGTTCAGAAATACACAGTCAAGAATTTGAAAAATAGCAAGTGATTTTTACAGTTAGTTTTTCATGTCTTCATTTTGAATTTTTAGCTCCTTGCAGAACTGAATTTTCTGTGAGGATGGCACAGGAGAGCTCTTTGAATATATGAAGCCTTATCATGGCATGTGACTGGATATACAAAATGTCCTCTGTCAGAGATCTGAATGTAAAATCAGGATATTTACACACGCCACAGCAGAATACATCAACATTTCAGTTATGCAATGGAAATGTGCTTGAGACACGCTGCCTTCAGCTCATCCACAAGAAGCTTTTCTTTGAATCCAGCTGAAATACAGTGGTGTGAGATGTGATAAATGTTAGAATCTTTATAAGAACCAATACATGACAATGTCAGATTACTTTTACTTTTTGAACATATCAGTTTCTTGTTTTCTCCTAGTCTTCACTGTGATCAGTGATGTTGGTATGATTTGTGATTTTTTTGCAGCATTATTCAGCTTGGAGATATGGAAAATGGATGGGGGAACTCAGGTATCTCTGGAACTAAAAGAAATTCCTGCCATGGTTTAAAAAATAGAAGTAGCAGCTACTGCAATATAAACAATGTGTTGATAGTTTTTCGTGGTCTGATATACATAGTCTTTGAGAGTACACTGAACATGATCCAGGTTTCAGACCGAGAGGATGCACTCTGATTTTAGAAGGCTTCTTCAAAAAGTACTTGAAGTTTATTGCAGACAATTCTGCACAGCTGTAAGTGTTATTAAGCTGGATTTTTTAACTTCCAGGCCACTGAAGTTAGCTCAAAATATGACCGGTTCACATGGTAATTCAAAATACAACTTTCAAACAAAGAAATGTTTACCTGTCAGGCATAAAGCTTTACCACCATACCAATTCCTCCACTCACCATATAGCTGTAGGTTAAACTTCAGTGAAGCAATATCTCCAACATTAGATTGTTTCAAATCTGTTGGACTTCAGCATATTAGATTTCTGATCTATTAGACAATGTCAAGGCCTGTGAAATTAGTTTCAACTATGCAAATATACTCATCTTCAATCTTTGTTCCCAAACCTTAAGAAAAAGTTGTAAATTTTAAGTGAGATTAGCCCTTATTCCAGATATATTTCTTGCTTGGATACAGGTATTTTTAACCTAGATTCTAAATGCAACAGAGTCAACTCATCGTTATTTCTCCTTAAAGTCTTACTCAAATACTGACCTTTAAAAATTCTAACTACAGCTACTTTTGCAAGGCCTGCACTTTCATGAAACAAAGCTCATTCTGTTCTCTGCTGGAAATGTCAGATTCAGGCCTAAAATCAGCAACCCAGTTTCTTTTCTTATAAGATTTAACTCTACCATTAACCACAGACAGGTGTCCAATACCTATTGAAAAAGCTTGTATAAACTATGGACCTCAGCAAAAATCAATCTGCAGTCTAGTCTGGTGGGCCGCACAGTAGCCAAGAAAAAGAAAACAAACCCAGAACATGTTGGCAAGTAAGCTCTTCTTTATGTTTCATACCACTTACTGATTATAAAATCAATAGCAAATATTTTGAATCGTTATGAGCTAGACTTACAATGACATTTCTGAAGTGATCAGTAAGTAATACAAGTCCTTATTTTCCAATCACTAAATCTCAAAATTATTGGTAGTCAAAGAAACGTTATGCAGACATGGATTGTTGACTCTTGGAAAATATACCTCCCATCCTTGCCTCCTGAGCCATATGGGAGGCATCTATACTGAGTAACTTGCCTGCACTTGTCTTGTAATTTTTCAAGAACTGAAAGCCTCCCCTCTTCTACCTGTCCCACTGCCCACACATACTTGGAGCAAATTTATCTGTTATGGTATTGTACTTGAGTTCTGACATGTCAAGCTCTAACCTTTAGCTGTTGTTCAAACCATTCCATCAGAAATGGAGTTAAATTAGATAGCCTTATGTCACAGGAATATGTGACTACCACAGGGCACAAGAAAAAGAATCCCTGAAGTCTTGCAAGGGTAGGATGGATATCCATGTTTCTGCCACTCCCACCTTATACTCAGACAATCAGCTTTTCATCTGATCTCTGGCCTGGACTAAACTTGTGACAGATCTAACTTATCCACACCCCAGTTTGTTGGGAGGTTTGAGGTTTGGAGGGTCAGCCCACCAAAGGGTGTATCTACAGGTTCTGAGAAAGAGGATCAGTGCTGTGTTGGAAGGACTTCTTCCTGTGGAGGATCCCAGTTTGCTTTTCCATACTGGACAGAAAAATCTAAGGTGGGATATGTTAACTGTTGCTGACATTTACTTGTTCTCACAGGCTTTGTATCCTGGCCATTTTCAAGGCAAGGATTAAATTTAAGGTGTGCTAAAAGAAACATTTTCTTTTTTAACCTAGATAATACATCTGATAATTTTAATTCTTCACACTGCTTTGCCAATTCCTCCAAACTATCCATAAACCTGGCTATGATTAACCACAGTCATCAAGCCAGTAATGCCATTAATTATCCAGTTGTGATGTCTCTGCACCATAACATCTGTAAGTAATTGCTTGCAATCTAGGTAATCTTACAAGAGATAACTAGCAATTAGTTGTGTGCCTTGTCTTTCACCCTCTAGTACTGCTCTGACTGTGACAATTTCACAGAGGCATTCCAGGATCAGAATAAGTAGGTTTACAAAAATATGTGATCCTCATTCCAGAAATATCCTTTAAATTGCATAGTTCCTTTCCTTTCCCAGTGCTTATTCCTCTCACAATTTTCAAACATTAAGCTCCAGACTGCTAAGTAATTATAAAGGCCCTCATTTTTTAAGTAAAGTTATGTTTGGCTTCTATTTGCTTTTATAAAGGTCTTAAGAGTTACTATGTTACTGTATTAAAAAAAAAAAAAGAGGATTTAGAATAGTTTACCACTGTGAGAGGCTGAAATCAATATTGTTTATATGGGCAGAAATGTTATTGAATATATACTTACAGTAACCTCCAGAAAGTAACTCTTACACCATTAAACCTCCTTGCAAAGTATACAATTTCATAAATCTGCTTAAACATTTTGCAATAATTATTAAATTAGTTATAGGAGAAAGCAACACATTTGATGATTTTTATCCTTAGGAAAAAATTAGACATTTCACCATCAACTTGATTCAAAGTGTCTGTTTTCTACATCCTGGTATTTGCAATTGGAGAAATACCAAATAGAGATCACTGTCTACACGCATAAGGCATTTTCAACAGGTCACTGTTGCAAACAGATTTCACAGAGATATGAAGAAGACAAGTAATTAAAATGCAGAAGAGGTTCAGAGACATAAGGAGTTGAAGATTCACAGTTTGATAGTGGCAGAATTGGGGACCAGGACTCAAGTCTGCTGAGTTCTTAGTCCCAAATCTTAAAAAGGGGAATATGTGTTTTAGCCTTACATCCTGTGTGAAGGATGTTTCAGGAGATAATTGTCATTGGGAAAGATCTAAACCTGTGACAAGTGTTTTTTGAGTTTGTTTGTTTTTTTTTCTTTAAGTTTGGTTTATTTAGGAAATATTAAAGCCTTCAGTGATTTCATGGCCATCTAAAAATTGAGAAGATTGATTAGGTGCTATTTTGCAACTGAAATCCATTTTCCTTTAACCACACAATTCCCGTAATCTTTCTGGATTTGACTCTGGCCAGACCCATCTGCTATCATTCAATAGACCTATGGATTTTCATGATCCAAGATTGCTGAAAACTAAAGGAGATCATGGAGGTCATGGGAAACTAACTTAGCTGATGAATAGATTTCTTCCCCTTTTTTTTAATCTTTCTCCCAACCATCTCTACAACCAACAAAGTCATGAGAAAGATTAATTTAGCAGTAATATTTTGGACTTAAGAGCAGTAAACCTTAGGTTTAAACCTAAGGCACAAGCACAATTTTGGTATTAACAACAGAGAAAAAACAAGTTTTTGGGAAGTATATAGAAAACTGCAGACAGATTTAGCTTAGGTTAGTCAAGGAAAAGAGAGAGACAAATTAAAGATTAACCCAAAAGTGAGGTTGTGGCTGAACCCTGATCTCATTTAGTACTTAATCCAAAGAGATTTTCTTGTCTTGTGTCTTACCCAGTTTCTCTCATTTTTTTCTTTCTGAGTAGGTTACTCTTATTTCCCTTCAGACCCATCACCTGCAGCTCTAGCTTCACCTTCCTCCTTAATCCCTTTAAATTTTTGTACTTGGCCTTAAAATAGGAAAAGGCTATAATTCAGATTCATAAATGAAAACTGATAGGAAGATCGGAGCATAACTTAAGGCAATAAGAAGTTTTTAAAGACATAGACATCTAAACTTCTCTACTCACATGAGAGGGCATAAAAGTAGTTCATAATGTTAAATATTAAGAGGGGTGAGACTCAATTGCAGAATTCCTGAAATTCAGACTGGGTGAATATCAACCTAGCAAATACAAACATAACAGACCAGCGGTATCTTGAAAACAATATAATTTTACTAAATGGCAAACAGGAGGAGATGTCATTTTCCAGTAACCTCAGGGCAAATTTTTTAATTAGCAAGACTGTGGATAAATGCAGAATATATAATTTAACCATAGGTTATTCTGATGCACAGTTTTGATCCAAAGAGTTTGTGTTAAAAATAATTCTCTTTCATAGTAAAAAATTGTGCATCCTCTACACTTTCCATTTGCAGTTTTACTGTCCTGCTGAATCCAAATGTTCACCTTCACATTCTTGTCAGGCCTTAATGTGTTTGATTACATTATAATTAAACACTCTGTACTAATTACTTCCCAGTTTGGACTTACATTTGCTCTCTCCAATGTAATTACTCCATCGTGTACATACAGTCAAATGTGCTATTCTGTGCCAGCCCAAATTTTATTAAACAAGGGTAAATGTGTGGTCAATTACACTACTACACATACAATTGTATCTGTTCTTAAGAGAAGCTCTTGCTCCTCTACTGTTCTTTCTGTGGCATGAATTACAGACATATGAATCCCCTTTCATGCTAATTTCTATCTACTATTTTCTATCAGTACTTGTGTTTTGCCTATTGTCAGTGGCTAATATATGAATGCAGAGCAAACAAACAAGCATAAAAACAAAAAAACTTTGGGTTAAGTCAATGGTTTCAGATGATGATAAAATTTCTAGATAGGGGATTCATAGTCTTCCTAAAGTTCCTAGATTACCGGGGTTAATTATCCAACACAGTATCACTTTGTCTCATTTTGTAATATTCCAGAAAGTTTGGGTGATACCCCCAATATCTAGCTTCTGGAACTATTTTACTTGCAAGCTATTATGCTGTCAATCCCACATTTTAATCTTATTGAAAATTCTCTTTTGAAAATCAATCTCCAGAGAGCAAAAGCAAAATAACTCTAAAACTAACTTAGAAATCTAGAGTCTTTTAAAAGACCTTTTAATTGGATTTCTGATGTCTGGTCTTTGCAGTCACATGCATGTCACAAAGCAGAGGTCATTTGGGTTTTTCTTTCATACAAATGTCATGTTTCTCATGAAATCTCTAATTGCTGCAGAATGCAAACTCAGGGAAAAAATATTAGCAGTTAGATTAATCTCACTTGACTTTGGTAAAGTGTTTAGTCTAAATCAACTATCTGTCTAGTCACACAGTAGAGAGAAACAGGTACTTCTAGAAGGCAGTACAGCCCTTGCTAAAAAACACAACACATTTATGGTAGGATCAGCCAGCATCTCTGGGAGGTACCTGTCTCTCTCTCTGTTAAAGGAAGGGACTTTAAAGCTTAGCTGTGTAGAAGCTACAGTCCTAGTCTAAAACTAGATGCAATGCATCCAACGTGCAAACCTAATTTATAAATAGTCTGTATCAAGTTGAAATATCATCTAATGAATTTCATCCTGAAGAAAGTTCATATTGTCAGGTTTAACGGCCTTTCATAAACTGGATTTATTCTCAGTGGACTAAATTCTTCTTTCAATTAATTTTCATGAATGGTGTTTGCTGTGATGTAAATGAAAAGAGAATCTTTCTCCAGATGCCTGGAGGCCTTTATTGGGAGTTTGCTGATGATGCATACAAGGATACTAAAACAATGTTATCTTCATCTAAGCATAGCCTTAAAATTAGATAGCAGTTATGTCCTCTTTTATTCTGCTGATTTAGAAAATGGAATACATTTACTGCAAGAGGGGATGCAGATTAAAAGTCAATGAGATTTTATTGCATCATGGATAATTATTTTGCATTGTTTTATCATTATTTTTTCATTAGGAAAAGATGATGATTCAAATAATTTTATCAGCTCAATGATTTTATGTTCCACATATAATGCAAGAAATTGGACTAAATACAATACTTTTAATCATGAACCTTTCACTTCTACATTAATTTTCTTTTAAAATGATGCAATATAGATACATAGGAAGTATAGTATGTATTTATATTTATATTAGTATATATATTTCAACATAAATATGCCATTAATAGATGTCACCACTGAAATTGTGGAAGTAGACAAAAGTTGCTTGAAAGCTATATAGCTTAAAAGTTGTTGTACAGTTTGAAAACTTCTCCCATTTTTTTTTTTTGTTCAGCATCCAAGAAAAAGTACATGCTATATAGAATATAAGGGAAATAAAATAATAGCCAAGAAAAGATTAGTTAAAAAGATCTAATGGAATTTATTAGGTCATGTTAATCCAGAACGTAGCTCTGGTAATTGCGGGATAAATGTGTAAAGTGATATGATTTTAAAATTATAGCTACCAGTAACTACTTAAGGGTTAGGAAGAAATTTCCCTTCTATAGGTCTAATTTATCTTCATATTCAAAGTACCTGAACTAGACATCAGCTCAAGATAAAATATAGGAGGTAAGTAGCAATGTTAGCCAGAGTGTCATTTCCCATGTTGTAGTAAGACCCCAAATTTTGTTCCACCCAGAGGCTTTTAGTCACCTATTAGTGATTGTGAAAAGCTTTAGAGATATTAATATATATTTCCTTCTACCTTTCTTAGCTCCCTTAAGCTTCTGACAAGAAAAAAATCCAATCTATATTTCTCTAATTAAGCTACATCCATTGCAACTTTTATTATAATTGTTCTCCTCTAGAGAGTTCAAGTAATATTTCATAATATAAAAATCAATGCACATCCATCCAAAAGAAAATCCGTGACTTGTGACTGTCCCAGTTTTCCACACTCATTTATTTTAAAAGCTTTTTCTCATCATAATCTTTCTTGCCCTTTCTAGCTTCATATTCATATCTATAACAAGTGACCATCCATGCCTATATAAATTTCTTTTTCTGGTGCCAGAAGGAAGTCTTTAAATAAAATGAAACTGTTACAGAAGTTCTATTTTTCAGTACTTAACTCTTCTGTAGAATAAGAAAGTCTTCCAAGAACATTGGAATACAGTTAAGCATTATCTATTTTGAAACACAGAATGTAAAAAATATTATAATTAACTTCCATTTACACAGTATTATCTAACTTCTAATTTTCTTTATTTCAAAATAATCTTTTTGCAGTAGAAGAACGGAGGATCTCCCAAATTAATGCCACAGCTACAATGATAGTGAGAATGATATATGAATTGAAAAGTATCCTCAATATTTCGTTGTTCCCCCCCCCCAAAAAAAAAAATTCTGTTAAATGCATTAGTTTCCTAAAGTTTTGTTGAAGCTTTAGCATGAAGCATGACTTACAAAAATGCTTACATACACTTTTTCCAAACAGCCTGGCAAATGAGGCTACTTTTCTGAAGTAACAATTTACAGTTAAAAGATCAAAATTGCACAGTCCATTTCATCTTGGCAACACTGCCCAAATAACACAGCACTTCATACTATTTGATTTCCTTGCTTCACAACTTGAGGGTTTCCATCTTGACAATCTCTTTTTAGTATCACAGTTTTTGGCACAAAATACTCAAGATATAGAAAATTATTTCTCCAGTGACGAATAACATATTCAGGGTCAGGAACTGTATCTACCAGATCCTACTGTAGAATGTTTGATTAGCATTTCCTATCAGCTTTCCTGTTTTCCAACATAATGTGCATCTGAAAAACTGATAAGAACAGAGTAAAATACAGGAAACTCCCATGAGCCTGCTTGCTTTGGACCAAGATTCATGCATGCACTGGTATGTGAAATACTAGGGGATTTGGCTAACTTTGATGTAGCTTTCTTTGTAAGCATATGACTCGTGGTAAGTTGGATTCAGAGTTTATGGAAAGCCGCAGGTCCTTCCAATGGATAATTCATCCTGGCTGAGTACTTAAAGACTCCTATTTCAGAGGGAGTTGGGCATGTCTTAACAACTAATCTTATTTCCTCCCTCAAAAAAGGGTCTCAGTACCACATCATTTCCAATTTAATGAAAAAATTAAAGATCCATTTAAGTACAAAGCCACTGCAAGGAAAAAAACACAAATACATATCTGGGATCGGGATGAAAAGCAATGGAGGCATTTCCTCCTGTGAGGACAGGTTGAGAGTCTGGACTGTTCAGCCTGGAAAAGGGAGGGTTCCAGGAAACCAAATAACACACCTTTAGTACTTAAATAGGGCTACCAGAGAGCTGGGGGAGACTTTTTGCAAGGGCATGTAGTGATAGGAGAGTAAGGAATGGATTTAATCTGAAAGAGAGTAGGTTTAGATTGGATATTAGGAAGAAATCTTCATTGTGAGGGTGGTGAGTCACTGGAACGGGTTGCCCAGAAAAACTGTGGGTGCCACATCCCTGGAAGTGTTCAAGGTCAGGTTGGATGGCGTTTTGAGCAACGTTGTCTACTAAAAATGTCCTTGCACATGACAGGGAGGCTGGAACTAGGTGGTCTTTTATGTTCCTTCCAACACAAACTATTCTATGATTATTCTATGATGCTTTGTGCTTTCTGTTGCAATGGACTGCTCATCACAACTCATACAACCATACCTTTAAATGAAAATCACTACAATATCAAAATGTCTCTCATTTCTTAGTCAATGAAACTTAGATATGTAGCTCAGGACTCCACGTCTGGAAAACTGGGATTAGCAGAGATTATTCCTATCTCAGGTGTTTACTGCACAGTACAGCACACTTTGGATGCGCTGATGAATGGATTGAGCTGCTAACATGGTGCCAGTTGAGTTAAATATCCATTCATTAGAGTTAAGAAGTCCAATGTAATCCTGAATTAGCCATAACATGGTCAGCAGGACTAGGACAGTGACCATCCCCCTGTGCTCAGCACTGGTGAGGCAGCACCTCAAAGCCAGTGTTCAGTTTTGGGCTCCTGACAATAAGACAGACATGGAGGTGCTGGAGCATGTCCACAGAAGGACAATGAGCTGGTAAGGGATCTGGAGCACTAGTCTGATGAGGAGCAGCTCAGGGAGCTGGGGGTGTTTAGTCCAGAGAAAAGGAGGCTCAGGGGGGAACATTTTCACTCTCTACAATTACCTGGAAGGAGGTTGTAGGGAGGTGGGGTCAGTCTCTTCTTCCAAGTTACAAGCAATATGACAAGAGGAAGTAGCCTCAAGTTGTGCCAGGGGAGGTTTACATTGTACATTAGGAAAAAATTATTCAGGAAAAGGGTTGTTAGGCATTGGAACGGGCTGCCCAAGGAAGTGGTTGAGTCACCATCCTTGGGGGTATTTAAAGGATAAAGATGTGGTTCTCAGAGGCATAGTTTAGTGATGGCTTTTTCAGTCCTGGTTTATAGGTTGGACTTGATGATCTTAAAGATATTTTTCAACCTAAATGACTGCATGGCTGTCTAAGTAGGTTCTGAAGTTTGCCATTAAAAACCATCCCTGCTGTTTATGAGAAATACATAATCAGGACCAAACTTTGAGCTGTGAAAGTCTTGGCAGGGAAGAGCTTTAACAAGCAGGACAAGTTCTTGTTCATATAATTTGGGTGTATATTGGATGAACGATCTACAGCCTTGCTCACAAGCACAAACTCAAAATGCATTTTTCCTTAACTTGAAGCACTGGCAATAGAAAACTCATCAGGAGCTGGGCAAGGCTCATCTACAGTAGGATCTCACCCCTTATCTCAAATGTTGCTAATGCAACGTTCTAGGCCTAGCAGGAAAGGAGTCTATCAATGCAGACAGCTCTAATGTTCCCTTAAAAATATGTTTTGATGTAGAGGGTATCGCAGGATAGCCTCAAATTATACCACTGTGCAACTTGGAAGTCATGTTCTGAAAGATTGCCTGGAGCCACTCAAGCTTTGTCAACTATGAGATTTGTGCTATACCTCTCAGACATCTCAGCTGTGATATTTAAGAAAAAGCTAATAGAAAAAGACAGTTGTGTTGTCTTGTTTTGTTTCTTTTTTGGATCTTTTTTTTAGGCATTTTCTGCAATAAAATGGGAGATAATACAAAGCCAATGTGTCATCACTCATCAGCCACAGTTTGGTCCACAAATCATCCATACACCTAATTTCATAAGCCAGGAATGTCCTGGCTCAGATATACAGATATGAAAGATGAATAACTTTTTTTTTCCAAAAAACATTGCATATAATTCTGAATTTCTTTGCATCATAGCACCTAGACTATTTTTATCACATCATTATTCATGACAAATGTGAAATAAATAAGTGTTACTGTTCCCTGTTTTGTAGAGTTGATGTGTTGCGCTTGATTGTGATTACAGCTCAGATAATTTGAACCAGAGATAAATATTGAAAAGGCTGTGGTGGTTTAAAGCTACAATTACCAAAACGTACGTTACAAACAAAGATATAATTCTGTTGAGTCAGGGAATTACCTACACACTTTATTTTTCCCTCTCCTTTTGCAGAGTTTTTTTTCACTGCTGGGGTCTACTGTGCCAAAGGACCAAACTATAAATAGTCTGTCCATACTTCTACTAACAAACAAAGGGTAAAGGAAATGCAAATCCAGGTGATTAAGAGGGCAAGGGGATTTATGCATACAAACATAGTAGTCCTGTTTCTGACATCATGCACACCAGGACAAAACTAGGGAAACTTCATTGCCTTACCTGGCTTTTAACCATGTGTTGAAGTCATCAGCACATGGCAACTCACCAGCCTTATTTTAGAAAAAATAAACCATCAAAAGAAAGTATTAAGACTGAAAAAACTCTGATTTCCAAATACAGGTACTGCTATTTATTTTTAGGATATAATGAAACTGTAGTTCACACTTCCATACAGAAGGTATCTCAGGAATTATTATGGCCCGTCTTCGCGAACGAAGAGCCGGGGAAGGTCCTTACCCACATATGCAGATAAGGCCTTCGAGCCTGCGCA
>JAWWES010000001.1:34753836-34781859 GCA_035583135.1 Lophotriccus pileatus
TGACCGGGAATCGAACCCGCGGTCTCAAGGGTACCAGCCCTGCGTCTTAACCACTAGACCACCGGGGGCTCCCTTCTCAGGAATTAAGCTACTTTTAAATAAGCTACATAAATAAATGACACATAAATTTCAGCAGACATTTGCACTACAGTGTCTCAAATGCAAAACTTGAGATGCTTTAATAGTTCATCTGTATTTATTAACAATTTGTTAAGCAAGTCTGCATTTAAAGCCTCAGTGATCAGGGGTATGATCATAAGAAAACTGTTTATGTCTTTCTCTACTTACTATCATAAGATTAACTGTGGATAGATAATAGAGATTACATAGTATATTTTGCTATCAGCATTTCTTCTTTCCAGGGTCATCTTTATCATTCTAAAGAGATACCATAATGGAAGATGCAGCAATATATCAACAGGAAAGAATACAAATCACAGTTGATCAGTGGGTCACATTAGCTGTTTGGGTATTGATGGCAGCTCCAGCAATTCAGAAGCTTTCAAAGTATATCCATAAGGTCAAAACACAATTTATGGCTTGTTTTCTTGTGGTGGTGCTGGTGGGAAATGCCATTTCTACCACTCTGATTTACTTCTTTAGTGGGCATGTCTTAATGCCAAAAATTAGTTGCTGTTGTTGCTGAAGCTTCTGTTAAAGCTTCCCTATAAAAAAGCACTTAATCTGAAAGCTGCAGTGTTTCATCTGCTTTCAGCCTTTAATAGAGTGGTGGAATTCATTAAGTCATCTGAAAGCAATTTTCAATTATGAAAATACAATTTAAATAAGGGGAAGACGAGTCTTTGAAGATGACAAAAGTGGGAAGTGATTGACACACTCTGTTGTCAGCTGGAATCAATTTCACACTTGGGGAAAAATACCTTTGCTAGGGAAAGATCATCCATCAGCAGGGGGGAAACGGCAGGGAACCAGGAAAGGAGAGAGAAAGTAAATCCCTTCTTAAGCAAAATATTCAGCAGTCTGAACACCCTTCACCTTGACAAAACGAAATGTCTTTAGTATAAGTACTGAACCTCATAGCACGGGCACTCAAGGCAAAAACTAACGAATTACGGGATTATAGCTATCTGTCCAAATTTAGGTCTTATTCAGGCACAGTGCCATTTGGCTTCACAAACAGCTTTGTCTCAGCAAGCACTGCAAGGTATCCCCAAAGGCTGTTATAGCTGCTGAATAACACAATAATATCATAAGTAGTGTTAATGCTTAAACATGCAAAGTCTCAAGCTATGCTTTGCAGTCTTGTGTGGGTCTGAGAATTAGCTGTTCTTTCCCCACAGTCAGTGGCTCCTGTGGTGCCAGTTCTTTCTATCTCCTAGTAAAAGACATAATTAGAAATACTTCTATTTGATTCCTTGATATGTTGTACACGTTTTTCACTGTTGCCTAAGTGCTGTGGGCTATTAATAAACAGGAAATATTCCTTAATAAAGGACTTAAGAAAAGCTGTGGTGATAAGTTTGTGCTGCATCAAATGAGAGGTCAGTTTCTAGTAAAAATCAGCATAGGTTTCAAATATCAAAAAAAATCCCTGAAGTCAGTTTGCAGAGGCAGTGACTGACAATAACAGGTTCAAAAAGCATGATTTCATTTCAAGTAAATACTGTGGAGTGGTGCATAGGAAAAAATGACTGATAGCTAAAGCAAGCAGATTACACACATGGGTAGAGGGGGAACATCCCCCTGATAGTACTGCTAACATATCATTCCCTCCTCTGTTTTACCTTGGCTTATCCATCTTTTTCAAGCAGAGGCTGTTGTAAGTGGCAAACCTGCTCAGATATATGCTCATGCATCAAGGCATGATGATAATTTCGAAAAATCCTTTCAGTGATTTTAACCACCCTAATGTGGGGAAACCAGGACGCTTAATACCAGAATTGTACTGATTATAACAACTATTTAAGAGCACTGAGATCTGCAAGAGTACTTGAAAGACTCGTATACTAGGAAGAATTGATACATTAAAATCCATGTAGCTTTGAAGGTATATAAGTGGAATAGAGAGAACTAAACAGTGGAGTTAATAATGGGAAATCAAAATAGATGGAACAATCCCTCTTCCTCCCTCTGTTGTCTCTTCTCAAAATAGCCCAGGTCACACCTCTGGTGCATGGTGCTTGGCCTTATAAATTTTGTGTGACTATGCTTGTTTTCAACAAAGGCTGGAAATATGGGCTAGTTCATATTTATTTATCTCTGTTGTCTTATTTATTTATCTCAGTCAGTATCATTCAAAGTTGTGCTTACAGCCTGTGACATGAAGTTGCCCTGTCAGTGAAGGATTTATCTTGAGAGCAACCATTAAAAGAACTGGATTTTCCTCTGGTCCCCGTACCTCATTTTTGGACCAGAGGTAATTCTGCAATTGTTCAAGTTTATTTTTTTTTATTTTGAGATTGGTGTTTTTATATTTGCCCAGATACTAAAAATACCTGGGTTTCTTAATGTGATGGCATTGTGAATACATGCTGAATGCAGAAGGGCCTGTGGTAAGGACGTGTGAAGTCACACACTTTGCTAGGATAAGGTTGGAAGAGTGGGTCCATCGGCAGAAATGAATTACAGCCTGTCCCAGTGCAGAAAGAATAGACCTTGGACTACAAAAGGAAGCTCTTGGCTCCCACAAAATAAGTGACATTTAAGTCCTCAAATAACTTTAAAAATATCACCTAAATTGTACTAAACAAAGGAATTTGGATGTTTTTGAAGAACTGTCATCATGAGCTTAAAATACCATTTCAGTTTCTGCAGCTGTTACAAGTGATTTATACAAGAAATGTCACTGCTTTAGGGAGTGTTTTCAAGTAAAGAGGCTGCCTACTGCAATAGACTTTTGCAAAGATGAATTTCAAATATAAATCCTTATAATAGAGGGCTTAAGTATTTATATAAATTCTTTCTCAGATGTCTAGGTTGTTAATAAATCTAACCCTGTAGTATTAACATCAGAGGGTATTGATCCTTTGACTTTGAAGGTTATGCATTTGCACTGATTTTCCTTTTTCCCCTTTTTGTTTGTGTGCTTATGACTCTAGCTAGGTGGGTCTGTTTGACTATCATTAAGCAGTTTCCAGATAAAACTTTGAACACAAAGTCTCTCCAAGACACATAGTGTTTTCATTTTAGAATATTAATTAGATCCCACAAATTGTTTTTTTTTCTGGCATTGAAGAAAATCCCCTGGCATGAATTTATTAGTAAATTGTATTTTTTTTTTTTACTGGTCTGTTATACATAACTGTGAAAAAATGTAGTAGAAGCATCTGGTCTACTAAAAGGTATAATCAGTATACCATACCTAATCAGTATACTATACCTTTCAATCCTTTTTTAACCTTGATAAACATGTGCTACATAATGATAAGTCTTTCTGGGAAATAATGGATCAATTAGACTTTTTTCTTTCCTGATTGAAACATGTTTATATGTACGATATAGTCTCTGGGAATGATTATCACAGCACTGAAAGTTATGCCACTTATGCAGATGATGTACTGCTCCAATCCTAAGCACTGCCATTGTGCCATGTAGCTCCAGGCTCATATAAATGACTTTGAAATGATAAAATCACTGTTCTGGTGTGTTACAGGAACTAAAATGAGACCCCAGTGGTTTCCATGCAAATCATCTCTTGTGAGAGATTTGTCAGTGTCAAAGTTAAGTCTGTTGAATTCAATGTCCTCCAAATGAAAGTTTCATTAAATGCATTTTATTACACATAATGGCCTATTTTACAAGTAATCTAAAAATATAAAGAGCACTAAGTTATAAGAAAATATTTCTGGTCATAAACAGCCTGCTGATAACCACATTTTATAATATATTCATTTAAGGAAATCTAGAGTTAAAAGTTCTGTTCCCTTGTCATACAATTGATTGCATTTCTAATAGTCTGTCATTTTTACAAGCAGAGACCTGCCATTGCCTCAAGAGGAATTCTTTTCACCATGTACAAGCAAAGAGGATTTAGAAGATTCAACAGACAAGGACAAAAATTTACACTGATGCAGATTTTGTGTTAAGAAGTGTGGTTAAGAATGCTCCAGGATAAGAAGGTGAGATTTATGGCATGAGATTACAGATGTTTCCCCTCATCTCCATTGGTAATCAGATGTACCATATTCTGAAGTATATTTAACACCAAGCTGTACAAACTGGCTTATTTATGCTGGGTTCATGTAGGTGGATTACAGTTAACTACAGGTAACATGAATTGTGACTGACATTTACGGTATATAATTAAGGAACACAGTGAAGAATTACCTTGTGTTGCTAAGAGGCTGTGTGCTGTCTCACTCAACCTTCCCTCTCATATTAAACAATGAATACAAGCACTGTTTCTCTATACTATTTCTCTTTGGAACGTGATTAACTTCCACAGGATAAGATGCTACTCAAAATTTTCTGACTACTTGTCACCTTCAAATAGTTCTTTTGGTTATTTTACATGTCCACGTAAATTTTTATCTACTGTGAAAGGTTTTCCAGGCTTTGTAAGGGCTTCTCCATCATGTTAGTTATCAGTATACCTTAATTGTCAACCTGTATGAAATTTCTCATCTTTTTTCTCTGCCATATCTTTCAGTTGAGGGAAGTTTTCCTCACACACTTTCTTTATTGTTTCCTAGACTCCACACTGAGTGGCTGACCCCAAGAAGGTCCTTTGCAAATGTCTTTCATGATGATTTTTGGTTGTTCCTGTCCCCAGGATTACCTTCCCTTAACATGGATCCTATATGGTTTCATTTGTTTGGTTTAGATGAAGGTATCCCTGGCATCTATTAGGATGATACCCCAGCTCTCTTACAGGACCAATCGACTCAACAGGAGGAAATCACTAATCTTGTGATGGAGAGAGAATGTAGAAGAGAAGATCAATAAGAATACATCAACACAAATTTTAAAATCAGTGCTAAGATTCACACATGCTATTTATATTGGCAGGATATCTGATATGAAAATAACTTCTTGGATTCCATTCAGATTGAAATGATGTGTCCTTTGATATCCTGAAGGCCAAACAGATGATGTAATGATTCAGTCAGGTCTTAAAATATATTTAAAGACACATATTTTATTTCCATTTTATATATTGTATACCCTAAGTCTGACCTCAAAGAACAAGCTGAAAGTAATACCCACTTGTTCTAGTTGCTGTAGCTTCTATTGCAGTCTACCCTTGTGTCCACATCAGTGACTGGGACCATAAAAGGTGTCTCAGTTCTATAAGACACAGAGGGCTTATTAGCTAAGGCACCATTTATATATCTGGTGGCATCCATTTATTTTAACAGCTTTCTAGTGCTCACTTAAATGAAGTAAATAAGATTAAAAAAAAAATCAGTGACACTTGTTCTTTAAAAAATCCTGCCTGGGTCAACAAGAAGTACAGCAGGAATGA
Source organism: Lophotriccus pileatus (assembly GCA_035583135.1). Classification (NCBI taxonomy): domain Eukaryota; kingdom Metazoa; phylum Chordata; class Aves; order Passeriformes; family Tyrannidae; genus Lophotriccus; species Lophotriccus pileatus. Next base: position 34,759,262 of record JAWWES010000001.1, read on the forward strand.
ACTTTGTAGTTTGTCCTCTGGTCCCAACACAATTCAAAGTCAAATGCCTCTCTGATTTCCAAGGGTATACAGTGCAGCTATTCCCTCATTCAATAAATTCAAAAAGAGTACTAACATAAAACTTTACTGTGATTGTAATTAATGGCCCTTCTTATTTCGCCATCTCATTCAATCAATTATATTATTGTAGAAATGTAAGCATTATCTTTTATGAGAAACATTTATTAAATACAAATTAAAGTGGCACAGTAAATCTTATCTGCTCACCTTTCCTACGCTTACATTTACACTGATGTGTGAAAATGTCAAAAGATGTTTTGTATCAGCATTTTTTGCTTTTGAAACTTTAATGAGAAAATAATTATTTCTTGAAGCCATATTCTTAAGAGGAAACACATGAGCAAAACCAGATTGTTGTAGAGAAATCGGAGACTACAGACAAACCCACCTGGCAGGCAGAAAGAAGCTGGCTGAACAAACATATTGGATCATATGAGTTTGCAGAGCAGTTCACATGCACCAAGTGTTTTTTGGAATCTGTACGTGTACACACTGTCATCCTGACACTGGCTGCCACACAGCTGAGTCTTAAGCCCATTATCTCTGCAAAATTCCACCTTCTAATTCAGCCTTTGTGTTCTTATACTTACACGCAAGATAACACTAGATCTGCATGACTCTTGATCTGTGGGGAGTGTGTACCGTCCTCACACATTTCCTTAAGTCAACACATGAGGACAGCAATATTTCAAATGGAACTTTTTTATTCAGGTTGGCATTACATAATGTTCAGCTCTTAAAATGTAGCTCCAAAAATGGTGCTGTGGGATTCCACATTTATCATCTCTTGATGGCTTCCATATCTAATGAGATCAGATGGTTGCTGCAAATGCCAATTCCACAAACTCCACCTGGACACCAAAAGTCAAACTCTTTTTTTTTTTTTTTTCTGGCTCATGCCTTATGATCTAAGCTACAGATTATTAGTTTTCTTAGTAATTCTCTCAAAGGCAAGAACAAAGAACTTGAAGGTGTGCCCACAACTGCTGAGCCTGTCCTCTGGTGTTGACTGGACGGGGTATCATGCAACCTTTTCCATAAATGGATTTTCCAGAATCCCACTGCTATGATCAGTAGAAATATTTTGGAAAGAATTCCAGCCAAAATGTATTTATGACCAGGTTAAAACAATTTTATTTTTGTGCTAACCTTGTCCTCTGCTTCATATAAGCATTTCATTTTCCAGGTGCTAACCAGAGCATGACTTCCTTGTATCACAGGCCAAGATCCAAACCAAGTCTTTGGCTCTTTGACCCTTCTTACCGATGCTTGTTGGGTCCAATTAGCACACAGTCAAGCACAGGCCCAGTTGGGAGGCAACAGCTAACAGCTGAGAAACAATAAGGAACAGATTTTTAAATTACCACATGGAACTCATTTACCTCTTCCCTGCTGGGATCAGCGTCTGATTCAATAAGCACTTCTCTCTTACTGTTATAGCCTAAATTAACTCTTGTGACTTTGTCTTGAAACAAAGAAGAAATGCTCATGTTATCAGCTATCAGTATTAGCCAAAAGGAGGCAAAGCACAGCTCCACCTATTATACAGAATCCAGTTGTAACAGCATGCATAGTAAGCAAATGAGGAATAAGGGCATAACAAAGTGTGTTGTTCCATACACTGTCGTCACCAAAAAAAAAACTAATCACCCAGAAGAAAGAATCTGCAGTGCTCATAGTGTCATCTGCAGTGCTCATAGTGTCATCTGCAGCATTCTGTGCTCACCTTTCCTTTCCCCATGAATATGGTTGTGCACAGAGAACTACAGTCCAGTCAGACTCACCTCAATCCCTAGAAACGTGCTGGAGTACCTCATTCTGGAGGCCATCTCTCTTGACATGGATGACAAGAAGAGGATCAGGAGTAGTGAGCATGGACAGACTAAAGGTAAGTCATGCTTGACCAACCGGATTGCCTTCTACAATGAAACAACTACCTAGATGGATGAGGGGAGAGCAGTGGATATTGTATACCTTGATTCCAGCAAGGCTTTTGACACTGTCTCTCACAACATCCTCACAGGCAAACTCAGAAAGTGTGGACTGGATGAGTAGACAGTGAGGTGGTTTAAGAACTGAATGAAGGACAGATCCCAGAAAGTTGTAGTCAGTGGCATAGGGTCTGTTTGGAGGACTGCCACTAGTGGTGTCCTCCAGGGTTCAATACTGGGACCAGTATTGTTTAATCTATTAATTAATGATTTGGATGAAGGGGCTGATGCTTCCTCAGCAAGGTCACTGACAGCACAAAGCTGAGAGGAGTGGCCAAGTGACCCAGAGGTCTATGCCTTCCTTCAGAAGGACCTCAATAGGTTGGAGAGATGGTCAGAGAACAACCATCTGAAATTCAACAAAGGCGAGTTCAGGGTCCTGCAACTGGGGAGGAATAACCCCAGGCACTAGCACAGCCTGGGGGATGACCTGCTGGAAAGCAGCTCTGTGGAGAAGGACCTGGAGGTCCTGGTGGACAACAGGCTGTCCATGAGCCACCAGTGTGTCCTTGTGGGCAAAAAGTCCAAGGGCGTCCTGTAGTTCATCAGGAAAAGCATTGCTAGCAAGTCAAGGGAGGTGATCCTTTCCCTCAACTCAGCCCTGGTGAGGCTTCATCTGGACTGGTAATTCCCTTTTGAAACAACTGATTCAGTTGTCTCCTTTATTCTAGCTATGTTCTAGTTCTTGTACTAATTCCCATTTTATATAGCCTAACTAATAATTTCCCATGTGGGACTATATTAGATGATATACTGAACCCCAGGTAGATTAGATCTTTTGTTTATAAGATCAGTTAGCTTATCAAGGAGAGCTATCATATTAGTCTGGCACAGACTATATTTGCTAAACTGTTCCATTTTCCTTGTTTATCACTTTCCTTCATTTAACTGCTTTTTGTTTGCCTTACAGCCTCGCTTTAAGAGGCTTGCAGCCCTAAGCTCAGCAGTTCAGCATTCACTGACATGCTGTATGAGCTATACCTACCTGCTTTGTTCTAGTCATAAAATCATTCCTCAGACTTCATAAGTCTAGTTAAAGCTCCCTGCTGCAAGACTTGTAACACTGAGCCAGATGACGGTTATCTAGTCCTTCAAGATGTGATACTTTTGTGTTTTCTAAGTGTTGCTTCTACACAGGTATTTATTATTTCCATAACATTGTTGGCTATCCTGCCTTTGTTCTCTGTATCCAAGACCATTATCTTTCCTTTATCTTAATTGAAAATTGAGGTGATTCAGTTTCAGTGCCATCACAAGTTTGTCTGATTCTCTACCAATCCAGACTGCAGATGGCTGCAACTTTTTAGGTCTGCTGGATTTTTTCAGGTGGCTGAAGAATTTTTTTTTCTAATTTTGTTCCAATTTCATTACAGATAAGTGAATTCAGATCTACAAAGCAAGCAGGAGTTCACAGGGATGATATTCTTGTGAGTTAAAAAAAAAAGCCGAAATCTTGATAACTTCAAGGAGAAGATTGCTCACAGAAAATGTGCCATTTCTGCCATCACATCTCATTATTACATTTAAGCTGATGTCTTTGAGGTGCAAGCAGATACAGAGTCAGCTGTATATCAGAGACAGAGTCAGCAGCAGAGTGAATTGATTAGAACATGATAAAACATCAGGGAAAAGGCATTAGACAGAAAAGCAGCAAGCAAATTTTGGAAAAGAAACCATTCATATAATTCCATATATGACATAAAGTGAGCCTATGGCAGAACCAGCAATAGAGGTTGGGCTGCCAATAAAGGCTCATGTTCACGACTTCACAGCACTGCTGCTTTTAAGTCTGTTGCATTAGTCTTATAATGGAGAGAGGCCTGAGAGGAGGATATATATAAAGGCCTGACTGTCAGAGCAGCTATCCTGGTTTGTATCACCTTGCAATGACATGTCCTGAGAGATTTGCACAAGTTTGTGTCAGTAGTCACAGTGGTGACAGGAGTTGATACTTTCCTGAACAGAGCAGAACAGGATAAAAAGCTTTTTCTACTTAGTTTCATGGTCATTGCCATTCACCTGCTGCCCCGTCTTCTTTTTCGATGCACAGACCACAAAGCCATGATTGTTTAGGTTATGGATAGCCTATGCTCAGACCTTCCTAGTTCTTTGCAACCTTATCAAAGCTAACTGAAAACACCTCTGTAAGCTTCAGGCTTTTGTTGTGGCCTTTGGATATAATTAGAAGATGTTAGGGGTTGGTTTGTTTGTTTGTTCCCTATCAAGTTAATTCTGCTGGTGCTGTTGCTGCTGACCCGACCCCCTCCATACTGAGGGAATCCCTATGTGGCACAGCACTCTCTGATCTTTCTCAGAAGCCTTGTATTTCTCTTATGAAACGATGCGCTTACTAATAAACATGAGACTTAATTTCAACTTCAAATACTAGGAAAAGAAACCATTCCCAGACTATTAAAGCAAGAGAGGATTAAACAGGACAGTATCCTAACGGAGCAGAGGCAGACCTCAGTAATTAGAGAGACGCAAGGCCTCGGGTGTCACAGCACAACAGAACAGTATCTCTAGGGGTTGTTCCCCCATATAAAATAGGTTGCAGTGTTAATAATAAATCTGAGGCTTAATTAGGATCACAAATACTGGGAGAAGAAACCAGCTCCCAGGCTGTATAATTATAAAAACATTACAAGCTCAAATACTTAAAAAGTAACAGAAATTGAAGGGGTTTGCCCTGACTTGCGTGGACACAACGTACCATCAATAAGTGCAGGAGTCGGAATGTTTTTTGGCTTGTCTGACACTGTCTTGGCTGGGGTTAAATTAAGACCTTTCAATTACTATCATATTCCTCTTCAGCTCAAAGGACAGAACTAAGCTGCTGTAACCCACTTGTCAGTGAGTGTCACTGGTGAGCAATAACCTTTATAGCAAAGTCTGTGTTTCTGAAAACAGTGGAAAATGAGGTGTCTAAAAAGCCAACCCCGCTTAAGCCTCAGGTTTTTATAGTAAAATATCTTCTCATATTTTCATCTATTTATGGCAGTCTGAGAGAAAATAAAAACAAATTTGCAGAGATTTTTGTTAGCCTGAAAAACTTCAAAGAGAAGAGTACATAGGAATTTTAGAAGAGAAGAATTTACGAGGCCAAATTCAAGGCTGACACTTGCAGTGAGGAAACGCACATTTTAAATAATGCAGGCATTAATCTACATGTCACAAACAGTTATGCTTGTTTCTGAGAAAGAACTTGTATTTCTACCTCACAAGTGTATTCAAAGCAGTTTGAAAGAAAATCTGCAGTTTTTCTTGGTCTGAATCTGAGCAGCTAAGGGAGTTTAAGAAAGGCTTTTGTAATCAGAAGTAGCAAAAGCTTCATGTGTCATAAGTATAAAAAAGGAGTCATATTGAGTCAAAACAAAGGTTCATCTAGCTTGTATCTTTTTTCTAATAACAGATCTATTAAGATTGTCTCACTGTGGATGCAATAGAAAAAAATACAAAAACACAGTAAGTAGAGGATGATCCTGCCTCAGTAAGTTCTGCCAGTCTTGATAAGGACTCATCATTTGTCTTTTAAACAGCCCATGAATGAATCTCTATTAAGAGAAATTGTGAGTTCACTTTTAAAGTTATTTTATTTTGTCTTTCACAATATCCCATGTCAGTGACTTTAACAATTTAAGTGCATTTTATGAAGAAAAAAATAATCACATTTTGTTTAAACCTGTTATCTCACCACTTCTTTGGATGATCCTCTTCTTGTACACAGGGAAACAAACAGTAACTATTACTTATTTGCCTTTACAACTCTATTCTAATTAAAAATGTTATAATTTTTTTTTTTTTTTTTTTTTAAGTTGCAGTGTATTTGTTCTGTCCTGACACGGATAACCAGAACCACACAGAGGGATGCCAACATATCAAAATCTCTTTGAAGTGACCAGATAAACAGCAACTTCTTCTTAGGTGCAGACAGTAGGCAAGGTTGGAAACTGGATACTGGTCAAGCATGCTGGAAGTAAACTGGATATTTTTATAGGGTAATTATAGAATAAATATAATTAAAAAATATGAACCTAAATTATTCTACTTTTTACAAGCCTCTACATCCTGTTCTTTCTGTGGAATTGGGAAGGAGAGGGCATGCCTTGTTGATTCATGCAAAATATGGCTTTAGTGAGAAAAAGGCACTTAAGAAGTTTTAAAATAGTTTATTAGGTGAGGTAACCCCCATAGAGATTTCCTGAATATTTACTACATGTGAAAACTGTATTCTGTTTTGTGTTCCCCTGAACTTTATCTCAGATTACTGCTAATTTGTCTGCTAATATGTCTTTAAATTTTAATTCTTACTGAAAATATACTGAAACTCTTCTCTGAAAGGCAAAGATCTAAAAAGAATTTGATTCTTGATGACCCTGATAAGCACCTAAATCCTTTAAAAACTAGTTTGGAAGTGCTGAAACCTGGACAGTATCAAAAGAGGTGTCTGCCCACATCTTGCCTCTTGGTGCAGTATCTTGTATGTGTCCTCTGCTGGGCCTCCCACTTGTCAAAGGCCCTTACAAATATCTTTGTGCTTTAAAGGATTCATGTGAGTTGATCAGGTCTCTTTTCTGCTTCCAAGGACTTGGAAAGCTTCTGCATTTGCAGAGAGTGTCACAGCAAATGGCTGAAGTTCCCCAGTGGGAGATGTGCCTACTTCCTTAGACAATTAGAAACTCCTCAGAGTTTCTAATTCTCTTCAGAGAAGGAAGTTCTTTCGCACATTTCTACTTTCAACTCGTTGGTTTAACTACATAAGCTGATTTTGCACAGGGCTGGTGAGTGCTGTCACCTCCAGTTAAAGCTGCTCTGAAGATGGCAGATGCTTTGATCGACTATAGCAACTGTCTCTAGCAGGCTTATGGCTACGAATCCAGACAGTAACAGATGCTTTCCTACAAAAAATAAAGCTAAAGATGCCTTCAAAATACAAACATTAGCCTCAGGATGCTTGTGCTCCTTGTAGTCAAAAGGCTGGTTTTCTCTAGGAAGATGATCTGAAACACCTATAATTAACTTTTAGAGAGAATTGTCCCCTGCATAGTACTCCATATGTGTAAAGGCAGGCCAAAGCCATGATTGTCCTTATGTTCAAGCTAATCTTTGTATTTAGCTGCAAGTTGGCTTTGTTTATCAGAAATTTCTAGCCCCTTGACATTCAGTGTGCTCTATGCTTCTCCGTCAGGAGAGGATAAAAGTTTACCAATCCAGAGTGGAGGGAAATTTAGTTTCTCTTTACTTCCATTAATGGTTCTATTTTTTAAACACAGTGACAAAATATAAACAATTGATTCCTTTCCTCTTGAAATTTATATAAATCTAGAAGCCTGAGCTTTTAAGGGAGCTATGTATAACTGATGTGAATTACCTCAAGGGCAATACAGTGAATTTACTTTTCATTGCCCAGATATCATATGCACAGGCAAACATTTGCAGCTAAAGCTAAACATTCATAGATGTAAATACAGTAATAATTGAATTCACAGGTTTTTACCTTTTAGACTGCTATCCATAAATACTCTGGCATCGATGCTCTAAATGGAAAATTATGTACTCTGGTACTTCATGTGTAATGTCTCTGGGGACAAAAACTATGAACTTTTGTTTCTTTATCCTGAAAGTTTAGCTAAGTAGGTTAATACTCTTAGGCACACGGTGTGGCTCTTGGGGATGATCATTTGGAGGGCCAAGAGTTGGACTTGATGATCCTTGTGGGTCCCTTCCAACTCAGCGTATTCTGTGATTCTGTGTAACCAGGTGCTTTACATCATGAGAAAGTGTGTGAAGCACCTTGGCAGAAGCAGTGGGATAGAAACAGAGCAAAATGATTTAATAAGACTGCCTGCTAGAGACATACAATTACAACAATGCAGAGATTTTGGAAAACAAGGAAGCCCAAAGCTGAGCTGTACAGTCATATCATGAAGCAGTTAAAACTAACAGTATGATCACCTCTAAATATAGAAAGGAAAATTCTGTTTCTTTGGGATGCAGCCATGCTTTTGGCTTTTGGCTTTTGTATTGCAAAAACAATTCTGAAAAAAGCCATGAACTTAGGAGGCTGTATGTACTGTGGATTAACTGTAACTCTGTCTTATTACAAAGAAAGCCATGCATTGTTGAAGTCAGCGGGAGCTTTACCACTCAATTCTGTAGAACTGAAAATGTTTTAGGCCAACACTGAGCACTTTCAAAATCCTCTGTGTATTGTTTATGTCTTGAATAGAATGAATAACTTTTCAGATATATTTCTGTTGTATCCTTTCTTCCATACAAAGACACTCGGCTGGCTGAGAGGAGGAAGAATAGAAACTGACACTATTTTAGTGTAGCCACCAAACTGTGGAGTTTCCCAGTATATTATAGCCATAAAAGTCTAGATCATTTGAGGACATGTGATTTTGTTTATGAACTGCAGGGATGTGAACTGAGCATTTAGGAAGCAAGGTTAAATAAAATGTATAAAATAAAATTTAAACCTCCAGATTTTTCTTCAGAGATCAACAAATGAAATTCAGTTGACATGTTAATGAATGGAAAAACTATGCAGACAACAGGCATCAGCCATCTCAGATTAAAAAAAAAGAAAAAAAAAAAAGAAAAAATACATTTAAATCTCAATTCTATTTCTTCTCTGGAGATATTGTACTGGTGGTTTAGACTGCTGACATGAAAAAAAAAGATTAAATTCATGAACCGGAGACTAGACACTTGCTTTGCACTTTTCAATTATACAGAAGAAATTACATAGATTTGCGGAAATTCCTATATACACTAAATACAGTGAAGCTTTATTGTATCTGACAGTGCACACACATATTCTAAATGCTCTGAATGTATTGCACTAGAAGAGCTATCCTACTTAAACGCATAACCATATGGCTAGGTAAACAGGATTGCTTCATTTAAGACAATGTTTTTCAACCTGTGGTACCCGAGACGTTTGGAAACCTGTGACTTCTAAAGAGACTTCATAGAACAGTAAAGAAATGTGAGCCCATAAATGTTACCTAGGATTTGTCACAGAGGTAGTATTTCTGAAAACACCACAAATGACAGAGGATGGAAATCACTGATTTAAGAACCTGTGTAAATGCTTTTCTATGATGGAATCAATTTGCTTAGCATCTTGCTGAATTAAGCTTCATCTGCCAAAAATTGGTACAGTGACAATTGTTATTATAACATATTTTTTATATGGGCAGTATAGCAGACATGGGCTAGACATGTTCATTTCCATGTCAAATACCCAAGGAGTGGTAGTAACAGGCTACTACGTAAGTTTCCTGTTACTGGGAGTACAAGATGAAGTGAACATTTATAGGTCAAGAAAAAATATTCACATATATTGTAAGATTTTATAGAACTAATTAAAAAGGTCCTAAACATGGGAGAAGCCTTAATTTCAAGGTGAAATCAAGTCAAATTATGATTAGGATATTCTTTGTTCATCTTTTGCAGTTAGCTTCTTGACTACTTTGCTTGTTTCCCAGAAGCACCTGGACCTGGCTACTACTGAAGTCAGAGTGCTGTCTTATTTCTCAAGGAGTCCAGTTCTACATTTCAATAAACAACTTCAAGTGGCTGGGCATACAGACCAGAGCACCCATTTTTATGTACTGGCATTATGCAAACACCTGATATAGCAGACAATCTTCATTGTCAAAGGAAATGAGATTCATCTGAGAAAATGTAGATATTTAGAGTGTAAAGCTCTACATCATCACTTATCACCTAAAGTAATTTTGATCAATGGAATCAAAAACAATTCTGTAGAACAATTTGCCATATCCTGGTCTACGTGCTTAAAGAGGAGCAGAGGCGTTGCAACCTGACAAGTCTATTTCTCAATTTGAGGTAAAAAGGGTACCAGGATGTCTCTCTCAAATGTATCCCACCCTCACTATATATGGCTTGCACAGAAAGTAAAGAGGAGATGGAAATTTATATGTATAAATAATTCTAATTGTAGTCATTAATATCCAACAATAAAGAGAACTAGAAATGCAGATCTCAGTACCTGAACAGATTTTCTTCAATGACGAATGTACCCGTACATGTACCAGATTCTCCTTTGCTTCATTTTAGTATGATTTTGAGCATTTAAAAAAAAAAATTCAGTTACAGTCCCTTCAGGAAGCAAGCACTGAAAGTCTACAGTTTTTGGGTGTGACCTGCTATATCACTGCTACATCAAGTGTGTTAAGACAAATGACCTCTTGCTTTTCACTACCTTACTCCCAACAAGGAAAGTTCACAGTGGAACTCCCTTATATAAGCATGACACAAGAAACATGCTTTCATATTCCTTGCAGTACACAGAAATCAAACCCAGTGCAAGCCCCTTCTTCACACAAGACACCTGCAAATAGACAGTTTGCACCAGTTTGCTAATTGTGTTTAGGGGCAGAGTATGCCTGTAGGCACTAGTAGACAGGAGGCTGCATCCCATGAAGACTAGTTCCAGAAGGCAGCTGACTACAGAAGCAATTCCCTCTGTTTTCCCCTTGCCCCTAGAGTTGGTTTGCTGCTGACCTACAGCTGGAGTGAATTACCACCAAGTGTTATGCTGGCTCTGATGTCCTGATGGGCAGCGGGAATGTACAGCGTCAATGCTTGGCAGTTACACTCTCCTGCAGGGAAAAAAAACACCAAAACACAAAGAAAGTAGGGAAGAGCAGCCAGAAGGACTGATTGTCAGAAGTCACAGACAAGATATGGCAGAAGTCTCCACTGGTTGTTTTTTTGGCTTAATTTGGGTTTGCTGAGACACCATACATTGGATACTTGATACAGAAACCAGAAGGCTGATATGGGTCTAGGCACACACTTTCAATCCATGTCTTAGTGTTTTTAATTGAATTCTACTAGTTTCCAAATTGTTTATTATTCATATCTGAAATCTAGTCTTCTATGGTTCTAGTAATCACCTAAATTCCTAGCATTCAATACATTCTAGAAACAATGAGAAAAGTCAAGCTAATGATTTATTAGAGCTCTGGAGACTTAACAGGAAGAAGTAATTCTCTTCAGCCAGCACCCTGGTGTATTTGAATTTTGTTGAAATGGGAGAGCAAGGGTAGCATATGAAATTATTACTCGTTAATATCCTAAGGAAAACAGTACCTTTGTCATATATTCTGTTAAGAAACATTTTTGTATTATGACACCCTTCCACACTGTTGTAACAAGTCTAAAGTATTCCCACAGTTCAACTGTGAACAGTATTTCACTCAAACCCTTTCCGTTTACTGTGCCAGTTAACTGTTCCCAGCACAGTTGCCTGCAGAGATGACCCTTGATTTCAAACATTGCTCCCAAATGCAAACACAGCTGGACGTCAAAAGAAATCAGCCCAAAATAGTATAGAACACATATTTGAAACCCCAACATACTTTTACTTGCATTTTGATGCCAGTCTCTGCATCAGACCCAACAACATTTTAAGAAAACAGCAGTACTGAATGACAGAATCATATTTCACTCACAGTAGGGTGTCTTGGGCTTTTTTACCCTTTAAATATATTCTCTAACTTTTTGTATGAAGGATCTGCTAAACCATTAAAAATATTTTCCAAGGGATAGGACTATTGTTTGGTTCAAGAACTAAACAATCCATCTTCTCTTCATTTATTTCTTTGGGTAATTAACTTCAGCAAAGTCATTGAGCTAACTTGTTTCATTGTCTTCCAGTTTTAATAGGAAAATTTCTACTGATTTTTCTGTTTTTTGAACCTGTACCCAAACTCTAACCTAAGCTCTTTCAAGCCAGAAGCTAAAAGGTGAGACTGCATAGTGAGTTAGATTGAATTGATATCTCTTCAGAGAGAGATCTTACGGTCTTAAAGGTCACAAAAGCATTGGTTGGTCCCAGAAAAGCCTACATTTAATCTTGGAATTGTACTCAGAACAAGAGGATGAAATACAGGAATATAATAAGCAATTCTGTGTTTCATTGTCCACTGTGTATGTTCAACTCTTCTGCCTTATTCTCAAGAGTAAACTAAGAAAATCCCAGTCTCTTTTTTGCTTGCTTGCTTGTCTGTTTTACTGTGTGAATATGTTAGCCCCTTCCAATTTACCTCCTGTCACTGGAATTTCTTGATGGCTGACTTTGTAGCCTTACAAGTCTTTCCCTAACATTTTTTTAGAGTTAGGGACATAAAAAGAGCTCTCCTGAATTATCAGCACCACCTCCATAACATGTTGAGCTGGCACAGAATATGATCTCTGGGCAGGAGCCTTGTTTGCTTTACTGAAGTCCCCATTGCTCTGCCAAAAGACTCTCCCAGAACACGATGCTTAGCATCATTCTGTTTTCAGGCATAAGTGTAGTCATGGCCTGTTTATTCCTGCTTTGTCATGAAGTGGTGATTCACTCCCTCCACTGATATTTTCACCCCTGGCTGGATTTTTGTCCAATAAGGTAAAAAAATACAAGGTTCCTTAATCTCCTGCCATGAGAACAAGATCTCTCTACTTTCAATTAATTTATTAGCCCTGATCCTGATATGGTCAAAAGTAATTGCATTTTCTTGGATTATGGATGAGGTCTCAGCAAGCACTTTTAAAAGGGTAAAAACATACTTTCTCTGGAGGCACTTTTCCAAGGGATGCACCCTTGGATGCCCTCTCTCTGTTTCTGTGGTACCAGCAATTCACCGTTCCTGATGTGTCATTTGCCTTATGTAATGACCCTTCAGCTCACAGCGAAAGTTCTGATTAGTCCAGTTCTTTGACACATCCAAAGATGAGATATTGTGCTTTTTCTCTGAACAAAAGGTGTCTTCCAACTCTGAGCTATTATTATATCCATTCTTTTGTATTTTGCTTGATAATGATCATTTCAAGGAGAACTCCTGTCTAAACTGTGATGAATTCTACTGCTACTCTTCTTCCAGATGAACAGTTCCATTTTCATGGACAACTAATTGCCCTTTACAGAACTAATTGTTATTTGTATTTTCACCTGTTCTCTAATTTCTTTACAATTTCTACCTTCTCCAGCTAATATAATTTTTTCTGTAGTACTGAATCAAAGGATTCATCAAAGTCCAAATCTCCAGAGGTACTCTTCCTTTGTTGCTTAGAAAAACAAAAGAATCTAGCAGGCTATCTTGATGCAGTCTTCTTTTAGCAAAGTTTAATCACCCATGTTACCTCCATGCCTTATTTTTGTTCTTTATCCAAGATTTGGTCAATACATTCTGCATATTAGAGTCAAGAGATCACCTGGCCAAACTTCTGCTGTATTTTCAGCTCTGCCATAGCAACATGGTAAAGGGTAGATAAGAAGTAGAAGTCTATGAAGCTTTGATCTCATCTATTCATCCTTAATTTTTATCCTATTCAGAGTAACAGGAGTGGCAGTAAAAGGAAGACTATGGCAGTACAGTCTTCAAGATTTTCCCTCCTTCTAGAGCATATGTTTCTAATCAGTAAGCCATGAGCAAATGTTGAAATGCATTCTGAAATGAAAAAAGCTTTAAACAAATGTTTAAGCTTGGTACTTTCAAAAAAAATCCTTACATGGTAAAAAAACATAGGGCTGACCATTTTCCAAACAGATTAATTTCTCATGTTTTCTCATGAATTATGAACAACTTTCATCAGATATATATTCAGGTAAATGTGAAGAAGCTCTTGCTACTTCTGAATCCTACTTTATAGTTTTTGGAGTTATAAACTCCAAAGAGTTTAAAGATCTGGAAAAAGCATTTTATTGAAGAATAGACTATGATTTAGGTAAACAGATACTAAGCTATTAATAGTTCACAAATTTACTCCGTGCCAGAGCGAACAGCTTTATTGATCACAAGCATTGCAATAAGACTTTGAGTATAAAATACATGAATCAAAGTGTTCTACTGTGCCTTGCAAGCCTTAAGTTATAGTAAAACTTTTCAGGAGCCATGGGGTTTTTTAATGATTAAGCATCAAAATGAACAGCTTAGTTTTGTATAGCTTTTAGTGTGTATAAAATGTATGCAAACATACAAAAAACAAAGAAAAATCTTTGTAAAAACATACACTGAAAGTAAGGCTAGAAAGCTATTTTACCTGTGATACACCATGCTGATAAGAGACTCCTATTTCAATAGTCACTTCTCAGTGTAAAAAAGACCTTTATTTTTCTACTACCCTAAGAAGGCCTCACTGAATTTCTGGTCTTCATTTCTATTCCAGACACATAGTTTTAGAATTTTTGAGATGTCTGAATGTTGTTTGATTTGCATCCAACTTGCTGACACAGACCCAGTTTTGTTGCAGATCAAATAATCTAGCTTTTTGGAGGCGAGTGATTAAGAATTCTTATTGATGATTTATAGAGTCCTGAATAAACTAGTTTTATTTGGCTTGTCATAACCAGCTTTAATTTTTTGTTCTGCTAGTAAAAAGCTTAGTGGTTTGTTTATTGTACTGCTGTAATGTCAACAACCTAATCTACTTTAAAGAGCAAAGTCAATATTGTATTTCATTAAAACAAATGTGAAGTTTAATTATATGTTTCAGTTAACCTTGGATTTGTGTTAGCTTTTATTCTTTTCCATAAGTAAATCTTCATTCATGTCCTTCTTCTGTCCATACCTAAGAGCTCACAAGGAGTGCCTGTTGCAGGGCTGTTTGTGGATGTAGTAGCTGTCCTAGGACTAATAACCATTTTAGTAGATAAAAAGATACACATGGCATTGACCCATAACCCTGGCTGAAGCCAGGGCTGCAAACTAGTTCTGGATCTCTCTCTCTGAAACATTTTGTGTTGGGTATCTGGTGTGATTTGGGATGTCAAGTGGGCTACCCTTGAAACACACATGGGGTTAATTGAGATGGCACACGACCTACAGCGAGATCCATATGATAGCTGGAGACTGAGATGGCTATGCTGCATGCAGACAAACAAATCAAATTCTCCCCTGCAAAATGGAGCATCCCACTCTAATCTGGAAACCACATTAAATGAGTAAAAAATTATTTGAATATTCATTTCAAAATTAAATAATCACAGACAAAATGTGTCTTACCAAAGGGTGGCCTCCAGGCTAATGAATCTATCTGTAATGAGGGATGAGATATATATGTTCTAGGTTATTATTACTTGAACCTGGAGTTGAATTTAATCCTTCAACAGATACATAAAAGGAATGTCAGAAGTAAGACCTGTGCAGTGAGTTCTTATTGCTGCAGCTATAGAATATTCAGTGGAGTGGAGTATAGAAAGAGTTTACTTTTTGTTGAAGGCAAACCTGAATATCTATAGTTGATCTTTTTTGTTTCTTTTACAAATACTCTAAATTAGTTAGCCACCATAAACACATTTAAAAAAGGGAATGGTAAGGTAGCATTTTGTTCTTGTAAATTCACCTTCATCTATAATTTAGATCTAAACATTTAAAAATTTGATTTTTTGGAAACCAGTTACTTCCATCTCAAATTAAAAATCTTCAAAAATGTATAGATTTCCAGTCCAAAAAACTTACAGAAAATTTCAAAAATTTTACAAGTTTCACAATATATCAGTTCTCAAGTAATGCTGAGGCCAGAATTTTCCTAACCACAGATTACATTGATTCAGACTTGTTATAAAACATCATGTATTATAAAGTAGAAGAAGTTCAGAAAGGTTGGTGAAACACTTAACAGCACCTCTTCCTTTACTTTCAAGTTTTTACTTCTTTGCAGATTCTGAGGTACTGCTATCAGGCATGCTGTCAAAATAATCCCTTAAGCTTTTGTCAGTTCAAATTATCTTTCCAACATCAAACTCGTATTGTCAGCAAGATATTGATTCAAGACAAATTTCTTCTGCCCAATTAAGATGATTCTCCTTGAGGAACATAAACTGATCAATAATGTCTATGTATATCTCCTCCAGCCTCATACAGACTCTGAGACCCATTTAATCTATGAATGCATACAAACAATATATTAGCTATTCTGTTTAATTAGTTTTGGTGACACTCCTGTATTCATTTTTTGATTTACAGTAAAAGAAACTCCCTCACCTCCAAAAGGAGGGTTTTCAGTCTAGCAAGATAAGAACAACCTAACCAAGCATCACCCCTGCACAGCTTATATAAGATCTCTTTGAAGCAGCAAGAACTGACCTATGCGGGTTGGAGGATACTTCATTAAAGTGACTAGCAAATACGAATGAGAAAAATCACAATGGGCTCCTAACAGCTAGGCAAAAAATTCCCTGATACCACTGGTGATAACTTTATGCTCTATAGCATGAGAGTTGATTATCCTTATCATAATGGCAACATACATAATGACAAATGTTATTAGTGGTCATAAAGTTATCCAACCCTTTAGAATTTCTGCCACAGTATTTAAATCAAATACCTCCTTCAACGATAAAACACAAATTGCTGAAAATGGACTGCATATAGATGTATATATCTTTTTTTTCATTCTAAACTCATTTTCAATTTAATTTAATCGTGATTTTCCCTACGCACCGTGTCCTTCATAATTTTTACAGTAAACCCCCTACTTTCTTCTTATCCAGCTAAATAGTTTTAACCTTTGGGATTTCTCTATTTATGCTCTCTCTATTGCTATTTATTTTGCCCCATGGTGAGTTTTGTAATTTCATGTATGGTTTTCCCAATGTTGGGTGACCACATTTGGATTAAGAACTACAGAAATATACTATTGCTTAAGGCCTTTGAGTGTAGCTGACTTTTTTTTGACTGTAGAGATTTTAATCTGTTTTAGCACACTTGCCAAGTTATTCACAGCAGTCTCAGGTTATTTTCTTCAGAAAATTCCATATTAATAAAATATGCATCTGAAAAACTTTGACTATTTTGTCCATTATTACAGGTCATATTCCTTTGATGTTTCTATACTAAAATAAAAAAATAGTATTTAACTGTCAGGAGGTTGAGTTTGTTTTAAATAATTTACACTACTATTTTTCCCTACCTGTTGATTCAAAGGAATGAAATGATAACACACAGATTATTACTTTTGACTTTTAATTTGTGGTATTTTTGATTGTTCTGTGGCAGTTAATGCTGCTAATAATAATATAGACCAAAACACTGCTCTTTCCATGCTATGAAATGAAGATCATTACTTCATGTGTAGTGTGTTCACAAGTGGAAAAAAAATTTCACTTCTCTTCAAGTAATAAAAGTTGCCATAGATATTGAGCCAAAATTTTGATTATGTGACTCAGTGCAGGTCCTCCAAGTGTTGCACTACTCTTAAGTGTAGTAGAGAATAGGTCCTGATAAGTCCTCTGATGAATGTAGAGAAGAAGTTGGATAGGATTCAAAGCATTGCAATTCATCAGTAAGATGTCACATATGCTTGTTGATGTGTTCTCTCTTGGGGTTATCATGGTCATATATTTCTGGGATAACTTTACGTCTTTCACAAAGATTTGCAGACCAGAAAACTGTTAAGAAGTCACAAATGCTAGATTACATCACAAAATGGAATAAGTTTTCAAGTGGAAAGCACCTTATCTGTGACATTATGCAGAATAAAAGGTATATCCTGCTAAATTTTTGCTTTTGAGTGTTCCTCCCCTGTCTTCTGGAAGAGTTTGGAGTTTTTGCTAGTTCTTCGGGTCAAGTGCTAGCTGCTGGGACCAGCTCCTTTGGCCCGATGTCCCAAGAGATTGGACAGTTATTCAGGTATCAGTATTATGACTTGCTTTTTGAATTTGAAGATAACTGATTAAGTGTAATGCAATTAAATCACAACAAATCTATACAGGTTTTCAGGACAGTGATTCTGGTTTCCTGCATTTATTCAGAAAATAAAAGGCACTGTTTATAATTTGAGATGCCACGGCTGATCTGTATGAATGAGAAAGCAAAGCATTTCTAAAACACGTGTGCTGAAAAGTGAGTCTGCAGAGAAAAGAACAGCACTGCAGGGTGCCCTGCTTGCTTTATCTTATTGACGTTATGTCAGATATGGTCAAAAGACAAGGAAAATGATCATTTTTCTATCCACTGCCACTGTAGACTCACTGTGGAAGCTAAAAGCCAAAATATGATCTTTCTGGCTCAGGAATCAATAACAGCAATAAAGCATTTACAGGTCATACACTTCCCTCAATTGCACCTGTATCATTCAATTGTGAGAAAAATTCAGCCTTCATTTACATCTGAGGAAGACAGGTAGTCTGCTGCTACTGTTTCACTGAAATAACTGAAACTCAAGAGCATGATACTAATTTATCTCATGCAGTACAAATGCCTCATCTTTCATGGGAAGGCTCAAAGGCTGAGCTGAGGCATTCTCCCAATAGGGTTACACAAGATTCAACGGGATAACATATTCTTTTTAAAC
Organism: Lophotriccus pileatus; assembly: GCA_035583135.1. Classification (NCBI taxonomy): domain Eukaryota; kingdom Metazoa; phylum Chordata; class Aves; order Passeriformes; family Tyrannidae; genus Lophotriccus; species Lophotriccus pileatus. The sequence goes on from JAWWES010000001.1 coordinate 34,777,630, forward strand.
CTTGTTGTAAACTATTGTGTGACATTGCACTGTTCTTTCATGTTCAGTGCCTTTCCCAGCATATGCTTACATCTTGCAAAGGGTCTCCTATGTAAATCTCTCACTGATCTCACAGGCCTGGTCAAAGCCCACTTGCACTTTGAAGTTACTGAAGAAAAGGTCCTGGAGTAGTGCATGGTATTAATAGGTGCTACCATAAGCTACATCAAACCCTACGTTGAAGAACAGTCTTGGTATTTTACTGTCATCTGAGACTTTTGGAGCAGCAGCACAATTCAGGAATGAAAATTAATGGATAACAAACCTGTCACTCCAAAAGACCCCATTTTATTATAATGTCCATACTAGATGAAAGTCGGTGTTAGAGAAACTTCAGGAAATGATCAAATCAATACACATAAGCAACTGCCTTCCACTCCCGAGCATCAAGGGAAAAGAGATTCACTGAATATGTGTTTCCCTTTCACTGGGTCTTTAAGACCTCTATTCTCTGATAGTGGGATGAAGAGAATTTCAGAATTATAATTAGATTAGATTCTGTAGAAGTGAACTTTAGCTTATGGATTGCAGTTAACTCCTCCTGACAGTTAGAACCAAGTGCAGAAATGAACGATGTCATACCTGTTAAACAAAAGGTCAGATTCAAACTACAATTTAAGTGCCAGAAATAGGACTTCCAAGAAGTGTATGCTCCAAATTTCAATCTTGGAAAGCCCGGTCAGCTGCCTACTCACACTGGCAGCTGAACTCTTGGAGGGCTCCTCTTCTAATGTCCCTCTGTATACCCCAAATCCCACCAAAGGATCTCAGGTGGGTACATGACTCCCTAACCCCTGGTATAAAGCACTCATGGGACAGGCACTGGACTTTTGTCTTGAGTTTGTCTTTGTACTGGCACTAACTGTTACTGACTGAATGACAGAAGGAGTCTCCAGAGCAAGGACATGGCCTGTAGATCAAAATTTCTGGTGCTTTCCTGGGTGATGATTTCAACAGTTTCAGGGAGAAGTTGACATTAAACCCAAAGTTTCTATTTCCAGAGGAAATTCTCTAACTGTTGGCTACTCCATTCGAGAAGGATGCTACGGTCACCTCTAACTCCTGTGTTTGAGACAGAATTAAGCTATTCTCTGTACTTGAAAAACAGGAAAAAAGTTTCTCTCTTAGGCATGATCCCTACATCTCTTGCAAGAATCACACCCTTACCTGCCTGAGAGAATTGTGCTGGTATAAATTTTGTCTAGTCCATCCTCAGCCCAGATTATGACCCTGTTTAGGGAACACTATAACACATCAGGACACTGGGGACTTAAATTCTAACAATTCAATGTGTTTGATAAATCGCTTTTTCCATCCTGTCTTCTGTTTTGCTATTTGGAAAATGGGTACAATGATGTTGCTCCACTAATGCACCTTTCAAGTGCAACAAGGACAATTACTGGAAAGCTTTGCCGAGGGCTAGATCATAGTTTATACATGTACATTATATATTTGTATGCTATATATGTATGATACTACGTATACAATATTTTACAAAACAATGACAGAACAATGAAGTTCTGTTCTAGGTAGGATTCTAGTATTTTTCTGTGTGTTGTTTTCTATTAGTAGTCTATGTGTGACTGGAAGAGGGGCATTTGAATGTATTATCTTACTGATTTTCATGTAAAGGACACTTACTTTAGAGAAGAAAAGTAAAATATATCTGTACTTGATTGCTGGATTGTCATGTCAGCAATTTCTCCTAAGCTATGTTTTAATTTCCCTCCTCTGCAGCTGTCAATCTACAAAGAGAAATTCCACTTTTCTCAGTGTTTACTCCTGACCACACTGAAAGCAGGAAGCATTAAAAATTTCATGAGAAAAAAATATTATGATTCTCCAACCTGGCTTGTGTGGACAAAAGAACTCCAAAGAGAGCAGTTATGTTTTAAATAAAAATTCAACACTTTCTTTGTTAATTAAAACCAAATCATGGGATGATTCTTTGGCTGATATAAACTGTGATTATTGTGCATAGCAATTTTTACCAGGTGAATATTGGACCCTGGGACTCTTCAATTGATTTGTGCATGCAAGAGACACTTCAAACAAATGGGTTCCTTCATTGCAGTAATGCACTTAAAAGTAAAAAATAGGTGTTATGTTTTTTAAAATTATTTTAAACTGTCCTCAGCTTGTCTCAAAGGAGTTTCTTTTAACAATCTATAAAGTTTTTATAGCTCTTTAAGATTATAAAATGGTTGTTAATTATATGTAATAGGTGTACTTGTTCTATTGGTATAGCAATGAATTAGAAAATATTTATGTTCTCTCACATTAGTTTTTTCCAGTAAATTCACTATTTTAGCATTTTTTTCTTTGAATTTTCTCTGTTGTATATATTAATATATCAACAGATAAGAATGGTAATACTATTACTTATACATTTATTATTATTATTATTACTATTTACTGCTATTTCTATTTATCAGTAGGCCTTGCTCTAAACCAGCAACATTTACTTCAGGAAAAGCACACTGCATGGAAATCCTAATTATTTTTTAAGTGGTAGAGTAATTTCTCTGTCTGTCCCTTTGGTTTTCACAGAGAAGCAACTCATAATTTAATCACTTTACCTTTTCCCCCTTTTTTCCTCTCTCTTTTTCTGTGCATTTTCTTGCCTGTTTAGAAATGCTGATAAATCCAGATTTTTTCCATAGTTTTTCATGGATTGATGACTAATTCCCAGTGAAGAGTAAGCCTAAATATGCACATCAAAGTGGTATGAGATGCATCTAAGCTCACTTATAGCATATAAACATTAGTCAATTCAGATTAAACTTGACTTTCAGCTGCTTCTGTTGCTGATGAAGAGATACAGGAACCTCCATAATATGTCATTCTTGTTTCTTACTGAACCTGCCTTTTCATGAGTATTGCTCTCTTGGATCACATCTGAATGTGTAATCAGGGCATCGATGTTAAGGTCTTCACTCTCTGGTCATTCTGTGAAGCTAAGTTAACGGGAAATCTATTAACACATTCAAAAACAAAGGAAAAAATTGGGTAAATGAGAACCTTTAATTTTTCTAGATACTATAAATCCAGAATAACCTAATGTCTTTTATCCATTTAGGGCCATTGCGCTGTAACAGCAGTATATAAGACTTGATGGCTCCAAAGGCATTAGACAAGGTCGTGTTCCTATCCTCCAGTGAAGGATAGGTCTTGGCCTGATTTGTTTCCATACAGATGAATCTCTTTCTCTCCAAAACACAGTGGTCTCATGGTCTCATCCAAGCTGCCAGCTGCCAATTGCCCTTTGGCTATGTCCTGACCACTCTTATATATTATCTGAATTACTGTTAGGTAGCTTGAGTAAACCCCCCCCCCAAAAAAAAAAAAAACAAAAACCTGGAAATACCTAGACTCTTAAGCCTTTTGAATGATCCTAGGTAAGTGTTTGAGTCATGTACTAGGCCTGTCTTATGTGCTACTGTTTATGCAGCTTTTAGGACTATGAAGGAACAATTTATTTAAAATTCTTTCATTGTACAGTCTTTCTTTATGTCTGAGTTAATGCTTTCAAAGAAGGAACAATTTATTTAAAATTCTTTCATTGTACAGTCTTTCTTTATGTCTGAGTTAATGCTTTCAAAGACACAGGACAGGAAAAGATGAAAATATGTAAATAACTGTGGACTACATTCACTGTGACCAGAATTCAGTCTAATAAAAAGGAAGAGTGTCGTGCAGAGAAGGCTGAGATATGTTGTCAATGCAGACCGGAAATATCATTTCAGATTTTCATGCAAGTCCTCTGAAACAGGAACATAGAAGTACACCTGCTTCTTGTTGTATGCTTTCCCTGATGACAAACACCAAACTGTAAAAACCTTTCAACTGTTTATCCAATATCCAATAATCTGATAAATGGAAATCCTCTTGCTGCTATTACCGGAACTAATTTTATCATTTGTTCAGCCTCTGTGCAGTTCATTCTGACACATTCTTTTGTAAAGCATAGGTATAGTTATTAACATCCGTCTCAGTTTGAGTGAGACACAAGTGTTTTGCTGAGAATAAACCACAAGGAAGACCCAAAAGCTCCTTCCCCTAAGCAATTACAAATCCGAAATTAATGGACTCCGATCGAGGAACAGTGTGGGAAAGACCAAAATTATATCCAGGTAGGAATAACAACCCTTTTATTAGAAAGGTCTATAAGTATTGGCAAAAACAACAAAA
>JAWWES010000001.1:34781959-34797016 GCA_035583135.1 Lophotriccus pileatus
CAATTCAATCTGTACCCTTCTGGGGCAATTATAACCACAGTCAGCAGGAGGCGATGTTGAGCCACTGAGGATGTAGATCCTGCAGTTCTTAAAGTCAGTCAGCAGGGGGCGCTGTTGGATCACTGGGGATGTAGAGCCTGCAGTTGTTTGAGTCAGCCAGCAGGGGGTGCCGATGGGTCACGGCAGTCACCACGTGTTGATCTCCACATGCTGAGGCAGGCTGGGCAATGGAGCCCTCCCCGGAGGGAGGGAGGGAGGGAGGAGGGGGAAGGGAAAAAACGCAGCTTCCATCACTGGAGCAACTCACTCTTTCCTGCTGATCCCAGACATGCAGTGATGTCTCTCTGTCCCCCGCTCCAAAGGACATCCAAACGAGACAGCTCCGACAGCTCCAAATGCCACTTCCCGTCCAGAAAAAAAGCAGCAGCCCGATCGCCCAGCAAAACCCCCAGCCACACTCGACGAGCACTCCACCAAGAGTGAAACTGTCCCGTCACCACACAGGACACACCCCCATTGCCCCAAAGCACCTCCCAGCCCTTTGTCCTGCTTTTTTAAGAGACAAAACCAGGCAATTAACATATCAATATTGTTGGCTGGATCATTAAGGTGAGCCATTAGAGGCTTGGAAAAACTGGTTTGACCAGCTCCCCTCCTCCAAACACAAGAAGGGGAAAAAGAAACAAATTTTCAACTTAACTTTAAAAGCACAAAACAAACCATGACAACATCCCTGATGTCCCCCTTCCAATTTTTGTTTGAAGTTTTGTAAATTAAGAGTTCTACAAATATTTTGATTGTGCAGGTTTAATAAATATCCTTCTCATCCAAGCAGGTCTCTTTTCTCCTGCTTTCCCAGCTGGTATGTGACACAGTGTAATGAAGAGAAAAAGCCTCTCATTGTCTGTGGCCTTATGGAGAGTCAGATAGTTCATCAACCTTTTTGTTTTGAAGAAGAAGCAATTTTTAGACCAGCTGAAAATGAAAGACAGATGATAATGGGCAGTAGCTTAGATTTAGAGACTTGTATTTATTTTTGGATTTCTATGATCCAACATTTCTGTCAATTTAAATTAACTTCTTGCATCATGTTACTTGTTCACTGCACAAGTTATGGACGTTTACCATCCTGTGAAGGGGGCTGCAGATGACAAAAAATAAAATCATAAAGATCTCCCTCTCTGCAGTTTGTCATGCTTTGTCCTTAGCTCCAAAATCTGGAAGGTGCATAGTGATACAAGTAAAGCAGTCAACTTGGGCTACACAGCTTCCCTCAGAGTTCAGATTAATTGGTTGAAGTGTACTGTCATGGCTGGTCTATTCCCACTCAGTTTTCTGCCTTTGCATGGTCCACACACACAAGCTTGTTCGCAGCTGGCTCATCTATACATAGCATGACAGTGTGCTGTGAATCTTAAATATTGCCAGAGTGATTTGCTTAGCATCATGTAAAAATCTGCAGCCTGGGGTGGGAGCTGACCTCACTGTCTCTGGCTCCCACCACAGTACTGCAAGCATCAATCTATCCATGCTAGATTTTTAGGTTCTGTACAAAGTGTGAAAAAGGATCAAATATATCTGGAGGTTTATGTAATTGCTATCTTGTATTCTGATTTCTGTCTCACTGTATCAATCTCTACCAAACACCAACAAATTTATTTCCTGCCATTAAAACTTGTGAGTGTGTCTGACATTCTGGTTGATGGCCTTTAGAAAAGATGGATATGGAATCAATAAAACCTTTCTTCTCTCTAAGTGAGACTAGGATAAAGTGTCACTACAATCTACAGATCTTCACCTTTCAGGCTTAGACATGTCCCACTAATAGTAAAACAAACGCAAATAAAACTGAAGTATCTCCTTTCCTGAGAGATTACCAAAGTGCTTATTTAGTCATTTAGACATTTCACCTCAGAAGATATACATCTCTGTACTCTTTTTCACTTATCTGTCAGTAAACTAGTGGTATAAGTATTGGTAATGATAAATTTATTTCAGTATAAATCCTGGATGTCCCTGAAGAGCATCTTGTTATATTTTTCATCTCTTTTTTTATTTATCTATTACTGAAATTGCAACCTTTAAGCTTTAGATCAAAACAGTTAAATTTCCTTCCCCATGGAGGAGTGACAGGCACTTTTTTATATTTCTTGTTATTAAAAAGAAACTATTCCCTTTTTCATTATGCAAATAGAACCAGAAATAATTAGGAAGTATGGTAATAATATATGCAAATCCCAGCACTAACGATTTGTGAGATGCTCCTATTTTATGTGATAGCAAAGAGCCTTTGACTTTCAAAGCACATAGATAGAGTATGCTTTGTAGGGTTAAGAGAAAAAACTCTATATGATACACTCAATTACCTTCCAAACAAAAATAAAAACAAAGAAAGTTACCTTAAGATTCTCTTAAATTTATTGTTTTACATAACAGTGATGAGAACACATCTTCTGGGTCAACTTGTCTCATTTCCTGGTATTACAGGCTGCCATGTCAAGTATTTCTTTTCTGCAAATTGGTGGAGAATGCACTTTTGCTTTCATGGCTTCTTCTGAAAAGTTCTTCATAAATTCTTCATGCTAAACATTTTCACAGTTTTTTGTCAAAAGTTGGTTCCAGTCCTGAGGACAACTTTCATTTAGCATAAAAATTATCTGTTTCTTTTGTAATTTATTTATAGTAGGAAAGCAATCAAAATTCTTTAAGACTTCTATTTTTCTCTACTAGACAAAGTAGGCTGTTTTTATCTTGCAGTTAACTTGTTTCTGAAAGTCTTGACTTCTCTTCCAAGTCCTTCTTGAATATTCAGGGATAAAAATTTGGCCATAATTCCATCAGTTCTTTTAGTGCCTTGTTGATTTGCTGTAGCAGTTTCTGGAAATACTGATCTAACATAACTTGCAGTCGTTACCATCTGTTTATAGTGACATGTGTGGTTGAACCTTAACTTTAGTTGCACAGAGTTCCTTTTTGTGACTCACAAGAGCCTTAAAACAGAGTGGCAATCCCTGGGTGCCAAGCTCTGGATGAATAATATCTTTCTCATACATATCTCATGAGAGATGTGCAGAGAATGAGATTTCCGCGTGGGGGTCTGACTAAGTCCATGGCCATGTGGGGTCCCTCTATTACCGTGTGCATAGAATGCACAATTAAGTAGGTGTCCAAAGATCAGAGATTCAGTGAGACACACTGGAGAATCAGAAAATGTGTTATAGAAATGATAGCTTGACAGATGCTGCTTGCATGTGAATCTCTCATACGTAGGTCTGAAATGCAGCGAGCAAAAAGGTGGTCTAGAGTCACCCTCTCCAGTTTTCCCTCCATCCGTGTGTGAAGTGGAGTGAGAGAATAAATAAAAATCATGCTTACTCTGTTAACGCCCTCAAAACCTATCAGGATTTGGCTCCTTATCAACATTGCCTTTTCTGAGCATACATCATTGATATAATTTTTTTGTCAAATCCTGAGTCCCTGAAGGATTAGTGCTCACTTTTAAAAAACTAATATGAACTCAAATTTGCATTTCCCATTTCACTCTTCCTCTCTAAGTACAGTGTAATTCAGACCCATTTGACTGATATAAATTGCATTTTAGAACTAGCTAGTTAATTATGCTACAGACAGACATCTCAAAAAAGAAAATAAAAGGGAGGAAAAGTAACTTAGATGTGACTCACTAGAATTTAGTCCCTATATTGCAAAGAAGCTATAACTTTTAAGGAATCTTTAAGAATAAAGTCAGCCTTTCATTTGTAGCTTAGTTTAACGTCAAATAAAGCAGAGTGAAATAACATTTCTTCAGGTTTGGTGAAATGAAGAACTGAGGTGAGGAAATATTATGTACAGCTGAGTCAAAAAAGTGTTTTTCAGAATGTTCAGCTACAATACTAAACAAAAATAAATGAAAAATACATTTTGCTGTTGGGTGAACCTGGCATGGTTTTCTTTCAGTGGAATTTTTAAACTCTTTGTTTAACCTCGATTTTTTTTTATTTCACTCACTTGTTTGTAGAAGTATTTTTCTGAATTAAGGTCTAGAGAATCCCTATGTCCATGAAACAGTGCTTCCCCTTTATCTTCTTCTGAGGCGAGAAGCAGATCACAGCATCCAAGTAAGGTTCATCTTAGCCTTGGCAAACAGCTTTTGCCACATCTTCTGATGGACATGAGATAACATGTTCAAGCAGCACACGTAACTCAGCTCTCATGCTTGCAGCTAAAGAGAAGACTTTCAAGCTAACAGTGCCCCTTACTGAATCTGTGATCTTAGGGCATTTACGTAACTGCGTATTGCAAGCAGTTTGTATCTAAAAGGATGAGTGCTAGTTACCATCACTGAGGCCTTGTTATGATTGCAAATGAGATTTCTACATTCCCAAAAAGAGTTTAACTGCTTACTCTGGTTGATTTCAAGGGAAGACCAGGATTTAATTTCTGTAGACAGCTCTGAAAATTCTGTCCTGCCTAATTAAAGTCTGTTCAGTGCTTTGAACATGTTAAAAGTGTGTATAAATGTGAAGTATTCTTGCTGTTCATGAAATACCCATGTGGCAGGTTGAAAGCAAGTTATGTGAACCATTAGCAAGGACTTATGAAAAACTGATCAGCTGCTTGGATGTGAAGCATTTTTTACGAACAATTTACACATTGAAACTCAAATAGATATCACAAAATATGCAGACTGAGACAAATAGTTCAAGCAGCTATCGTTGTTTAGGTAGTGTTTAGGTGATATGAACTAGAAAAGTGGTCTTTTGGAGTTAGTACAATTCAGTTTACATAAAAAAAATCAGAGAAGAAAGATCTGACTTCCTAATTTCCACTATAGAGACTAAACAATGGTTGAGCACATATGAGTTTTCCTCATAAATGCTGCATCACCCTAATTTCCCAAGCGTGTCAGTAGAAGGTGTTGGGTGCTCAGCACTGCTGAAAAATCAGGTCACCTTTGTAAAAGATTGTGGGATGGAATATCAAAAGATCTCAACATGAAGCTGTGAAAGCACATAGAGTGTGGAAGCATACGGAAGAAGCAAGGACAGGAAGCCTGGAAGGATACAAAACCTTATCCAGTCATTCAGTGAATAACTTAGAAAAGTTAAGCCCATCCAGAACTATGTCCATCTTGGAATGTCAAAGACAAGAAGAGCTTCTATAAGCACATAGCTGACAAAAGGAAGACTAGGGAAAATGTGGGCCATTGCTTAACTAGAGAGGGGACAGACCTGGTTGAACAGGATTTGATTGAATACCCTTTTTGTTTTGATTTATACCAGCAAGACTACACTTCAGAAATCCCCGGTCCCAAAGACCAGTTCCAGGCTGAAGCAAGGAAATTGCTCAGTGGAAAAGAACCAGGTCACAGAATACTTAGGTATTATATATAATATTATATATGATAGCTACAGGTCGTGGGCCTGATAGGATGTACCCAACAGAGTGAGGGAGTTGTCAGATGTCATTGCAAAGCCATTCTTGATAACATTTGATAAACTGTGATGACGGAGACAAGTACCTGAAGTCTAGAGGAAAATAAGTATCACCGTTAAGGAACTATAGGCTGATCAGCATCACCTCAGTCATTGTGGAGCTGAAGGCTGAAAAACCATTTCCATGCACAAGAAGGACAAGAAAATCATCAGAAATGGTCAGCATTCCTTCACCAAGGGGAAGTCATGCTTGACCAACTTGATAAACCTGTGTGATAAAATGACTGGCCTGGCAGAGGAGGGGAGGGCAGTGGGCACTGTCTACCTGGACTTCAGTAATGGCTTGACATTACCCCTCTCTCCTAAGATCCTTGTAGACGAGGTGTTCATGTAGGGTAACTCTATCCTCAGAAAGTTTGCTGATGACAAAAAACTAGGAGGAATGGCCATCCAGATGGACCACAGAAGACTGGAGAAATGGGGGGACAGGAACCTCAGGAACTCTGACAAGGCGATGTGCAAAATCTTGCAGGTGGGGAGGACCAACCCCACTCACCAACATATAGTAGAGGTCACCTATCTGAAAAGCAGCTTGGACACCAAGCTGAACACGAGCCAGCACTGGGCCCTTGCTACAAAGAAGGCAAATAGAATCCGGGGCTACACTAGGCAAAGTATTACAACTAGATCAGTGGCGATGATCCGTCTTTACTAAGCACTGGTGAGGCCACCACATTTGTGGTGTTTTCTAGTCAAAAGAGACCTGGTCATACTGGAGGGAGTCCAGTGAAGGTCCATCAAGACAACTGAGGGACTGGAACAACTCTCCTATGAGGAAAGACTGAGAGAGATGGAACTGTTCAGCCTAGAGAAAAGAAGGTAATTCCAATATTTATTATTTTATCAAAATTTTATTTATTTATTTATTTATTTAAGTTCAAAAGAGCTGCATGGTCTTTTTGTAGCTGTTTTGTGTGGGGTGGGTTTTTTTGTTTTGACTGGTTGGTTGGTTAGGTTTTTGGTTGTTATTTAATAAAAGCATAATGGCATAATGGATTTAACCACTGGATTGGGTTCGTTTGGTTTGCTTTGTTTTGCTTTGGTTTAATTTCTTTAACTTGTTTTCTTATAAGGGTCTTTCTAGCCATATTTTTAAATCTGAATCTAGGTAAGATGACCACAGTTGCTCTTAATTTTGGAATACATAGCTCCTTCTGAGAACCTCAAGAAAGAGAAATATCAGTTAATTGACCACTTTTGAAATGAAAGAATAATATTCAATTAGGATTATTTCAGCAGCTGTTAGATGTCAGTATTGTTCCGTGGAACTACAATTGGAAGGAGATTTCTACAGCTGTAAGCAAGATAGCTCTTCAACTGTGAAGTTTGGAAGAGCTAGCTGTTGGTGTTCAGCACCTCATCTATTAACAAGAGACTTTAAATTACATACTCAGTGGAGCAGTAATCATTAGAGCAGACTCAAGATGCACAATAGAGATTTAATTTCACTGGAACTGTTCCTAATGAAATTCTGTGTGGTACAGACTATTTGAATTACAATTTTGGATGGGCCAAAAAAAGGTATATGGAAAAAAAGTGGTGCTGTCTAAAAATAATCATTAAGATCCATTTCAAAAATTAAAACCAGATATGATATGTGGGTTGGGCAGACTGACGGGTTTTTTTCAACACATAATGTATTTAACCTTTCTGTTTCTTTCATGTATTTGGTTTTCTACTGTATGTATAATGAAATATCTTTTTTTTTTCCCTAAGCTTTGAACAGTGCTGTATAATACCCTGGGGAGTTCTCCAAGGTTATTAAATCCATCGCTTTGCTGCAAGTTACAAAAGGCCACACTAACTCTTTCCTCTGTTTGGAAAGCTTCTATAATATTTCTGGTCTTCAGCAATGAATAATATGGTTAGTACCTTAGGGAATACAAACAAAAACATTAGCAAAGTACATTTTCCAATATTTAAAAGTGTAAGCCAATTCTCAAAACAAAAGTTGAACGTTCTTGAACACTGTCTAATAACATTAACCCAAAATCACTTGATTTAATTGCCCTGTTAAGCAGTTTATTGCATTACTTATGGGATAATAGAATGAGTTCAAAGTGGGTTCATTGTATTATCTTATAAACAATGTAGCACATCATTAAGCAAGATGATAGAAATCAATGTATTTTATAAGAAACAATTATGAAGGCTCCTGTAAAGTCTCTAATGTAAGTAGTAGAAAGACCTCACTGTGACAAGAGAAAAAAAGGCCTCTGTGAGGATAAATAGACAAAGCAATGTCAAAATATAATTCCCCAGAATCAGATTAGAAGTACAATTCTCCAAAATTGTTAGATTCCCTCTAGTCTGATATGCTGCCCTAAGTCTTCACCCAGAAGTACACGGAAATTTCTTGTTTGGCTTACTAATAATATTTCTAACAGATACTGTGTCAATTTTGTTCTTACTGACTTTAGCACAGTTGTGTGACAGTCTTCCAAGCCTCTACCTTGCAAACTTGTGATGATCTATTTTGACTTGTGTGTCCAGAGGGAATGCAAATAGAAATGTTCAGGAGAGCCCAAAGAGAGAGGACAGCTGATTCAATCTACCCTGGAAGAAATAATTTCATGTTGTCTGAGGGAGCTGACAGTACAGAGAGAAATACTGGCTCAGTATTACCTTAGTGACCCTCTGCCTGGTCTATCTGCCCTTTCTTGTACTGACATCTTCACACTTGTTTTGCTACAACCCTGGGAATTTATACGCCTGTTGTATGAGTGAGGGGACCAAGTTTGTTCTTCATCTTTTCAGAAATGAGAACAAATGAAAATATTGGAATATTCTTCCAGAGATCAGAGCCAAAGTGAGCATGGTTCAGTGATCCTAAATGATCTGCAAAACCTTTTTTTGTTGAGCTCCAGAGTCCAAAGGTGATGCGAGAAGAGAGTCTAGGAGATGTCAGACCCCCTGGCCAAATGCCTGTCCTATATCAGGAACATTTCATGCTCTGCCTTTATTATTGCTTCTGCAATGCTGCCCATCTCACTCACAGCATGTGCACTGGCATTTCCATGTGCACTTGAGGGGGTTTCAATTAATCAAAGCAATTTTCAGAGTGGAGAACTAGTGGAGAAGAGATTAGCTTCATACATTTGCTTTTTTCCTACTTTGCAACTAAACTGAGCTGTGCAGAGAGCTCAGGGTCTAACTTTGGTAAAGAGCATTTTACTTCGGTAAAAGTAAAGTCCTCACTTGAAGAAACACTGATGTAACTTGGCTTGCAGTGAAAATGTAGTTTAGGTTCCTCTCAGTAAACATTTATTCTCTTAGAAATTTTGGACATATTTCAATATATGAAAATAAAACTTCCTGTAATACAAGAGTATTTTTTTTTTAGTGGAAAATTCTTAGGTGGGAGGAAAAAGCTCCAATCAAAAATATTTGCCCAGAAATAATGGCAGTGGCATTTATCTGAATGAGAAACAAAATCTCTCTATATCATCTATGTTTTCAAGAAAAAAATCTTCTCATATGATGAGAGCTACACAGTCTTGTTCACCAAAGCCATGGTTTATTAGCTATAAATATTTATGAGAGTGTGAGGAAACTGATTGGTTTCACATGTACTAGTTGTAAGACCATCAGATAACAGCCTTTATTTACTACTTCAATAAAGTAACTTTAAACAAAGTGTCCTGATCTCCTGTGACTAATCTACCCTGCTTTGTATCTCCCTCTGAGATTTATCTTTTGACCAGATTTATAGTTTTAGTTAACCTCAGCTCCAAACATCATCTATCCTGATCCTGCAGGAGAGGCAAATAGGATCTCTTCTACTATCTCACAATGGTTGTTGGAAGCAGTCCCTGACCTATCTCTGTGATCCTGTTAGGGTTCAAATAGAGCCATGCCACTATTTGGAAAGTGGTAGTGCAACAGAGACAAATGATGCTACTATTATTCGCACTTCTTCACTGAAAAGATTGTCAAGCACTGGAAAAGGATGCACAGGGAAGCAATTAAGCCACCATCTCTGGAGGTATTTAAAAGATGTGCGGATGCGGCACTTAGGGACATGGTTTAGTGGTGGGCTTGGCAGTGTGAGGGTAATAGTTGACTTGATTAGCTTAAAAGTACTTTTCAACCTAAATGATTCTGTGATTCTTTTTTTCCTCTAAAAGTAAAGAAAACCTGAGGTCAGTAGATGAACACTTTGATTCTATTCTGTGGCATGAAGAGTTAAACATCAGGAAAGAGATACATTGCACATATACATGTATACATATAGATGATCCGTATGTGCATGGCAAATCCAATATTTTTGGGATTTATCAGATTCTCTGTGCCTGTGATACACACAGGATTTGAGCATAGAGGGCAGTCTGATACAGGATATACCATAGTTTTTCAGATTGACCCATATTGGAAATCCTGATGTTATGTTACCAAAATGTTAACTTCTCAGTTCTAGTATAAGCTCTGAATGAATGCTACCCTGATCTTTAAAAACCTGGCCATTTTAAGAGACTCAGCGTTAATGTGCTCACTGAACAGGCAAGTGTATCTGTCTTGCTTCCATTTTTATGGGCATTCAGTTTGGAAGCAATCTCTTTGGGAAACAGGAGGCTTACCTTCCTTGTCTTTACTCTTCCCCCCCAAACAAATAAATATGTTCAGCAGCAAGTCACTGAAACAAGGATCCCCTGATATACTTGCTTTTGAGAGTTTGCAGCTTTAACTTAAGTTGCAAACCTCCCTTGGAGAGTTCTTCTATGTAAGTGATATTAAATTGATATGGAAGCCTGACCTCAAAGAAGCCTTTTACAAGAGAGGGGCAAAGGTTTTACTGTCTGTACTAATAGTCAAAGCCTCTGTATTGACACTTCTACAACTCAAGAAGTTATGGACTACTACTGTACTGTATTTTACAACTTATTTAGAATGAGCTAGTACTTGCTTGAAAATGTAACATTAATCTTAGTTTGCTTCTTTGAAATGAGCAATATTCAGTAAAGGTCTGACATGCTTCCAAAGAAAGAAAATTCTACTGGAATCAGGTTAAAATGTAACAGTCACATAAGCCTGAGCAATCCACATAGGCTTTGAAATTGTTCTTCTCTGTTGTTGCCTGAAAGAAAATAAGCAGAGAAATTCAATACTTTCTCTTTTTAAGCATTTATTTTTATTTTTAGAACACAATTTCATTATTTGAATTAGGTTTCAATTGTCTGGGCCCCCCATCCTTGGCATGACATCAAATACAGTTTCCAGCATTAAAAAGCTACCACAATAGTATAGTTGTTAGGGCATCTAAAAGTTAAACAATTGTAAATAGTCAAAATTGGCAGCAGATGCTACTGTTCCATTTTCATGCAAAACTGTTGACGGGTTTTGGAGCAACTCTTTCTGAGACCATAGTGTTAAGGGCTTCCATACAGGGTTAAAAATTTGTTCTAGCTGTATCTTGTCTCAGACAGTGGGCAGCAATGGATGCTAAGGAGAATACTATAAGGATATTAATTCATTAAATTGAAATGTCTGAAGCCATCTTATCTGTGTGTCAGGTAATAAGTTTATGGAGCTGCTCCTGAGCTGCTTTTTGTTCAGCTTGGAATAGTGATATAAAGCAGTAGTTATTTCAGCTTGCCATAAGTGAACTGCAGTGCTCAAGACGAGATCAGTGCAAACACCTTTCAGGTACACTTTAGCTCCAGGAGGGGGAGGCAGTAAACTTCTCATACCTGCCTTTTCAGAACCTAAAACATTGGCAAACATATAGTGACAGTCCCCCAACAGATGCCCTGCCAGCTCCAGGGAATCACAGCCATCCAGGGTTGGAGACTATAGAGGGAGCTGCAATCCATCAGTCCAAGCTTTTATCAACAAAAAAGCCCTGCTTATTCATGATATAATAATTCAAAGGGAATATTGGCTTATGGTTCACCTGAAAACTGAATGCCACAGTTTACCTTTAAGACAGTTAGAGCTGTATTGGCCCCAGGAAGACTGATGCAAAAGGAAAAACTAATTGGAGTAAGGCAGTGCCAGTAGTTTTTTCATTAGTCTTTGAGAGCAGGAATGGAGTTATACAACATGTCCATGTTCTAAAAAACAGTAAATATTTTTTCTGAAGGGCATCCTTCATCCAAACTCCACCTTTTTGCATTTCAAAGGACATAAATTTACTATATTTCTATAATTTGTGCCAGCCAGCACAATGAAAGCCTCTTACGAGCCTTAATGAATTTAGCTTTTTGCATTTCAACATGAAGAGGAGGACAACAGAAGAAATTTAGCGTAGTTATGTTAAATGAAGCACCTCAGTGAATGGTGTACTCAGCATTTTAACAGGTAGCAGAGGTGAAAAACGATGTTTTTTGGCATTTATAGTACTGACACTCCGGATTTTGTGGACAAAAAAATAGATAAAAAATTATAAAAGTGTAGATTATCTTAAAGGCACCAAATAGAGAAATCTTCTTGTCCTGTGCGTGTTAGATGGTGTGTTAGAAAAATTGTGCTTAAAGTTCAAACAGCAAATTGGAAAATTGCTTGATATCTGAAAAAGAAGTAATCATATCATCACTGGGAGAGTGAAACTTCCACAGATGCCTTTCACAGGCTTTACTTTATCCGGTTCAGTGGCTTATGAAAAACTGATACATAAGCTTCATAATAGACTTAATATTTTTGGGGTTGCCTGATCACGCATGGTTTGTGCAGAAAGGCTTCAGAGTCTTTCAGCTTACAGTGCCCAACACTACTCTCATTCACAAAGCCCAAATGAAAAGGGATTTGCATGGAAGCAATAGGCAGGTTGAGAGCAAGGATGAATCTTCTTTTTAACTTGCAAGCAGGGAATGCAGTAATTTGCAGTTTTTAACCATTATCTATGAACTATTCTGCAACAGCCTTGCTAATACAGGCATGTAGGCCTGAAAGTACGAATCTACAGGTCACTCTAGCATCATGAACTACAAATTCTTGTGGGTACGGCATGTTTCCTGTATTCCCTAACCCAGATGGGCTGATGAAATGCTGTATTACTCCTGTGTTTCTTTCCAGCTCCCTCTGCTCACACAGAGAGCTGCAGAAGCTGTGTCACAGGCACTGAGGATGCCAGCTGTGAAACGAAGGAGAAACAATAAGAAATTCTTCATGCTGCCTGTTTCCCCTAGTTTTGGGGTTTTTTTAAAGTGACTGCTTTCACACTGTGGCTGTAGCATGTGGAGAGTGAGATATTTGATTATCTTGACCTTTCTCAAGCTTTTATACAATGAATATTTACATATACACAAAGATATGCATGGAAATGTAGTTAAATGCATATGTGTAGATCCATGTACTCATTCACATAGAAAACCACCTAAAAGAGAGATGGAAAGTAACTGTCTTGTCTCACTGCATCAGACACTCCAGTCACAGAAAGTCACTGACACAGATGTAAACACATATGGTGCCTGCACAGTGTTCAAGGCTTTGTCAAGTCCCTGTCACCCAATGACTGGATAATTCATGTGCATAAAACAAAGAATTAGCATAGACAAACATCAAATCCATTGTATGTGCAGGCTGCTGTTGGTCTTTTCTTGTCATGTGGTGGCATAGATTTAGAACCTCTGGACAAAAATAAAGTTTAGTGTGTGAAAAGGACTGTTCTGCATTTTCACTCCAAACTTATCCCATGAGCCTTTGAAAGGCTGCTTAGTTTTATCAGCAGTAACATGTGCAGCTGTATAAACCTGCATTAGCAGGTTTCTTGTCAGCCCATGACAGCTTCATTTTTAAATGATCCCTACTTCCTCAGGAAGTGCATTTGAAACTAACATACTTAAAAATTTACTTCAAATGAGAAAAAAAGATGTTTCTGTGGTAAAACAATGGTGTAAGCAGAGACCTTGTCTTCATATTTTCTCACATGCTGGAAACTTTGGGGCTGGATTCCATTAGATGATCAACTGGGAGATGATACGGCCTAATATTTCTCATCAGTTTGGCTCTCTTGGCTCCTCAAACATCTGCTCACGGGAGCTTCAGGTGGAGAGTTAGCAGATTCATACAGACAGGATACACTTGAAAATTACCTCCTAATTCTCAGAAAGCAGAAATGCTGTGAATATTTCCTTTCAGGAAAGGTTTGTTCCTGATTTTCAGAAGCTCATTTTGTTTCTTGAAAACTCCCTATGTCACCCAAGTGATAAATAATTTTTCAGGGAAGAAAATTTCATTTTCCGGTCATCTTTAGTCCTTTGACATTACCTAGAGTTTCTATGTGACAACAAGAACTAAAGCATCCCAGGAGACTAGAAAGCTTGAAAACTCTTGGCTACTTGTTCCGGGGGAAAATTCTGGTGGGGACAAATTCAGAGTCCTTCCCACTTCTACTCACATCTGCTCTGAGATTCTCAGGGGCTCTTGAAGCATATGGAATTTCTTCAGCAACATATTTCAACCCATGCTCATTGTTATTCTGCTCTCTATAACATAAAAATGACACACCGTTATTTTACAGTGGCGAGAACAGCACTGCAGGTATCAGGATGATTTTAGATCTTGATCTAACATGGAAAACAGACATCTTTTCTTACTGAAAATGAATACACAAGCATGGAGTTTGGGTAAAGAGTTATGCATGAGTTTCGTGTGCGGTATAGAAAGGGACAGATTAGAGTTGGCAAGAAGGGCAGAAATTTGTGAGGCAAGCGCTTAGCAGGCAGCATTCAGGAGAAAAGAAAATGGGTTATCTTGCCATGTATGACCATGCATGTTCATTTGAATGGCAGCTATGCACATGGCAATCACAAGGTGCCAGGTGCTTTTGGCTATACCTTAAGTAAATTTGGACTTTGCTTTAAGTTAGAAATGTCTGACCAGACTATAGGAAGTCATCAGATTCTGAGTCAAAAAGGAACATGGGAACACCTAGCAACCCCATACATAATTCAAAGATTATGTCTGACCTATTTTAGATCCAATGTTTTATATTGGCTTTGAATAAGTTTTGAATTGTTTCTGAAAAGCAATCAGTCTTGATTTTAATATTTGCGGTGGTCAGCTATTAAACCTTAAGGAAATGGTGTCAGTGATTCTGAGGACATACATGTTAGCTGGCTGCCTGCTTTTGATCTCAGGTCCTGTCTTCCAGGTGGCTTCTTATCTTACATATTCCTGAGGTTCTCCCTTGCAGATCCAGTGTTCAGCATACTTCACGAGATATGAAGACATCTAAAAGTTTAGTTTGGGGACAAAGGAAGTGGAGAATTTGGCTCAGTTTCCCGGAGTTCCAGGATATGTAGAGAAGGGTACACTGATTTTTTTCTTGAAAAATTTTGGTAACAAAATTGAAATTTAACAACATTTGAATCTGTTATGAATTTTATCATATTATAAGGTCCAACAAAACAAAAATTTAAAAAAAAATATTTTTCACATATCCAAAGTATTTCTATTTTCCAGTTAGAAATCCATTTTTTCCTGGACTTCCCACTTTTTTTTGATTTACACAATTCAAAAGTCTTAAAATCCAGATAACAATTTTAAATTTTAGTTCTTTAAAATTATTTAATCCCTAGTGGATGACTGTGACTTTTGATAGGCTGATTGTTTTGCTTCCTCT
>JAWWES010000001.1:34797116-34877975 GCA_035583135.1 Lophotriccus pileatus
CATACTTCACGAGATATGAAGACATCTAAAAGTTTAGTTTGGGGACAAAGGAAGTGGAGAATTTGGCTCAGTTTCCCAGAGTTCCAGGATATGTAGAGAAGGTACACTGATTTTTTTCTTGAAAAATTTTGGTAATAAAATTGAAATTTAACAACATATTAATCTGTTATGAATTTTATCATATTATAAGGCCCAGCAGAACAAAAATTTTAAAAAAATATTTTTCACATATCCAAAATATTTCTATTTTCCAGTTAGAAATTCATTTTTTCCAGGACTTCCCACTTTTTTTTTGATTTACAGAATTCAAAAGTCTTAAAATCCAGATAACAATTTTAAATTTTAATTCTTTAAAATATTTAATCCCTAGTGGATGACTGTGACTTTTGATAGGCTGATTGTTTTGCTTCCTCTGATTGCCAGTGTCATGGATACAACTCATTTGTCCAGAACCCTCTAGTGACACGGCTGGACACCTCATCGTCTTGAACAGCATTTGTGCCTATGGAAAGAATGAAGCTCTTTCATGGGATGTTTGTTTCAGATGGCAGGCAAGTGAACCACCCTCTCATAAACACTCCTCTGCTCCACTGGCTGCAGAGGGACTCTAAAGCAGTTACACTTCTAGCACAGCTGTCTCTAAGGGCTAAGGTTAGGTGAGACGCAGCTGATCTAAAAGTGCTTACGAGCAGATGGATGCTTCCAGATGGGCACACCTCAGCCCTCCCTGAGCTGATGAGATAGGCAGTAGCTGTTCGTAGGAGGTGATAGAGTTACACTACCATGGGCTATTTCCCATCTCATAAGCCTACCTTTCAGCAGGGTTTATTACTGGACACCAGCCGTCCCACTAATGTCTTTGGATAAGAGCTTGCTCACCTCTGGCTGTCTCTATGTGGGCAGAAAAAGTCTCCTTTCTTGCCCATGTGGAAATTCTGTGATATTACAAGTCGCTTTTGGGTACCCTTCTAAAATCCATTTATCTTTTTGTCTAGCTCATTATTTCTGTCATATGTAGCATTTGTCCCTGTTTAGTTTTTGTTGATTTGTTTTTCTGGTTTAGTTGTTCACAGACTTAAATACAGGGTTCTTTCCAAATGTCTGCAGGGCTCCAAGAGGGAGACTTGTATCAGTGGGAGTAACCAGTACAGTGGGCACTTTAAATTACATATCTCTTATCATGGTCTACGATGTACTCTGATTGAGCTGGGAGCCTGTAGCATCTGTACCATGAGCAGTGACTGGATAATACATGAATAACTACTTTTACAGTCTTCCCAAACTCATTTGTTTTAAATCAATTCAGGCCATTTAAAAAATACAGCTACTTCTGAGGAGTCAAAAGGCTGTGCTGATCCATTAGAAACGTTGATTAGGATGGAAAATGGCTCAGAACTAGCCTGAGTTTTGAATGATCTCATGTTCAGGGCAAGCTTAGCAGAATCGTGGTTATAGCAAATAATTAGGACCATTCCTAATGACACATAACCTGGGATAACTGGACATATATGTTGCAGTTCCAGTAGTGACTAACTTCTTTAATTAATTAGAAGAATGTTTACAGCAGTAAGTTAAAAGTGGTACAGCTATCCTGGGATGCTTGCTTTCCAAGTGATACATTTTAATCAGTGACAGAAAAAGCCATTTAAAAAAAAAAGAAGTGAAATGTTTTTGACCTAGAGTAATCATAACGAAATAAAGAATATAATTCTTAAATTATTTAGAATAGGTGCTAAAAGTTAGGTTTTAAGATAAAAGATAAAGTGAACCGGTTGCAAAAAGAAGGAGTGGGTGTCCCATCCCTGGGAGTGTTCAAGACCAGGTTGGATGGGGCTCTGAGCAACCTGTTCTAATGCAAGATGTCCCTGCCCATGGCAAGTGCGTTGGAACTAGATGATCTTTAAGGTTCCTTCCAACGCAAACCATTCCATGATTCTATGATTTTATGATCTTTATCTATGAAGCAATAAACCTAGTGAGTTTGCAAACACCTGAGACAAGGTGGAAGCATACGTGCTATCTGAAAACTTGGATATGGGTTTTAATATCTTCTAAGAATTATATTCTTCATTGGAGTGGGATGTTGTACACTACCTGAATTTCATTTAATTAAATTTAATTTCATTTCCTTAATTTCATTTCCTTCAAAATATTGATCCTAGTCTTCTGAAATCATATGTTCTTTGGGTAGAATCAAGAATGAGACTCAGAAGAAGAATCAACTGATAAGATGTAGGTATCTCCATCTTCAGTAGCCACTTCAGGCTTTCTTTATAAGTCAGTGAAAAGAAATTGCTACTTTGAGGGCATGATTCATCTACTGCTACCATCTCTGTATCAAACAGACAGAGTGTACGCTGAATGTACTTCTGTATTCCCAGTGATTATATGATTATAGAAGGAGCTATCCAGACAAGTAGTTGTCTAAGTTCAGATGATGGATTCCAATCTTATAGTACAAAATACATGGGTATTGCAGTTTAGAGTCATTTTGGTTTCCACTAAAAGAACTAGGTCTCTCATTTCATTTAATTCATCCTTACTCTCTGTTTCAGAAGACTTACTGAGAGTCAGAGGAGAAGGGAAGATGTAATTTCTCCTAAACTCACTTAAACTTTTTATCACCAGTTGCAAAATGCAAGAATACTGTTGCAGAAAAGGTTATTTGAGCAAGAATGAAGAGAATAATAGACTTTTATTAGAATAGCTATATGTGGGCTCTGGACTAGTTCAAAATCCATGAAAGGCAAATGGAAACTTCAAAGTTTGAACTCTAAGTTCTGTTATCATGTCCTGAAACTATTGGGGAAAAAAAACCCCACGTTAATTAGCATTCTGTAAAATAATCAGAGATAAATTAGGATTCTTGAAGTTTTTTAATGTTCTAAACTAGATAGTTTTCATCACTCAATTCCTTAATTTTCTTCTTCCAGTTCCTGCCCATTTAAAAAAATCAATAACTGTGCATGTTTAGAAAGAGTAAGGATATTTTTGAGTTCTTCTGGCTTATTGGATTACTCTGCTAAAGAGGATAAATGGGCCATAGTGTGGTAACCTAGTTACAATTGTTATTTATGGAAGCTTCTGATTCAGTTAAATTAGCGTCAGTAAGGTAGAGAAACAGTGTGCATGATTTCAAGATGCTATATATAGAAAGCAAAAGTTGTAGGAAAAGCAGCCTGATAAGCTATTGTCTTTGTGTGAAAGAGTAGATGAATGTGTCAGTAACGATGGCTTCATAATGAACATTTACATAGAACTCAGTTAAGGTTTCATGTAGAAATATAGTTTTGAGACTATTTTTCAGTTTTGACCATTTACTTTTTGCATGGTGTTTCTGCAACAATTTATGCTTACCACTAATGATCTTCTCTAAGGCATCAATCCTGCTGGATTAATGAGCAATATTTTGCTCAGAGATTTTGCTCAGAAAAGTTTCCTGAAGTTCACACTTGGGTACAAACTTGTAGGTGACAATAGTTCTGACCAGTAGGTTCTCTGGAAAAGATCATTGTTCCTTCTACCTCAGCTGAATATGCATGATGTCAAATGACAAGATTCACAGCGAGATGCCCATCTATTCTTCATTCTCTTACGTACTTCCTCTTGTACAGAAGAGTACACATCAATTCTTTTCTTTCCCTTACAATGCTGGAAGCCTTTATGTGGGCTGAAGTGGAACAATATTTATTGGACAAAAGTGCTTAGAAGTGATCAAGCCCCCCTCCTCATTAAAGTTGAGCCCTGGAAAGAAATGACTAGAGTTCACTGAGAAAAGCAATTTCAGCAACATTTCTAGCTACAGTCTGTAAATTTGCAAAACCTTATAACATGGGGATGCTTAGATGTTGTATTTCCAAATTGGAATTATAATTCTAAACTGACAAAAATTGAGGAAAGGCCATGTAGTTGAACTTCATAGCTTGATACCACACAAAGACCCTGGACCTTGAATTCTGACAGGGAAATTAGAGGTGGCAGACAGCAGAAATTCCTTCCCAGCTAAGCTACATGAAAATGGGAAAAAAAAGTCTGGGGTTCATGTAGATCATATATATGATATAGATTTTCTTTCTTATAGAAGAAGTATACTACTATAGTAGTAGAAGTATTTTCAAAAGAGAAATGATTCACCGTTCCTTCACAGATATCATCTGTTGAACTCTACCTATAAATAATGCTAAAAGCTTCTTCTTCATCAGAATCTTCTTACATAAGCCAATGTTGCAAATAAGAGCATATTTATTCATAGAATCATAGAATGGTTTGGGTTGGAAGGGACCTTAAAGATCATCTAGTTCTAACCCCTGCTGTGGGCAAGGATGCCACCCACTAGATCAGGTTTCTTAAGGCCCCATCTGTTATGACACTAAACATTTCCAGGGATGGAACACCTAAAACTTCTCTGGGCAACCTGCTCCATTGCCTCACTACCCTCACAGTAAAGAATGCAGTCCTAGCATCTAGTCTAAATCTTGGCTTTTTTAGTTTAAAACCATTCCTCCCTATACTAGCACTATCTGCCTCTTTAAAGAGTCACACTATCTCTTTTTTATAAACCTCCTTTAAGTACCAGAAGATTACAATGAGTTCTTCCCAGAGCCTTCTCTTTTCCAGGTTAAACACCACCAATTCTCTCAGCTTATCTTCATAAGAGAGATACTCCAGTCCTCAGGTCATCTTCCGGACACGCTCCAATGGGTCCACATTTTTCTTTTTCTGAGGATCCAGAACTGATATAGCACTCAGGTGGAGTCTCATGAGAGCAGAGTAGACAGAGGGAATCACTTCCTTTAACATGCTGGCCATGCATTTTCTGATGCAGTCCAGGACATAGCTGGTTTTCTGGGCTGTGAGCACATGCTGTTGGCTCATGTCCAGTTTTTCATCCACAAGAACCTCCTAGTGCTTCTTTGCAGGGCCCCTCTCAGTGTATTCTTCTCCCAGTCGGTACTCATGTCTGGGATTGCCCTCAGGTGCAACACCTTGCACCTGGCCTTTTTTAATGTTATGACGTTCTCATGGGCCCATTTCTTGAGTTTGTCTAGGTCCCCTGGATGGCACACCTTCCTTCTACCATGTCAACTGCATTATTGTCATTGTCAAACAACTGCTCTTTACGTCCTTGGGCACCTCCTGAGCCAAAGCAAGAGAATAGTGTTTTTCTGCCTGTGGATATTTGGGTAGAATATAGATATTCCAGAATGTTCTACAGGGAGAGATTGACATTATCATTAGCCTGCAAAAAGTACAGTCATCAACGTGGGCTAAATCCAGGTCATTTTACTTGTGAAGGTGCATGTCCTGAACAAGTATAGCAGGTATAACAAGATGCATATTTCTTGTGAAAAAGGAGTGGAGAGCTGGGAGAACTGTAGATACCTTAATTTTCAGAGTCCAGTGAAAAATAGATTTCTGTGCACCTGACAGGAAACAATGACACCATTATGCAGCTCCCCGTCTAAGATGAAGTCTATGTCCTGCCTTTTCCACAATAGGCATACAAAAGATTGACATTAGCGGAATGAGACTAATCTGTTGCAAGCTTCTGCTGCAGTTAATGAAAGGGCAATTTAGAGCAGGCATCTAAATCAACATCTCAGTAATAGTGTCTGAAGGGTCCTGTTTTATTCCACTGACTATAGTGGGAGACTAAGGAAGATGTGAGGCCAGATTTAGCCTTTGTGACTACCTCTTTATGACTTGAAAATACAGTGTAACCAAAAACTTCATTCAGCATCTTAAGATTATTGCATTAATGATGTATTTTTTTCCTTTTGCATAACACTGAGAAAACATATTTGACATTGGTCCCTATTCAAAAAGCCCACAATAGGCTTCTGCCATACACTTTCTGGTTATAGCACTTCTCTTGCCTCCACTGGGAGAGTAGATGACTTGAATTATTCACCACTGGTTTGATAGTAAACTCCATCATAGACTTTAAAGCTTAATTAGGCACATAATATTTTGATTTAAATATGGCCCATTTATCTGCATTTATTTCATGTGGGACTCATCTCACCTAATTTTAATTATAAAAGTGTTTGCAACCTAGTCAGGGGGTTTCTCTCCAAAGTTGACAGAGAAGATCAAGCGTCTCCAGAGTGCGACAAAAGGAGTTTTGTGATAGATAAGTGTTTGTAGTACATGGGATGAATCACCCTCAGGAGATTTTGAAGATGAGATGAACATTTATTACACATCTTTACAGCAATTATAATAAGAAGTCCTAATTCCATTCCTGGAATTTTGGAATCCATTTGGATATGTTATAAAACAATAATAATGATCAGTAATAATTTATTAGATTGCAGTTAATACTTGATAATTAAACAAGGTTTTTTTTGTATCTATCTGTGATACTGTTCCATGGTTCCTGCTGTGTTATGCTGCAGAAGTATTTTGCCCTAATTCTTGTTGCCTGTATTTGAAAAAGCATTATGTACTGCATTTCTATCTTACAATGAGGAAAGACCTCAGGTTATAAATAAAGCATTTGCAGAAATAGTAAGATTTAAACACTGCGATTCTTTCCCAAGTATTTCTATCACAAGCAAGAGAACTTAAATCCAGAAATCAAGCCATCCTTTACTCTGGGGAAACAGTTTCAAGTCAATCACAGCCCGGTGAATAGGAACATCATTGGAACAGATGCCTTTTTTTTTTTTTAATAATGCATTTCAGAGGTAGAGGAGGCATTTGTATTGTAGTTAATAATTCAAAATCAAAGTGGGGATAAAAGAGAGAGAGAGAGAGAAACAGATGTAGGGGGAGGGGAAAAGAGTTCAGAATATCCATAGAAATATCGATGAAGTTTTTTGAAAAAAAAAATTACTTCTTCTTGGAAAGCAAAGAGAAAAGAAACAACAACAACAAAACCCCAAAGCAATTAAATGCATAGATCCTTATTGTGTTTGAATAATCAACTTCATATATGAACTATGTCAAGATCAATACAGATATAAAGATCTCATTTGGTGAAGTTATGCTGCATTACAGCAAAAAAGGAATAACAAAAAGGAAGAGTATTTCACCCATTGATTTGCAGCCTGAAGCCCCCTGAGTCTGCATTGCAAAGCAGCCCAAAAATATGTTCATAACGTTCTTTGTGTAACACCTGCTGCCCACAGAAAGCATGTGGATCCTTGGAAATTCTGATATTACCTGGAAGAATAGTTCCAAAGACATGATTTATGTATCAAAAATTGTACAAAGCTAATTTGATCTACAATTGGCTTTCCCATCAATGAGACAAGAACAGAGTGAGGCAAAAATAGATCTCTTATTATTCCTTATGATTTTACAGTTTAAACTGTCTTCATATTGCAGCAAAAACTCTTAACACATATAAACAGGGGTTTTCATATTATCCCATTTCTTTTTCATTTTGACACAATCATTTCTTGGAAGAAGAATAATCTGTTAGCATCTGGCATTGAAAGAGCTGGAGTTTTTGATGTTATTTTCAGGTTTTTTATGTTTTGTTAAACACAGAATATATTTAATAAAATCTGTCTCAGTTATAGAGTTGCCTGCTGGTATAAATATGAAAAAAATTATGGCAGCAGTGTGAAACCTCCTTATAAGTTAAAATATGATACCATCTACAAAATCATTTTGACTGCTGCTTAGACAAGATCTGCAGATGACTGCATATTGCTTTAAAAAAGGCAAGGTCTTGGTCTTAATGGCAACATCTATGGAAGAGCTAAAGGACCCTTCATCTAGAACTACAACTTGCTTTTTACCTCTTCCTCTGTTATAATTCTCCAGGGAATATTACGAAAGAAGAACAGATTTAAGATGTTCTAAAAATATTCTGCTGCAATTAGCAAGCAATATATGTTGCTGCTCTAAAAATGGCAAAGATAAGGATTTTACACTGCATTATCGTAACTCCTGCCCTCTACAGGTTTTTACAAGAAGCAAAAAGAAAAATGTCGCAGTTTTTAATTAAAAATACTTTTAAGAGATAAGATAAAAAGTATTAAATATTTATGCCCTAGGTGCATCAAGATTTATTTCCACTTTGGGTACTGCAAATAGAACTGCTACGTACTCAGTAGTTATTCCTGAAGTAAGACCTTGGTGCTATGCAGATGGTGGCAGTCTCTGCACAAAACTTACAAAGCTTCTGGTTGTGTTTTTTAGTGACCTCATACCATCTTAAACAGAACAGGAATTTGTCTGAGGCAGATAATGCTCTCTTCTCAGTGTACAGCAACAGTAAGGAACTCAGTGGAGAAAGTAAATCTTATACTCAAGATCACTGTTTACACAAGATACAAGGATTCAGACAAACTCTGTGAAAATTAAACACAATTTAAAAATAGAGCTGATCTTTCTGTGCCTGAAGATGAGTCCCTGAAGGATATCTGAGCACTGCAGGAATGCAAAGATAACATACAGGGCTCAGAGCTACTCTACACGTTCACATGTAAAATCTGCAATTAGCTGTTAGAAATTGTTTCAGCAGTTTAAGTTACCTTGGACAAAATGCTAAGCGACCAAATTATTTGAGATTAGTTTCTATTGCCTGTTCAGGGAAAATTTCAATGTTGCCCTTAAGAAAGAACTGGTAATGCTATATAGAGCCTTTAGTTAGTATGGATATGTAGGAAACATAAATAAATGTGAGGAAACTCTATCTCTGACGAAACAGTTTGATTTTTTTGTTGTTGCTGTTGTTTAGTTTCTGGTTAAAATATTCTAATTTTGACTCTTACAAAAATGTGAAAATTTCTGTGAAAAAGTGATATCCTTGTTTAATTGCAAAAATAATAAAAAAAAAAAGAACAATGAAAAGAAAAAACAATAAAAGGTCTCAAACTATTTAGACATTCTATCATATCATCCTGAACTTAACAACCATTCTACTATGATATGTTCATTGCACAGGACTCTCCAAATAACAGAAGCTTGTATTTGATCTTTGGCTTCCCATATGTCTAAATAACTATATACACGCATGCACACACACACATATACATTCTGTATATCTTGGGTTCTCTTCAGAACCCAAAGAGCTCTCTCCAGAACCCAAAAAGGGAAATTATTAAATTAGGACTTGAGTAGTTTTATCCTAAAGTCAGTGTCTGAAACCGACAGATGAGTTGAATTGCCCCCTGAAGGTGCCCATCCTGGACACTGACTGTCTCAGATTTAAACATTATCACTGTGGGGAGAAGGTTTCTGTTCATGGCTTCCAAGAATAATTCAATCGAAATAAACCCACGAAAGCCAAGATGGCAAGAAAGTTCACAGAAAGAATTTAAAAAATAAAATACCTTTTTTCTTCTCTTTCTTCTTAAGGAAACTCATAGAAACAGTGAGAAAGTGAGTCTAATCTAGCTGAGATGCCAAAATCAAGACAGAGGAATAAATAAGGAAAGATGAGTGGCAATAATGTGCAGACATTATTGTGAAAGTCTAAACTGCAGAAAT
This sequence comes from Lophotriccus pileatus, assembly GCA_035583135.1. Classification (NCBI taxonomy): domain Eukaryota; kingdom Metazoa; phylum Chordata; class Aves; order Passeriformes; family Tyrannidae; genus Lophotriccus; species Lophotriccus pileatus. The sequence continues at coordinate 34,806,564 of JAWWES010000001.1, forward strand.
TATGTAATTTGGGACACAGTCCTGGGTAGGCATTGTTATGGACTTGGTCTATTCTTATACCTTTCTTTCAGTTGTACACTTCATCTCCTGCCTGGCAACTGAGAGACAGGACCAGTTCTGTGTGTTCCTATGTAAATGCCAGAATTTTACAACACTTTAAAAGGTAATAATCTCATTTGCCTTGGGATAATTAAAACTATTTTAGACAACACAATGACCATTAACTCCCCTGCTTTTAGCAAAGGTTTCCTGAGCTTTCCTTAACTTTGCAACATAAAAGAGATGCCCTTGAATCAATACAGTTTCCTTGCAAATGTGAATTCCTGTTAAACTTTATTTTAGGTCAGCCTGATTTCTTCTCTTTTCCAGGTTGCAGTAAATATGTGTTGTATTCACTGCATTTACTTCTTAAGAATAGAGCACAGAAAGACATAAAAACCAGTTCTTTGATAAATCTTGATTAACTGAATATTAATTTTCCTATGCAATAATATTTGTTCTTTGCTAGAAGTCACATTCCCTTCTAAGCAGTCAGGATTGTAATTATTAAAGTTCAAAGTTTGAATGAAAGGATCAAAAGCGAAAATATTGCCTTCTATACATAACCATGGTGACAATCACTTTCCTGAGAAACTCTTGGCATTGCTAGTTTTTTTGGCAATGCAAAAAAACAGGTCCTGTGATCCCAGTGGCATCTATCGTTTTTGACCTCTAATAAAAGTGATGCTTCCCTCCGGGGAAAGACAACTAGATGGATTCTGTTGGGAATAGCTTGTGTCATCAAATCAGCTTGCCAAGCTAGTGGCATACAATGGAGATGGCAAATTTCCATACCACTAATGAGTATAGGGAACTCTCTGTTCTCAACGAGTGGGAGTCACTGGTTCAGGTCCAGTAAAGCCATGGGCCAAAAAGAAAGGAGTCAGGAAGAAATATAGTGAATCAACTCACAAAATAAAATAGAAACCACAAGAACTTTTAATGACAATTTGACCAACTGCTGAGAAGGTTGGAGGCACCTCTCTTTTTAACACGATCTTAACACCGCTGAATCTGCAAACTCTAGAATTGCTAGTGCAACTATTAGAAGAATCAGTTCATTCCAGTTGCTTTAATGTTGCACTGACATCTGTGAGATTTGCTGGTGACAAAAATTCCAAATGAGGTATGTTTCAGGTTCAGACAATTGTACTGTAAATATTATGTCAGTGAAAAGAGAAGTTTGAAAGCAAGAACCAGTTAACTATATGAAATACTAACTTGTGTCTCTGTCTTAGAGAAGGGAACAAGGTAATAGAAATTCTTTGCATATAGAGTTGTTAGATGCAAAAATTTATTAGTATTTGGATAAAATGCTGTAACATTTCACAGGCAAGCAAGACGTGGTTTATCTGTAACTCATGTAAAGCATTTGGTTAGAAATATAATCCCAGACACTGAAAAACACAATGTTTGAGGCAATGTTTGAGAGTGCACAAAGTTCCAAAGGCATCAGCAGATGTTTTGTGTGGGTAATGGACTTTTGGACTGTGGAAAACAGCCAGAAGGTTAAAAAAATTAAGAAAAAAAAAAAAAAAAAGAAAAGGAAAAAGAAAAGGTAGGTCCAAGAAATAAAAAATAGCTCAATTTTCTTGCCTTTCAGCAAGAGTTACAGTCAGAGTTACATATTTCATTTCTGAAACTGCAAATCAAACCCAGAAGTTTAGAGCTGCTTTGGAAGTTTATTCTATCCTAAACCTTGCCTTTTATTTCTTTTTCGCTTTGAAGAAAAATCTCAACAATAAGTCCTTAATGTGAAGATAGCTAGATTTTTAAAAATTAACAAGGAGCAGGATTTATCACAGTATTTCGATCTGAGAATTGCTATTCATGCTGCTTATCTTGTCAAAAAAGACAGCAGCAAAAGGTCAGCAGTTCAAAGAAGACTATGATTTATATTCACATTTATATGGCAGCTCTTATCCCATAGGATTTGCAAGCACTATGCCCAGACACACATACACACACAAACACGTAGACCATACACTTTTACTGCATCATCTTTCACTGTCAGGATTGTCAGAAAGAAGACAAGGCAATATTTTATACATGCACAAGGAGGAACTCAGAGGAAAATGGACATTTTTTTGGAAATGGTAAATATCTGGGTATCCAAAACAATCTGCTCAACTACAGTTGACTTGGCTTTATATATTAGCAAGCAGTTTAAAAAGTAAAATATTTTGCAACTTCAAAACTGCCTTGTTTACTCCATCCAAACAGAGACCCTGTGTTTGCTTTTCATTTGCTTTGATCTAAAAAAAAGTAGAAAATAAGAAGGGGAAATTTTTGGATTCGTTCAGACCAGCTCAACTTTTCATCAAAAATGTCACCGACTGAAACAGGAGTTTGCATTAAAATGTATTTTAAATTGATGAATTGTTTATCCTTTGTTTTTCTGGAATGCAGCAGTGAAGTGAGATACCGTAAAAGCCATAAGTCTGTGTATAATAAGGACATTATCATCTTATATGCTTATCCTGTAGCTACAACTTATGACATCAACTTTATAGAGACAAGTACTGTGTACACTTGAACAAGTCTAGGTCTGGGATCTGAGGGAGATATGTAACGCATGCCAACTATCAGGCAGAAATGCCTTTTTTTTTTTTTTTAGACCAAACCAGCTTGGTTGGAGGGTACACAGCACAATGAATGCAACTCTAATATGAAGGAAGAGCATAATATTTAGCTGACCTCCACATTACCAAAAAAACTTCAGTCAAGATCTACTCATCTCCTCACCAACAGGCTAGTTTCATGGCCTAGCTGCTTTGGAAACTCAGCCCAAAATTCAGAGATCCCTTGGGAAGAAAATTATGTGAAAATATACTACTATGAGACAAATTAAAACTCCCACTCATCAGCACTGACCACTTTACCAGACACTGAAGGACATTCAATTTTTACACATCCACCACACTCCCTGTTGCATTCCAAGGTTAAAATGATGTGACTTTTTTTACTGCCTTGGTTTATAGATAATATAAAACTTAGTATTGCAGTACACTAATTCATAAAAAGCCTTTCCTTTCTTTAGCAAAAAGAGAAAAATAATTGCTGTGTGCTATGTCAGCTGAAAAAAGTTTTGCTCAGACAGTCACACTTTTTACTAATGCAGGTACAGTAAACATAATAAATCCTTATATAAATTCAAATCCCCATGCTTTCTGAGCCGTTTCAGTCCATTTGTTATTTCCCTATAATTTATTCAACTCCAATCTCTTTTTTCTCCCTCAAATCAGAAGTCATCCTGGTGCAATGGATCTATAATCATATTGCAACATAGTATGAAGTAGTATAGAACTATAATATTATACATATAACTGTATTTATTAAACCACATGTTAGTATATAATAGCAGATACACTAGATTAGGTCAGATTTTATTAGAATAGATTTTATTTGTTATCAATGGCAACTTTTCAATTCATATGTCACTGTCTTCCCAAAAGCCCTGTAGTGCCATAGAAGTGATACAGGCAGATGAACAAAGTGTAACTCCCTCATCCTATTAAGATTATTATCTTAATAGGGATAAGGATAACATAAGACAAGTCTTATAAGAGCTGTCTCAAATTCTGTGGAAGCTATCTGTCCTTGTGCAGATATGGGAAAAATGATGAGCTGCACTGGGTAGATACAGGCTTGGCCAAAACACAGTATACTAAAAGTGAGAGCAGAGGAGCAGGAGTGATATTGTTGAATTCTGATTTGAGAATCAGGTGCAGAATCTCCTTGTATCTAAGTAGAAGTATCAATAGGAGCAAAATCACTGACGCTTGGCCACGAATATTTTGTATAAATTTTATAATTTGTATAAATTTTACATTTTTTATAAATGCATGTATCTTATCCCTGAATTAATGACTGTCTGAAATACTATTGTACACTGTAAAATAAGATCCCTTGTTGGTTAGGAAAGTCACTGGTTGGTTAGAAAAGCATGCAAGAACTTTTTCTCCAGGTAAATGGCATTGGAAATTACTTTTTCTGGACCATGTTTCTAAGTCTAAACTTGTTTACACCTTTCAAGTACTGGAGTATTGTACCTCTTTGCGCTAAGCTAAAGAGCTCCCTGTTGTTACACTTCTCTCTGTAGAGTCTAACAGACAAAAGTTGCTCCTCACCTTCTCCTTGTTTAGCTAAAGAGACTGAAGTCCCTGAGAAGCTTTGAAGGCAGAGAAAGGTTGGCCAAAAGAAACAGCCCTGATGATAGCAGCAGAACTGTGTTTACAAAAGGGCACATTATCTATTTCTGCATGGAGGGACATTTACTGTGCTAATATAACAAAACAATTTTATAATCACAGTAATATTTTCAACAGGAATGTTTTGCAATATGTAATGCAGAGTTGCCTCACTTGAGAGCACTGGTAAACCTGTGACCATAGGGAAAGAGTGTAGTCCTAGGCTGTGAGCCATGGTCTCTCTCTTTAGCATCATCTTTTTCCTTCAGAATGACCTTGATTAATGCATTTCATCCCTTTTTTACCTTTTATCAGAGAAAGCTTTCTTTAAGAGTTCACTGTATGTGTGGCTTTGCTTCAGGCAATACCCTTGATCTCTGTGAAACTTTAACAACTCGATCTTCCTGACTATAAATAACAAATGGTCAGCCAAGGCATCCTCAAAATTACTACTGTGGAATAAACCACCTTGAAAGGAGCTTTGAGGTACCTGCATAGCTGTGCAGAAATCACCCCTATCTTACATTTGTGAGTAGAGAGTTAGTGGGATTGACTTTATCTCCTTGATAAGAGTCAGGTATACTAAAGCAAAAGCATACCCCAACTGGTGTAAGATGATCTGGGTACTTAGAGGGTGTTCAATCTTGCTTGCAAATAATAGTGACAGATCACTTTTAGTTTACTAAATCAGGATCTTTCCAACTAACAATTTGTCACACCTGATTTTTAAGAGGGTACCAAAAGTTCAACTTTCTTCATTTTTTTTATAAGAAAAATAGCTCATTAATCTGTCATTGTTTCCAAGGAGAATTTTGAGGAAGTTTAGTTCATGGAAATGTTCCCAAGTGCACTCAAATCTCTCTGGCCTATCAGGCATTCTGAACTGATCATCATTCATGGACAATTCTGTCAGTGGTTTTCTGTTCCTTCAGCTGAATTTAAGATGTAAAAAAGCTACAGAGGTTGTCCTTCTAGTAAGATGACAGATCCTTAAGCCAAAATTCAAGTTTAGACAAGCTTTAAAACAGTTACCTTTTTAAAGTGATGAAAAAAAAATTCAGTTGCATTTTGTGGAATAAAGAACAATAGTTTGATTAATTGTTCTTTTTATATTTGAGCGTTTTTCCACAGCATCTCTGGTGTTCATCTGTGAAATTGATATTACATGAAAGAGATAGTGACAGGAGAGATATGTCCCTTTCCAGAGGAAGCCTTTCCAAGGACTGCCTTACTGATCTTATTCGTTTAGTACCAGCCTTGGAACTCGGGTAACTTGTTGCTTCTTTTGTGGCAGCTGGGCTCTGACGTAGAGGCTCGGCTGGGAAGCCAGAAGTTCAGCAGGAGAGGATCCAGACTAGAAGGTAGACTTGGTGATGAAAAGCTACAGTTAAATAGCCTATGGTTACGTTATTGCAAATAATGTGAATCAATTCCTCAGTTGTTGATGGATTACTGATAGACTTGTCCATGCTTTCAACTTAGGGTTTTTGCAATCATGAGGTGGGCATAAATCACCTGTAACAATAAAGTCTCTAAGATGGAGTTAGTGTTAGGATGGAAGAAGTCTATAGACGAAGTTATGTTACTAAATCTGTTTCTGCACTGTTGATATAGTATGCAAGCACTCCATACTTGCAGAATAGCTGAACAGCTAATTTTAGTTGAAGAAACCCATGAAATATGATAAAGACATAGAAGTCTTTATGGACATATTAGAAGTATTGAAACAATGGAATATCTTCTTATATGTTCTCTACATGCACTTTTGTTTAACTCCACCTAAAGTGTAGATAGAATTAAAAAAAAAAAAAAAAAAAAGGAGAAAAAAATCAAACAACAAAACAAAACAACAAAAACTCCCAAAGAAAATTAACCCCCAAAAAAGCCAATAAAAACCCAATCATAAGACATCCCACAACAGAAGTGAGATGTTCGAGAAACATTTTGACCAGCAAGCTAAAAACTGTTTATGCTGTTCAGAAAATTCTTCCAAATTGGGACCAAATTTTCATCCAGATGCCTGTAGTTGCGTGGAAACTCTGCCAATTTGGCGTTACTTGAAGAAAAAAGAAGCAAGGACACCTTTTTAAATGCACAGTACAGTCATGTGAACAATGCCTGGCACACAGTCTGGAGCTGGTGCCTGGGTACTGGATGGCATTAGCACCTGAACCATGATTGCAGTTCATGCCAAGACTTGAATAAGCTCTGTTCAGGAGCCCTGACTTTAAATGAAGGGGCATTACTGTCACCCATGTTCCCACAAGTCTTCCCACAGGTAGGATAAGAAAGCTAATGTGCAAGGAACAGACAAAAGGAAGGCAAGAGAATGACTGTGAAATTTAAACAGAGTTTCTGCCAAGCAGGAGCACCATAAAGTAATAGAGAACACCACACACATACCAAAAAGAAAGAGATCCATAATCTGTTCCATACAGATCCATCTGTTCCATACAGATAGAACACTTGAAGAACTCTGCCTTGTTCCCTTAACCTAGAGACAAAAATTATTGTCCCTCCTTGATAGAGTTACTATTTTCTTTCTATTTTAAATATCAGCTCCCTGTACTTATGTCACTATTTAAAAAAACATGTTATGTAGCATAATATTATGGATATATCTTTAATGAACCTAAAAACTAAAAAAGATGATTTCCCTACAAGAAAAAATTAATTGCCTAAGCCATCTGTAAAGATACATTTTTAAAGTCTACATTTTTACTTTCATTTCCTGGAATTCTGGGTTCGTTAAGTTTTAGAGGTGACACATACCGTACCTTACTGTGACTATAAAAATAAGGAAGTTATTCATAGTTGCTGTGCAGGCATAGCATACTGTGCCAGTGTCTATTGTGGGCAACTCCTGGGTCTTCTTCAGCCTGATTTTCTGTTTTGCTGTTGATCATACTGCCTCATGAATTATAAAATAAAAAATAATCCAAACATATTCACTTTGAGTGACAGCTCAGATACTGGATCAGATTAAAGGTGCACATAGCCTAATGTAGAAAAACAATGAATGGATTATTAAGAAATTACTTTAAAAATGATGAATTAAATTATTGGAGACTTTCTGACTCCCTGAGCTGAATCCTGCTTCTGGACCATTCTATTTAATACTCCCTGCTGGCCTCATCCTTCAGGAAGATCCCTGTACTTTTTAAAACCTCTTTATACCCATCTCCATAGCATCCTGTGGCAATGAGTTTCGTATTTAATTTTGTGATTGGTGGGGTGAGGAAGGGAATCTCTTCCAGTTTGGTTTTAGCATGTTGACTAACAATTTTGCTGGGACCTTCCTAGTTCTTGTATTAGAAGAATCAGCAATAAACCCTCTTTACCTTATTGCTTAAGGGTCCCAGGCTAGTTACTTTTGCTACATAAGGAGATAGTTCATGCATATTGTATAGATAGACAAAGGAATAGGGAGCATATTTGCTGGGGAGAACTAAAGTTTTCTGTTATGGCATGAAAATAACACTTTATCCTTAATTAATATTTAATTTTCCTCTCACTGAGCTTAAGGTCTTACTACTGCTACTTACTTACTAGTGCTACTACTAATGTTACTACTATTGCTATTGTTTTTATTGTTACTAATTTTCAGATGCTGTGCTCATTAGCGTTCTCACCTGGACAGGAAGAAACCCTTAGCATACAGGACAATTTGATGGTCCTTGTAAGAGGTTTGATATACAATCCCTCAGCTAGCACAGCCTGTAGGAAATACAGTGTTAGAAGAGACTAGCAGCTTTGTATCATTGATAAAGGACTGGGTGTTTTTTGGGTCAAAGCTCTTCAAGCTGAACTCCAGAGAAAAGGTTCCAGGCTGTAACAATCTCACCCTGGTCTTTCAGATACTTGGCTTTTGTTATTCCTATGACATTCACCTTTTTAAAATGAGAGTAGATTGCCTAGGAGAGCTTTGAAAACTCTCCCTGAAACTTTCAAAATATTCGTGGACATCTTGAAGTGTTTTCTACTTGTGATTATCTACCTCATTTTTGATGTGCTTTGATTATTTTATTCCCTTAAGTTTCTCTTTTTTTCAGAGAGCATGCTTTCCTTTGGCAAACCTTTCTTCTGACTGAGGCCTTTTGAATGCTGCAAAAATGCTCCATTTGTGCTGCAAAATCTCTGGAGAGGCTGAGAGCAGATGAAGGCCGTGCCCTCCTCCTCAACACATCTCAAAACACTTAACAAAGGAGTTCCGTATCATTTATTCCCTCTCTGTAGATAAGGACAGAGAGAGAGAGCCAATAATTAGTCTCACTCGCCAAGGAAATCAATGGCATAGCTAATGCCAGATCTCTTAGATGCAGAGGCTGGTTCTAGGTGCTGAGCCTGTGCTGACTGGGGGAATGTAATTCTGAGTAGCAGCACAGCAATTGCAAAAAATGCCTGTTGGTCTTTCCAAAGAATTTTAGAAGTTTGATGCCTGGCTTTCTTCCTAACTGGAACACATACAAAAGTTCTCCAAGGAGAAAAAGAAATAAAATAACAGGATGCTTTTCATTCTGTTTTCAAATGTTTCATGTCAACAGAACTGAAGGGTTTTCTGTTTTGATAGGGACTCTGAAAAGTTACCTTTTATTGCAATACATGATAACCGCAAATAATGAAACAAAGGCAAGCAGAGGGAGTAATTTCAAAATGAGAAACCCAAATGCACAGTTAATTTGGATGTCCTGACTGTTCTGCCTCCATAAAAATCACCACTGAGAGATTTAAAAAAAAAAAAAAAAGGGCAAAATGAGCTGACATCATATGCTTCTTGGGTTTTAGTGGCACCACGCGTTGGTTAGCATATGATTCCACTGTGATTTATCACTTACTCCTTAGCTGGAAAAAAACTGTGAAATTACACAGTGGACATATGTAATTACAGACTGTCCTTCCTCCTCTCCTAGAAATCACTTTGCCATGACCAAGAGCAACAGAGCATTGCTTAACGGTGCTGGAGGAACAGGATTTCTCATGGGAAATGAGAAATTGCTCACAATTTGCAGGTTGCAACATGCCAATAGCTGGAAACAAAAGTTGCAACAACAACTTTCTAAAGTGGTTCCAGCAAGGAGGGAAGACTCCTAACTTTCCAAAGTCATGTGCCATTCAACCAAAGCCCCCGCTTTGCAGCTGGGGGCTTTTCTGAGCTAGGTTGCTTTACTATATGTTCATTACAATTCTGAGCCGGTTTGACATCCACATACCAACAAACCAATCTTTTTATAATTCTCTGAAATAAAATTGAAACTGAGCTGGAGGAGTGTGCTTTATCTGGTTAATTTAGCCAGAGAGATATTACATTTTATAATAAACTATCCCTAAGGACATGTGATTTGGTTTAATTTTCGCCTGGTGTTTATCACTGTGCATACTCCAAATTCTGTTAGTATCTGTAAAAGCAACAGCAGGTACTTGGACCTAATGAAGATTTCTGGAGCCAAATCCAGAGAGAGATGTAGAGTAATGGAATGGCAGAAATCCAGGTTCTAAAATAAATGTAATCTGTCTACTGCTAATGAGAAACAAAACACCAGCTTCAAACTCTTCCAGAGGATGAAACCACTACTTGAATATTTGATTGCATGAGGAATTTAAGTCCCCACAATTGCATTTGAAATAAAGTACAACATTTCTGAACGACCTGTATTCAAATGAAGGCACTTACAGTCTGATCACATAGTTTTACTTGTATTACACTGTCAGCCAGGAAGCCCAGAAAAAATAACATAAGAAGGGGAAAAGTGATGAAGCACGTGCATTTGGTGACGAAACAAAACAATTAAAAGTCACTGGAAAGCAAGGATGTAAAAATAAGGACTCCTGGATTTCTGCATGGCAGATGTTGCTACTTCCTTCAGATGGCACAATATTTACACTGATAAGCAGCCTATATTCAATAACTGGATAATTTTTAAATGGCTCCTTCCCCTCTGTCCCAGGGAGAATGCTGAGAAAAGTAGAAAAAGCAAGGATTAAGTTGTTTCTGTTTTGAGAAATGGCACTGGATGATCTCACTCATTTCCTTTTGAGACAGAAATTATTAAAGCAGCCTAGGTTTGGGTTGGACAAAATTGAAAGAACAGCATTCCAGGAGCAAAGAAACCTCACAGGGGAAAACACCATGACAGGTCATTTTGCCTGGAAAAGGTATCAGCCTTACTGTGATGCTGAGTAACAAGGAGACAAGTTTGCAAAACAGCCTTAAAACAAAAGCTTAATGTGTTTAAAAGTATCAGTTTGTCTGAATTGGAAAGAATCGTTTGTGTAATTGTTGTTAATTGCAGTGAGAAGAATAATTTTTAAGGGATTCAAACTTAACATTCAGGCTATAGAAGTGTATATCTACAACCTATAGAAGGTGCTACAGCACAAAGGAAAGCTCCACAAAGCAGGAAGAAGATAAAGCAGCATGTGGTAAAGATGTTATTATCAAAAGAACTGTTAATAGAAAAATTGCATTATAATGATTATAAATTAATAAGAGAGTAACAAGGAAGGGGGAGTCTTCTGAAAAATATGATACGGAATATTCCAGAAAGAAGTGTACTTTCTAAAGGAAAATAAGATTCCCCTTACAACTCCATAGGTCAGGTCTGATTTTGTGAATTTAAAGATTAGATAATTAAATAAAGATTTTGCTGAATTTAAAGATTAAATAATTTAAAAGTATTTATGATGCTTACATCCTTGACCAGATTTATGCAGCCTCAGTTCAGGTGCTGAACAGAATTGTCCAATTTAGGATCTCATGTCTTAGTCAGTGGAAGATGCTGCACATCTTTAGAGACCTCTTCAGCCAACTATCCTAGGGAATTTCCTATTTCATGGACAGACAATCTCTTGCTGGATTTAGAAAGACACTAAAGCACCCACAATCCTAACTCACCTTAGTCTCTGAAGTTTGGAACTGTGGATTCACCTACTTCACCTACTAGTGAATGTCAGAAATGGTTCTTCCAGACAGTACATTTCTCTGAACATTCTTAATCTCTCTAACACTCAAACCCACTAAGGGTCTCAGACCCTTAGATGAGAATTCCACTCTTATACAGGAAAAGTTTAGAGGTTTAGGTAATTCTATTCTTTAATTTGAATTATATGAAAAATTTAGCTTTAGAAAGAAAGTAGTCTGGCATAAAGCATTTTTAAGATAACTGTAAAATGTGCCATGTTGGACAACAGAGCTTGAAACCAAGGCTCTGGTGAAACAACTATTGTTACTACTGAGACTAAGTCAGTGAAACACAGAAAAGAGATGTTGCGGGGTTAATCCAGGGTGACATTGAACTTTAGGTGCTCTGACTCAGCCTGTACCTTATGAAACAAAGCTTTCTAGGTGGTCATTAGAATTAGTTACATAGTTGAATCTGATGGATACTAATGGGTAGTAACACCTATAGATATACACGCATACAGAAATCCAGAACAAAAAAGTCAGGGGTAAGGCAGACTTCCTGTGGAAACTGCCATGGAAACTGCACCACTTGACCCTAAAACCCATAGTTAATTTCAAGTGAGCATCTGCACTAATTAATATCACAGTTGATTGCAACTTTAATTGATTATAAAACATATATTCTTGGCTTATGAAGCCCAAAGGAGTTTATTTGTAGTAAGTGAAGCCCAAGTGACTGCATTGCATGCAGATATCTCCACTGTAGATGTATGTGCTTGGTTAGATGAATCCCATTCAATTGGTCATAGCTGCAGATATGAACTTGCTATTTCTAAGTGCTGTGCAAACTTAAAACAAAATAACCATCCAAAAGCACGTGCAAACAAAGATTGGACTAGATAAGAAATGGAGATAAGAGAATGAACTCAGGAAAAGGAAATGACAACAAGACCACGGTTGTAAATGGTAAGACTTGGTGTACCTGAGGACTAATTCTTGTCCTTTTTGGAGGTATTTTTTAAGTTACACAGCAAAGTAAAAAACTAAGGAAGAACTAGAAACTCAGTAATGAAACAGCAGTGCAGATGCTTTGAACATTCTTCCCAAACATGATAAGCATCATATGGGAGAAAGCTTGGGGTTTCTAACCTGAGAACTTTTAAGTGATGGATCTTTTTATTTATGGCCCAATGAAGATTCCATGTATTACTGAGAGAGATTATGGAGAGTATAAAAATGGGCACTGGTAATCTCTAAAGGTAAACTTGATGCCAGTGTACCAGCAGTATATCTTAGCCTCTAATAAATTTCATCTATTGAAAAAAATCCATGGTAAGGAGGAGGGAAGAGGAAATTTCTTCCTTCATTTTTGTTCATAATTTTCCTTTTTTTAATGTGACTTTGTTTTATTAGCTGAAAGTAGTCCCTGTGGAGAGGGGCAACACTGTAATTTGGCCAACACTTGCCTTTTTTTCCAATGCAGTTTGATTCATTGTGCATGACACTGTGCAACTGACAGAAAAGATGAACGAAGAAGTAACTGATCACAAAAATACCTCATTATGCTATTTGCATACATTATAACAAGGTTGTGACCATTACCACCAGGTGAAGTTTAATGTTCATATTTTAACAGAGCTTTTGGATATCTTCATTTCTTTTTCCTATCTTTTATGACTTTAATGCAAACCAGCTTTTTCAATTTAAATTAAACAAATTTAAATAGATGGTTAAACTGACCCCGTATTTCTTTATGATTTCATGAAAAATATCAATCCAGAAGTGCAGGCATGTCTATGTCAAATTGAAGCAATCTCATTAAAACTCATTCTATTAAGCTAGTCAGATTTTTCCAATAAGCCAATCTGAGGAAAGCAGTTTTAAATTATGAACTGATACTACATGGATCTTGAAATGCTGTTATGTGAACATGGGAACAAAGCATGTAGAAAAGCAAAGAAAATTGAGAGATCCTATTTTAGATTTCTCATTTGAATTAAAACATATCCAGATGAGTATTATAGAACTGTAGAATATTTTAGGATATTTGGAAAAAGCCCCTTAGGTCTTTGAATCCAGATGTTAACCCAGAACTGCCAAGTCCACTACTAAACTATGTCGCTAAAAGCCACTTCTACACACCTCTTAAATATCTTCAGGGATGGTGCCTAAACTACTTCCCCATTACAATGTTTACCACTCTGTCAGTGAAGAAATTTTTCCAACCTGAACTTCCCCTGGTACAACATGAGACCATTCACTATTGTATTATTACTTACATGGGAGAGGAAAATGACCCCCACCTCGCTACAACCTCTTTGTAGGTATTTGCAGAGAGTGATAAGGTATCCCCTGAGCCTCCTTTTCTCAAGACTGAACAACCTCAGCTCCCTCAGCCACTCCTCATAAGACTTGTGTTTCCTTTCACCAACTTTGTTCCCATTCTTTGGATGTCCAAAGTTATCTAAGGTCAGAGAATCTAAGGCACTCATATTTTAAATTCATATGCCATTTAATAGCAAAACTGATAGTTACAGTGGAGTTTTCAAAAGCAGTGGTGTTAAATGTGCTCACACAGAAATTACTGTCTTCAAAATGAGCTAGCCATGGGCTAACAGATATTTGAAGTCAAATAATCTTCTATGAAGAAAAATAAGATATCTATACACATATGTAAATATTACCTGCCTGTTGTCTACATTCATATCACAGTTGAATACTCAAGAATTGATTTTGAGGTAGCTTCAAGTGGATTGGAGGCTAGTATTTTAAAAATAACAGGCCTCACTCCACTGCTCATATACCTTTTTCCCCCCTGACTCTCAAATATAATTTATCTTTCAGAAAGGAGAATTAAGTGTTTTACTAAATTCACTAATTAGCACCCAGAAACATGATCTGATTAGGTAAATAGAAAATTACTCAAGAGTGCCACAAAATTAAGTTAAAATTAAATTAAAAAAAAAAAAAAAAAAAAAAAAAAGATAGATTGCTTCATTTGCCCAGAGCCTTTACCCCTAGTCTGCCTGGTCATCAAATCAGAAGTCAGTCTCCAAATGCCAAAAAAGTGTTTAAGAGTAAGTAAGGAAAGAGGTTTAAAAAAACCAACCAACCCACCAACCAAACAACTGCAGGAAGAGATTTAGGTAATTATAGTTACTTGAAATATAACCTTCGTTCTAAACCTCAGCCTTAAGTTCAGGATTTGATTCATCTGTGTCATCAAACGACTTTACCTCTCCCCTCCTGTGCCATCTTCCACATGATGTCTCCATGGACCAGCATTATTTAATTCTCAGCTCTCACGGTGGATTGATGCAAAAGCAGAAAATTTGTTACATATAAATAACCAGGTGTCATTTTTCCTCCCACATCCAAGTTCATCACTGTGATACAGTCTGATTTGAGAACTCTATTGCTGGGGCTCAGTAAGCACAGTGATTACTGAAAATTGAAGGCATATGATAATAATTCCTATATCTTCATGAAGCTACCTTTATAAAAAAAATAAAACCTAAATCAATTAAAAATTCTCTTTTTCCTTTTTTCTTCTTTTTTTTTTTTTTTTTTTTAAAGTAAAAAGAGTAGATCATAGAGTCATAGAGTCTTGTAGAGTAGAAAAGACCTCTAAGATCATCAAGTCCAACCATTTCTGCTGAGTGGATATCATGGCTCCCTGCTTAAGCTGGCAGAGCTTCAGTGGCCTTCTGGCATGAACTTCCATGGTTTGCCTCCCTGTTGGCAGTGCTCTTGGTTACCACTGTTTCTGGGTACCAGTGCACCCCAGGAGCTTCTTTTACAGAGGTGGGAGCCTTGGCTGCCATTGATTCTGGCCTTGCCCAGGTCCCATCAGCTGCTGTCATGAGCTGCAAGCTCCTGGCAGCTCTCAGCTCCCCATGAGGTTCCCCTGGTTCAGGACCCCACCCTGTGCAACACCCTCGAGCTGTCTGCTGTGGATTGTGCTGGTCTGAGAGCTGCCCACCTTAGTGGCTGAGGCTGTACGTATTTAATTATCCCTATTTTGTTTAATTCTTATTCACATGTGGCTTCCCATACCTCCCCTACCTCAGTTTCTGTTTGGACTAGAAGCTGTTTTGATCAGTGAAAATCCCTTTCAATGATGCATTTCCTGTCAGAGGGAAACATGACATTTCCTGAAATTCTCATGAATGGACTTGGTGTCATAAACATTAGTAATGCAGCACCTTATAGTAGTCCTATAAGCCACTATTTCGCAGGCAGTTAGCTTGAAACCCAAAACTTGTCTCCTGCCTTGTGGTACTGAGCTCAGTTACAAACTTCATCTGAAGCAGACAGAAATAAATGACATTTAAAATGCAAAAGTATATGAGGACCACTAGACCTGGTATGAGTACAGCAGCACTCTGCTAGGTCTTTCACTCTCTTTTTTTCACTGTTGGAAGTTCTGGTATTTCTCCTACCCTGAAAAGGAAAGCAAAGCAGTTTCCTGCCCTCATGCTGAGAAAGTAGCACATAGAGATGGGGCCAGGAGATAATCAACTTTAATGCTGCAGAACCAAGATAACCGTAAGATACAACTGCACAGCATCAAGCAATTAATCTAATTTGGAAAGAACAGATCATTGGTAGCTATTAAACATGCAATGGTCTGGTCATGTATTCCAGCTCAGGAAGTCTCTTCAGTTTACCTTCAGCTCTTATTGTGAGCTGTTGTCCATTTTTGGATATGGGGAAGTTACATCATGGTCACTATTGCCCTACAGTGATGGAAGGTGGAACTCTGTCCAGTAGGAGGTGACAGAGGCAGGTGTGTGCATAGTACACTGCTTACTGAATGGTAACCATAGCGAATAGTTTTGATTTTTCATTTGTTACTGAGCTTGCCTGAAAACAGATCACGTCTTGACGGCTGGCAAACTCACTTTGAGACAGCACTGCTGCACAGCTGCAGTTTGGGATGAAAGCAATCCTCACACTATCCCATTCCCCACATTTCTGCAAGGCAGCCCAGGGCAGGGTAGCAGCATCCCTCAGTTTAAAGACTTCATATCTCTCTGCAAACTCTTCTAAGCAAAGCATGTCATATACAGTAATCGTAAAGCCTCTTCCCCCTTTCCTTAGATGCTGAAAATACAACAGAAGAAACAAAGACAGAAAGAGAACAAGAGAGACAGCTGGAAAATGTATTAGTGTACCCTCATGACCCACCCAGCATTTCCACACTGGTGATATTACAGCTTCCCATAATAATACTAGAATGCAATGGCATGTTAAGGGAAGGACGCCTATCTCACTACATCACAGGGTAATGAAATCCATATATACTAAGCAAAAGTTCCCAAAGCACTAAAATGGCTTCAATTTCTCATTCTTTAGGGGAAGCCAAGTATTGGTCATCATTCAGTGAAAGAGATGCAGTGCCAGAGGGGTTAAGGTGTCATCCTCAACAGCAAAGTCCAGGTTACATTCTCGATTTGCACCAAACACTGTACCAGCAGTGACTCGAGCTGTGAATGGAAGAAATCCTATTCCTTCAGCTTAGAGCTAGACGTCACTGGGCACAAATATTGTCTACCTTAGCCTCATGTACCATCTTCTGCAAGAGTTTTCATGACTTATCTAGACAAGCCCAACGTCTATTCAGAGGGAACATAATGGGATTTAGTGTAATGAAGCACTTTAAAGAGGAGTAAGAGAAACAACTGGGATGGCTGAGGATTTGCAGTACAGGGATCATATGATGTGGTGGCAATAAGAGTAAGCCACTGCACTACACGGAACTTCATTCCAGTCCCGTGTTCCTACCACCATTATCATAAATTATCTAATAACAATAAAAAATATAATGTCCTCCCCACATTATTTTCTATCTTCTTTTCAACAAGAAAGTCCAGAGCACTTATTTCACTGTTGTCTCTTTAAAAAAGTCTCATTTTTGGGCAAGACATGCATTTTTTTCATAAGTTTTTGATTTTAGAAAAGTCAAAGCAGTATGTGTGCATTTGTTGAATGGAACTGTGATGCTTTTATCTTAATTAGCTAAAAGATAAATCTCTAGCTCTCCTAGCATTTTGGTGCTTCATAGATGATGCAGTATGGACACCTTATGCTCCCATTCTGAGATGCGGATTCAGCTGTTGTTCCATGGTTCATCTGAAATCATGCAGCACCCATAGTGTATCATGGAGGTTTCTTAGGAAAGAGATATCAGAGGAAACACATGGATGAGTAAAGAAATAAGGGATCAGACTTCCATCAGTAACTTCAGTTGGTAGCTAACGTGACTGCAAACTAAATATTTTTGTTTTGCTTAAAGTAGCATGATTTTTTTCTTTTTTGAGAACCATCATAGAAAATTTTTATTTGTTAGGTCTTCCTTTATAATAAGACTTCAGTGCCAAATTTTGAATTATTTAATGATGGAATAAGGAAATCATTTAAGGCTGACTACTTTGCCAAAGGTAACTTTTACAATTTCTTTCTTATTTTTTTAAAACACTATTATTATTTAATTTTGTCCCTTGTTTAGCACTGTCTTTTGATCAAAGTCAGCTGTGATTATTTGGGCAGCTTTTCATACCCTTCAGAAGGCCCTGGGTCTGCTGAGATCCCGTGATGCTTAGTGACTGCTCAGCAGCCACTGTGAAGTGCAGAGCTGGTCTCAGGCCTTTTCTCAAATCTCGTGTTGTTTCTCAGGTAACTCTGTTTGCTTGCTAGCAGAGGATGACAGGAGCACAGCTAGACAGAACAACTTTTTCAAAACTATTTTAATTATTTTTTATTTTTAACAATTTATCATTTGTATTTTATTTATGAATGTAAATTTATTCGTTTATTTAATTATTTTATTTATTGTATTATTAATTTATTAAATTTTAATAAATTTTAATTTAATTTTCCAAATATGCCTACTTGGTTTAGGGTTGTTTTTTATGAGTATCTAAAAGTTGTTAATAAAGTGACTGTAAAACATTCTCTTGGAAATCTGAAATTTCTTCTTTTCACATTCTTTTCTTTTTTTTTAATGTGGAATTTGAATTTTTATTAAAAATAGGCTTTAAAATATTTTAAACATAAACTATTTTGCTTTCAGTGTAAAAAACCACCTTTGTTCATGAAAATTCCCTTTTTATTACTTTTTTTCCCAACAACTGAATTTTTGTTTTTCTTTTCTTTTTCTATTTTGGAACAAAAAAGAATGGGGAATCACTGAATGTATTGCAAGTCTGCTTATTCTTATGCATACCAACACACACAAAGGTCATACCTCGAAAGATAGTTAAAACCCCATTCTCAACAGTAACGGAGATTTAATTGGAAAATGTTGGTTTTGAAATGCCTTTTTCTCATTCATTAATGGGCAAATGTAGTAGAACCACATAAATTAGAAAATCAAAAGATGAGTTGTGCCATGAGCCTTGCAGAACCAAGATATTTTTCCAGTCTGTGCTACATTTAGTGCTGCAGTGTCTTTCCTCATGAGGTGTATTCTCAATAATCAGCATCTGAACTGCTCAGTAGATGCAACAAGGGACCTGGTTCAGTCTGCGTGAGTAATGTGTGTGGGGATCAAAACAGAAAAGGTGAACGAGAGGCGGATGATTGATAGAAGACCTGGGATGTTTTGTAATTAGAATTGCTCTATAATACTTAATGCAACATCATCAATTATATATGTCCTGATGATCATCCTCTTCATCCTTGTTTAGGCTTTAATGAGCATTATACTCATTTTCAATTACTGGCATATACAACCACTTTGTAACAACTTCCCCCCGAAATGAAGGAGCATTAAAAACAGAGTAAGAAACATTTAAAATGGCAGGTCCTGAGCAATTATTCTGTGTTGCCTCTCCTAGAATCAACATGCATTTTCTTTGGCCTTAATAAGTCTCCTCTGAATGATTTTCAATCAGAAAAGAGAAGAGGAAGACGGATGATGCAGCCTGGCTATCAGTGATCGATAGTGCAGAGATTAATCCAATGGCATCTGGGAGCCATCCAGCATGTCTGTCCTGATCCCCCTCTCATCCCCACTGAGATACCCATCAGAGTGCCTGCACACCCTGTTTTTGGTTCCGTGGGATGGTGCCTTGACCCAGTCTGGATGTGGCCAAGGACCATGCAAACAGTCAATGTGTGCACCCACGCTGTGGCACTCGTGCCTCATATAGAAAAAAAATAGAGCTGGCAAAGCAAATATAGCGGGGTTTTTGAGTGGCAGCATTCTGCTCACACTGATTTTCTTCCTGATGTGCTGAATTCTGTACTGAGGAAGCAAACAGAGAATGAAACACAACCCTTGAATCCCTGGAATGCAGGACTGTATTTGCATATGATGTGGCATGATGTGTTGGAACCATGGAGACAGTGGGCAAGAAATTTCATTCTCCAAATATGATCTCCACTCTCAGAAAAAAAGACAGAGCTTCCTACTATATTGTTCAACTGCAAAAGAAAAATTAATTAGAGATTGCTTTTCATTTGTTACAATCTCATCAAAATGCTGGTGGAAAGAAACAATAATGAAAGACCTTTATCAGTTTCTGAAGATTTGGAAAAGAAAAAAAAAAAAGAAAAGCAGCAATTGACCAGCTGAGTAACTGATAATTACAATCTTATCTGCATTTTTCTGCCCAAATTAAAAACGGTAATTGTTTTGGACAAGCAGTATCCAGATAGGGAGTGAAAGACACTATTTTCGAGTTCTGCACTTTGAAGGAAGCCAAAAAAAAATTTCATTTCCACAGAAAGATAAGTTCCATTCTGGCTTATTTTTTTTGTGGTGTGTCATATCCCCACACCCAGCAGCTGCCTCAGGAATGGCAAACAAAAAACCTTAACTATATAAATTCCACTGAAGTGAATGATAGGTTGTTGGCCAAACTTAAGCGAATTCATTTATCCATGTGATCATAGAACCATAGAATGGTTTGGCTCGGAAGGTATCTTAAAGATCATTTAGTTCCAATTCCCCTGTGACAGGCAGGGACACCTTCTACCTGGCCCGGTTGCTCAGAGCCCCCCCCATCCAACCTGGGCTCGAACACTTCCAGGGATGAGGCATCCACAACATCTGTGGGCAACCTGTTCCAGTGCCTCACCACTCTCTGAGTAAAGAATTTCCTCCCTATATGTAGTATAAATCTCTGCTTCTTTAGTTTAAAAAAATTCCTCCTTGTCTTATTAGTACACATGAAGCTCCTGATTTGGGACATATGCAACAAAAAGACAGTTATTGGCATTACCTAGTTTTAAGGGAGGAAACTCCCTGATAGCAAGGTACTTTCATTCTCAACTTGCTGTGTTTTCTGTAAAGGGAGTCTATGGCCAAGAGACTTACACATCCTGAGACAGATTCTGGTATCTAATAGAGACTTCCAGTGACATGAAGAGAAATAATCTGGTATCTGTGGAATTTATGAAATGCAGATCTCTTTTTACTAATGTTTTCATACATAACCCCACCTGTTGACAGAGTAGGACAGCCTTCAGACTGTACTGTTGCTCAGCTGGTGTGTGGTAGCTCCTTGAGCAGCAGAACTGTATTATATACCCGTGTTTGTTAATTGTTACACTTTTCTTCATTCAGACTTAACACTGCACTGCCACAGATTGGATTTCTTTAATATTTTTAAATCAGCACATTCTGAGGTTTAAAAAAGCACAAAACCTTCATTTGTGGAACTCTTGTGTTTTCCATGTAAGATGTTCCACAGAAACAGAATAAAATGAGTATTACCAGAAATTAAATAAGGCCATTTTTAGGTAGAGTTAAATTGCACTGAGACTGAGAGTCTCTGATTATCTTTTTCTACCTGAAGTTCAGTGCTGCTCAGAGTAAATAACAGTGAAGGGCTATGATAACTGCCAGCAAGAAAATACATTCAGAGGAAAAAAATATGAAAGAGTGGGGGAAATAACTAAGGTGACTAAACCAGGTGTAACAGTCTAAAACTAGGGAAAAAAAGAAATTAAGAGTGAGCATCAGAAAAAAAATGTTTAGCATCTGTGGCAGTTAGGGAGGACATTAAGTGAGGTCAATGAAGCAGTGATGAAGAAGATGTTAAAGGAAGAGAAGGATATTTAGAGGACTAGCAGAGTGCCTGTACATACAAGGTAAAAAGGAGCAGCACACCCCTGCTTTTCCCCTCCAGCTAATCTGCCACCTCAAATAAATGGAATTCCTCCTCATCAACCTTAAATAACAGTGATGTAGAGAGGAAAATTGATATGGAAGCATTCTGTACCTCCATTGCCCTCATATGAGGACTTTACTTGAATAAAAACTCCTTATGTACCTTCCGGGCTTTGAGATGATGGAAGGGACTCCAGCAGAAATGACTGTATAACTGTCATCTATAGGACAGATGTAGGAGAGGGAATGGCAGCCAGCCTTTTCTGCCTGCATCTGTCCCACTGACCCTTGCAGCAATGCTTCTCCCAGAGAAGCAGGGCTCACTCTTGTCTTGCCCTGTGCAGATGAGGACAGGATGTAAGGTCAGCCTCAAAGGGATGATGAGTAATTCAGCCATTGGTAACTCAGAGACAGACAGCAGTCTGGAAATGTAGGGACAGGGCGGAGAGTGCTCTGGATTTAAACTTTTTTTCTGACCTAATGTCTTAGGGGAACAATAAATATAACTTTCGTTATGTGGCTTTCCAACAAAGGGGCATTCTTTGAGAGGGATTAGACAATACCTTATCAAAGAACAAAAAAATATGCCAAACTATCCTCAGTAGGATCCCTTTTTATTCTTACTTTCCAAAATGTTGGATAAATTTCTGCTGTTGTCTGGGAGACATTTTTAGTGAGAAGTAATTAAAAAAAGTGAAAAATTACAGTCTCCTCATTTACAAAGAGCAACACATTAAAGATATTTCTGTTTCTTGGGGTTTACTTCTAACAGAGACAACCAACCCTCAACTCCAACAGCCTATTTTGGATTTTCTTTTTTTTAGAGAACAATATAAAACTAATATATTTTTATTATATTTTAATATAAAAAATGAATCATAGATTTTCCTAAAAACCTTCCCCCGAAAGAGGAAGATTTTCTTAAATAAAGGAGATATCCTGTGGGAAGACAATTGTGTGCTAATTCATTTTTCAATTTCTCCATGCATATTTCTGATTTTTAACTTTTTAATATCTTATCACTCTTTTATTATTATCAACAAAGATGGCAATGAGAAAAAAACGTTTCTTTTCTTTAAATATTTGCTATAGCTTGTGTAATTACTGTGCTTGGCAAGAGGCAGAAACACTATTGAATTTTTCAACCTACTTCTTTTGAAGAGTAAGATACTTTTGCCTCCCTCTCAAGAAACCTCCAGAGGAAGGCAGAAATAAACATTGTTAAAAAAAAAAAAAAAAAAAAAAAAAAAAGTGAAAATGTGGCTGAGTTTTGAGAATCAAGATTTCACAAGTTATTTGCACAAACAAGCTACTTCAAGGACCACAGCATCTCAGCTGACCCAGATTCCACTAGCTTCCAGGCCCTCTTGTTTGAAAAATGTGTACAGCAAACATAACTAGTATAGAAACCTCAGCTTTGCTGGAAGTACTTTTGCTGTTGAGAAACAAGAGAGAAGCTGTTGAAAATCTCTCTGTGACTTTCCTTTCCCTGCTGAAATTACAAATAGACGACTACAGTAATAAGATCAAGTCTCCTGTTTAATTCAGAGCTTGATTAAGATGTAGATGAGTCTATAGCAACTTGTCCTTGTTCTGTCTGTCATAGTATGTAAGGCTTTATTCTAGACTAAGGCTTTGGATCCCTCCTGATATTTTCAGCTAAGCATGTATTAGTGCTGTGGACATGCTATTTGACTAATCAGTATGATAACCACATGGCAGTTATAGATCAGTTGTCTAGTTTTGTTGCTGTGTGTTGGAATATTGATTTCTGTGGCACTTTTTTTTTCTCACAGCATTGATAATGCTAAGTACTGGTGACACTTGCTCTCATTTTGCTGAATTTCTCTGTTCACATACTGACACATCTTGGGAAAAAATATTCAATAGAGGCAGGGCAGCCATTGCACATCCAAGGACCAGCTCAAAAGGAGTGAGAGGTCAGCCTGCTTCCATGCTGTCTCAAGACTTCACAGCTGCATTGGTACAAAGGCTGCTGGATCCTTGCTGGTGCACTGATTTGAAACATTTATCAGAAATCCTTTGTATTTAATGTAAATGCACAAAAATCAATTGGACGCTTCTCTCACACATGCTGTTTTTTAGCTCTACTGCAATCCATTCAATCTATTGGGAGCAGGTTTGGGTATGCAAGTTAAAAATTTCAAATGTGCTTATATGAAAAAAAGTAGCTACATCCCGGATGCTTGCTGTGAAAATTGATGGTCTTGTCCCTCTCTCGCTGGAGCCTGACTCTCCCTCCATCCTTACAACAGAGAAAGTTCAGCCATTTCATTCCATAACTGTTAAATCATCATAAGTCACTGAACTGATTGAAATCAATTCACTGAATTGATTTGCATGCTGTGCTGCAAAGCATACAGCAGCTCAGGAGCTGCTACAGGAACAGCTGAGGCACAAGCTGGAAGAGGGATTCTGTGGGCAGCCTTGGGCATGGTAGGAATATCACTATAGTCTTTCCACGCCAAGACTCATTGCCCCATCCATCAGAACCTGCATGGTTACCACAGAAAGGTCTAGCGACAAAACCATGAAGCCACTTCAGTCAGAGGTGTAGAAGAAGCCCTGCATCCTAAAACCCTTTTAGTTATCCTGGCAAAACCCTGGGTGCACATTGAAAGACACCTGCTTTTGCTGGCTCATGCTGTTTCCAGCCATAGTATGTGGATACTGATGAAAAAGGTTTGGCTCAATTACATGGCTTCTACAAGAAAGGGTTCTGCCAAGGTTGTGCCATGCTGAGAAAATACCCTTCAGAGGCTAAACCCAGTGTGATAAGAAACTGAAAGTGATTTCAAAGCTTATCCCCAAACATATATTCCTTCCAATCACTCAAATAATAGGCTAGAGAAAGATTTTTTTGACATTTGCTGTCCTCAGTAGAAGAAAAGAGGTTGACTGGTGTCCTCCTCTTCCCGCTCTAGCAAAGTTTTTGCATTAACCCTTAGACAGACACCCTGCTCTGTGTCTGGCTGAGCAGACTGACAGCTGTGCTCAGGTAGCCCAATTAAAGACAAGCATTATAAAAATCCTCATTAAGTGTTTTAAACCATAGTTTGGGTTGGTCTTGGGCAACCAACTGGAGGTTGCCAGACATGGCTCAGCTGATAACTTTTCCACAATGGGAGGGCTCCAAGGAGAAGCTGCCACATGTGACAGGTGGGTGATAATGGTGTGGTCCTGTGCCATGTATGGCTCTGCAAGAGGGTTATTCTCTGACAAGCAAACTCACTGTTCATTTTTTCAATCAATTTAAGCTTGCAATGGGACATAACTTATGTAACTGCCATGAGCAGATGAAAATCGCTGCCTTAAGTGTTCCTGCTTCAATCCCAAGGATGCAATATTTGTACTAGAACAAGAAAACAAGAGCACTCACCTGAGACATATTTTAAAGAAGATTTCATGCATTATTGACACTGATAGTTATATTTCATCCAAATATCAAAATCTCCAAACATGTCAACCTAAAAGAGAATTATAAGGAGAAAATATCTTCCTTCTTCATCTTTCCTGATTCTGTTCCAGAAGTGCCAATCAGATCTCTGAGGAACTGCAGTGTGAGATCAAATTCACTGATTCCTTCATTACAGCTGTGCTTAGATCCAGAGGTGGAGCTTTCTGGGCAGATTGTGTTTTCCTTGTTTGTTTGGGGTTTTTTTTTGATAAATCACTGAAACTGCATGTGCTCATGGGAAAGAGTCATTAGGATTAAATTTTTCAACTGTTTGAACATATTAAGAACTCCTTCTTCAAAACTTCCTAATAAATATATGAAATGAATAATTTTTTTCAATCTTTGGATAACTTTTCATGCAGAAATAGATAACCTCTATTGCACTGAATTGTTGATAAAAGCAGTGATACAGAAGTGGGTAAGGGTGACAAACACAGGGCTCAGGCAGCAGGGTGTGTGGATATTCATAGGTGGCTGCACATTGCCTCTGTGTGTGCATGACAGTGGAGGAAGGATTTTGGACAGAAGTATTTACCCACTGGAGTCATAAAATGCCTGGAAGGAAAAAATTCCATGGTTAAAGCCTGCTTGCACTCAACCATGCATCTAATATTAACAGTGCATCCTATGTGCACATAGGACTAATGCAGTTTAACTCTGCAGGAAAATATTGATAATTGTGAGGCTTCATTTCAGTGTTTAGCTAGAATGTGCTAAGGATGCATGTTGTGTGAGGGATGTGACACTTTGAAGCACTGCCAAGCAATTATCAGTATTTTTTTTGACAAATTTCCTAATGGTGCGTGGAGGATCCTTCTAGGAGAAACAAGAGCCATGGTGCCCTATTGAGACTGAAAGTTAAGAGTAATTCAGCAAGACTATAACAATCCAAAAAATTTTATGGAGGCATATTTATTTTTAACAACAGTTTTGACAAAAAGGTTTTCTGATATCCACTCATTTACAGAAAAAAAAAAAAAAGGCAACACAGAGAAAGGGAGAGAGAAAGACACAGGGTTAAAGGAAAGTAAAATAAATTAAAAAAAAATCTTTCCAATTGAGTCTTCTACACAATCAGTTAAGAAGTACTATTTCCTCTTAGAGTAAGGTAGAAAACAAGTTTCTAATTCAGTCATGATTTAAGGATTTCAGGTACATAAATCCTTTTGAGTGGGGTTTGACATCAAACACACTTATTTGTATTCAGAAATGTGTAAGATGGAGGGAGGGAAATTAAGACAATTTTTTTCAGAATTTGAGCTCATTTGTGAGGAGTTACAACACTAAGGAATTTTTAAACAATACCTTACACAAATAAAACCCAGAAATTTTTACACTGGCTTCTGCTAATGGATTTTGTACTACCTTTCCTGTGATCATAACAAGGGAGGTTTGGGAAGGTTTGGGAAGGGAAGAAAAGTATTGATTCTTAAGTCCTATACAGCACACAGTGCTTTAGCTAATTCCTACAATCCTCTTGTATGGATCACCCTCATTTAGACAAGGAGCAGACTGCTCCAATTGCTGATGCATGAATCCAGCAAGTTAGTGCCTTCGAAGCTGAGCCAGACTGCTTGCCTGCTGCTCCAGTCTTCATCTTCACTGCATGTTTCCTGCAGAGTATTTAATTAGCAATGGTGCTCAGTGTTTCCTGAAAAGCAGGGAGGGGAAGAGAAATATGTGTTAACATTGCATCAAAATAAGGGAATTAAGCAATGGATGACTTAGAGCAAGCAGGGCTGCTTCAGTACTTCTTAGAATTGGTTCTTCCACAGAAGGTAGGAAGCAGAGAAAAGGGAGAGAGAGAGGACAGGGAGAAGTACAGAGCTTTGAGGATAGGTAGCCCTGCTGTTCATTTTACTACCTCAACAGGTTGTGATAAAAAGAGATAGCAACCAAAGTTAGATGAAAGACACCATCTTCTCTTTCCTCATCTCCTCTTCCTCAAGAGTAATTAGACAGGTACCCCGCTCCCAGCAGCAGCAATTTTCCTGGTCTTTAAGGACTCTGAAACAAGCAAAATGCATGGTGCCATTTTACCATATAAGAATATCAAACAACAAGTTTGACTGGACAGACTGTCAAATAATGACTGGAAGAGGACATTTTACAAACACTGTATTCTCCCCTTCTATCTACTAGCCCTCTAAAAGATTTGGGATGTCTCCCTCATCTCACATTTCAGACAAGGTCCAAAGAGCCCAATTGTTCAGGACTCATCTGTGATCTCTGACTCTTTCTATGCAGTAAAAACTGGTTCTCTAGTTGTGTCTTCCCTGCCCTTCTCATGCAAGTCCAAATCAGAACACATTCCTTCCCTGCCCTTGCAGATTGATTTCTTAAACCCAGCAGTATTTCTGATCAACTAAGTGTCCTCATGTTTTTCCCACAGCATGTCTCCAAGTAGCTAAATAATGCCTTCATCTCACTTTTCCGGTGCTTTCTCACTATGCCACACTCTTCCAACTGTTTAATCTGTCACCAATATTTCTGTTCTCTCTCTTTCATTATGTGGAATGTTTAGATGTATTTTGTATAGAAAGTGTCTCACAAGCAGTGAGACTGCTTGGTCTAGTTTAGTGCAGAAACACATATTGACAAAAATGCCAGAAGGTGACAATGAAAGATTTGGCTCCATATATGAATTGCAAGGTGCTGCCTTCAGTGTTGCTGTGTGCTCATTACAAAGAGAGAATAAACTGATAATATGATTCACTAGTCATTAGCTCTGACATCTGACAAAACTCTCCTTTAAATTTTACAAATAGTTTTTTGTTAATATCCTGTTACCAATTTTCTACACCAAGCATAAATTTCAACTGAAGATGAGTGTCATTAAAAATATCATATAGGGTTACCTTTGCTCTGAAAACAAGTGGTTTCTTTTCTTTATTCTTCTAATAAGTGCTTTGACACAGAAAATAAAGAAATCTATTTTCAAGAGGAAATTTTTTTCAACAGTAAAATTCACTCTCTTTGGTCTAGTGGTCTATCAGTCCAGTCATGGGTTATCAGCTGCTCTTGCTCTGAAGAGCTAGCATATGAGGATTTTGAAATGCTGATGCTAATAAGGAGTGGATGTTCTTTCCTCCAACTTCAGTGAAAAGCTAGGGATGAACACAAAACTGCCTGCTAATATCCTTCCATGAAAAGCCAAAGCTCTTTTTTCAGTAATGAAATTAGATTATATGATAGATCGAATGTTTGGATTGGGATCTGCAGCAGAGTTTGACCAGTGGAAAGATAACTCCCCAGAACAGGAAACTAAGATATAGGCCCCATATGTGTCCCTGGAAGCTGCTATGTTAACAGCAGCCAGAGACAAGACAGCCTCAGTGAGTTATCACTATCCTTACCCGATGACAGACCCTTTAGTTATCAGTAGAGTGACCCCTCATCCGTCCCTGTGTACTAACCTATCCCATTTCTAAGTTTTACATAGTCCTCCCCTAGTTCTAGCCCTTTCCACACAGACCCCTATAAAACCTGGTTCCTTTGTATAATAAAGGAGTTCACCATTTTTCCAACAGCCCTGTGTGATCTCTGGAGCCGGGGCCTGCCTGTGGCCCAGCACCAGGACACTCCCCACGGACTCTTTGCTTTCCCTGGACCCCAAATTGGGTCAATTGAATAATTTAAAACAAAGCAAGTAAACAAAGTACTTCTTGGGTAGCATTAATATCCTAGATGGGATAGGAGTATCGATTTGTTCCTCTCTCTCTTCACTGGCAATAGATGATTATCTTAACCAAACAGCTGGTCTTAAATGGCAAAAGAAATGCAATTAATCCATCAGTTTTATGTGATTTTTAAAAAAACCTGTTTACTAGATAAACTGAGATAAACTGGGAAACTGTCAAGTGTTTCTGCTAAGCAGCTCACATGTTAAGAACAGAAGAGTTTTATAGCCACTAAATCAACTGAATACCTTTGGTGCTCTAGCGTCTTTTTCTGGAGACACTTTGTCCTTTGTTTTAGTGACATTACATCCACATGTTAACTACCTTCTACATCGACCTGTAACAAAACTGACTCAAAACAAGCTGTCATGGTTTACTTGTTTGGTGGATAAGGCACCTTCTGAATGCTGTAAAGGTGTACTGCTGACCTGTGAGCAGCAGCTGGACTTACCTCTAGCCCTGCCACCTTTTTTTGTGAGCAGCATTGATCCGTACACTAGTGCAGTGCCACAGTTCTATGTCATGTTTGGTAGTGCTGCAAAGCTGTGTCTTTGAAACCCTGTGCAATGACAAAGCCCAAGTCTCACGTTTGAAAACTTTGAACACAATCAAAATATGTTAAAGTGACTTGAGGAATAAGCAAGGGAAGAAAAATCAGACAATAATTTCTCTTTTGACATGTTTTCTACAGGACTATTTCTCTTTGTATCCTTTTGGAAGGAAAAGAAATGTCTTTTGGCCTCATTGTTTCTTTTATATTCACTGCTAGTGTAATAGATTCTGATAATGACTGTTCAGAGAGTTTTCAACACCATTAAGATACAGAGTAAAATGTATCCTCAAACAATGCACATGCAGGAAACTTTAATTTCACCATGTCTCTGTCACTGTGTGAAGGATACCATCCAGTTCTGAGGATAAATTTCATATCAGTAAAACAAACAACTTAAAGAAAAACAAAAATCCAAGAGGAAAAGAGAGATGTACAGCACATACTCCTATACACTCCAAAAAGAGGAAAGAAGAAAACAAATATCACTTCTAACTGTTGTTAAGAACCTCATCTATTTTTCTGCTATTATTATTAAATAAGGTCATAAATCTAACATAGATAGACATTTAGAAGAAAGCTAGCAAACTTAAGATGATATAACAGTTTGCACAGTCAGACTAAGGATTCAGAGCCAACATGCCAATATGTCAAATCGCAATTTATCTCCTTTTCTATCTTGCTTTTTAGGATAACTACATCAGTTTGGACTATTCAGTTCTCCAGGCAGCACACAGCATGCATCTCTCAGAGAGCCAAGAATAGAATTGGGATTCTTTATTATCAGCTCCCTACTGTGTACTAACAAGCAGTCATGCAACATATTGAGAAGGTGTGAGCATGTCAAGCTCTTTCTCCAGATGGATATAAAAATAGTAAATAAGCATCAAGACAAAAGCATAACAAAGATATCAGCAACAGTGTCATAGAGTGGTTTTTCAAATGAGGATGACTGCTCTGCTTATATATAGACACTGTGGAAGATCCTGCTCTCACAAGTTTGTCTGGTACCTTCACTGCAAGGTGCTGGAAGAGAAGTGAAGAGTTATGGAGAGATTGAACTTCTCATCCATTGAAATTCTAGCATTAAGAAGATGAAGAGTCCTTTCCCTCATTTCCATTCTTTTAGGCAAGAGAGAATTGACACATATTCCACATTATTTGCAGTCATTAATTATAATTTTTTGTTTCCTAATTTTATCCTCTTGCAATATCCTCAGATCTGTTTGTATTTTTCAGAATGCTCTCAGGAAGAAGATTTTAGTTCTGATGTTGATTTTTGGGTTTTAGGTTTTTTTTACATCTGCATAAATATTTCAAAATACGGAGTGTGTTTTATGCTCTTTGAGACTTTGAAATAAAGTTTTTACATTAATCAGATGTATTTTTAAGAAAATTTTCATGAACGTTATAACTATATCTGTCAAATGTTCTTTGTGACATTTGGTTGGATAGATGTACAGGACTCAGGATTCATTTTTGGTCCCTGATGGAAAAAAAAGTGAAAATTCCATTTCTTTCTGCCACAAATGCTCATGATTCTGCATTTGAATTCCATGTTTTGAATATCCTATAAGTCGTTCTTCTGTAGTAAAGTTACCGCAAATAAAATACAGAATGTAAAGGTTTTGAATATCATAGAATTGTACAATCATACAATGGTTTGGGTTAGAAGGGACTTTAAAGACCATCTAGTTCCAGTTCCCCTGCCATGGGCAAGGACATGTTCCACTAGACCAGGTTGCTCCGAGCCCCACCCAACTTGGCCTTGAACACTTCCAAGGATGGGATATCTACAGCTTCTCTGGGCAACTTGTTCCAGTGCTTCACACCCTCACAGTAAAATATTTCCTCTTAATATCTAATCTAAAACTGGCCTCTTTCAGTTTAAAGTAATTCTCCCTTGTCCTATTACTACATGCCCTCGTCAAAAGTCTCTCTCCAGCTCTCTTGTAGCCCCTTTAAGTACTGGGAGTTGTTATAAGGTCTCTTTTTGTTCATCTTCATAGGAGAAGTGTTCCAGACCTCTGGTCATTTTGTGTCCCTTCTCTTGACTCACTCCAGGACGTCCTTGTCCTTCCTGCCCTGGGGACAACAGGGCTGGATGCAGCTATCCAGGTGGGTCTCATAAGAGAATTAGAGGGGCAGATTCACCTCCCCTGACCTGCTAGCCATGCTGCTTTTTATGCAGCCCAGGATACAGGTTGGCTTTATGGCTTGCAAGTGTACATTTCTGTGTTTTATTCATATTTAAGCCACCAGTACCCTCAAGTCCTTCTCCACAGTGTTACTTTCGACCTGCTTGTTGCCCAGCCTGTACCTGTGCTTGTGATTGTACACCCATCGAGGTGTAGGACTTTGTACTTGATCTAGTTGCCCTTCATGAAGTTCACAAAGGCTGCAACGCATACGTTTGCCCTGTTCCCTTCCCTCCAGCACGTTGAATGAACCACACAGTTTTGTGTCATCCACAAATTTGCTTTGTGTGCACTCAATTCCCTGGTCCATGTCACTAACAGAGATGCTTAACAGTAGCAGTCCAAATACTAACGCCTTAGAAATGCCACTTGTCACTGCTCTGCACTTGGACATCGAGTCTCACTGCAGACCTTTGAGTGCAACCATTTAGTGAATTCCTTATCCACTGGTTCTTCTGTGAAATCCATATCTCTCCAGTTTAGAGATGAGGATGTCACACTGTGTCAAATGCTTTGCACATGTCCATGTAGATGACATCAGTTGCTCTTTCCTTAATCGCCATGCTGCATCTCCATCGCAGAAGTCCACCAGATTTGTCAGGCACAATTTGCCCATAGTGAAGCTATGTTGGCTGCCACAAGTCATCTTCTTATTTTCCATGTGCCTTAGCATGGTCTCCAGTAAGATCCACTCCTCCATGATCTTTCTGAGCACAGAGTAAAATTTATTTAAGAGGAAAAGATGTGGTTAGTGTTATTACTTTGTTATTTCACTTAGCTTTGGGAACTAAATGGAAGCTGTAGTGTACAACACTGGGAATAAACTGTTATTGCTCAGGGTTAAGTTGCAACCACTCATTTTGAAATGAAACCATACTATTTTTCTTTAAAGCATTATATTAACCCATAATCTGTGAACAGCAGAACTCCTCCAACAGTTCTACACAATCTTTTTCACAACATACATAGACGAGATGTCTAGAATAGATTCAGTTCTGAAGAGAAAGCCCCAGGTTATTTTCACTGAACAGTTTTTATCATAGATATTGTGAACATCATAGAAATATCTGACCTCTAATTCTCCTTAAAGAAGGAAATATCAGCTCCTTGGGACACCATTGTTATCTCATATCTCTGCAAAGAAAAAGATAAAAAAATCAGAAAAAAACTGTGCTTCTATGGGAGAAGAAATTATCCTGCTGAATTTCAAGCCATTTCCTGACATCCAAGAAGCTGAAAGCACACTTCACAACTCTTGCATCCCTGTGACCTTGGTGGACTATAAAGACTTGCATGTCAGACTTTCAGCTGTGGAATGTAAAACTAAGCTGTTTGACAAACCGCATCAGTCAGTGCCTCCGAACAGTGGCTCAAGAATCAGGACTTACCCTTTCCCTATTGAATGATTTATCAGAGCGGTAGAAAATATTGAGTTACTGCTTAAAAAATGCCAGAGGACACTGGACCCAGGAGAGATACATGCATAATTTATGACACTGGTCAACAATATTCATAGGGAACAGTAACTACTTACTTTTCCCACTTTTTTTAGTAGACTTACATTTTATAAAAGGAAATTGCACAGTCACTCATTTTTATTCATAAATCCTAGGGCAGATAGTTTCCCGAACCCATCAGAAAAAATATACATGCAAAGGTATATTATGCATGTATTGGTTTCCAAGACTATGTGTATCCTCAGCTATGGGGAATTACTGGGATATGGGAAACAAAGAGAGGAATCTGCCAATTCACTCAGGCACTTTGGATCTGTAAAATCCACTGTTTGCCACCATGAATCAGGAGTAGGTTTGTTTCTGCTTTCAGTTGCCAGGTTTGTAACACAAAAACTAAAGCCATAGCAGTGCCACTTAAAATAAAATGAAAGCTCTAAATGAGCTGAACTAAATGATGGAGTGTTTATTCTCTGCCATACATTAGTACTCACCATGGTTAGAGATGCCATTTGTTTTGTTTGGCAGGATAGAGACAAATATCAGATTTAGGAGGAAGGGTATTATTTTATTAAATCTGAAGTTCTGCTGTCACTACCTACAAAGGGGGAACTGTTACCCTAGTTCTTTCAGTTTCTGGAAGGTTTTCATGCAGATTGGCTCCTCCCACTAGTGAAGACAAAATACTTTCCCCTGCTGCAAGGGCAGACCACTCATGCACACACACACTGTGCATCAGCTGATATAAATGTGGTCACCTGATTATATGGGAGTAAAAAACATGTTTAAACACGGGTATACAGAGTCAATTCAGAGATTCTGGTATACCTTACTTACTTGCAAGAAGATTTGTCACTCCTGTAGGTTTTGTGTCATGTTGTCTGCTCTTACACTGATGTTTGGACAGCTGAAGATGTCTGAGAAAGTGCCAGTCACCTAGATTTATGTACTTGAATTATTATATTCTTTTAGGTTGTTTTTTTTATTTATTTTTACATCAATTCCTTGCATATACTGGGAATAAAATTGTGCCTCAAGGGCATGAAACACAGAAATACCAGATTACTGAAGAAAATGTGTGTGCCTTAGATCATGTCATATGGAGTTCTTAGAAAATCATCTCTGCACCTAGAAAAAATATCTCAAACATACTCGGAAAAAAATAAAAAAAGAAAAAGAAAAGACTAATGTTAAAGCTTCAATAATTCATCAAAATCCAGTTTAAATAAATAATAAACCGTATAACTAAACACCTAATCATTCAGGTCCTGATTATTGTGACTCACTGTTTATTAGATTCTCAGTAAATTAATTTGTGTGACTTACCAAGCTAAATGCTTAAGAATAAAAAGGTTAATTGAAGGTTGGAGTAGGATACATTATTGAGTAGTTGACATATTGCCTTGATGTTATGAATAATCTGGAAGTAGTTCAATACAGTTGCAGCTGCTTTTCCCAAGTCTGAACTTGACCTGCAGTCTTTCTTGCGGAAACATTGTCACTTCTTTATGTCTAACAGGGTTTTGAGTAATGTGCTTTTTTACCTCCCTTCTCAAGAATATGAATTATTAATAATGTGATGAATACATTCAGGGAAGAAAAAAACCAGAGCCTACCACAGCTCCCGAAACCTATAGGAATTTGAAAACAAGGAGAACAAAAAAAGTTAAACATCCATACCTGAGGTTGCTCGTTTGCATGCCAACAAAAGATAGTGAAGGAACTACAAAGAAGCTTTGAAATGAGAGGATTATTAGAACAAGAAGAATTTTGAATTAATCAGGACAAGCTTGTATAAGCAGATCGAAGATGCCAGAGGGTTTGGAAACTCTTTTTCTGTAAATCACTTCCTATCACAGATACTTTTCGTGAAAGGAAGATGGGAAGGTGAGCTTAGGGGGCAGATGGGGAGGAGGTGGTCCCATCTCTGACATGCTTTGAATTAATGTAGATGGCAGGCAGCAGCAGAGTGTGTGGAAAGAAAACTCTGAATCAAAACAAAGGTTTTGCAACTATTGTGTTAATGATGAAGAGCAGATCTGCAGCAGGGTTTTTTTGTCAGAGATTCAATAAAGGTAAAGCAAATCATACCATATCCATCTCTCCATTTTGTGCTATTTTTTCTCCTCTCCCAGCATCACCTCCTTTCATTTTTATGATAAACAGGACTTGAACTCTGCTGAGCCTCAGAGTTCTGCAGCTCGTTGATGACTCATTAAGATTTTATCATTCCAGTGACATGTTATTGAACCCAGTTTCCTTAGGGGGCTGGTCTGGTGATTACAGGAGTAACCAGTGACTGCTTAATCACCCACTTCATTATATTCATATTAATAATAAATACCAGGAGGTAGACAGTTATAATTACATTGCTAGTTTAGGAAGACATGAGCCTATAAAAGTTGGCAACACTGAAATACAAATTCGGTCATAAATATCATACAAATAGATGTGACTTGGAAGGTGCAGAGGAAGGTAAGAACATAAACATGGTTATTTGATAGAGAGTTATTGTCACAGCAATTGTGATGCTGTTTAATTAAGCAGAAGAAAAATGCTTCCTTGAGCATGAGCACCTTAGAAGAGGTGAGGCAACATGATATTCACATCTGGTTTGAAAGCATTTTTTTATGAGGGAAAGAGACCCCAAAGAACCCTCATAACAGCCTTGCTATGACATTCTTGGGAGCAAGAGGCTGTCATTTTCTGTGTCCATGATGTCTGTAAAGTATGGCACACATGTCCAGGGTTGCTCTTCCACCTTTGATCAGAAGTTCTTTGCAGAGCAGGGATTTTCAGCATTATGTAAGTCTCGCAACACAGCAGTTCACCAGACATACTACCAGCACTAAGTAGACAGCCTCTTCTAACTCTAATGAGCTGTGGCAAAAGAGCTAAAAGGTTTGACACAATGTGATTCACCACAAAGTGGCAAAAATGCTGAGCTGGATGTGTGTTGAACTGCAGACAAAGGAGAGGGTTCTTTTCTGGTTTACTATATATACCTATTTTAAGATTAGAAGAACTGCCATCCAGAGGAACTTGCTTGCTACAGAAGCATAGGGTGACTATCTAAGTTTTGATAGCTAAGTTAAGGACAATTTTGAGTGAGGGCTTGTGACGGGACATATTGAATTCATGAACAAGGAGTCATGAACAGCAGTAATATTTCTCCCAAAGCAAGATATTGCTCTCATGGCTGAGGATTTCTGAAAACTACAGGTCAAACCTGACTTTTTTGAAAATCCAGAAAAATATCTGTTTGTTCCTCACTATGTTGAAAAAGAGGCTGGTCTTTTTTTTTTTTCTTTTTTTGTTTTTTTTTTTTTTTTTTTTTTTTTTTTTTTTTTTTTTTTTTTTTAGTGAGGAAGGATACATTTTTCGTAGTAGTTTTATTTACTGTTAACCCAACAATCCATTCCATTTCCTTAAATACTTATTTTTTTTTTTCAGCAACTGTTATGTAGCAGTTGAATTTGGCAAAAGATAAACACAATACTTCCAACTATGGTCTGAAAATAAAATTGACAGTAAAACTGGGTTTCTTTTCCCTTCCTTACATGCTTTGCATTTTGTCTCACGGCAATTCATTCCACAATTCCTTCATTAGTATTCTCACTTTTTATACAACCAACATATACTGAAATTCCCATATTCCATTTCTAACTATATTTACTCCTAACTCCTAATTATATTGTGGATGGTAAATTAGTAAGAACTAAACATAAACAGGAAGGTGTTATTTTATTTGAGGAGTGCTGTTCCCATTCACCAAACACTGTTTATAACATTAGCAATGCTTCATCTGCAATACAGTACAGTGTGTAACTCAGTGTTATTGTTTATTATTGAATGTGAAAGTGATATATTTCAAGAAGACATCCGTAATGAAGTAGACTGTAGAGACAGCAACATCCAAGATGCATTGGCCCAAGGCCTTATCACATTACTGTAGCACTTTCCTTTCAGAAATATAAGTACTGAGATGAAACTGTGTGCCATAAAAGAATGCTGCCATGAATCTGTCTCTCAATAGCTCAGATTCAGGTGGTTACAGAAGTACAAGAATGATGTTAAGCAAATGAGTTATTATAATGAAGCTAAATACACAACTCATATCAAACACCTTTTATGTCTTTGTACATTTTCATGGAAAATTTAACAAGGATTAAATCTTTTACCACTTATTAAAACAGAGCTACTCTCACATGCAAAATCTAAGTGATCAGCTTAAAAAGAAAAGATTCGACAATAAATAAAATATTTTTTATTGAGCAGCCATGTGGTTTTGAATATTACAAAAGCTCCTTATTTGCATCACAAGGGGCAGATACACAACAATATTTAAGCACTGAGTATTCTTTCTTTTCAGCATGATACAATTATCATATTAGAAAGAGAATGAGCAGCTGTTAGGTAAATCTGTCCTGGCAGAAATCCATACAAATAAA
Organism: Lophotriccus pileatus; assembly: GCA_035583135.1. Taxonomy (NCBI): domain Eukaryota; kingdom Metazoa; phylum Chordata; class Aves; order Passeriformes; family Tyrannidae; genus Lophotriccus; species Lophotriccus pileatus. Next base: position 34,843,625 of record JAWWES010000001.1, read on the forward strand.
TACATATTAAAAGTGGGACCTCACCCAGTTCAAGTTACTAAGTTTCAATATCACTTACTCCTAGCAGTTCCTATTCAAAATTAAGTGAGCACTAGTATTTCAAAGAATACCCTTAGTGGTGCCTGAGCAATTTATACTTAAATTCTACTGAAAATGTGTTTCTATACACAAAAACATCAGGGGTGGGGGCAAGGGGAAGGAAGTTAGCTACCTTTTTCAAGGCTGCTAAAGGAGCCCTGAGGATCCTTGTTGAGTCTGAAATGAGGATATCTAATCCAAGTCAGAGGGATATTGGTGAAGTATAATGAAGACCTTACACAACCAGCTTCAATTTCTGATTCTGCTGATTCAATTTCCCTGTTATCTACCACCATTCACAATTTCCTTCTGCATTATCACTTAGACCCATCAGTAACTCTTCTCTTTTCAAAACTTTTAGATTATTTCCATCAAACACATCTGAAGGGTTTTTTTTTCTGTTTTGTTTTTTTTTTCATTTTTCTCACTTGTTTCTGCCTAAGCACATAATCTGACAGTGTGATATCGAATGAGATGACTTAAAGATAGTGCAATTAATTTCTTTCCTTTTACTGCTTTGAAGAATAACCTGAACAGCTTTTCTGTCTAATTTTCAGGTTTAATTATTTTTGCTTTCCACTGATACTGCAGACAGAACACAGTGAGCATCCAAGAGATCTGAAACCAATCCAGATTCTAAGAAAAGCCTTTAACAATTTGATTTTGCTCATCTTGCCTGATTCATAAACGTCTGCTTCTGTCTTGCAAAACAAATTCCAAACTCAAATTTCAATTAGGATTTTCACTAAATGGTAATAGCAGGCTTCCAGTATATAGTAATCACATCAGAACTTGTACACATTCCTGTTTACTTTAAGCAAAAAAAAAAAAAGTCTTTCCTTGGTAATACTGCACAGGACTACAAGTAGAAAAGAAATTCAAGAACTTTCTAGACCAAGTGATAACACATGCTAGCAAGCTTATGGTTCACTATAATGTTAAAGTAGGATGCCACCTACTGCTAAATACCCTGAATTAAAAAGAAGAGAAACAAATTGCCTACCAACATAAAACAACCTGGAAGCTTTCATGACTAATGTTTCCTAATGCTGTTGCACTAGTCCAGTTCTCAGTAAAGAGCTTCACAACCAACTTATAATGTAGAAATTGGTGCTCTGTGACTTCTACTGCTGAAGGAGCAGAGCTCTTTATAGTTAGTTGAAAGAGCACATGCAGTCAAAAGGTAAGGTTTTACTTATGAAAAGTAACATTACTTTGTGAAATAAAATTAGTTTTTGACTGCCAAGTTTGTTTCCCAGTTCACTGAAGTTAGCAGAGGAAGTCATTGGATCAAAAGCTTTGGATCAAATACTGCAAAGTGAGGGACTAAATGCTTGCTTTGATATCCACAAGTTTGATTCAGTTTTGGGGGGAAAAAAAAAAAAAAGAAAAGGAAGAGATAGATTGAATTTACCTATTCAGCCTGGGAGTTTACTTTAAGTTTTAAATTCAGCTAGCAATGTATCTAGAGATGTACATACTGTTTTCAATATTCCTAACTACACAGTATTCTGTAAGTCTTTGCCTTCTGTCATATATCCAAGGTAAAAGACCACAATCCACTATTACAACCAACAAACAAAGAGGAAAGTAGCCTAAAGCAACTTTACACAAGAAGTTCCTGACTTGATGTTCCTTCCAGCCTCTCTAGAAAAGTTTCAGCCTCCTCAGTTTTTGTAGAAATTTGTAGAATTTGTTGAGTTGCAGCTCAGTAAATCAAATCAGCAAATTCATCCAGATTCAGGGTAACTTTCCAAAACCAAGTTTCTTTTTCTACCTGTGTCTCTCCTATGATCCAGGTTATACTGCAGCCCTTCCAGTATCTGTGTCAGCACAATGCAGGGCACAAGATTCCCTAGAACAAAATCTGGTGGCTCAGGAATTTCTGAAGCCACCTTTGCTGTGAGAGGCAATTCACAGACCAGTTTCTCAAAGTTCCCCTCTGCTCACAAATTGAAATAAACCAGACATTTTTATCATATTTTAATTACCTGCAACCTCTTTGACTCAGGAAAGAGCCACAATAATTGGACAAATGCATTACATTTTTTACACAACAGAAGTGGTAAACAGAGCATACACCCTTCCCCCCACCATTTGTGGTTCTGTGTGCAACTCCTCAGCACAGCATTGGCATTTGCCGGAGATGATGGTTTATAAAGGAAAATAATTGCTGATTTAGAGGATGGACAATGAAATTAAGGGTTTTCCTCAGGTGTTCAGACCATTTTGAAGTTTTCCTACATATGCACATGCAAACATACACACACACACACACACACTCTTAAGGCCAGCATAAAGAAAGTACTTTGCCACTGCCTTCCACTAGTTTTAAACTGGGTTTGTGCTACATCTGTAACAGAATCAGAAAACTTCTCTTACTTTAATGAAAAAAAAAACAAAGCCAACAAATAGTGCACATTGAAAGAATGCCTTTAATCCATCTGAAAGTTCGGCCACTCTCTGCACAAACTAATTTTTAAAAAAATACTACAGGATGAAGTTTTATTAAACTTCACGTTGCAAAAATATAGCCAGTTTGTTTTGGGTGATTAATCAAGGCATTAAGAAAGGGATGCAAAACGTCCTTTGGGGGAAGCAAGATATTAAATTACAGTCTTGCTGTAATATCAAGTACTTCCTAGCCATCCAACAGCCTGGTTCAGAGAATCCAAACAATGTCTTTTCTCCTATGTAATATATAATCAGTCTATTAAGCATAAATCATAATCTTCCATCTATCATATGCATTAATTACCAAGCATGCACACAAGTTCCAAAGTGTGCAACCAATTTTGTGAGGATCAAACTGTACTGCAGTGTCTAAACATAGCACAGCTTGTGAATGCAGCAATGAACACAGAGCTTTTCACTTTGAAATTATTGACTCTCTAGGGAACAAAGATATTGTCATGTTTAGTCTAGCATCTAATCACCTACCACACTAAATCCCCAATCCCTCAGGTCATTTAGAGAACTTTTTGTTTCAGTTGCATAATTGCAATGATTAAACTTTGTATTTCTGATTCTTTACAGCATTGCTTTAGCCTACAGTGGTTTCCTTCAGAGATGAAGTGGGAACACTTGCATAATTTCATCTCTTACTCACACCCAGCCTGTTCATTTTTGTGTGGGATGGGGATGTCCACACAGGTTTCCTCAGAATCTACCCAAACACGCATCTTCTTACAATTATCAAGAAAATACCATTATAAGCACATGCATAAAGGGACAAGAAGTGACATACAGGAAAACACTGTGTGAAACTATTCAGTGAAACAACTTTACCACTCAGCTGTGTGACAGCAAGAGTTGGCTAAAAAGACACAATTCCATTAATGTGGGAGTTCAAAAAACTCAGCGTAGGCCTCCTGTACTTCACCCAATTTTATGGTAGTTCTATTAGCCCAAGGAGTGAACTTTTTGAGATTACTAGTGGAAGAATTCTGAATATTGTCAGATTGAAGATTTTGAGGAAGAAACCTACTAAGAAGTCTAATCACCCAATCTTAATTAGTAAAAGTAATAGCAATTATGATGATGAACTGATGTTCAATGAACTAATATATTTATTTCCAATGGACATTAATTACAAAATCATTTTCAGCAGAGGCTTTTTCTGGTCTGGAATCTGATTTTCTGGGGGAAAAACCTAAATCTTTGGTGTTTTGCCTCATTACCTCAAAAATAATTTTGGTTGTCCTCTAAAAAAACCCATTCAGCTTCAGAAGCAAAAATTTTAGATATGTCTAGTGCTGGATGTTTTTCCTTGTCAAAATTAGGAATTCTGAACACTGAAATACTCCATTAAAAATTGTCTAAGGCTTAAAAGGAGATTCTGTCTCTTCAGAGACAGAATATTTCACTGGTATTTATACTTTGAAGGCTTCATTCATAACCCTCTTTTGAGGGAGAAATCAGAGGATTTTTTTTTAGATGGCTATTTAATAATTCCTTTACTGCTTTATTTTCTCTCACATCCACCCACCTCACCCTTTATTTAGCATGGCTTTTCATCTGTCCTATAAACAAAAAGGATGACCCCAAACCAGAAATCTAAATTCTGACTTAACTTATAGAAACAGCATTCAAACACGCTAAGACATACTTTGACCCACTCTAGGCATAAGGTAGCGGAAAAGTTAACACTCTTCAAAGGTACAGCAGCATTTGATTTTAGATAAAAGGGACAGGCATTTTAATTGGTCTTGGCATATCATATTCTTTGTGCAAGTCATCTAATGAAGTGCAAGCCTTATTTATTAATCAAGAACTAGTAAGTCTTATTCTGCACTTTAACTGCAAAATTCAGACAGTAACAGAAACGAGTTGTTCAGCAGAGAACCAGCAAAGCTAACACATACTTAAGTGTCCCGCTTGGAAATCTCGGGTTATAAATTACACCTCCAAACTATTAGGTTTCTGTTGCACATGGCAAAGAGCTCTCCTTAGGTAAGTTGTTGCAATGCTTATGGTTTAAGCGGAGTTAATGGGGTTCATGAAGAAAACCAAAACCGCACACGGGTTTTTATTAGAACGCTTCTGTGGGTGTTCTGTCAGCCAGAATGAAGGCTTTCGGCAGTCTTCCCCCCCCCCATCCTGCTCTTTCATGAGTAACACGAAAGACTGTGATCCATTTTCCGCGTGGGGTGACTGACGTGGCACTGCCGCCCCCTGGCGGTCTCCGGCCCGCACTGCAGCCCCGCGCCCTCGGGACGCGCTTCCCGCGCCTCTCCGTGCCCGTGGAGGTGTCCTCACCGCACATGCACACACGGCACATCCACGGCAGCTGATTTATGACAACGCAAGCGAGGCAGGTGAAAATTCCGCTTCATCTGATCTTCTAAACGTCATTTCTACTAACTTTATCTAGCACCTGAACTGTAGGCATCACATTATCTCCTCCTTCTCTTTCCTCTCATATGAAAGATGAGGGAGTCACACAAAAGAGAAAGGGTTGATTTGAAGATAGGAGTAATGGGAATAGGGACAGGAGAATGATCACAAAAGCTCACTCTATGCTTTGCTGTTACACTTGCCACCGTGACTCATGACAGAGGACGAATGATACAAATATATTAGTGAAGTGCAACCGAACTGTAGTCCAAGCATTTGAAAGAAGCAGTACTGAGCAAGGCTTGCCTCTGATCTTTACAGGATATTGTGTAAAAATCGATGATTCATGTTTTCAAAAGTTGAGAATGAAAAAAAAAGAAAACCAAAAACCAACAATTAGATCTTTCCTTTTTTTAGAGGTGGCTTAGAAACTTACAGAAAAATGAAGCAGCTTAAATTGTCAATAATGATGTGTCAGATAATTGTGTGTACACCTGTGTGGGAATCAGAAACTAAAGCTCTGAACTCTCAGGAGCAAGCCTAACTCTTAGACTTGCACTCAGCAGCAAAGTCCCATTGGAGATCAATCACTAGTGCTGTAGCCCAGGGTACTGTTGCCAATACTACTTCATGAATGACACAGATGATGGGATAGACTGCACCATCAGGAAGTTTGCAAGTGATACAAAACATGGAGGAGTGGATGATACACCAAATAGTTGTGCTACAGCTCAGAGGGACATCAACATGCTGGATAAAAGGTCTGACAGGAACAGCAGAAAGTTCGACAAGGGGAAATACGAAGTTCTGCATGTGGGGAGGAATGACCCCAGGCACGATTACACATTGTGATGTGGGGTTGTGTGCACCAATCAGCTGGAAAGCAGCTCTGCAAGGAGCAACCATAGAGTACTAGCGGACAACAAGCTGATGATGAGCCAGCAATGTACACTCACATCCTGGGCTGCATTAGGAAAAGCATTGCCAACAGGTGGAGGGATGTGATTCTTTCCTTATGCTCAGCACTGGTGAGGCCACACATACACAGCTGAATCTAGATCTGGACTCCCAAATACAAGGATGAACATGATGGAGCAAGCCCAGCAAAGGACTACCAACACAGAGAAAAAGAATCATGAAATGGTTTGGTTTGGAAGGGACCTTGAAGATCATCTAGTTCCAACCCCACTGCCATGGGCAGGGGCACTTCCCACTAGACCAGGTTGCTCAGAGCCCCATCCAACCTGGCCTTGAACACATCCAGGCACGGTGTATCCACAACTTCCCTGGGCAATCTGTTCCAGTGCCTCACCACCCTCACAGTAAATAGTTTTTTTCCTAACAGCTAATCTAAACCTACTTTCTTTCAATTTGAACCCATTCCCACTTCTCCTGTCAACACATACTCTTGTAAATAGTCTTGCTCCATTTTTCCTGTAAGGTCCCGTCAAGTACTGGAAGGCCACAGTTCTGTCACTGAAGCCTTCTCTTTTCCAGGTTGAGCAATCCAAATTCTCTTAACCTTTCCTCATAGTAGAGGTTCTACATCCCTCTGATCAACTTGCTGGCCCTCAGCTGAGCACAATCCTATTTGGAGCATATGATATGTGTGCAGAGGCAGAGAGAGATGACACTGTTCATTCTGGATAACAGAAGGCTCAGGAGATGGGGAATGGAGGAGTGGGGAGAACAAATCTTGCCAATGTGCATAAATACATGAAGAGAGGAGATGAAGAAGAGGGAAACAGACTTTTCTCACACAAGAAATGTCAAGGGAAATGAATGTCCCTTAAAAAAACAAGGAATTCCATATGAATAAAACAAAAAGCTTTTTTATTATCCTAAGGGTGGCCCAACACCAGAACAGGTTTCCCAAAGAGGCTGTGAAGTCTCTATTCTTAAAGATATTAAAAATCCAACTTCACACTGTCCTAAGGTAATATGTTTCTCTTGACCTTGCTTAAGTAGGGAGGTTGGACTAGATGATCTCAGGAGATGACTTCCAACTTAAATGGTTCTGGGATACTTACCAAATGTAACTAGTACTTGCTGCTTCTAAATTTTGATCTGAACAACAACAACAACAAATAAAGTGTGGCATGTCCTCCATTAGGAGGCTGACTATGTCTTGTATCTCTGCATGTAGATAATTTAGTTTGGGAACACTGGGAGGCTTAACAGTTCAGAGAGAAGGTGAAGAAGATCCTGATTAGGGGAAAGATCCTGGAAGTGAGAGAAGGTGCTGGAGATGAAGGAATGGAGGAAGACAAGTGCCACGACAATGGCCCCTGTGACCTTGGCCAGTGGCGTCCAGGACTGGTAGTTGTAACCAGTTGCACTCTATAAACTGACAAACCTTTCTACTTCACCCACCAGGACCTGCAGCCAATTCCCTGATGAGCAGTGGAAGTCAAGACCTAGTGAACATAACTTGGGGGAGAATGGGGAAATGAATGAGCATTCAGGATATTAAATAGAGTAAAAGCTTTAATTTCATGTGTTCTTAATCTCTTTGCATCCACAGCACTGGCTATAGTGTTCTGCATGGCTGAAGAGTGGCTTGTAACTACATATCTCAACCAGTGCAGATGGCAAGCAGTATCTTGCCTGGGACTCAGGAAAGTCTCTGGTGCCTTATGGTCATCTTTCCAATTCAATGACTTCACTAAAGTGAAGCAAATGGAGGCCTAGCACCTCTACAGTACAGGTAAATGCATCTGAAAGCAACTCCTGGTGGAAGTAGAGTACCTAAACTTTCACTCTCACTCGTAATTATCACAAAGTTCTCTCAGCCAGCCTCCCACAGGCAGATTATAGATGTTTAACTGTGAGTCTACCCTAAAGTTATTTTGCACAGTATGGGAAGTAAAGCATCTACCCTATCTCTGTCTTTTCCTACTGCCTAATGAAGCCAAATACACTACACAAACCTTCATTTATTGATTCTACTTCCATTTTGTGCTTATCTATAGTGTCCCTTAGAAGTTTCTTTCTCCTCTGCAACCCACTTTGTTATTGTGAGTTTCACAATACTACATTGGCACACATTTTCTACTCCACTGTCTGTCTCAAATGCTCCATTGCCAGCTCCTCCAACATTCCCAAATTTTTCTTCTACATTGCCTCACTATTGTAAAATACTTTCCAAAATTGCCCACAAAATTATTTTCTTGGAAACTGACCCCTTTTAAGCATCATGACAAAGGTATGTCCAGAAATAAAACCCAGAAAACTGCAGTTGATGTACTTGTGCAGCAGTCTGACATTACAGATTTTATTTATCAATTAGTATCTGACAAGTTCAGAATGAAGCAAAAATATTATAGACAAGCATGAGGATCCTATCTATTATTTCTGTTAGCCTGTTATCTACAGGCTCTTTTCTGTTCTCTTTTTTACTTCTCTTAATTACTTGTGCTTTGTCCTGTATCAGACTATATTTTCCTTGGAGCAAGAGCCTGACTTAGATATGTAAGTACTAATGAAACACTTGGACATTCAAACCAGAATTTTTATGTGAGTTTTGTGATTAAATTTTTTATGTGAATGAAAACAACAGTTGACAAGTTACTGACTTGTAGTGAACTCAGATTTGTGACCCATGTTTTCAATTTAAGATTAATGAATGCTGTAAGGAATTATATAAGTTTCATAATTAGGGTAGGGTTTTTTTGCAGACTGGTAGGTTTAATGCATTTTTTTTAAAAAGTGCTGAATCTTCCTATTTCATTCATTGTGAACTTTTGTTTCCTGTAAAATTAATTATTAGTCTTTCAATGCAGAGACACCATTCTCACAAAAAGTTACCTCAGGATGTCTACATAAAAGTCTTACCAACTAAGAAAAGGTACTGCAAACAGTGCTTACACTTTTGGGGCACAAAGTAGCTCTTGCAAACTCAGCCCTACCAATTGAATGGTTGCTATGGCTACTTCAGGATTGATTTTAAGCGTGAGTCCAACCTTATGCTTGAGCTCATAGTCATCTCATACAACTTATTTGGCCGCAAGCCCAGACTGTGGTGAAGAACAAATCCTGTTTCCATGGCACCCTTTAGCACAGGTTCAAGCAGGCATTTATCTATAGTGAAGAACAGTGCATAAGAACAGTAGTACTTTCTCAATCCACATCTCTCATGCCATCTCCAAAGCGTCCCATACGTGATTGAGGTAGCACAAACAAGCCCAGAAACAGCACATGATTGAGGTGGTAAGAGGCAAACTTGCTCTGCCTTCTCTAAAGCATGTGCCATCAGGTCCTTCCAAAATGGCACTCCACAAAACCTATGGCCACCAACACCTGGCCCCTTGTGGGGACAGGTCCTAGAGCAAACCATATTTCTGCCATCCTTGTGCCTGTGCCTTGGCAAATGGACACAATGGTTTACCAAAATGGAGTTGCTCAACATCTGCCTGAAGAGAGGAGGAACTAACAGAGAAGGATTTCTGGAATATGTACAGTATAAAAGTATGAGGGATTGAAGTATTATAAATATATTTAAATCCAAGGAAATTTTATGAAATACATACAGTACCAGTGCTTATCCTGACACTAATGCTAATTAGGCCTAATAGGAATTAGTGGGTAGAAGCAAGGACAAAAACCACACTTGTGCTGGAGCACATTGCAAATATTAAAATAAGGCTTTGCAGGTCTGAAGAACAATGGAAAGATCTAGTGTTGTTTACTTCTATTAAAGGCTTATCAATTTTTCCTTTCTTGCTAAAGACAGGTAGGACAGTTTCTGCACACTTAAAACACCATACCTATATGTGGAAAAATCTACATTTTTCATTCGAGGGAAAGAAAAAAACCCACACCATTAGTGACATGTATCTTGATAGGAATCATATTGTTCATGACTGAAAGGCACTGAGAAACAGGTGTAGTGTGAAAATAAATATCTTGTTTTGTCATTTCACAGCTAAGGTAAAAAGGTAAATTTCACAGTTATTTTGCAAATACTGGACTTTTTTTAAACTTCAGCTGCCACAAAAAATGCTGCTTTGTTTGTTTGGGTTTTTTTAATGCTTCCTGACTCCGCTAAGTGTAGAGTTTTATTCACATGAGGGAAATCCAAACCAAAACTTGCTACCTGAAATATCTCTTGGAATGGCATACTATAAAGCTTCAGGGAGAAATTAATCTCTATAGCGACTTCTGTAAAACATACATCTTCCTAAATCTAATCTTTCTGCACATCAATGGCAATTTTATCAATGGTTGTTTTCATCCCAGTCAGTTCTTAACACACAGCATACAGATACCTAAAACGTTTATTTCCCACTATGACCATGTCTTCATAGGTGTTTTTAAAAGAAATCTTACAGCATTGTTAAACTGAAGTGTTAGTTCCCAGGACAAGAATAACAAATATTCATCCTATAGTAAGAGCCCCTGTGAAAGCTGTGAATGAGTTAGAGTTAAGCCATGTCAGTATGCTGTATCACCTTCTCCCCAGTAACTCCTTGAAGGAATTTGGAAGAACTGGTTTGACAACATTGTCACAAAGCAGGAATAAAAGCACCTGAGAATCATTGTGAATGGAACCAACAACAATTAGTTTACAATCCAAATGCAATAGTTCCTGATAAATGTTTCAACCTAGCTTCTACTAGTGCACACACACAAAGACATCCATGTGTTTCATTATAACAATCAAATCAAGCATTTATCAATGTAGCCTGCTAAACTGAAAAAAAGTTGACCTCACCTTCGTTTGCCTTCATGATATTAAAGTGTGTAAAGCTGCTGTTTGCCTGCTTTCATAATGCCCCTCTGCACACACCAGGTGGGGACCATCATGGCCAGTGGAGCCACACGGACAAACTGCTGAGAAACCATCTCCACTGTCACAACATGACCACAAGCAAGAGACATGTGCAAGCACACTCTCAGTCCTATCTTGGACTCAAAAGACTTCAGTTCACAAAGGTCAATCAGATAATAAAAGTGATGGTTTTGCTTTGTCTGAAATGAAGTTTTCTGAAACAGAGCTTTTTGCTACTTCCTACCTTCTCAAAACTGAATTTTGCTTCGATTTAAAGACCTTTCTAAAGACTGACATTACCACAGTATGTAGAGTGAAGAAGCATAAAATATTGTAAACACAAAGAAAAGATCATTAACGAGCATAATTTCTGAGCAAAATTCCATCTAGGAGCACGTTGAGCTTTTAAGTAGTATTTAATATTACTTAACACATTTTTTTAACGTATCAACACAAACTGTAAATGCAGTCTGAATATTTCCCATAGAGAAGAGACTTGCTACTGCATGAAAGTCAATTTAAGTGTCTGTATTTTTTTTCCTTTCATTAAGTGGTAATTCAGCTCTTCATCTTTTCCGATTTTCTTTACTCACTTTCAGGCAATTACTGCTGGGGGCTCTGATGTTAATGAGTTATACACAGCATATTTAGAAATGAAATATGCTTTTAGAGTATGAAGATAAGTTAATGGAAGCATCAGCCTGAATAGATGCAAAAGCCAGACATCTTTGATATCAGTGCTTGATTGATTTTATAAGTCAGGTGTTCACATGAATAAGTAACCCTTACTTAGCTTAAGGAGCATTTTGACAAGAAATTTGCACTGATGAGCTAGAAAGGCAGTCTTTTTATAAGACTCTGATTTGCGTTGTCCCTCAAATTTTTGATCTTATGTGCTTTCACTCTTAAGTAATCTAAATCCTTATCAAGATTGGAGATCTCTATATTATCATAAAAGCTGTTATACATCTACTTATAAAATCTCTACAAATTAAGAAACATGTGAAACTACTGATGTGAAAAGCATGACCCTTCTCCAGTTTATATTATACTTTTTGTATGAAGGGTTCTTTATTGTCTTCTCTTAATTGTCGCAGTGAAACACAGAGCATAAATGTTGACCAAGTTTTTTTCAGTGAATTCAACAATGTACATTTACAGTAAATTTTTTAAAAACTCTTACATCCATTATTTATTTAGATTGACTACAAAATTTAGAAAATACTATTTCAATAATAAAATTCAAAAGGGATTTAAGTATCATATTACATAAAAGCATAGAAACTTGATTTATCTTACCAAACACATCAAGACTAAGTTAATCAGGTTTTGCAACTTATTCCCTTGTTTTTAAGCTTCATTTTCTTCTAATTTAGCTAAATCCCTAATCTGAAATTAGTATACTAAAGACACAAAGTTAAGTGACTAGGAATTTGTACATTGATAGTAATAAATATCTATCCCTTTATCACATGAAAGACACACATAAAGATCTACTTCAGATGTACAACCACAGAGATTGAATGTGAACAAGCAAAACCTAAAATTAAAATTTTTTATAAAATCTTTTCTCCTACTGCAAGCAGGAGGAATTCTAGTCTCTGCTGGAAACACCTAGCAAGTTCTTCTTCTCTCCAAAACCCCACACCTTCATTGCCCAAGGTCCTTTAGAAGAAGTAATATTATCCAAAAAAGTCATATGATCATATCTATGTTCCAGAATTATTAGCCAAGATTAGAAAATTTGTGGAAGGAAAGTTAACAGACAAGATACATTTATTTGCTCATCACAAAGTTATATAAATATCCGAAGAACTTACCCAGAACAGTTGCAGATTTTCTACCTCTTGATGAATTTAATCCAAAGAAACCACACCAACCAACCAACCAGCCTTCCAAAAAAAAGAAGGAAACAATGTAGAAAAGCAGAATAGTCACCTAAAGCATTAGCCACCTAGAGACAAGGCCACATGAATTCAAGTATATCCTTTTACAGAAGCATTTTAACCCGTTGAAGGATCCACTGTGTTTCCAAACAATCAGTGGCAGTTTCACCAAGGGTTATAAGCTGAGCTCAGCAGGTTAGGGCATGGTGCTATAACACCAAGCTCATGGGTTCAATCCCCATATGTGCCATTCCCTTAAAAGCTGGACTCGATGATCCTTGTGGGTTCCTTCCATCTCAGAATATTCTGTGGTTCTGTATGTTTGAGCAGAATAACCTGGGGAAATGATGAGGCCTCTGCTAATTTCCAGGTGGTTCATATTAATAGAAGAATCTGTCTGGTTTGCAAATCTCTAAATCTATCACCACGTGTGTTACCAAGACAATGCTCTATGCAGCCATCAGGTGTCACTCTATTTAATCAAACACTAAAAATGAAAAATCAATCTCTCTGCCTCCCAGGTTTCAGCTTAAAATTCCTCTTAAAAAAAAAAACAAAAACAAATAAGGAATTTCCCAGAGCCGAGCTCTTGTGAAGGGAAAATGGAGGGTTTTATATAACACCATAAACTCTTGAATTCTGCCTGACTTCTGGCAATGGTGGGTTACACAGCCAAGACTGGATCATTGCCAGAGGCAGGGAAGGGAGGCTGAATTTCTAGATTATGGCTTTGCCTTTGAGCTTATTTATTTTATTTTAGATTATGTGATATAGTAAATTAAGTTTCAGAGCACTACAAAGTAGAGTAGAAATACCACAGCCACAACATAAAGTCCAAAACTAGAATATGTTTTATGTTATTATTCATGTTTGTTCAAAACACTGTGGAGGTACGTCTGCCAGGCAGTCATTATCCCTCAGCTAGGTATCACCAATCTACAGTGCTCTCCAATGTTATGCTAAATGTGATTTTATCTGTTATGCTAAATGTGATTTTTCCCTCACAACCAATATTAACGTTGATTTATGTACTCAAAGCAATTCAACCCTAACTTTGCTGAAGTGTATACTGTGAAGTAATCCCACAGTTCACAGACCCGAGTCTGTTACCACACAGCTACAGCTGTAAAGCCATGTATAGATTCCGGGTCAGGCAAACTGAAAAACAGTATTTGGTCTAATCACTGGCAGATCATGTAAGAATTTGCAGAAAAACACCTAGGATTTCTGCAGCTGCGTCACAAAGAGCAGAAAATGGCTTTAAGTGCTCACGTCATTTCAACCCATCCTAACTCTATCTTGTGAAACAAAGAGAGGTTTGTCTGCAAGATGCCAATTGAAAATACTTTGAATATTAATTTGGTAATAGTCTTACCTAGTTCATTGAGTTACAACACTCAATTCCAACGTATTTCTTTTTCTGTTTATGCATCAAGCAATAAATCTTACCCCAAAGTTTCAGATAAGTACTTGGTCCTGGTATGGAAAGCATCACACCCAGTAGTCTAGCTGTTAATGTTTTTAACAGTTTTGAACCAAAAAGCATAGTTAGTGCTATCAACTCTCTTCCTGGCAACAGCCGCATTGCACCTCTGTCCTTCTGCAACTTCAGATGTTTAATTATCTGGGAGACTTTTCTTGGCCGAAAAGAAGGACAAAGGGTCAAATTTTGGGAGTAAAGGCAGAGGGAAGACTGACTTCATATATACTGTCTGATGAGGAAAATCTACGTTGTATCTGTTATGCAACCCCAACATGGGAGAACAAAAGGGCAGCTGAGAACTACAAAGAGGGAATGCTTCTCCATCTGCACTGCCTAGCAGCAACAGCACCTGATGTAGTCTGCAGAGCAGCAACATTGCCACAATTCACCACAACAAACCAGGATGAGGTGCTGGCACATCAGAGTCTAGGGGAGCTCTGACTTCAGCAAGGCCAGAATTCAGCCAAGGTTCTTGTTGTCACAAGAGACACAAAAGTGTGCTCACAGATATGAAGTACAGACATTTATACTCCCACAAGCTGTAGTTTGTATTTTTATTTTGAATGCAGAGTCTTATGGAAACCTATTGGATGCTCATGCATTATTAATTTCCTTCAGCTATAAAAATATAAAATGGAATATACAATAACATGTTGTTTATTGCTTATGCTGGTGTGATGCTCAGAAACTCGGATCTCCTGCCAGACACTTACAAGCAGAACTGTTCCACTTCATGCTGATGACACTGCTCCATCAAACAGCACTAATCAAATTGCTCAGGGCCTTCCAAACAAACTGTTAAACTGCATTATCAAAAAATAGTCCAGTGGAACTGCCCATCTTAGTCTTATTCTGAAAGTGTGGATTGGAAAGCCTCCAAATATACTACAAAAATATAATAGTTTCTGCAGATTTTCTTCTGAAATTCCAGCCATTTTACATCACTGTCCTTAAATGAATGGCAGCTGATAGCTATCACAATATTTAGAGGTTTATAAAGAAAAATGTTCTACTTTAAAGGTAGCAATGTGTTACTATCAAATTTTAACATGCTTACTGACAAAGATTCCTGTGTATCTGGAAAAGTCGCTAATACCGGTCTGCTGGTTACTCTAAACATTTCACAGTAATTAAAAACATTACTTCATTCCAAAGAACAAATGTGTTCTGGTTTTCTCAGTTCTGTACCACAGAATTACTATCAGAAGAACACCTCTGTACCATTAAGTACCTGTTCCTTCTCATGATGAAAAGGGGCAGGGAGCTTCTTTTAGCTAGCTGATTATCTTCCTCTTGGTAGTTGTCAATCTGCTTTGTATTCTGTTTTTTTCTCAGAGCTTTGTCAGTGTTTTCAAGAAGATGATCCAGGTGGTAGGGCCATGTCATAACAGGAAGGCAGCTTTGCAGAGCTTCAGTTCTTCTAGGGTTGGACTTCTCTGTGCAGACACTCTCACCTAAGCTATTGTGTTCTCATAGTGTGGATACATCAGAAGTGCTGGGAATCATGTGCTGGTAGCAGATAGTGTTATATAGATCATCAGTTTTAACACATGAAAATTAGACTCTTATTTATTTGTTTGTTTATTTTGCAGGAAGTACATGTGGTTATTAAAAAAGAAAAAAAAGCCATGGGTAGCAGAATGATAAACCACTGATAGTTATTTGTCTTCTGAGTCATGAAGTAGTGCACCTGGCCTAAGCTCTGATTTGGAAACTCCCCTAACATATCTATTATCTCAGACATTTTTAATGAAGCACATGTAATAATTACCTTTGCTATGCTTACAGATAGTTTTTTAAAAAAATAAACTATGCCTTTAGACCATCGTTTATGTTAAAACCAAAACAACAAGCTGAGTAGCTAAGAGCTTAAATAGAAAACTTGGCTCTTCCTTCATTACTCATGTAATAGTAGTTCAGCAGAACCATAGGCAATGGGGAAGGAAAAAAAAATAGCAGAAGAAAAAAAATATGTCTCATTTTGAATTAATTCTCTAGGTTGCTTCTAGATTTTTTTAAAATAATTATACAAATGTCACATGTTTTCTACTTACAGGTCAGTATGACCAGACTCCCACAGAATGCAATGAGGTTCCATTAGTTTTAGGTGTCCAACAAGGCAGGAGCTACTATTTTCTGTCTCTATCATTAGATATGAAATATTAAAACAAATAATAAAGACAATCTGATTTCCCAATGTGACAAAGATAATAATTTCCGCTTTCAAGGAAATTTGGCCAAAAGAATTTGAAAATAAAACTGTTTCCTCTTCTCACTGAATAGACATAGGCAGAGGCTAAGTAAGGATGTCCTACAGTACAATTCCATGAAGCTCCTCTGTTCTCCATATACATATATTTTCCTACAGGCCAGGTGCAAAGATCTGCCACTGCATTTACACATTTCTCTGGACCTACACAACTTAGCAATACCACAGAATTACATTATTGTTCTAAAGGTAAGTATATATGGTGCAATTCTATTTTCATTCTGATCGTTATTTTTTCTCATTCCTTGATCTTGCTTTAAGATCAATGTCAGACATTCTCTTCAGCAACTGTAACACGATTGGATGTGATTTAGCTGATATTAAAAAAGGCAAATAATTAGAAAAAAATTAGAAACCTAGAAAGTCCAAAACACTGATAGTTATTTGCTATCTATACATGTTATTTTTTAAATACATATATACAGATGCATATGTATATCAGGACATACCTGTAAACAATCAGGAAGAAGAAGAAAAGTTGAATTTACAACTGATATAATTCTAAGTATATAATTAATAGTCCAGTTTAATAGCATAAATAACAATGTGTACCAGGCATTTTTTCTGAACAGTCAAAATAAAAAAAAATAATCCAAAAAAGCCCACAATTCTCTTACAACAACATCGCAGCAAAACGTTGTAATTAATGCAAAAATAAAGCGGACAATCTATTAACATAATCTGAATAAAACCCTTCCACAGTTAAATGCAGACACTAAGTGCTAAGTATAATACTTTATTAATTAACAAAGTATTTATCCACTGGGAAATGAGGATAAAAGGCTGTACACTTTGTCAGACTGCAGAAAAATGTGTTAGCTCTTCATAAGGAATGCATAAAACTCAAACAAAAGAATGATTATCTCTTTAAACCAATTACATTTAATCTCAGAAGAAAGAATGAATAAGTCTGCTCCTTCATGTTACTATGATATACCACCAAAATTATGAAGTTCACAGTCCTTATAAATTTCAAGACTAGTACCCAGCTATTCTCTTGAACTGTTGAAAGTATTAGTATACTGCATGGAATTTTAAATTACAGGATTTTTTTAAGAGGCAGAATAGTTTTATGAATGAAGTACTTTAAATGGAGCTGTTTTCTATATAAATTAAAGTCATGATGCTTTCTAAATGAACAATCTTTGTCACACAGCATGGCCCTTCTTACCACACACCTTTATACAGTATATCCTTACACTTGCCATGTGCACTGGAAATCTTGCTTTTCCTTCACTTAAATTTTGCAAATGTTACATTTTTAGATGCATTGTCCCAGAAATAAGCAAAGGAGCAGACTGAAATTTATTCCTGTGCAGATTGCCACCGCATCATTTCAATCTTCCTGAAGTCTTTCTCACTATGTTATCTTGCATTTACACATATCACATTCTTTTAACAAGAAAATAACTAAAAAAAAAGAAAAAGGGGGGGTGGGTGTTTGTAAAACTAGCCCAAAGCTTTCTGTTCTTTTGTAAAAACTAGCAAATGTGTATTTGAAAAGCACATTGATATTTTCTGTTAGGAGTTCTAGTTGTCATCCTTTGTGCTTCCAGATCTTTTGTGGGCTTGTGTCTCAGCTAGACTGCATCTCCCTTATTGTAATGAAACATCACTGCATTGTAAAATGTAAAATCTGCTTACAGCATAAATAGTTCAGAGCATAACTTCATCATCAACTTATGAACTTCGAAGTGTTAAAAAGTCTTGATGTGAAGACCACTCCATCCTGAATATGTACTGTGGGAAATCTTATTCCTTCCTCCAAGGCAGTTCTTTCCACCTGGTAGGGTACTTTGAATACCTCTGACTGTGACAAGATGCAAAACATCCATCAATAAATAAGAGATAAATAATTTATTTACTATTCATGAGTATGTATTGATTTCATATTATTATCATTTCCCCTTTATTGGATATATTTCTAGAAACAAAAGGATGAAAATAAAACACCATCAGATAAGAAAGATAAAACTTTACTATTTTTTTACATTAACAATCTGGTAAACTAATGAAAGTTTATTTTTAGAAGAGCTCATTGTAAAACTAAGGTATAACGCAGTGAATAACTCAAGTAAGCTCAGGTTTCTAAAACTGACTGAATTTCTATTAAATTCAAGGTTGTCTGAATTTTCTCTCACTTGAATTCATAAAGAATATTTGAAATGATCCATCTAGTAGATAACTTGATTTTTTTTTTTGCTTTTTATTAATCTCTTACTATTACTCTTCCTCTGTTTCACAGAGTAAGAATCAGAAACTTTCCCAAAGTTGCAGAGCATCTCTTGCTCAGAACCAGAGCCCAGAGTCAGAAGGCCCTAACTGGTCTCTGTACTTTACATACAAATTGTTCTTTAGCAACATCAGTACGTTACAAAGGAGATTCTTATGGAAAGGACAAGAACCATGACTTCCTTCACCTGAAGCTTAATATAGAATAAGAAGCTCTGCCTAGCTTCTGCATGTGCTACTGTCTTTCTCCTAATGTCTTTGCGTTTTCAATATCCTTCTTGGGTTTTGTTGGCTATTTAATGTTTTTACAGGTGCAAAATTGTAATTTCAATCTTGAATGCTGTTGCACATGTGCCTCAAAAACACTGAAGGCCAGAACTCTGCTGCTAACACAGATTGTGGGTCAACAACATTTTTCTTTGCTTGCTAATGCTTTATTGTCTCTTAGTATACATTGAAATAATAATGGTAATTTATGCAGATATTTTGTATGCATAGCAAATAATGAGAAACACCTGCAGAAATTTCCCTCCTTCTCTGAGTTCAGCAACTAATTATATTTTTAAATAATGGCTACCATTGAACACAATTATCTAAATCACTTTAAGTAATGGAATCTTTTAAAGGTGTTTTTGAAAATTTTCACACAGTTTTTAAACAGTCTTTTTATATACCAGATAGGAGACAAAGAACATGGTAAGCAGCTTAGTAACCCAAAAATGTTTTGGCAGCTATAAATCACACTGTGATTTTTCTTCTGCAGCTAATAGTTTGCTGATTTAAAGGAATGCTAGGGTTTTCCCAATACCTTCCTGTCCTGATTAACATTCATGGGTGCTATATGTTAAGAAAGAACTGCAGGGAAAAGTGGAATACGGAGCCACTTCAGTTAAAGTGACTGACTCAGCAAATCTTGCCTTTTCAAAGGAAAGATTTGAAAGCAGAAGTGGGGATGGAAAATGGCAATCTTATGAATAAGGAATGAGAAGACTCTCATTTAAGTAGAAGAGTAGACCCAACATCTCTGAAGACTGAAGTAGCCTCCACTCACCTGAGGATACTCATATCTTTGTACCTTGCATTTTGAGCCCTCACCCTCTAACTAAATGGGACAGAAGTGTTGGTTTTTATTATATTCTCCTTTGTAAGTAAATAAGTGAAAAAGTGTAAAAGAAAATCACATGACTTCTACAGCAATCAGCTCAGCTCATGGATTTCCTTCTTTATATCTGCTTGCAAAGGAGAGAAATGGATCAGTTTTAATTTAGCATCTCTTTCTGTTTCCACTTCCAAGCTTTCCAGAATTATATAACAAAGAACAAAACTGTTTTAAATACATCTGAAAATAAAACACCCCGCAGCAATAAATTAAAGCAGAAGATTACACAAAATCTCTATAGCATTTTCTGTCTTATATTCAGATGTTTAACTAGAAGTTTCCTGCATTTCCCTGCACCTGGATAAACATGTAAATGTAGTTTACACCAGACCCACCACCAGGCATCTTTGCAGTGATGACCCCAAATATGACAGATCAATATTAACTCAAACTCAGGATGCTCAGCTGTGGCAAAATAAACACATGAGTAAAGGCCAAAGTGGTCCAAACAGGATGGGGAGAGTTCTGTGTAATCCAAGATGCAAATTCATTGTTGCTACGGAGTAGAGGAGATTCTGTAGAAAAGTCCACCCTACAGACATCAACTCACAGGTCCTAATCTAACCCACTCTAGCCACACAAAGGCAACTCAGTTTTCTAGGCTACTACTGCTCTTCTTGGGAATTTGAGACCTAGGCCCGCTTTGCTTCAAGGCTTAGTAGCCAGTCCCTGACTGCATAGATCACACTTGGCTGTTCTAGTTTTGTGACTCCAGAGCCGACAGATTTATGTTTTGTGTTGTAAATACAGTTTACCCTTCAACGACATTGCATTGCACATGAGAAATCTCACAAAACACCCAGATTGCTGGGATCTAACATACAGACGTTGGGAAAACCACAGCAACACCCTAAATCTGAAACATATCAGGCAAGTGCTGAATTTTAAAATTCAATTGGGTCACTCAAGCTTGGTCAGTTGGGCAACATCATGCCTACACAAGGCATGGCTGCATCAGATTTGCAATTCATCTTTTTCATCTTCTGTTGCTAGTGGAAACAGGCATGATGCTCCTGGAAGTGGACAGGGATGACAAAAATTACCATTACAGCCTCAAAGAAGCCTATTTATCTCTAGTATTACACGTGCATAGTGCAGTGAAATGGGGTAATTAGAGTTAAAAAGGAGGGAAATTAGGATTCAGTTATATGTATGATACTTCTGTGTGAAATGAGCTGTTATTCTACCTCATTTCCCTGAAGCTAGGCATCCACATCATATAAATGTGGGAACTGATACTTAGAACTCACCTTCTGAAAAGAAGCCAAGAATTAACTTCTAATTTTGAGTTAATCAGAACAAGAATAAAGCAGTTTGGAGAAACATTGACACACCTTCTTACATGCTTTATAGACAAACAGTAGAAATTATTCTTCAAGACTTTGTGTCAGTATCTTGTGCCTGCACACAGCCCCATGGTATGACTTAAAGAATTACATCTTTTATACTATTATTTTCTTGTTTTATACATGCTTGTACAAAAACCACGTTTTTACAAACATTACAAGGATTCAGTAATGACATTGTATTACAAGTGTCAAAAGCGTTTGAGTGACTGATTTTAAAACTATACCCATTACATTTGAAATTTACATTAAAACATAACACTTTTTTTTTTTTTTCCTTGCAAATGTCTTACACTTTGGAAATTTAATGAAAATATTCTAACATATGCCTCAATGGAATCCCCCTTTGCAAGCAGTGTTAAATGAATTTTGATAGCTACACTGGATCTTTACAAAATCTTTAAAAAATATTTTTTGATGTTAAAATAAAGTGGTAGATAAAAAAATTCTGTTTTCAGCCTAGTTCTAAAAATTTCATTTTGTCTTTTGCAATTCTGAAATTAAGACTGATTTTTATTGATATCTGCAAGAATGTCTTGTACCAAGATAAATTTGGAATGTAAGGAGTAGCATATCCTGGTTGTGTTGTTGTAGGTCAAATACTGAAAATTATGTCCAGGAAAAATCCACTTGTTATCTGTCCTTAGTCTTTTGTATATGAATTGCCTAATTGGTTGATGGAACTGTGCTTTCTAAAAGAGAGATAACACAGGGCGTTTGAAATGCATCTTTTCAAGAGTGTGGTTCCAACCTATACTTGATTTCCAAAACAAAGCAGGAGAAAGGTGACATTCAGAGCCCAAATAGATTTGCAGAGGATTAAAAGGCACTTAGGTAGGACAAGTAAATACAGAAAACAAACTGGTAAGTTCTCTTCTCCTTTCTGTGTAATGTCCTGTGTGGTACTGTTACCAGAGCAGAAGAAAGCAACCTGATGGCACAGAAGTAGGCAGAATAAGAACTGAATAGCACCAATTTAAGGAAGAGAAAAGTAGAGAAGCTTTTGAAAGTGAATGTACTGCCTGAAATATGACAGTGGGAATAAGGGAGAAGGAAGGTACTGTGGGAATAGAATTCTCAAACCCATGCAGATTACAAGTATTACATTACGTTTCCAAATCCTAAAAGGAGAGTCAGATTTCTCTACCTTGCAGGATCAAACACAATCTCAAGATATGAAAGGCTGATGTTAAGTATAAATAAAAAATAGATGATCAATTATAATCTGTTTGGTAAAGTAATTTACACTATCTTGAACTTTACTGAGATGAAATACTAAATTTTTCAGTTATGGTAAGGACTAAATAAACAACACATAATACTATCTATAAACTATCTATTCTCACAGTTTAAATATCTTACAGAAAAGAGAAAAGAAAAAAGTGCATCCCCTTGCAAAGTGTTGTAGAAAAGACCTTGCATTCCCAGCTGCATTTTCCACAGACTTGGACAATGGTGGGTGTTGCTTCTCCCCTCTCTAAGCAAATATCTCATGTTTGGCGCATGGAAGAAACAAAGCATATTTTTTTAAAAAGAATCCGTGACTCTCCAGACACATTTCACGAACTGCAGTAGCTTCCAACGTCCATGAGAGGGAACTATTGTTTAACAGTTGAAGATTCGTATCCCCACTCCAGTTCACTGAGTGCAATTTCCCTCTGCTTATCTGAACCCTGCCAAATGGGATGTTCAGAACGTAAAAGGACCATCTCGATCCTCATTAGACCGTTATTTTTGAAAGCTAAACTGTTTTAACTTTTAACAAGGAGGGTACTAAAGATGGTGCTACTAATGGGATTTGGTGTGCTATGCAGATGGAACCAAGCGACAGACGCCTGATACTGGAAACCAGAGACATGATTGCAGTAGACATACTAACAAGAACACACTTGCTTCATTCAGTGTTTTTTAAGGAAAAAGAAAACTTTTCCTAGGGATATATTAATTTGAAAAAGTGTCACTGTAAAATGAAAAGAATATCTCTGTATTCATCAGATTCCTGCTTGACAAGTGAAAATAATGATCTGTAACTAGAACAATGTAAATATATGCTGTGAAGTATTCTTTTTTACAATCTCCCAGACTGTTGCAACCGGCAAAATCCAGACTACCGTGCCAGAATATACATAGAGTGGACTCTTGGAGAGTTACACAGTCTCCTTCTGTATTCTGACCAGATCCTGTAGTGCCAGAACTACAAAACTAGTTGGAAAATATATGCTTTTTTAGGGTTTGTTGTTTTTGCAGTGGGTCTTTTTTTTTTTTTTTGTGAGGAAAGGAGAAGACAAATATTCATCTTGACAGTCTCCTGATTTATCAGAACATTGACATCCATTGCTTTTGTACAATTTGGCAAATGGTCAATAGAATTATTCTTTGTGCAGGCAGTCTCAGATTGACTGTGGCAGCAGGTACAAAAGGCTTCATACCAGATTAGGTTTTGGGATGAACTGACAGTGTGAAGGGACTTCAGTTTTACAGACTAGGTTGAAAAGCAGTGAGTAGGTTGATAATGCGCCTGAAATTCATGGAAACAAAGTCTTTTTGTGAAATTTGTACGGTTAAAAATTTTTGTTAAATAAGTTATACAGAGACATATAAATTACACTTTTTTTTACTCACACAGATATGAGAATCGGTAAGCAAAAAAGAGGAAACACTGTTATAGACTCTGCACTTTCCTGCCTTCCTAATTTTGTATAAGTGAGTAGTCCACTTGACCTTAGTGGGGGTAGCTCATATAATCTTGCCTCTAAAGTTAAGAAAAGCTTTGCAGGTTTAACTTACATATTTTATGCATTTTGATTATGTAGCTATTTTTCTGGTGCATAAAATGACACTGAAGTAAACAGAATACCTCCAGAATTATTTAAGTATATGTTGATTTAAAATGCCACATATTTCCTGGCCTTAATTTTGCCCTTTGTTTGAAACTAATAGTCATCAAAATTGCAGTTGCTTAGCCACTGTCTTTAAACAAGAAAACATTCCACATTTGATTAATAGAGAAACCTCCTCATCAAGATTTTTTTATATTCTATTTTTTATTCTTTCATTAAAAAAATGCAGTGACATAAGATGTCTTATAAGTAAAAAAACTATCACAATTAAGCCCATTCTCAAATTAATTAAATAGCACTGTCCTCCCAACATTTTTTTCGAAAATGTAAAATCCCTCAACTTAAAATACTCTGGATTAACATTTATTTTTTCTATTAAAAAGACTCAGCTTCTCTCTGTGCTTCAAAACTGACATATTGTGCAATAAACAGCAATCAGCCTAAAGATGCTATATTAAACAAACCAAGTTTTGTTTTGCTAAACTAAGCAAAATTAGTTGAATGCCCTAAGTAATAGTTGCTGGTATTTTTTTGTAAATTATTTCTCCACTTGTTTTTGTGTCTATGCATAAATTAAAAATCTGCTGAAATTTATTATTCATCTGAGATGTAATTAATATGCAAAAATATGCAAATTAAGATGCAATTAGGCTTCAATTCTCTAGTGGAATTTTCCATTATAATTTAATACAAAGTAATAGAGTAATTGGTGTCACGTGTAATTACGGTTACTCACGTGTACTTGCAGACGTGAAAATGGTGTGGTATATGTTAGTTATCCTATGCAAATGTACCATACAGGCTCTTAACACTTGGGAACTAGGTAAACAAAGATTGTCTTAAAAAAGAAGTGAGCAATAGTGACCCTTCTTGCTTGTCATGTACTGTCATTTTCAAAGAACATGAATAATTGTAATTAATTTTTGCTGTGTTTATTCCTTAGAATTTATAAATAGGTAGCATGATGCAACACTAGGCTTTCTCATTTTAATATCTTCTTTAGGAAATTGTGTTTGGCAAAACAAAATATGATCAGCAAAACAACAAAGATCTGGAGGATCATTAATACACATAACACCAATTTGTTACATTTTTAACACAAAATATATTTTCTGTCTTAATGTGATATACAATCAGTTTTAATTGTATTATAGTTCACTTAGTTCTTACAGCTTTGCACTACAACCTATAATACAAAATCAGATTCATACAGTTTGTCTGGAGGGAGAACCTCCAAATAGTTGTGGACACAAGTACGTGTACTGGGTGAGCAAATCACACTGAATTCAAGTTTTCTGAAGTGTTAACATCTGCAGCATCAGCCTCTGAGTTCATATGAACTGTCAATATAAGTGGCTATCTGTGGTACCGCAAAATAATTCACAAGGCTTTTAAAGTCTTTTTCCTGTCCTGAAGTATAACTCTTCCTTTGCACTTAGAGAATTTTGCATAGAGCAATAAATTCTTCAAATCATCCAAGTAATCAAAATTTCATAATTTGCCTGATAACTACATATCTAGCTGAAGCAAAGAGACAGATTGCCATGCACTTGAATTCACTAAAATAATAAAGAATGAAGGATGGGGGAAAAAAAACCCAAACAAACAAACAAAAAAAACAGACCCAGAAAAATGCTTTCCAAATTTGATGGTAACAAAAGATAAAAACTGAACAAATACAACATAAATTTGTTCTTAGCTCTGACTCCAAGCTCATCATTCCCTCACAGCAGCATACACATCCCATTTTTAACACTCTAACAGCAACACACATAAACCAGTAGTATGTTTGCAAAAGAATTATTCCATTCTAGGTTTTTGTATTTTTGGGGGTTTTTTGAGTTCTGAGGCATATTGTACAACCAGGCTTTTTTTTAACACTTTCTCATTCTCACCCCCCTTTTTTTCCCCCACACAGGTTGGAACTTGTTACAAGTTTAATGTGGATGGATCAATAGGTAGGTAGGCGGGGTGAAGAGAGGGAAATTGGAATGATTTAATATAATGAGTATAGAGCTTCAGTGTGCCAAACTGGTCTCCTTCTCTTTCTTTTCATTTGCTTCTACTGCCTCTGGCTAATTATTTAAAGGAAAAGACATCTATGTGAGAAAATAAAATCTACCATTAGTCTCTCGTGCTGCGCCCTTCCCTAGCCCCACCCATTCATCCATATGTAGCTTTTCCATTCACTCCCATAATACCACCAATTACTATGCAGTCAGGACCATTCATATTCATATTCACATCTCACTGTGGACATTTAAGCTACACTCTGAGCAACACTCATACCTTAAACTACACCTATTATACAGCTGTTGTACAATTACTGTAAATGAAGTATACAATATGGGGCTCAGCTTGTATAATAATTTGTAATCAGTGATAGGGGAAGAGGGTTTTGTGTACTTCTGCCCTGTGTACCTTTTGGTCTCCTTCTTTCCATCATTCTTCTCTCCCTTCCTCCCCTTGGGCTTGGTACAATAAAGGATTATTCTGAGAGACACAATAAAGAGATTCTCATCTGGAGTAAAATAGCTTAGCCCTCCTGCAACTACACCAGTTTATGCCAGCTGAGACAGTCAGCCTGTCTGTCTCAGCACATAACACTGATCTCTTTTGTATCGTTCTTTACTGAAATGGACTTAGGTTTGATTTATACCAGAGATCAGAACAAAATACAAGCCTACGTGTTACAAGATGATCAGAAGAAAGGTTAAAGAGAATCAGTACAGCAAGCACTACTAATTAAATTAATAGGCTTTGGTTTGGCTATTTTTAACAGTTTATAGGGTATTAGCTGTTCCAACAGGCAAAATATTTCAGATTTGATGGATCAGTGCTCTGACCCAGTGACAAATGTCAGACTGATAACAGAGGGAAGGATATTCAGTAGAATATGGTATATGTAGTCCAGCTATCTCACTGATAGGCTGAAGTTTTCACAACCTTGCCTTACTTGTGATTTTGTCATTTGAAGTTAGAATGCCTTTATCACTAACAAGATCAACGACATGCAATGTCTTAAAACAGTTTCCCACTGTTACTCAGTCTAGGGTCAACATGAACTGTATTTTGCAGAAAACATAAAGCAAGAATTATTATGGATGATTTAACATAATTTGTTTTGATTGTTTCCTGTTTATAAATATACCATCATAAGAATAAGTCTGAGAGTTGTGAAGTCTTTACTAGTCTAGAAAGGTTCTTCAATAACATGGAAGACCATTTGAGTATCAGTGGATATTTGAAAACCATGAAAACAATTTAAGACTTTCTACTTTTTTTTTCTTTTACATAGAATGTAGCCCTCAGACTTCATCCAATGTTTTCACAAATACCATATATGTTATGTGCGTTCCTTCTTCTACACTCACCATTACCTTGTCTTGATCTCCTTCTATGTTTTTTCTGATCTACAAATTCGTACATCTGGATAATTTGTTCTTATGACTCCGTTCACAAGACTGTGAATTAAGTCTATAGGGACTAGTCATATGTATTCTCCTTAGTAATTGTTTGCAAGAGTATAGCCTTAAGATAGATGGTCTGTCTTAGTAGTGTTGTAGAAGTCCTGCTATCTAACATGCTGTGTTCTCAAATAGAATCAGAATACTAATAAAATTTAATAACCTTTTTATAGACATTACTGTTCCAATTATATCAGACTTACTTGCTTTCTTCCTTAAAGCAGAAGGTCACAGTCAATATTACTGATGCCATCTCATTCTGTAACCTTTAACTGAGTTCTTGTTGTGGGTTTTCAGCTGAATAATTGTTGCTTTACTGATAGAGAGGCACTGTACATATTTCCTCCTTCTTGTATGCCATATTAAGGGAAGAGGCTGCATCACTGCCCCTCCATCAGCATTTTTTTATGCATAACTTTACATCCCTTCCTTTCTCTCTCAAGCCTCCTGCTGTCTTCTGTCATAGGAGGAAACAACTGTTTTCCACCACAGACTAATCAGTCTTTCCATTTGTTCCTATCACCCAAGATATTTATTGTATTTCCTTGGAAAGGTAGTTCCCAAGAGAAAGGACCAAATGGGCATTATTTATTTGTTGCTGCTGTGGTAATTCTTCAGTGATTCACTGTCACATAGTGACTGTCATTCTTACATTCATACAACAATACCAAAGGGTTTACAGATTTCTCACAAACTTGCATGTCTCTGCATGGAGAGTGGACTAGTTCAACCAGTTCAGCAAGACAGAAAACATTGTCACTTGTGGGTAAAAAGTATGTATACCATTCAAGTGGTTTATGGTTCAGAGTTGTTTTTTGCCAGGTGTATCAAAAGACAGAGCATGAAAGGAGGAAAAACCTCATTCTTAGATGGCCTTGTAGAAGGCAGATGTACAATATGTACCTACCACATCTGCTACAATTCAGCTATCTTGGAACCTCACAAGCAGGTGGACTCCAGACTGCTTCCTTTATGCCTGCAGGAAGATCTCTCCAGCTCAGGTTCAAGATACAGTTATGTAGGCTAAGAAAGGGCTTCAGATAAATAAAATCACTACTGGTTAAGATAACTCCTTATGCAAGTGCCAAGAGAAACATTGATATATAATTTGTATTAAGAGCTTCTGATAAGCTTCCAAAGACTTACTATTAAGCAGTAAGATAAATGTTCTTAACTGTAGAGATGTTTTGGACCCTGAGTTCTCATCAAGTGTCTTATCCACTCTGAACTGATCCTATGTCTCTCTGTGTAGGTGCAGGGAGTGAACTACTTTTAGCTGTTTAATCACAGAAAGAAATGTGGACTTTATCACAGCATTCAGAAAAGTTACAGTCTGATGAACAGTGGTCTTGATAACAGCACCATTTTAAACAGCCTAACTCTCCCCTCTTGTCCTTTTCATCCCTGGTTTAATGTTCCCACACCATTTATACCCTTCAGCTGTGCACCCAGTAGCAAGGGAATGTGGTGAACTGACAAGAATTAAAAATAACCCGTTAAAACCAATTTGTTTTAACCTGGCTGTGTTAGTCATTCTGCTGCTAAAGAGAATGTCTCAAATTACATTCCTGCTTCCCCAGGCTCTTCTACTTTCTACTTTGTCCTCTAAAGGAACCCAGACAGTAGACTTGATCCATAGTCATTTCCATAGAATTAGAAGATCATCCAGATCACATTTGCCTCTTTCATCCTTCCTCAGCAGCAGTACATCTTGCTACTCATCTTGTCATGTTAACAAATGTCAGGTGACAAAATGTGTTACCTGCAATATTCTATTTTTAGTTTAGTGATCTCCTACTCTTACCTTCTGTCTAGGAAGCATTGTCTGTCTTGTTAGTAGTTCATTGTTATAAAAATCCCTCTTTTCCTCTTTTCCAGCTGCTACAGTAGTCTACAGTAGACTTGTAATCTCTGTTTCCAATGACTATGTAGTAATGGCCTCACTTTGTATTGCCTTATCTTTTATTGTGGATCTTCCTGGTTTGGCCTTTCATGAAATGTCCACAGTTCAGAATCAGAATTAGGTAAGACTCTACCGCTGTAGGATCTTAAGTTAAAACTTCCTGGAAGATTCTGTGCATTTTTTAAGAGAGTGACAAGGAAGAGACCTCAATTATCATCAGAACAGACAGCAACCCATGTTTGCAAAGTTGAAACAGGATGAGAGCCTGAACATCAAGTGCAAGTCCAATCAATATTTACTTACTGATGTAGACTGGAACAAGGTTCAACAGGAAATACAACAAAAATATAATGGTTGGATGGAACTTCCCTGAAGACAGAAGTCCAAGCCATGTCTGGTATCAGTCCATACGAGATTTAATTTCAATTAACTGGGTGACTGTCTGCTCTGTTTTGTTATTTTCAGTGGCAAAGCAGGACAGTAGAGCAACACATATTCTTAGAAGAGAAGTCCATCCTTAACAAAAATAAAAATTTCATTTCAAGTGAAGGGAGGTGTAGAAAGCAAGAAGGAAACAAATATAAAAGCAAAAGCAAAAAGCTCCCGAAAGCTTTCACAGTTCATTGAGAAATTTTTTGTCCAATTTACATAAGCCTTTTCTTCCCTTCTACACCTATAACTAAATGGTGTGCATCTTCTATCTGAGGCCATTTTTCTAATTTTTTCTGTTGAAAATCTGTATTTTGCCACATGCTCAAAACTATTTCCTCCTCCCCAACTGCTGATCACCACTACTATTCTAACAAAGATGCCACATAACAATTAATTGCTTTGCTTTGTATTATAGCTCATCAACTTGTTGGGAGCTAGGAAAAATGAAATAATGGGGGTCACTTCTGGAAAATGAGTTTATTTTCATGCCAGCTGCAGAAAATGAGCAAGGCTGGCTTCGTGCCAGTTAAAGGGATGGTCTAAGAGGTTTCTTTCTGTTTGCATGATGCACAAATGCCTGTCTGAAGTTACACATGCATATGTATACACACATGCATGTTACATACGTGCAGTATAAAAAAATTATTGTGAAAAATAGGCTAAATTTCATGTCTTACTGTCTTTTGCCCCACATTCCCTCCTTTATATTTTTAACTTATATCAAAATGTCCTTTTCTTGTGCATTTATCCTTTTGAAAATGGTTTGCTAATTTAACATAAATACCAACCAACAGGTACTTTACGGGTAAATGACCTGGAAACTAAACATTACTGAATTGCTTTAGAGTTTGTTTGAAGTTTTTAGCCTTTTAAAAGCAAGTCTGATTACCTGCTTCATCTATTTGTGAAACATTAAATGATTAAAAGTTTGATACAAATGGAAGGAACCACATAGATATTTTCAAGCACTCAGCACCTGTGTACTGTGTTTTGATTAATGTGTCTTAAATCCCCAAGAAAGCTGAGCTCTATAGACTTAGCAGATTACTTAATGGCAATATTTGTTAAGGTACTGCCATAAGTCAGTTTGGAAGTAACTGATGACTAAACTCTTCATTGAGAAGAGAGGATACAGCTTCTTTCTAACAACAATACATTGTTGAAAATAATTTCTTCACTGAGACACAAATCTCTGTGTAGCACTTAACTTGGACACTGCACATGGCAGTGCCTTTAGGTTCCATACTTCTTCCATGTATGAAGCGGCTGTTTCTTGTTATAATTTCAGAAAATATCAATAAAGAATAGAAAATATGAGAAGGAAAATGTTTTTAATATTGAAATGTGTGAGCTTTCATAGCAAAGAAAAAATAGAGAGCGTAACTGATAAATAAATGAAACAAGGTGTAAAGAAGTATTAATGTTTTCATTATTTCATACCATTTCTATTCTGTTGCAACTGATTTCCATAGTAATATAGTTAGCTCAAAATCTGTCTTTGCATATAAGGTCTCCATAGAAAAAGCAAATGTGAAAATGGCAATATTTTCAACATTTCTTTTCTTTAATAAAACTAACATTTTCAAATCTGCTTTTATTAAAACACAATAAATACCATCAATTTTTGACATGAAATCTCATTACACACTGTAAATATTTATCACTTTGCAGAAAGAAGATTATACATTAGTTCTATTCATTCGATTCAAATCTGAGTAAGAATGAATTCATGTTTTATTTTTCTTCATCTATTTCAAAAGACCCAGTTGCTGTAAGAAAATGAAAGAAATACTTTTTGTTGCTGCTAACAGATAGACACGGAGAAATATCTCAGAGGTAAGTGCTCTGACACACTGTTCCTTGACCCTGCAATTACTCCCTGCCAATGCCATTTATGATCTCACAAAGTCCCATTGATTTCAAAGGGAGTCAGTTCATGAAGACCTCTTTGGAAAAAGAAGATACTAACCTTTCTGTTTCTAGAATTTGGCTTCAAACATAGAGTGAGGTTACAAGGAAAAAAAAATAAAAGAAAATCTGATTATCTTTTTTTCCTTTTACCTTTGTAACAGAATCACTGTTATATTAACCAGTAGAGTTCAGAACACAGAAAAGCCTCTGTTCACAAAGCTCAGAATCAGAATAACAGTGGTGTAACAGCAGGATGAGGTGAATAGACAAAAAAATTGTGGAACCCTATGTTATGCCTGCCTGTACCAACCAACCTGAGGACTCTTTATTATTCTTTTCATTAAATCTAACCCCAAGTATTTTAAATCAATGTTTAAGCTTCAAATTTCTAACTTGTGTAAGTGGCATGTTTTCTGAGAAAACCATTCTTGCATATCTTGCTCTTCGAATTTATGGTTTTACCTAGATAACAATATAGACCATATCCTGTTGCACAGTCTTTGAAAGATTCAGCAGGTATCATCATTTAGGTGCACATGTTCCATAAGTCTCACTCAAATCCTTTGAAGAATGCTTTTGCTAACCCACGTACAGTTAAGAACAAAGAAAGTGGGCTTCCTCCCCTTTTTGGGGGGCACAGTCTTTGCAGAATAGAACAATTTCATCCCATATAAAGAGCATTTGACACATTGCTCAAGCAATTTTTAATTCTTCAGTCAACCACTCTCTTAATAAACAAGAAAAAAAATATTTGAAAGTGTGGAGCTTTCATCCACAATTAACTCTTATACCAGGCTCAAGTATAAATTGTGGTGCACAAGTGGGAGAGGAGTGGCTGGAGAGCAGTCCCACAGAAAGAGATTGGGTGTGCTGGTCAGCAGTGGGCTCCACAGTGAGCTCTGTCAGTCCAGAGGTCAAATCCCATCCTGAGGTGCACCAAACACGACATCACCAGCAGTCAAAGAAGTGATTATCCCACTGTATTCAGCTTTGTTGCAGCCTCACCATGAACACTGTGCACAGTTCTGGGCCCAGGATGTGAAGGTCCTTGAATGTGTCCAAAAGAGGGCAACAAACAAGACTTAAGGGAATGTCCTGAGAACACTGTGTTTGTCTACTTTGGAAAGTCTCTGTACTTTTCTGAGGAGGGGAAGCAGAGAGGGAGGTGCTGATCTGTTATGCCTGGGATGCAGAGATAGGATCTGCGGGAATGGTTCAAGCCAGCAGAGGTTCAGACAGGAAATATTTCTTTACAGAGGGAGTGGTCAGACTTTGGAACAGGCTTCCTAGAGAGGTGGTTGAGGCAGTTGGTGCTTAAGAGGCATTTAGACAATGGTCTCAATAACAGATGTTAATTTGGTCAGCAATGGATTGGTCCGGCTGTTGGCCTAGGTGGCCATTGTAGGTCCCTTCCAAATGAAATATTCTATTCTAGTCTGTTCTTGATAACAAAATATTTGTAAGGTGAATGAGAAAAAATAATATAGTTCTGAATGACAGCCTGGACCCAAAACACTACTAAGTAAAATTTATTTATTTGTAATCATGTGAATATCAAAAAGATCTATGGATTAATTCAGTCAGAAGGATACCAAAATCTTTTAGGCCATGACTTCATGATTCACAGGATCACAGAATTTTTAAGATTGGAAGGGACCTCTAGAGATCCTCTAGTCCAACCCCTCTGCCAAGGCAGGATCACCTAGAGCAGGTTACACAGGAGGAGGTTCAGATGGAGTTTGAATATCTCCAGAGAGGGAGACTCCACAACCTTTCGTCTGGGTTGCCTGTTCCAGCACTCTGCCACCCTCAAAGTAAATAAATTCTTCTTCTTGTTAAAGTGGAGCTTTTTGTTGTTTAGTTTATGGCCATCACTCCTCATCCTGTTGCCCAGCACCACTGAAAATTGTCTGGCATGTCCTCTTGGCACCTGCCTTTGAGATATTTATATGCATTAGTGAGATCTCTCAGTTTTCTCTAGACTAAACAGGCCCAGCTCCCTCAGTCTCTCCTCCTAAGAGGGATGCTCCAGACCCTTAATAGTTTCTGTGGCACTCCACTGGACCCTCTCCAGTAGTTCCTTGTCTTTCTTATACCGTGTAACACAGAACGGGACACAGTACTCCAAATGTGGCCTCACTAGGGCCAAGTAGAAGGGGAGGATCATCTCCCTCGACCTGATGGCCACACTTTTCCTGATGCACCCCAGGATACCATCAGGCCTTCTGGCCACCAAGGCACTTGCTGACTCTTAGCCGATTTGTCATCCACCAAGAATCCCAGGTCCTTCTCTGCAGAACTGCTCTCATGTAGTTTAAGTTCCAAGCTGTTCTGGTACTTGGGTTTTTTCTCACCCAGGTGCAGTACCGTACACTTGCCCCTGTTGAGCCTCATGAGGTTTCTCTCTACCCAGGTCTCTAAACTACCAAGGTCCTCCTGAGTGGCAGCACAGCCTTCAGGTGTATCAGCCTGCAGTTTTGTATCATTAGCAAACTTGCTGAGAGTACTTTCTATCTCTTCATCCAGGTTGTTGATAAACAAGTTGAATAAGACTGGACTCAGTATTGATCCCTGGGTAACACCACTGACTGCAGGCCTCCAACTGGATTCTGCTCTGTTGATCATGACTCTCTGAGCTCTGCCATTCAGCCAGTTCTTGATCCACCTCATTATCTATTCATCTAATCCACATTCCCTGAGATTACCTACAAGGATGTTATGGCAGACACTGTCAAGAGC
>JAWWES010000001.1:34878075-34901441 GCA_035583135.1 Lophotriccus pileatus
GTTTTTTTTTTTTTTTTTTTTTTCTTTTTTTTTTTTTTTTTTTTTTTTTTTTGTGTTGAAGAGACCAATTTTTTGTTGCAGTGGTTTGTTTTCACATAACTGAAAATTTTATCTGCAGTGAGGTTAAATAAATTGTCGAAAGAAAAGTGAAGGCAGAGTTGTATCCTGAATAGGGCTAAGAAAACTCTAGCCTAAGTTCAAAAGTGCTCAGGCAGTTCATAATTTAATTCAGTTCCTAGAGCTTCCCATATTCATGTGTCACTTTAAAAGTCAGACATCTCAAATGAGCAGAAGTTGGAAATAGTACAAGTTTCTTCAGGTAACGGATTTAGAGCTCTCAGCTGCTAGCTATTTTGTAAAACAGGAGGTTTATAATTATGCCAAGCCTTGTAGACAATTTAACATGCTTTGAGCAATATGTGAGTTTGACCTGTAAGGATAATAAGCAGTGAGTATCTTAAAAAGGCTTAGACCAACAATCACTGCCAACAACTCAGTGATCATTTGTCTGAAGTGTCTCTGGGATTCACTGCTGAATGCTTAGGTCCAAGGCTAGTTTGACACCTATAGGCTTGAAGAAAGTAGCAGGCCATGCCATCAGTCCCAGAATACTTGGTCTCTTGAGGCATCTTTGTGGTACAGTTCTCCTTCCCAAGCCAATCTTCCAAGTGTGTGCATACAGGGAGAATCCTGTGCACAGCTTCTGGCTGGTGTGATGCCTCAGTTTATAGGGAATTCATCATTGTTTGCCAGGATCATATTTCTTCCAGGGAAGAAACTTTTTGTGAAGCTATTAAGGTTCAGCAGTTTCTTTTAAAATATAGACCTTGGGAGAGATATGGGAATATGGATCCAGATGAAATAAAAACGATAGCTAGGAAAAACAGAATCAATGATTTGTGGAAAAAGGTCATGTATATCTTGGACTTCTTGAAAGATTTTGCATTAAAACTGAAAACCACTGAAGGGTTGAGGAAACAAGAATGGGAAATAAAGGAATGCTTCTATGGTTGAGGAGACATTCTTTAGGTAGACAGAAGCACACAGGGATGGTTTTGACACAGTCATTTGTGCTCATGTCTACAAATCCATACATGAAGAAAAGAACTGTCAGCTCATTGTCCACCGAAAAATGTATAGGACAGTATAGGAAAATTGGGACACAAAGATCCATCTTTATTGAAACGGAACAGCTGAAGATTCTGGCATCAGAATACATATTAAGTAGATCAAGAAAAGTGGCTATAACACAGCCATTTAAAATTTACAATACTTTTATAAAAATAGATTCAAACTTTGCTAATATGCATTTTGATTGACTATACATTTTCATCTCACTTCCATCGCTCCCTCAGGCTCTACATCCCTAGTTAGGCAAATAGTTGGCCTTTACCAGATGACGTTAAATTGAATTCACTATCTGAGTTACAATTAGATAAAGCACTCAGTTTTGATCCTTTATTCTTCTGAGTTACTGAAAAGATAAAACCCCTACAGTCTTGGCCCCTGAGGCTTCCCACACAATAGCATATTGCCTCACCAGAGTGAAATATGCATAGCTGGTTAGACTCTTCTCTAAAGATACAATTAGTAACTTGAATTCTGAGCTCTTTTATTGAAAACAGAAGTAGGTACTCTAAAACTATATCTCAGTTTTCCCTCTAGTCTCAGCAAAGCTTTGGTTTGAACAGAAAGAAATGTAAGACTTACCTGCTTATAAGCAGGCAAAGCAGAGAGTTAACATCAGCCTGGACAAGAAGAAAGTGCAAGGAATTTTGTAGCACTCAGTTGAGCTGTGTACTGAAGATTGCTGGGGGAGAAATTTCCAAGAACAGAGACAAGAAACAAAATGTACTGCAGAAATTGGTATTTTGAATAAGCAGAATAAAAATAATCCTAATCTCAACAAAGATTAAATCTTACCCATACACTCATCAGCCTTCTTTGTGGTAGCTTCTACTTTTTTTTCGGTGCACATCAATTCTGGCTTTTAGTTCAACCAGTGGCAGAAAGAAGGATTATCTTTCCAGTCTTTCTCTTCACTGCACCTGCCACAGAGAAAGACAAAATGGGCACAATAGTGAAATAGTTTAAAAGTACCACTAAATTTCTCTGAACTAGAGTGTGTTATTTACTGTTAGTTTTTGCTCTGAGAAGGTTGACTACAAATTTTAAGTACTCTGCTACACCACTTATCTCTTAAAGAAGATTATTTTGAAGTATGTTACTTCTTATTAAAACCCCAAGCATGCAATTACTGGACAGTTCCAATTCAAGCTGCTTCCCAGGTAATTATGTACTCAGGTTGGTAATTTATTTGTATCCTACATGTTTAAATGACCTCCATAACCCCTACAAAGTTCAGGTTGCTTGTCCATGGCAGCAGACTGATCTTTGGGCACTGAGTTACCAAAGCAGAACACAGAAGTTTCTCAATTCAGTGAGAGTCATTTGGGCAAAATCCCACACACAGCTTCAACAGAGAGACCTCTTATCACCACAGGAATGATGATAGAGTAGAAATGAGGGAGGATTTGGTGATCAAATTTCAAGTTATCATTATACAGTTACTTCATGCTTCAACTCTCCCCTCTTGCTTGCAGGAGTTGTAATCACTGCCTTTCAAGAAGTGCAAAACCAGAGAAGCTTTGCTGGTGAGTGTCAGTATCCTAAATATGCAATGTTCTGCTGTTGCCAAATCCAAGTCAGCTCTTTCAGTGTCACATATGCATTCATCCTTATCAAACATGGCTTTTTACACACCTTAACAAGCAGCCATTTTTTCCCTGCAATTTTGACACTGTAGTAGGAAATTAAATTTCACAGAAATCTTTTACTCCACGTGCAGAATTAAATTACCTTTTAAGGTTGGTGCAGGACACACTGAGTATTTCAGAACATTATTATTACAGGGGGGTAAGTTACTTGCTCCAAATCAAGAAGTCCCAGGAAGACTCACCAAATTCCAAAGATCACAGAATCACAGAATGCGTAGGGTTGGAAAGGACCACAGTGGGTCACCTGGTCCAACCTCCCTGCTCAAACAGAGTCATCCTAGAGCACATCATACAGAATTGTGTCCAGAATGTTCTTAAATATCTTTGGTGAAGGAGACTCCACAACTTTTCTGGGCTATTTGTACCCGTGCTCCATCACCTCCATAGACTCTCTTCCCAGACCTTTGATTTCTTCCCTGCTCTCTGTACAAATCTTTAATTCATTTTCTATACCAGGGAGGAAACACATTCATTTACATGCATCTCATTAATCAGAGAGGGGCAGGGCTTATCTGTCAGAGCTGGATCTTTCATTTTCAAATCTTCTTTACTTCAACACTTTAACAGAAAAATTTCTGGCTTTTGGTGATAAATATTTAAATCTATTTAACACCCTCGGACTATTTAACACCATCAGACTTATTGTGAGAGATTTTTTTTATTCCTGTGTCAAAGTTAGTACAAGCCTGTTGCCTGACATCAGCAACTGCAGTCATCTCTTCCAAATTTCCCCTGTAAAGTTTAATTTTTATGACCTAACACAACAGAGAAATTTGCAACTGTCTCTTCTGTGTCCAAGTGACTGAAGAATTATATTAAGATACATGTTGCTGATCAGTCATTGGTATAAAGAACTGTAAGTTCACAGAAATAAAGTTAAATATATATATATATACATATATATATACAAACAAGCATCTGTCAGTTTTCCAATGACTTTTCTAAACAATGTGATACTTCCAGGCTCAGCATAATGGTGGATTTCTGGGGAGCTATACTAGAATAAATCTCTGATGTGAATCTGCTCTGTCAAAACTTCAACAGTTTGATTTACTCTAGACTTCATATTTTTTCAAGTCCTATTTTATTCAGATCCAGTATATCTGCACTGGAGTTGGTCTGTGGCCAATACTAAAAAACCCCAGTAAAATGAAGAAATAGTCATACAAAATTGATTCCATCAGGTGTTAATATTTTGCCTTATTTTCTTTCAGTTATTAATTTCAGATAGTTATGCAGATAAGAATTCCTTCTTCTTTATTCTGTAGATTTTTGAGGGCTCCCAAGACTTTTTATAAACATTCTGAGTATGACAACATGATAATGATGATGGGGGGGGCGGTGGGGGGAGGGACAACGAGGTTGTGTTTGAAGTGTGTGCTGTATGTGTGTTGTGTGCTTAATTTCAAGAATCTATCTGCCCCACAATAATGCTCAGTACATACTTCCTCTAGGATTATAGCAATAAATGAGGGTTCCATTGCTTTGCAGAGAGTGTTTGATTCAGAGTACACAGTAAAAATTTGGAAAGGGAACTCTAGCTTCATGCTTATGCCCTCCTCAGCCCTGCCTTCATGTATGATTTTAGCACCTACCTTTTAAAGTTTGCAGCCATAACACCTTCAGAAGATAACCAGGAGCAAACCATGTAAATGAACAAACGCCTGGGACTGCCTTTATCCTTATGCATCTCTATAATATTGACCAAACACGAGACATTGAACTCTGGTTTGGATCTACCCTCCAGTTCAGAGGGAATGAATAGACTAGAAAGTCATGAGGAATAAAAATTTGTTCAGTAGTTTCAGAGAGGAAAACCGAATGGGTATACTCATGTTTTCTCTTTTCTCAAGCATCATCTTGAACATCTCTGAATCACATCTCTGAATATTCAAGACAGGAGCTATAGTTGTCAGGCTACATGAAACTTCTTTGGGAGGAACAGCAGTACCCTTGCAGTACCTTGTTAAATAGTGAATTTTCAATTAAATAAGTCAGTACAAAAAACACCCAGGATGACTGAGGGGAAAAGATATTACAATTAAATATTATTTATTTATGATACATTAATGAAATTTTACATATAAATAATAATTAGTAATAATAAATAGTAATAAAGCTGTGCCTTGGACAAGATGCAATAATAGTGATCATATAATTGTTATGGTTGGAAAAGACCTCTAAGGTCATCAAATCCAACCTTTGACTGAATACCACCATGTCCACTAAGTCATATTGAACAGTGCCATGTCCACTTATTTTTTTTAACACTTCTAGGGATGTATTTCATCCAGAAGGTTCTTCACCCAGAGGGTGGCTGGGCACTGGAACAGGCTCCCCAGGGAAGTGGTCACAGCACCAAGCCTGACAGAGTTCAAGAAGCATTTGGACAATACTCTCAGACACCTGGTGTGACTCTTAGGGATGGTCCTGCTCAGGACTGAGAGTTGGACTTCATGATCCTTCTGGGTCCCTTCCAAATAGACATATTCTGGTATTCTGTGATTTGTTGCATAAGGGAGAAACAAGTTTGCCTGATAGTATTTTTAAATCGTAAAATATGGTGGTTATCTTACAATCGTGAGTATTTTGGTAGAAATAAAAATTGTTTCAAAGCCTTTCTTGTCTTATATATTACTACCTTCACTGACTTTTGTTTCTCACTGGAAAGTAGGACACCATACCAGTTTTTATTTCTGACTGTGTTGAGAGACTTTCAGTCAAAGGCCTTGTTTATAGTTCTAGCACTATTTTCTAGCTAACATTTTACAACCGCAGTGTCATGTCTTTAACACACTGGAAATTTCACTCTGGACATTTTTCTATCCTGATCTGGAACTATTTTCAATATTTTCATCTAAATTTCCCATATGTACTCCAGATTTTTTGGCAATTTTATTTTTCCAATTTCTCATAAATGTCATATATATTGAGAAACATCTCATCTCTAGGATCTCTGTGTCAGCGCACAGAAGAAGCCTGGCAGTGCTAAGACACAGATGACCATCAGCATTATTTTTTTTCAGGTAATTGAGAAAGAAAATGAGAGGACAAAATAAAGAAGATGGAGAGAGGAATAATTAGTTGATTCAGTGAATGGCAGTTCAGGGATATTCAACTATATAGAGGATATTAATTGAAAGAACATGCTTCAGCTTCATACTACAGTAGAGAAATGTTCAGGTAAGGCCATTGAGACCCATTGAAAAAGCTTTAGAGTGGGAATAAAAAAAGAAAATTGTGTGCTATGATATTTCCACATTTGGTCTTAGGGAAAATAGGGAAGTGCAGCTGCTACTGTAATAGATAAAGGAGGACTGTGAGACTAGATACTTGAAATTAAGCAAAAATTAATAAAATTCAAGACTATAGCCATGCTCCTGAAGTGATGAGGAAAAAGATTATGTCCCTTTTCAGCAGAGTTTTTAAGTGATTTTTCTACTGCTGCTGTGAAACAAAAGGGAAGAACATGAGCTACTTGGCTTGGATTTGGACAGTGTCAGAGATCTCCCTTGTTATTTGAAAAGTAAACACTACAGAAAGAGTAATGTTAAAGAAGCTTTTTGGTTTTTTACTCGAGACATCAAACATTACTGCAATGACTGTGCTACTATTGCTGGAGATGACAGTCAACTGGGTTTTCCAGGAAACCACAAGAGAAGTGTGCAGAATAATATGTTTATTATATACAGAGTCTTGAAAGGAAATGAAGGTATTGTAATAGTCATTTTTATATTTTTTTCTTTTTTTTTTTTTCTTTTCAGGTGATCATGGTTCCATTTCAGTCACCTGTAGAAATGAACAAATAACAACTGCAGTGGAGCATCCTGCTTTTGAAACTAGCTTAGAAGTGAACTGGAAGAAGACAAGGCTTCTAGAAGGCAATGACATCTGATTTTTTTTCACGGTCAAAGGACTGTACTGTTAAGAAGCTGTCTCTAACATGAGGAAATCTTGTTGGAAGGGATTTCATTCCTAAATGGATGACTATTCAATCAAGAAAGATGCTAGCAAGTAAAGAGAGTGCATACACAAAATGGAAAAAAGAAAGGAGTCATTATAAAAAAGGTTATATCCTAGATATCAAGAAGTATAGAAATGAAGAGAGAATAGTCCAAATGTGGGTCATGCTCATCTTTGCAAGGCATATTAAAAGAAATGGCCAAGTGCCATTCAACTTAATGGAAAGTTATCTGTTAATGAAGTTTGCTCATAACTCAGTTTTATTGCATATTATGAATATATAGGGTGTCAGAATGTCACATCAAAAGATGCAGGGGAACTGAAGCCTAGAAAAGTAGGAAAACAAATAGCATAAAGAGGAAACTCAGGTATGATGCTACCTATGTGGTGACTGATTATCAGTTGGAAGTAGCTGAGGAAGAGGAGAAAGTAGATGTGTCGAGTGACTGTAGGATGACAACAAATCACCAAGGTTTTTTCACGTAGAGAAAAGAGTTTATTCTTACAATACTGCAAGAAACTCAGTTGGTTAGAGCATGGTGCTAATAACACCAAGGCTGTAGGTTTGATCCCCATATGAACCACTCATTTAAGAACTGGACTTGATGATCCTTGTGGGTCATGTCCAACTCAGAATATTCAGTGATTCTGTGATTCTGTGAAAGAGACCTCCTCCAGTACCATCCTAGTCTTTGATGTTCAGAGAATATTAAATCAAACTGAAAAAGAAGTAGAAGGGGCCTTCTGAAGTGGTCAAGAAATGGAAGAAGAGTAAAAGAGCTTTGTTTGATCAAACTTGTAAAATAAAAGCTCAAAAGAGGATAAGATCTTTCTTTGAAAAAGTTTCAGGAAAAAGAACGGCAGGAGGAGGAAGAGTCACACAGTTTTCAGAAGAAAACCTGTGTTCAAATCCAGATATGTATCTGTATGACACCGATACAAACATAACTAGGCTGCAAATTACAGAGGTTTATGTTTTGCAACACCTTTTTCATGATAGTAGTAATGGAAACGAAAAGATGGAGGAATGCAGAAGAACAGCCTGCTAGGTGTATTAGCCAAGCTGAGGTGGTTATCCTCAACTTGATGACTTAAGTGCTTATTCCTGTGCTTTTAATTATTACAGCACTGTGACAACTATGTTACTGATTTTGGACCCTAGTCTGGTTTTGGAATGTGAAGGTTTTAGTATACCAGCTGTCCCAAAGGTTTAAACAGTTTAATTGCACCTTTCTGTAGCTAGGAAAAACAGAACACTGTTCACTATAAAAAGTGGATTTGCTAGCACCCAGATCATGCAAACTGTAATCTTCACTGTTACTTAGACATAAAAATGAATGCCAGAATTAAACTTACCTTAAAAAAATGAGAATGAAATTTGAATTGTAAGTTGGACATTAAAAGGTTCAATGGTTTTGTTCTGTTGTGACGATAAGCACCTTCCACAAACATAACCAATTGCCTGAACACATCTGAAGGTTTTTTTGAAGCATAGTAGAAACAAAGGCTTTCATTAATAATAATAATAAAGTCTATCTAAATTGTGAGATGTACCCAGTGTTTTTAAAAGATAAAAAAATTCCCAAATTGATTTAACTTCCTATATTGTTCATTTATTTTACACCAGTATAACCACTACCACTTAAGTTCTTAGTGATATTTTTGGCTTATGGACTGATACAAAACGTTAGTAAATCTAACCCAAAGAGCTGTATTTTTGTAGCTGTCAGGAACTACCAGACATGCCAGCATAATTTACTTCAGACAGTTCCACTCTATGATCATATACATGATCAGATCCATTTTGAATATCTTAGTAATTCATTTATCAAATACTAAGTTCCCAGCAGTAAGAAATGGAGCAATTGTTTAATCTTCTCTCTGGGCGCCTTGTCGTTTTGTTTTCTATGCCAAATAAATTATTGCTGTCTTTTGATTATGAATTCAGGAAAGCTCAGAAGAAGCTTAATTATATTCTGTACTTAGGAGGTTTACATACTGCTTGTATATCTGATTTAGTAGAATTACATACAATATTGATTCTGAAGAATAAAACATGTCCATAGAAAGATTGTACCACTATATTCAGTGACATCAGTACATTTCTATTGTCCTTCAGTGATGTTTTTTAGTTCAGAAAACCTATGGGCTGCCACATAAACATGCTGCATTGCCTATCCTTTGTTCTGGGTCTATTTTATCCTCTGCCACAATGAATCCACTTCTCAGTAATGGCAAAAGTAACAGCAACCACTGCTATTCTTTTATTATTCAATAAATGCATTTCTTTGGTGCCAGTAAATTACATTATGGAGAGTGGCACAGGCTGCTGAAGGCTCAGAGAACAGCGCATTTTACACTGTGATGATCTTTTTACTCACTACCTCCTGCAATGGCTATGGGAACAAAGGAGGTTCAGTAACAATGATACTTTGGTATCTGTTATTGTTTCCTGGCATAATTTGCCACTATTTTTTATTAGCAGAACTTCGGGGAAGTCAACCCAGCAAAGCCACTTTACATCAGAGGGTGCTTCTCAAGGACACAAAGGAGCATTCAGGTGCAGGCAGTCTGCTGCCTCTGAGCTCCCAGCAGGTGCCACCAGCCACTGCTGAGTCCAGAGCTAAGCAATTCTGTGGCCACCATGCTAAGGAGGGACCAAAGAACCCAAACAGGTCAGAGATTCTACCTCAGAGTAGTAGTGATGCAGGTACATGATTTCCTGCACCTGACTGAATGCAGAACACGACCAATAGAAGCAGGATTGAGTTCTGACTCCTTTGGCTGTTTTGCAGGAAGGGTTGTAAGCTATCTTATTTAAACAGGACTAATTCCCTACTCCACCATGCCAGTGTTATT
The DNA here is from genome assembly GCA_035583135.1 of Lophotriccus pileatus. Lineage (NCBI taxonomy): Eukaryota > Metazoa > Chordata > Aves > Passeriformes > Tyrannidae > Lophotriccus > Lophotriccus pileatus. Next base: position 34,887,675 of record JAWWES010000001.1, read on the forward strand.
GCAGTATAATGCTTTTAAAATAGAAAAATTACCTTAAATTAAAATGAGTGTCATCCACTGGAGAATCAGATGCACAGGAATGAAAGGATTTTTTTTTTTTTTTTTTGTAAGGGACATGTTCTGAGGCATAACAGATTAGTAAATGCAATTGATGTACTTCCTTGTCACATATTATAATAGCTTCTATTTATTTGTTCTATTTTTAAACAAGCACAGAATTAGACTTGCAGTTTTTTCCAGTGAACTAAGAATCTCAGTGAACAAGACATATTATAATAAATCCTGTGAATTACAGACTGGCAATGCCAGACACCAGACAGAAATATATTAACATGTTATGGCTGTTTGGCAGTGCTTTTTCTTTCACAGAGTTATGTATTGTCTGTTGCAGATTTTTTAAAAAAAAATCTGTAGATCTCTACAGGCTATTAAAATCATCTAAAGTGAAAAACAAAGTACGTCTAAAGGTTTCCTTCTACTCGCCATATGTTGCTACAAAACTGCTTACATATAGAGGTAGCACATATTAGAACTCTTCAAAACTGCCAAAAATGCTTCAGGTAATCTTCTCACACACACATAAAAAGTGCCAAATTTTGAAAAGGGGTAAATGCATCACACATGAATTTTTCATCTCATAAGCCACTGAGACTGCCTGAGTAGCCTCTAGCAAATTTGCCCAAGACAGAAAAGGAAAGCATGTGTTTTTGCAGACTAAGGGTTATATGAACAAATGAGAGAACCACAGGGCAGAAAATATGCTTTAATACAGTATGTACGAAATTTGGTGAGCCTTGGCCAAGCTTCTGGAAAACATGTGTGCTATAGATTAGAATAACAACTAGGTTCAAGTGACATCTTCAAAACCACCAAAATATAATGCTTTATTAAAAGCTGATTAGTTTTAAGGTCTTACCTTGCTGAAGAACTTGTGAGAATTAAACATTATGCTTGTTAGGACATCAGCCTCTGAGCTCAGCAGGAAGATGAGAAACTTTGGAGAATAAAAAATGTGGCACATTAGTTAATCTAATTCGTCTTTTCCTCTTTCCCTTTCTCCCAGCATTGCAAATAAGGGTTGTAATTCTCTCTTCCCCTACATATCAACTGTTAATAATTCACGATGATGATTTTGGACATTTTATATTTAAAGTCTGCATACAATCTACTGATTAAATCGCATTATGAATAGTTCGATGAATATCTTATTTAAAAAATTACTTTCTTCTGCCACCACAAATTGTACATATTCAGCAAATGACTGGCCATTTTAATAAAAATGAATGCAATTATTTTACAGTCTGTGCTCTTTACAGGCTAGTGTACTTAGTTTCCATGTAAGAAGTCAGTGTCTATTATTGGGAAGGACAATTTTTAAAGTTGCCATTTGTGTATCTGTAATTTACAGAAAATGACCTTGCCTGGAAAAATAAATAAGATAGGGGGGGCTTCAATGAAATAACTGAATGTAAAAAGACCTCAGTCACTGAGTGTTCTTTTTCTTTGCCACAATCCCCATGATGATATTTTCACTCATTTTTTTATCAACTAAACCAAGAAAGAAACAGTAAAAAAAGCTAATATGGGCAAAGAAATCCTGAAACAAAGCCAGTAGAGTTGACTTAATTCTTCCTCAGGATGTATGAAATCAGACTAGCAGACAAAGACCTTAATTTTGCATCTTTTTATCAGGTTTAGTTCTCAGCTAAACTTTAATAGCATTATACTTTGAGTTGGGGGATATCTGGGATTCAGCCTGTGTCCACAGCAACTGCAAAGAGTGGGAATCAGCTGAAATCCATTTCACCTTGCAGGTAGCATGTGGCTGTTAATGATAATTATCAGAACTCAGATGTTACATAATAAAACATTGCACCACGGTAAAGATAGATGATGAAGTGACACATACAGATGTAAAAATCCCAAAGAAAAGCAAGAATGTAACTATCTGTCACTGAAGCCCTAAATAATCTCCTCTTTTAGCTATTATGCCTTTGTGAAAATGGAATTCAGATTTCTAAGTTAGATATTTTTGAAAGATATATCTCTGATCTTCTCTGACCACATAACCAGGCAGGTATAACAAATGATCACTGGCCTCTCTTTGTGCTATACCAGTGACTTTTGGAAAGTCACTGAAAAAAGAAAACGTCTTTTAGTTCTTCAGATCATATTAACTTCAACCTATAAGCCCATCAAGTTACAAGGAAGGGACCTACTGTATGCCTCTGAGCCCAGAGTGTAAAAACAAGGAAGTACAGAAACTGCTGTCATTCCTTAGGAGTGTCTACTTCATCATTTAACCTGATCCTGCTGTGTCTCAGTTTAGGTCCTTAATCACATCATTGTGATATATATCCTCAGTCCCTTCTTTTTACCTGCTCCACAATGTCCAATCAAATGAGTACTTCCTGAAACAAAGAACTGATGACAGAACCCAACAGTTAGATACAGACTTGGTTTACAAAGGTACAAGGCTAGAGTATCACTGAATGAGAGCAGAGGTAGGTTGTGGGTTACCTGCATCTGGCATAGTTATTATAGGTACGTTAACAAGGATGGGGATGGATCGGAGAGGTGGAACTTCAGAAATTCTGGTTTTGAGTGGGAAATCCACCACTGCAAAAAGATTTTAATGAAACAGAAAAACTTGCATTATGTAAGCACATATATTTGTGTGCATGTGTACATACATTTGTGCATGTTTGTATATATATGTGTGTGTGTATATTTGTTTATATAGTACCATGATTCTGTTTTGCAGCACAATTTGCTTGAAGTGGAAGCAGGTGAAGATCCTTAGATCATTTTGCCCATGATGCTACTCCTCCTGTTCAGTGAAAAAAAGAAAATGTTTTAGGAAATAAAAGTGGCGTCAGGAAAAGGTGTTTAGACAGGCTCTAGCCTAAAGGACAATGAGATCTTGGAGACAGAAGTTAGTTGAGAGGAGCAGTCACATTCACTGACTGCTCATTTCCAGTTCTTTGTCACCCCTTCCTCCTTCTACATTTACTTCAGGCATTTCTTAGCTCAGTGTCCTAAAACTACCGATGCATTTGATGTGACCTATTGTCAATGCATTACTGATGCTTTAATCGACACAGACAAGACCTGTGATGGTGTTGATTCTACCTGCCACAGAAGGTTACTTTTTTACACCTCAGTATTTTGAATGTCAAGAAAATTCTTTGTATTAGATTTCCAAGTAACTCAGTGTGCTTAAATAATCTACCCGACCCTCCATCAACCCAATTTTACCCAACATTTCTCTGAAACTGTTCTTAGGTTATGACCTTATTGAGAAAGTTTCAATCAAGAGTGAATTTTTTTAATGTTTTGTAAAGCTGTGAAAATGAGTATTTATAATGGGAAGCCTGAAACATCTTTACCTATAACTACACTGCTGGAAGCTGAAATAGTAAACGAGCTCACTCTGTTCCATTTTACATTGTATAAGCTATTAGACCAAGGATTTGGAAGTGTGATTTAATTCCCCTCTGCCAGTATATTAAAGGTATATATTTTTTTTTAGTTTCTTTCACTGATGCTGTTTTACATTTTACCCTTTAGCATCCAATAAAAACAAAATAAGAGAGAAAAAGACAGAAGAAATGAAACTGCTGTAGAAAATAACCTCAGAGAAAAAGACAACTTTGTTTACAATCTAATAAAATATTTTTCATGAGTGTGGAGGATGAAAAGAACTCTGTAATACCAATACCACGTAACTCAATTCTGTTGTGTTGTAAGGAAATGAAAAAGTCAGCTGTCATCATGAGAGAGGCCATGCTTCATACAACTGATCTGCACCTACTAACTGCATAAAGAAATTAACTGATAATTAGGCACAGTAGCCACTATATTTGATCGATAAAACTTTACAGTGAGCTTCTATATTGACTTTTTACTGATCCTTTTATGTTTTTTTCTTTTTTTTTCAGCTGACAGCTCTCTTGTGAAGCACTTTTTACCCTGCTCTGATCCAAGTCTGATGTCAGTCTGCCTAGCAGTGCTATTTCACCCAGATAGTCTTAAAAGTCAAGAATTACTTTTCCTGCCCTATAAAGGTTCTTTCAGTTTCTCTGCACCCTCAGAAAGTGAACTTTCGTCCACTTAAAACTCATTTACTGCAGTTCTTGGGTGCAGCTGAACTCTTCTTGGACAATATAATGTTTTTTTAATCAAAAAGAGGTCTCTAAGAGAGGAAAATAGAAAAAGAAATTTCTATTTTCTATAATAGAAACTTCTACTCTATCTTTTGTGTCATAATTGAGATTTTGTACAAATACAATAAGACCTTCCAGGGAAAATTCAGCAGTTGAGCAGATACCACTTAAAACAAAAGTCACCAATAGAATGAATCAACATGTGGACTATGTAATTTGTAATGAAGATGGTAATTATACATTTTTGCTAACCTCTCATCTCTTGAAAAGTTGAGGTTTCCCTTTTATCCCTGCTTTCCATTGCAGGTCTAGTTCTACCTACATGCAGAAGTGAAAGGAAACTGAGTTTTACGCTCAAAGAAAAGGAAAATGCATTTGATTTCCTGTTGCATTCAGAACTATACACCGTTTTTTGTCAACTAACTCAGTTGTAAATCACCTTTTACCCTTGTGAGAATCTCAGAGGCAACGTGCACACACATGAGGATACGTGCTCCTGCTCAAGCACTGAACAACCCAACTATAAAATCTTTATTCATAGTATAGGAATGAGAAGAAATACAGTTTGATTTTTTTCAGAAACTATTTTTTTTAGGTTTATCTACAAATTCTCTTTCTTGTAGGCAGCGGAGATTTAATCAAAAGAGTAAAGACGGCTTTTTGATGGTTACGGACTCGCATCTCTTTCAGCAGTTCCATGAGTCACTGAACTAATTTCCAGTGAACTGAAGCTCGGCTGTTCTGCCAGTGTTAACACACTTGCAGATATGCCTCTGCATAATGTGGCCTTCACTGCTGTGTACAGACAGTAAATAATAATGAAGAAGAAATCAGTCATAAGAGTTTGATTTTGTCATACAAGACTTCAAGGTTTCTGTTTAATGCAAAACCATTCCTATCATTGAAGTAATGTGGGAGTTACTCTTCCTGTTGCCTAAAACAGGAAAACTTTCTAGACAATATTAGAATAGATAAGGTAGAAAATAGGTTTTTTAATAAAGCGCTTTATGGTGCAGCAAATACATAAAGTGCATGTGAGTGTCAAGGGGTTCTACAATTTTATGGTACTAATCCATCCAATCCGAGAACTATCCACCCCCAGGACCTCCCCAGATCTGTCCCCTGGAATGCCTCCCTGGAACTGAGTCAGAGGTCTCAAGATCCCTTTCTTCCTCATCTTCCTCCTTCTCACAGCAGGTGCAGCCTTTGTAGCTACTCCAAGGTTCATGGGCCTTCAGGGTTGCTTTGGCTATAATGATGTCTTATTGTGCTCTTCTAGGCATATGTCCCAAATGAGATGTCCTTGTTAGAGACTTTTCTCTTGAAAAGAACATTAAACAAAACCCGAAGAATTTAGAAAATTTTATATGAAGTATAAAAACGATGTTTGGTATCTGTCAACTGCTATTCTAAAAAGTGTTAGAAACTATACAACATACTAAAAATCCATGCTTGCTATAAATCTTAAGAATCCTAAGGCATCTTTTGTACAATGCTGCTGTTCAAATGAATGTAGGGAAATCAGTCCCCAGTCCTTTTCCATATAAGTGGTTTTCTATATCTGGAAGGGCTAACCAACAGCCTCAGTGTTGGGGCACCGTCTTTAGTGAGAGCTGAACATTACCACGGAACCTGAGCTAGCTGGGACATTCCAGACCCTTGTTTTCTTCCTATCCTTGATGTTTATTCTCAGCTTGGTGTGATTAAACTTCAGGGAGTTACATTTTGATGCCAAATTTGGGATAGCCAATGCCATCAGTTTTTTACCAGCTAGTCTTGACAACTGGTCTCAAACAAGACAGGGCCCAAAAAAAAGCTGATGGCTGTGTCAGGAAACCGAGCACACTCAGCTTCCCAGGTTTTCAGAGCTTGCTGTTTTGCTGTTTGTTCCAGGTCATGTCTTTACAAGACAGCAATCTGGGCAGTACAGAGGTTTGCAGCTGAGAACAAGCTGAGACTGACTTTTCACCAACAGTACACACTCAGCCAATCACCTGTGGCTATCATTTACCTTTTTCTTATTTCCTTTCCATGTCTTTTTTTATTAGCTGCAGCTGTCAGATCTTTCTCACCTCTCCAGTGTCCCTGGCAAGTACAGCAACTGGAACATGGGTATGTGGTTTTTTTTTTTAGGAGGCAGAGCTTGACTTTTTGGCAGTTGCGAGAGCCTTGGGAAAAAAGGTTTGAGACCACCCAACTGAGCAGATGTGTGGCAGCAGCTGGGGAGCGCTGTTCCCAGCAGCTTCTCCAGCTGCAATCGTTCCCCATTAGTGAGCAACAGCAGTGTTGCTCCATCACTGTGTTGGATCCAACTGCAGACCTTCTGCTCCCTTCCCAGAAATGATTTCTTATCTCCAGCCAGTCAGCCTCACTCCTCTACTTTATTAATTAAGCCTCAGCTGTGAGTCCTTTCACATGCCCGCATTGGGAGTAATGATCTGTGAGAAGTCTCATTAGTCTCTCGTGGACTGCCTGCAGTTCCAGATCCCTCAGAGGGAAAAGAACAACTGTTAGCTAAAAGCTGCTCTCGTTTCCTGTACAGGTGAGATGTGGCAAGACAACTAAACATGGAGGAATGGGAAATCTTTTGGGATTCTTTACAGTGCAGTCTTTGCAGACCCAAGCACGTGAGGAGGCAGTAAATGGCAGTAGCATGGCATAGTATAAGGGTTCTTCCATGAGCACCAGGTCTCTGTCCTTCACTGACTATTTTCATCCTCAGTGTCCTGAGCAGCAGTTAAAACCCTGTTTAACATTAACATTGCAACTGTAATTCTGAGAGGGGTATGTAGCCACACCAAGTCATAACTTCCTGCTTCTAACATTGAGAAGTTAATAAACTAAACCACTAATCACAAAAAGGTATGGTTTCTCCATTGTTTTAGGCATGTGATGAACCTATGTGAAGTGAATCTGTTGTCAGTGTCTCTCTGATAAATAAAAAAAAATTAGAACCAGAGAATCACAGAATTACTTACGTTGGAAAATACCTTTAAGGTCATCAAGTCCAACCATTAACCCAGCACTGCAAAGTCCACCACTAACTAAACCATTTCTCTAAGTGTCACATCTACATGTCTTTTAAGTACCTCCAGAAATGGTGAATCAGCCACTTCCTTGGCCAGCCTGTTCCAATTCTTGATATTTACATGAAGAAATTCTTTCTAATTTCCAGTCTAAACATACCCTGAAAACAACATGAGACCTTTTCTTGTTGTCCTTTCACTTGTTACCTGGTAAAGAGATAGAATCCCATCTTAGTACAGCTTCTTTTCATGTGGTTATAGAGAGCAATAAAGTCCACCCTGAGCCTTTTTTTATCCAGGCTAAACAACCCCAGCTCCCTCAGCTGCTCCTCATCAGACTTGTGCTCCAGACTCTTCCCCAGCTCTGTTGTCCTTCTCCGGATGTGTTCCAGCACCTCAATGTCTTTCTTGTAGTGAGGAGCCCAAAACTGAACGCAGGATTCAGCATGCAGCCTCACCAGTGCCGAGTACATGGGGACGATCTCTGCCCTGGTCCTGCTATTGCTGATACAGGCCAGGATGCCACTGGCCTTCTTGGCCACCTGGGCATGCTGCTGGCTCAGTTCAGCTGCTGTCAACCAACAACCCCAGATCCTTTTCTGCCAGGCAGGTTTCCCGCCACTCTTCCCCCAGCCTGTAGCACTGCCTGGGGTTGTTGTGACCCAAGTGCAGGACCCAACACTTGGTCTTGTTGAACATCATACAATTGGCCTTAGCCCATTGATCCAGCCTGTCCCTACCCCTCTGTAGAGTTTTCCTGCCCTCCAGCAGACCAACACTCTCACCTGACTTTATTTGGTCAGCAAACTGATTGAGGATGCACTTGATCCCCTCATCCAGATTGTTCATAAATGTAAAGATTTGTTCTTCACTCTCTCCAATATCAGGATTCACAAATTTGTTCACAGTGCAACATGGATCTGGGATGAATAGCAGGCTCAGTAACACTGCAAGCGGAGCCAATTTTCCTATGTCCTGCAGATCTGCTGTGAGAACTGCACCTTTTCTGCCTGGCTCCCTAGCCTTGTTTCTGACATGGCGGTGAGTGCCTACAGACAAATACACAGGTCAAATGACACAAGCAGGAAAATGGGACAGAATAGTACTATATCAGAACATTTTTTTTTCCTCTCCCACATTTTGTATATCCACACTGAAAGTTCTGAATTTCCATTTTAATTATTTTTATTTCTGCAGATACCCACTCACACATTCAGGGGTGGCATTATCCAAGATTGAAAATGACAGTGACAAGCTGTACAATCCTGAGGGTGATGATTTGGAGTTATTTTCATGGTATTATGTGAAATCACTACAATAAAACAGTCCATACAATGCACTCTAATAGCCTCCTTACCACACTATTAACTCTTATAACTAAAATTTCCTTGCATTTCTGCTGAGAACTAATGCAGCATGAAGTCAGAATTATTTCATGTCCATTTAAAGATAACTCTTTAGGTCACTAACGTGGCTAAGCTGCAATGAAATAACTGCACTACATTTAGCATGGAAAGGACTAACAGGAAGTTTGTATTTTGTGCATATATTCACAGCATGAAGGTACCCCCTTACTCCTCCACCCTGAAACACACCCAGAGAGTGGCTGTGTGCTGGAACAGCTACCCAGGGAAGTGGTCACAGCACCAAGCCTACCAGAGTTCAAGAAGCATTTGGACAACGCTCTAAGGTACATGATGTGACTCTTAGGACTGTCCTGCTCGGGGCCTGCAGTTGGATTTCGATGATCGTTTTGGGTCCCTTCCATCCCAGGATATTCTATGATTCTTGATTCTATGCACACACAGGGACATGTGTTCACACATGCACACCAGCCTGCACACATGGGGCTATAACTTCCCACAGAGCCATGAAAACATGAAGCTCTGAAGGCATGTGGTGCAGAAATGCATGGAGCCCCTGTGCACACAGGCTGAGCCATCTCACAGCGGTGTAATCCTGCACCCAGCCATGCACATACTGCATACGCAGCAAAGTATGAAATCAAAAAAGAGCAGCAGGCACACCTAACTTTAAAATTCATTGCTTGCTCTTTTAAATCTAGTAGGAATTAATTTTATGTGTTGGGCATAGCTGTTCCTAATTTTTTTTTGTTTTGTTTTTCAAATTGAGGTCAAGCCAGATGGAGGGAAATTGCAAGTGTCCAAATCTCACAGTGAAGATACAGGGACTGATGAAATGATGAAATTTTGAACTCATTAATTCAAACGAGGATTTAATATGTGACATTCATTAGGTTTAAAATTTTCCTATAGGAAATTATGAGAACAGAATAGCTCAAGGCTGGGTCTTATGCCTGCATATTCTCCATTCATCTCTTCCCATTCTACATTTCCTAAATGAATAACTACAATGACATAGCCTCTTACAAGAGGAGCTAGGAGAAGAGTAATATATTAAAAATACTGCTTCTGACACACAGCATTTCCATCACTGATCTTATTTCCGAACAGTGCCAGCTTCCAGCCATTCTTTGTTTAATAGCTGGTGACTAGGAGTATTTTAAATGCTTCACGGTGAATCTTTCTACTGATAGACAGACCCTTCATCATAAACCTGTTTCATCATGTTGCCCATGGTTATGTAGAATACATAATTATTAATGTATAATTCCTGTATCTGTCTATCTAGATGCAATATAATTGGGTGAATAATTTATAGCAAATAATTTAAAATTTGTGCCCATTTTCTACTCACATATTATCCATAAATACATTATAATTCTCTGAGATGAATTTCTCATTCAGAATAACTTACTATAATTATGGAAACTTGATATAAAGTATATTAAATCGGTAGAAAGTATTTCATTGAATTCTACGAACTCTGGATTAGGCCTACAATTATTATTTTGTAGATAAATCAGAAGTTCAGTAAAAGTACCCACAGTCATAATTTTCTAATTCTTTAGACTGGAAATCTTTCATTGCTTTGTTTAGACATGCACCTAGGGAAACAGATATGTTATGGACATTCAGCCTTACATTTAACTTGACATGACTCAAGTGCCTTTAAAGTTCCTATTGGGCCATTTTTCATCTATTTTCATCTATTTAGGCATCTAAATATCTATCTTCCATAATTCTTCAGATAACTTTCAATCTTATTACACTATACATGTTTCACAAGCTCTCAGATTTTATTGCCTTAGGCACTGGAATGCATTTTCTTCCCAAAACTAAGGTGTTAAAGAGCCTGTAATAAGAGACCAGGCAACCTAAAACACGTAAATTCCTCATTAAAAGTCTCATATGCTATGATTTTTAGCTTATTTCAATACAATCCAAAGTAGGGCAAAGAAACTAATAGAACAGACTGACAATCTATTACACCACCAGTAGTCAAAATCAAACCTGGCCAATATAAATTGCTTGTTTCCAAACCAGCAATGCTACCAAGAAAAAGAAAAAAACAAAACAAAACACTAAAATTTAAAGCTTCTTTTTCTCTGTATAGTAGATTTGGGTTTATATTTCTTTGAATTAGCAATTCTGCCTTCTTTTTTATTGTGCCTTAAGCAGTCATCTGGCTTCAAAGAACCGCTGTGCTTGCTTTAACTCCTCTGCAGTAGAAAATACCTTATTAGTGTAATGATCTAATGGTTTAAAACAAGGCACTTCTAAGCTTAATGGAGGTTCATGAAGTATTCATTCATTAGACAATGCTGTTTGTGATAAATATGCCATTAAGTCACTATAATGCACACTGTCACCTACCAGCATGAATTAAAAGGCATGTGGGCCACTAGCCATATGTATTGCCATCATCTTGAACAATTATGCCCTAAAATATTGCTGTCATATAATTTCCTGTATTGAAAGCTATGATTTGTAATCTCTGTAGGATGATGTTGCTTCGTTTCCAACCCAGGCATTTGATGTATATTGGGCTTCTGTGAAAAGATTGTCCTAGTTATCCTGAATGGGGTTTATCAACACACTTCCTTGCATGAAGCCAGGTCCTCAATTGAACTGGGAACAGATCTGTAGAAAGGGGGATTAAAATTACTCTCAAAGGAAATCCTGGTATCAATGGTAAGTGGGATGATTTGGGTTACCTCCTTTGACTCTGTGTATTCCAGACTCTGATTTTTATAGCATGTGTTAAGATCACCACAGAGGAAACCATGTGCAGTGTATATTTGTGTAGTCCCACAACACACTATTTCTATGGCTAGTAACAAGTTGTAAGATTTTAATGAGTTTGTAAGGACTCAAGAGCTAGGACTACCAGGCTTGCTCTGACTGAACTTGGCCAGCCTGTAACTTTATTTAATTGGTTTAGATTTGGAATCAATTTGTTTAATTTATAGGTGTTGGTGGCTAATTTGTTTTAGTTTTGTTATCTTTGTAAAGTATGATCAACACCCTTGCCCCATCCCAGAACTGAATCACTGAACTTAGGACTCAGAGTAACAGCAGAAAGAACACCAGGAAAAAGGATATGTATAGTAGTTTTAAATTATTTGTTTTGTTATTATCATTATTAATATAATATTTTCTGTATTCTTTCCCTTTGTGTAATAGGTACATCTAAACTTACAGAACTACATCAAACAGACTGTTAAAACTTTAGTTATACTAGCAATAAATTCTTGGCTTTTAATCTGTAAACAGGTGAGCATGACCAGGACATGCCACTAAGAATGTTAGTGTCTTAATCATCTTTTTCTACATCACATCTCCTAGTGTCTATCAACTAGTTGGGAAGTACCAACTTTGACGCACACAGTTATTCTTATTTTGTAGATTGGTTGTTTTTATGGCCAGTGGTGGGTGTGGAACTTTGCTACAGACAAGGGATAAATCAGTATTTCTTTATTGTACCAGCGAGGTGTGAACTGTTCTTAGACACCTAACCAGTCTATAGGTAACTCTTTACTGCGGTACCCCTTGATGCTGAAGTCATGCATTATCAAAAACAACCATGTAGCTGAGAAAAAATTGACTTCTTCTTAGTATAAGTTATATAGTCTGTTCTGTACTAGAAAAGCACTTGTTTCTTCTAAGAGCTGTAATGTGGTTTTGATGCTGTGTCAACTTAAAGCTGGATTTCATTCTTTATGACAAACTCCCTGATCATCTGTAATGCACTGGGCCAGCTCATACTCTGCCTTAAGCTTGGCGATAGATAGAGACATATCTAAAATCAACACACTCCAATCCTGTTATTATGGATACAATTAGCTGGAGCTGACTGAAAGGGAGAAGCTGAACCCTTGCTTGGACACTGCAGAGACGTAAGCTGGGCTTGCCATGAAGTTTGAACAGTAAATTTTTTTGCCTTTCCTTACCTCTGCCCTGTTGCTATCCTCCAGTGCATCTAATCTATCCTTGCAGTTCATTTCCACTCTCTCACAGACACCTGTCTGAAGGCTTATGTAGGGCTTTGCCAGTTGGACAGCCTCTGCTCTCTGCTAAAAGGACATTTGTAGAGAGGACCACGGGATTGATGTGCATTGCGCAGACTTCTTTAGCTCAGGCAGAGGGGGTAATACTCCTGGGATCAAAGAACTCAGAGTTTTATCCCTTCTGTCTCTGTGCAGCTCCCAATGGTTTAAACTGAACGTATCTAGCAATTCTAGAGGAATTACACTGTTTTAATTTGCATAACATCTATTTCTTTAGAACTGAAGAACAGATTTTCAAAGACATGTATGAAGGGTGAAATTGCTGAGTAACAGGGATGAATTTTTTCTGATGCTGCTTGAAATTCTTTGAAGTTCAGGCAAGTAAAAGTCAGAAAGGCAAAGCACGATGCTACAGAATTAGTCAAAATTAATCTGGAATTCTTACTTCCTGTTGATTTCTTGAAACTTCTTTTTAACTTAGTTGTGTTCTTCATTCTCAGCTAAATAGCTGTTGTTAGGAAATACAGATGAGGTACTTCCATGATGGGCTGAACAGGTAGCTCAGTGTTATAGGGTTAAGCAAACAGATATCATGAGCAAATAGTTTTCTTCTTTCCTTTGCTCCTCACTTTAGCCCTGTAAAACATACAGCAGGCTCTTGTACTAACACAGAAGGAATAGAGCAATAAAGTAGGTAATGACCTATTTTATCTTTTCTGGGTGTTCTTTCACTGGAGCCAACAATCACTTTCCTAGGGACAGACCCATTCGGCTTCTCTCCTGGGTATGTTCCAGACCCTCTAACTGCATCTCCTTCTGTACCTGCCTCTTATCCATCAGCTAGCTGTGAACTTAATTGATCCAAACTGCAGAGCAAATTAATGAATTACATATTTGTGGTTGTCTCATTCTAGAACACCCTGAGAAAACCCCTATTGTACACTTTTTCCGAGATTAGATTTTGCAATGGTCTGTTGTAACATTTGATCAAAATTGAGGAATTCTGCTAATGCCCCTAACACAAAGCTTACCTAGTGAAATTGAATTACATGACTGAAAATGTTCCTCTTCCCCCATTTCCCTTTTTTTTTTTGTATTCACAGCTTTCCTTTTTTCTTTCTTTTTTTTCTTTTTTTTTTTTTTTTTTTTAAAAAAAAATAATAAGTTCACAAAAATTCTTGCAACTGATTGATTTTCCAACTGT
>JAWWES010000001.1:34901541-34920892 GCA_035583135.1 Lophotriccus pileatus
GACCAGCAGGAGGAGGTGGCAAATCAGGTTATTTTTCTGAGACACTTCATTTTTCATCACGAGTGGGTTTGGGTGTTGTTTCTTGTTTTATTTTTTTTCTTTTTTTTTTTTTTTTGTTTAAAAAAAAATACTAAGTTCACAAAACTTCTTGCAACTGATTGATTTTCCAACTGTCTGTTTTGTGGATTACATATTGATACACTTTGAAAATCACTGGAAAGTGAATTAAACAGAAAATAAATAAGGCACTCTGCTGCATAGTCTTTTGTTTCAACCTGTTTATTTCGTGGTCTTATAGCCACAAACCAGATTCTCTCTGTATTTCCCTGCCTTCCATCTCAGTACATGGATTATAGCATGCCTGGATCCTTCTATTTATATATAATTGTATGATATATAGAGCTTTATGGTAAAGGACTCAAGTGAAATTACTAAACCTATGTCAATTAAGACTAATGCCAAATGCAAACCAATATCCAAAAAGCAAAGGGGCTTGCTAAAAATTAAAAGAGAGAACTGTTCCCTATGAAACAGTCTTAAGTAAAATCAAATCCAATATAATCCTCTTACTAAGTAATATTTGACAGTTCAGTCATGTTTCTCCTGAAAGAAGGGACTTGCTTATTTTAAGCTTCCTGAGAGACAATTTGCATAATGATGATCTTCTCACAGAACTAGATTGATTTACCATTTTTAAATGAGTATCTCCATAAACAGTGTTTGATACAGATGTTTACATACTTGTTTCCAGAGTCTATTGAGCCCTACAGCAGAACGAGCTTCTCCCCCCTATGTATTTCTGCCCCAACTAGTATGCTCTTAGTCTCAGCTGTACATTTTGATATGCTTTTGACCAGTCATTGGTTCTGTAACACCTACTGCCTCTAGAGATAAGATAGAGAGTCATGTTCTATCAAACATGACTCTTTTGTTGCTCTTCAAATTTTTTATGAACAATCGTTCATCCCACAAGTTAATGATGAACTCTTGTCCTCAGACTCACTGCTGGTGAGGCAAATAACTGGCATTATTATTTTAATGCTGAGACTAGTTCCAACTCATGTAAAAAGTCTTTTAACTTTCTGACAGGGTCTATAAATGCCCTTAAAGTTGCTGAAACCCAAGAAGCCCCCATTGGATTTCCTTTCAGATCATGTACCAATGCCAAATGAATTCATTTGCTAGGACACCCAAATCCTGTATTTGTAGATGCAAGGGTAGGCTCAGCCTCCATCTAAAAAAAGGATAGGACTGAGCAGCTGCACAATTGTTACCGTGTCTGATACACAGACTTATGTAGCTTGTAATAGTCAATACCCATGGTAAATCTGTGTCTGGGATCAGATGTCTTTGGCAAGACCCCTAACTATAGCTCCTGATGAACGAGGTGGCTCTGTCACTTGTGCTGGTGAATTCCTGTGCATCAGTGGCCATTTCTGGGATTTAGTGGTTACTATCGTAGGCACTTGGGACAGATAAACAATCACAACGATTTTTTTATTGCTCCAGAGCATGAAATAAAATTGTTAAAACTGTCAATGTGCATGATTCCAATTATGTGCCTTGCTGAGGAATTACAGCAATTTTTGTTGGCTCTGAATTGAGACCATTCTGTGTTGACCTCCTTGTCTCTGTGCTACTTAACTATGCCACTTGAGGTGACTTGTTCTTCACCATTCTTCCCTATGCTCAAGGAAGGTGCTGCCCCTATGATTTAAAAAAAAAAAAAAAAAAATTGTTTTCAATTGCTTCCATTTGTTAACATTGCAGACACCACCATTTAGCAACAGTAAGTCTGTGTGTGCCTGTCTGTGCACGTTTCAGCTGCCTACGTGGGTACAGTGCTTGGCAAAAAAAGACCTTTGCACTTGTTGTCCTAGAGTTGCTTTAGTGACACATGCAGAAAGAAATAATTTCAGAAATGAAACTTCTGAAATGAAAAATATTGCGTCTGTAGAGAAATTTTCGCTTTCTCGCTCTAGCACATTTCAGCAGCACTTAACAGAGATGGCTGTGTTGGTTTTGACTGGGGCAGAGTTATTTTTTTGCACAGTAGCTAGGATGTGTTTGGAATTTGTGCTGAAAGTGGTGTTGATAATATAGAGAAATTTTTGTTATTGCTGTGCACCTCTTGCGCAGCATCAAGGGAGGAGGCATGGGGACTTGGGAGGAGACACAGCTGGGACAGCTGACCAAACAGACCAAAGGTATATTCTGTACCATCAAAGACATCATGCACTGTCTTTATCTCAACAGATAAGTTTTCTCACTTTCCTGTGTGTGGATGAGCTGGATTTAAACCCTAAACCTGATAGGAAGAATTAGTACCCTACAGAGATGTGAGCAATGATACCTGTATTATTGATGACCTCCACTGGGAACTCTCAAACTGCCTAAGGGAATGCATTCTACCAGCATACTGTCTGTTCAAAAACTGCTCCAAAGATAGAATTTTTTTTTTGTTGAGGAAAAAATTTATTCTTATGAATAAGATCTACTCTAGTTATGTCTTACATTCTGTCAGCTTATATCTAACAGCACAACATGAATGTTAGCAGCAAACTGAGTCTGACAACATTGTTCTACTTGATATGAAAAGAATGATCTGGTTCTGCACATGCACTACCAGTTTGCTTTAGAGTTGTTATTTGAAAAATAAATATTACAAAGAAAATTGATTTCTTATTTCTTTTCCTGTAAGAGTACAAGGACATAATCTCTGTAGTACTTCATAAACTTGATTTGATTTTTTGAAAGCTCTCTGGAGTGTATACCTCTTACCTAGCAAAGGAGTTTAGCTTTTTTGATTGCAACACATTCTCTGCTAAAAAAAAAAAAAAAAAAAAAAAAAAAAAAAAAAAAAAAAAGACAAAGAAATATCTGATGTATGAAAAGAGATGAGAATATAATATTTTCTTATCAGAAAGAAAACATAAAAATACACTAGAAATTTCCAACTCGGAAAAACATTTAAAAATGGTCAGTAGCTTTGCTTGCTTCTGTTAGACAAATTTGTAGATGGATTTAAAAAAAGATGTAGTAGTTAAAGAAGTGCCATGAAGTGGGAAGAATTATTAAGAGATGTTAAGTTAGAAGATAATTTGTAGAGCAGAACTGCCATCATTACATGATATTATGCTAATATAATCTGATCTATGTTATTAAAAAGATTTGAAAGTTTTCCCTTAGATTTATATAGCCAGGCATGGAGAAACTATTTGAAAAGATTTGCCTGTTTTAGAAATCTTGTCTCTCTCTGTCTTATTCCAGAGTTCCTACTCAGAGACTTGAAAAAGATGGGTTTACTTTTTGCCATCACACTGCCACTTGTATTCATTTCTGCTCTACTCTCAATTTACTCGCTGTCAGGCTATCACTGGAAAGCATGATGGCCCCCCTCAACAAGACCTTTCATGAGATTATGATTTCTATAATCAGCAATGGATCAGCTCTATAAAAGGACATAAAAATGTTAAAACCAGTCAACTTGTATATGCTGTTTATACGACTCTTTAGAAACAGACAAAGATTCATCACACAAACTTTAAGTACCTAAGCAAGCCATAAGATTACAGATATCACAGGTATTGGTAAGTGGTACAGATATTATAGACTTTATAGATATCACTATAGACAATGACAAGAGTCTGGTAACTTCAGAGGGTGAATCATTCCTCCTAAGCCTTGAATTGTTTCCTGAGTGCACATATCTAATATGGTTTATCTAATATTCACACACCTTGTTCAAATTACTATATAGTGAGCACAGGACAACTGCTCTCACAGATTCATCATCTGCATCAGCCACATAAATGAAGTGTGATAAATTCAGGTCTTGATGTTTCAGAAGACACATCCAAAAAGTCTGTTTAAGAAGGCAGATGCTTAATGGAAAACTCTAGATATAGGCATGTGGGGGCATCTGAGTACCCCTAACTTACAAACCATGGCTGGAGAAATTCCACGTAAGAATGTCTTGGAAGAGTTTAGTAACATTCACTTCTCTCCAGATACAGGACAAAAAGTCACAGACTACTTCTGCATATTAAAAAGACCTCTTTCTTCCTTTGTTTCTTCAAAACGTAAGAGCTTGTTGATACTGATGGCCTTACAAAGCAAGCAGAAGGCAAAAATCTTTCTGTATTTTAACAGAGAAGATGAGATGGAATAGTATAGATTATTTAACACACAATAGCTATATGGAAATAATGCATATACTATATTCTTGAGTCTTTTTTGTTACTGTTTATGAAAATTTTTATTTAAACATTGAAAATTAAATTGTAATCAAAGTCTTAATGGTGACAATGACTGAGCTCATATATGAACATAAATATATGTATATGTTACTGCATTACAGAAGTTCTTTCAAAGCTAAGGCCAAAAAATAACATAGTTCTGGGTTTACAGAAAATGCAAGTGAAGCAGAAATGAAAAACATCTGCAGCAACAGATTATATAGGATCTGAAGGAGACAATTAAGAACCTGTCATCTATGGAACAGAAGATAGAAAGCCAGAGGAAGATAGAAGGCCAGAGGAAGGTATTTTAGAAGCCATCAGAACAGGGGGCTTAAAAGATGCTGTTAAGGTAGTGGTCTAGACAAGGGTCTGGGAAAGCACTGAGTAGAGCCAAAGGAGAGGTGCATACTTATGACTCTTGCAGGGTGATATCATATGGGAAAAAAGTGGTGAATTCTAGTGAGGTACTCAAAGAGAACAGGGTCAGTGCATACTGACACAGTATGCAAGACAGGGCAGCCAAGATTCAAGGTTATAAAGTGGTGTTTTCTATCAGAGGAAGGCACAATGTTGCAGAAGCAAACCTGAGCTATCGCACAGTGGAGTTATTTACACACAGCTTAATTAGCACAAGGACTTCAATGAATCTGAAGGAAACAATTCACCTCTGGGCTTGTTCTCATACCAAGGTTATCACACTTTGACGTGCTACATAAAATTAGCTGGAAAGAGTAAGCTTGCCTGAGGTTCTATTCTGCTCTTTCCCAGCACAGTTTCTGTTACTCTTGTGACAAGTTGACTAAAGATTATCCTCTTTTCCCCAAGCTTTTCTCTGCCTTTTCTTATTCAGCCTTGCATAATCCCAGGGTTGTGCAGGTGCCATACATAATCTTCTGTGTTATCAGGAAACAGCACTGCAGGGTTCCATTTAACCAGCACAAGCTGTCATCTTCCATTGCTGCTGCTTTATAACTATAAAAAGACAATTATACATACTGTGAGATGGCTGATGACTGCACCTTGGAAGGCTGAAAAAATTAATAGTGACTTCAGTCATCTGAAGTTATGGTAGTTTGAAGGTGAAACTTTGAAGATCAGTGCCTAAAATGTAGCCATGCTTCCCAAATGTATTATTTTGTTACATTTTTTTGGTGAAGAATGTCAGCAAATTGCTGTCTAAATTTTGCAGATGTGTGCTCTTGCTTTGGGGTGCAAGTCAGGTGAATAAATACTGTATCTTTCTTGGTATTGTGACTGATCAGGCAGCTACAGCTAAGGATAAAACTGGAAATATCTAACCCTTCATTGAATTAGCTGTCAAAATTGTTGTTGTTATTTTTCTTGTAACTATAAACTATGCAGAAAGACCATAATTATTAAAATCACTGGCATAATGAGAAAATAGTGAGTCTTCACAATATTGATAGATTTATTATGTGAAGTCTTCAGATCAACTTCACACATGTTGCATCATCACCTGAAGTGTATGGTCATGATGTGAAGTAAAAATTTCTTATTAGCTTTCCATCATGCTTTCACATAAATATTAAATTTAATTTTTCAAGGACCTCATTCACTCTTCCAATAATTGATCTCTTATACCTTCCACATTGTGCCATGTCCTCAAGAAGAAACTAAAGCCAGATTAAACAAATGAATAAAAAATAACACCAATTTACTGATCATGAAAGTCTGACTTCAGGTTAATGTGTGCTCAGAGAACTAGTCCTATGTCTTCTTTCTTCTGATTTCACTGGAATTTGCACGTATTAATTATCAAAAAGTGCCTGATACACTGATGGTTTATAATATCTAGTTCTATCTCTAACAGGGTATAGGCAGTGGTCCAGCATGAACATCCTGATGCTGATTTCAGAAAGAATCTAAACATTTCTTTAACATCTGCTTCAGGTCTTCATGCTGCTGGAAACACTTAGGGAAGAAGGGTCATACACCAGACTTCTTCAGAACAGGATGAAGGAAAGCAGTTTCCATCCCAAAAAGCTCAAACAAAAGGTGTGAATGAATCATTATTACCATTTGGATTTTTGGCAGTGTAAGTGAAAATCCTACTGAGAGATTTGTTCTTTACGTAAGACAATCCTATACTACCATACTCTAAACTTAAGGATTTTTATTTTCCTTTCCTATAAAAACCATATATTTCCCTCAGTAAAGGATATGCAGGATGTTGAATAGGTACATGGGCACACAAGATTTTTTTAATCATCATTTCCTTTAGTATGAATCGTAATAAAATGAATGAAGAGCAGCCTTATGTTAATATTGCCCTGTGTGATACTGACAAAGTTGGTGTTTGTATGGTTTGCCTATTTCATGAATGCTATGCATGTCAATTAACTCTGCCTGTAGGCAGCTTTAGCCTGTGCACCTGACAGAAAAACAGATTTGTTTGCATTGTAACCATAAATTGATGCATTTTGCTTGACTTTTATTAACTATTTCCTCTTCTGTTCATCTCTCAGGAGCTTACTAAGCAAAAGTTTCCCTGTGTCGACTGCATCCCAAAATTTGACAAATATTTATTTCTGCTGGATTATACGTTGTTCAGGTTTAATCCTGAATGAATTGATCAATTTCAGCCTTCTGGAATCTCAGTCCTGAGGCTATACTCATATATATTCAAGCTTTTTCAATTTGTGGAAAGAGTGATTTTATACAGTCTCTAGACATACAATCACGGTAGATAGAGGAAAAATTATCAACATATCATCTAAAAGCAGCAAAAGCATCATACTTTGCTAAAATTTGGAGAGCAAATCTAATTTTGATTCATCTTCTAGAAGATCAGTGTCTCCCTGTTGGCTACAGAAGGAACATAGAAAGACCAGCTTTCGAAATTTGACATCTAATTTACATACCTAAAATAAGGTGACGTGATTACCCTCTGAAGCCTGAATTCATCTACCATAAATTAGCCATCTGGAGGTTTTAAATGATTAAGTATCAATCCATGATTCATATTGCCTATTCTCAACCCTCAGTCAACATCAGCATCTGCTATTCATCCAGATTTAGGCAAGTGAAATTTCTTATCATAGCTGCTTAAGCTGCCTATTTTGTTTATCTGCAGAACCCTCCCACCTCTACCCATATTAGACATCTCGCCCTTACTAAAATCTAGTTACAATTAATCCACTTAAGGGCAGCTGTCAAAATTCTAAAACTCTCTGAATGCAAGATAGCACTTAATTCTTACTGAGTCTTAGACCTACATAAATACCCTGTAATGGATGGTCTCAGACATTCACACTCAGGCCTGACCTCCTCCATACCATCTTGACCTTGGAGTTAATAAGTAGTGAAATCAGAGAGGCAGAAGAGGTAGTGAGAAAATAAAGGGATTTTTTTTTTCCTAGGTCCTTTAAATATTCTCTGGGTATCATGGCCAACTCTCCATGTAGTGGATGACCTTTTTATTTTATTTAGCTCCACATTTTTTTAATGTGATAAGGCACTGGCACATGTTTCCCACAGTAGCTGCAGATTCCCCATCCCTGGAAGTGTTCAAGGCCTTGCTGGATGGGGCTTTGAGCAACCTTATCTAGTAGAAAGTATCTGTGCCCATGGCAGAGGAATTGGAACTAGGTAATCTTTAAGTCCCTTCCAACCCAACCATTCTATAATTTCCCAGTCCTCCCATACGTGTAGAGATATTTGCATTTTGCCACTGGTAGTGTCAAATTCCAGTACTCTTTTATGTTTGGCACTGTCCAGTCATCTAGTGATAAACTATGGCAAGTAGTAAGTGACTTGCCTATTTTGATACCTAGTCTGAAACAACAAAGATTCTGAATGAGTAATGGGTCTTTGCTTGCAATAGCTTTTGCTAAAGGAGAAGAGAGGAATATCAGCATTCACAAAAACCTTTTGCTGGCCTTCAGCTGCCATCTGCACAGGTCAGGCAAAAAGTCAGGTGCCTCATCCAGGATGAAACTCTATTGATCCAAAGTATTGCAGTGGTTACAGAGAGGAATTGGCTGTTTGCTCTAGAGAAGTGGCAACACAACAAAAAACAGTCAGCTGCACTTCAGGAGCTGATTTATTCCCCTTTGACCATCTAACATAGGAGAAGTGAATCCAGCCTTGCATTTATGTAAATATTCTCTAATTATTTCTGGATCAATCAGTCCTATACTACAAAACCCTAATTTGACAAGTCTTAGAAATGCATGGTCATTATATCACGAAGTCTTGCAGCAATATGCATGATATCAGTTGGAAGGATCCAATGAGATAATAAAATGCAGATGCACAGTTAAGAGGAACACACTCCAGCACAGTTCTGTGAAACTAATTCATGAGGAAGTGTGACCAGGGAGCTTCATATCTCAGGTACAGATTAAAAAAAAAAAAAAAAAAAGCTTAAAAGGTATGCCACAAATGAAGACCCTGGAAAATTGTTCTTATGCTCTATCCTTAGAGCATACTTATGATAAGGGATTTCAAGTTATGAAGTGACTGTGTTTTGAACTTTTTACATTATGTTTACCATGCAGATAATATGAGCATAGCTCTGTTAAGAGGCAAAAACTCCCCAGATGCATAGTTTCAAAACAGTACATTCACATTACTACTAACTTAAAACTAAATAGTTACCTTGATTTTGATGTAAGCAACAATTTTTTTTTCAGGAAGAGATGAAACCATATGGTCTTCAGTATCATGCAGATGTAAAGGGACAGATGTGTAGAATGAGGGCGTGATTTTAACAACAAAACTCTTTGTACTGAAGTTTATAATGTTACCTGAATAAACTCCCTCCATAAAAAAAAATTACCTGGCAGTGTAATATTTCACAGATCTTTCTGAATCCTTGAGACTTTGTCTGGATATTGCCACTTTAGAAGGCGGTAAGGTTTAGTTAAAATGCTACCTAAAACATTGTTTACATCCCTGTTCTCTTTTATGGGTATCATCTTATTTGTTACATGGTTTTCTTCCATGAGATAAAAAGCACCATTCCTGATGCATGGTGGGCACCATACTTGGGGGAGTGACAGTAACATCTTTGCTTAAGAACTATAAGGTTAAAGTTGCAATCTGAGTTAGAATTACTTTGGTTTTAATAAAAAACTTATGTTTATTTGAAAATCTGATTTTCCCCCATCAGGTTTACCCTCACTTCTGTGACCAGCAGGAATTTATTTCTTTCTAAACAACTTCCTTAAGAAACACAGTTCCCACTAACTAAAATCACACCCTAAGTCAACAGACTGTTGTTACCCAAACTCTCAATGAAAGAAAATGTTGAAGAGTGTTCCCTTACCTACAAGATACGAAAATTTTTTTCTGTTTAAGCTTTTTCATTAACAGAATTACAGTCAATGACCTTCATGTTTTATTATTCCCTCATTTGTCTATGAGCAAAGAGAAATGTGTTAAATGGCCCCATGGTGTTAAACTACCCCAGATGGAATCAAAGTAGTACTTGAGTTTGCCATCTTGAGGGCAAAATATGTGGAAAGACATATTTACTTTTCAGAGAAGAGTTATTTGTTTCATTTTCTTTGACTCATGCATTGTTGTTCATTATAGTGTTAAGGTAGTGAGAAAAAGGAAGTGTTTGAATTGTGGTGCTTTCTATATAAGGCTAGAAAGCTGTAAAACATTAGTTCAATTTTTTTTTAAAAAAAGGTATTTATCTATATATAATACATATATATAATGAAGATTCTTTAATTTGCATTTCTTATTATTTGAAGTTCGTCAAATCATGAGCCAAGAAAACTTCATGAAATGCCATTTTCAGGATACTGGAACTAAAACAGGGACATAATAGGAAAGAAATGCAAATAGTATTTAGTGGTCTAGTGAGTATTAATGCTTCCATGACTCAAGTGAAACTTGCTTTATGTGGGAGCTAAAAGAAGTACTGCCAAAGATACTTAGACATTTATTAAGACTGAAGACTATGCAATTCATCCAAATGTAAACAGCTAGTGACAAAGGACTAACTTCAGAGTTAAACCCCTCTATTTTGCTTTGGCTGCTAGGCAAATTCCTAGAGAATTATGTTGGAGATTTGCAATCCAGAGTGAAAGCACAGCCGATTAGATAAGCAATATAAAAATACTAGTAGGACTAAATTATATCTTGATCATGCTGTGAAACCAGAAACAGTATTAATTTCCATTTTAAATAACATACATAACTCAGCTCCACTAGTTTTGTTGTACAGAGATATCCAGATTTTAATAAAATTAGATGAAGAAGGGGACCTTGTACTGTTGGCATGGCAAAGTACCTGGCTGTGGTAAACCTCAAATTTCATCAGAAGTTTAGTGTCAACAAGTCATCCAGATGATTAGATCCAAGCTTGTACAAGACTGTCTAATAAACAGAGTGTTCTAAACACAATGCAGCTTCTCAAAGTTACACAATGCAGGTTCTTAACTACATGGCAGCCTGTGTGAAAAGCTTTTCAGTGAGTCAGAAATCTGGCAAGAGACTTTGATTCCATTAGATGAAAAACAGAAAAGACATAGGAAACCTTGCAAATAGCAAAAGAATAGATTTAAATATGGTCTCTCAATAAGAAGCACAAAGCCTCACAAAGTTTATCAATAATAAAATGGCCTCTGTCTTCTCATGATCTTTGTAGACACAAAAACATATTTTATTATACTTTGTTTCATTCCAACAGATATCTAACAATCGAACTAAGGTTTAAGAGGTCAACATTTATATTTATCTCAAAGGGTTGTGAAACAATGTCTGTCTTTTGCAGCTGCCAATCCCTGGGAAGTTAGGTTTTGCAGACCCATTAAGCATTGAAGTGTGTACCCAGTTTCCCCTAGTTTCTGCCAAAGATTAATCAGAAATGCCAGGTGCCTATGGCACTAAAATGAAACCATGTGACAACTCAGAACAGATGAGCTCACCAGAGCAGCGGGGTAGGGAACAGGCACTAGATTTTCACTTGCTATGGCTGGATGTCCTAGGGAACTGCACCAAGCTGCAAAACAATTTATTTTGAGGCCAAAGGCTCTGGTTGGTGCTGCCTGCATAGAAAAACTTTGAATTCTACTGACTATCTCATATTGTGTGTTGCTATGCATCACCATATCATCAGGCTGTAGGAATCAACAGTAGGAACAGTTATTACAATGCAGCCCTCATGTTAATGAAAGCTAGCAATTAATGTCACACCTGCGTATGGATATGGATAATTCTTCCAGTGTATTGTTTGTGCATTCAGATAGGAACTAAATGTGAGTGGAGTAGGAGAAGACACAGTACTAGAGAGATCTGCTTAAGCTAAGGTGGGAGTCCTTTCTTTGTATCTTAGATTGTTCATACCAAGATCAAGTCTTGCAAAAGTGTGGAGAAAATCATGTTTCTTTTTCCGATGTTTAGTGCTCTGGAGCTAAGAGAAAAGTTCTGTCTTCCAAGACGATCAGTCTGGTAGGTGTCATTGACACTTTATAAAGAATTAAGCTTAACACAACTAAGTAATGTCTAGACATGAGAAACTGTACCTCGACATATTCAAAATTGTCCAGAGGGTATGGAACAAAAGTTAGAAGTTTTACACCCCTTGATTTTTTTTTTTTAAATTTTATGGAAGAGAGACACAAAACAAACATTCTCCTAACATAAAAGTAGGAAATAGAAAAACAAAAATCCTGCAATAAATATTATCACCTTGATAGGAATTCAAGAGTGCATTCTCTGATCTAAATTTAGCCAGATACATAAACTACAGCTTTTGCTCAGTGCAAAGGTCAGAATGCAGGCAGCAAATTTTCAACACAAGTAATTGCCTCTGAAGCATTGTGAGACTGTCTGTCTTTAATATTCTCCAGGTATCATGCATCAGAAAAAAAGTAATTCACACAATGTATTTTTAACAAAAGGAAATTCTTTGCTTCCCTTCCCTTCTCTTCCCTTTTTTTCTTTTTCTTTTGGTGGGAATGGGGAGAGCAGGCAAGATATTTAACACATTTAATACAGTAATCAGAATGAGCTGATGCCCTGTAATAGCAACTGAAGCACACAGCTAATACTGTTAATTAAGCCAGAGGCATCATGGGCAGGTTCCTGTTGATCATACGTTTGCATGTTGGTTTTGGGCTCAGGGCCATGTTTATGCTGTCCATTACTGATATCAGTAAAAAGAGTACTGTGAAAAAAAAAATAGCACAACAGGAGACAGAAGGTCTCTGTGGTAATTAAAGTTCTGTGTGACTAGAGATCCATGAGGATGAGGCTACAGAGCTGTCACACTATTCTGTGCCTCCCTTCAGTACCCTGTAGCCAGCTCACCTGCTGTACCTCTGATCTGAAGACCAGCTGCACCATTTCTGCTTTTCCATTTACAACTTTGTTTTCTCCATCGTAAAGATCTTTCGTCTCAGGTTGAGTCTCAGTTCATAAAAGCATTTTGCTGTCAAAATTCAGCATAATTAACAGGAATTTAATTTTGACAGTAATCCTTACTAATTAAATGACCAGAGTACTCTTTTTTTTCTTATTTTCAGGGGAAGTTTTGGGGTTTTTTTTTGCTTTATTTTGGTTCTTTTTTATTTGCTATTGTTCTGAGAATACTTCGAGCACTAATAAAATACAGGTCAAAACTCACTGTAGTAGAGCAAGGCTTTCATCTAAGTCACTGGGTTCCTCAAATTCAAAGGATGTTGAGTGCACTCAGATCCTTCCCAGAAAGTTGTGTGGGCCCAGCTGGAAATATGGCACTCACATACACACTTACTCCTCTAAAACTGGCACATGCAGTCCTTGTCTTAAAGGGGGAGAGATAGAGGGAGGAAGAGAGCTGGAGTATGGGGGGGTGGAAAGCAGGGGTGCATGTGGCTGCCCAAGGGAGCACAGTCCAACCAGCTACCAGCGATTTCATAAGCAGAACATCTCCACTCCAGGGACAGACACTTTAGGGAATAAATTCTTCTGCATTGTCTGGCTAACTCTTTGAGCCCTGTGTCCCCAGTTCATACAGATATCCCTGTGAGGGTAGAACCCATGCTGTCACAGCACTGACGTTCAAAAGATATGAGCAAGGCAAAATCTGTAAAAAGAAGCAAGATTTTTATGAGTCCAGATAATGCAGTCGGAAAAACAATGAAACAGAAAGGCTTTGAGCCACATGGAGCCTTGAAGAACAGTTTGCTTCCTTGGAAGTTGTCTGTTGTTTTTCCCAGCTACATCAGTTGATTTAACACGTACGATTACCTCTCATCACAAAACAACAATTCTCTTAGATATGGCAGTAAAGAGTCAGTGATGGTTGGTAGACAGCTTAGATGGGAAGTCTATCTAATGCACATAGACATTGTCTGAGATTCAGGGCAGGACATACTTGTCAAATATTATGTTTAATTTACTTTGTAGAACATTGGTAATTACAAGACTTCTACAACCTCATGATAATGTGAAATCTGATAAGGAAAAAACCTACTATTTCCATTCTGAATCTCAGAATAAAAGTTGAATAATTTTAAGGAAAATTTATTCCACCTATAACATACTTTTTTTTAATCAATTTAGTTCAGAGAACTTCCAGAAAATTAATGAACGTCACTGAAATGATTTTCTTGCTGACTCGGTGTCTAGGGGATTACCAGCCTGACAGAAAGAGGAAAAATATATATACACACATTCTGGGTACAGAAATCATTTTCTTTTTATCATGTATAAACAAAAAGCAGCAATATTTTTTACTCCAGTAATTTATGAGCAAATATCTTCACTGACACAATAATTTTGCAGCTAGCCAAACCAGGAATTATTGCATGATGGGATTTTATTTGAGATGTGTAAATTAGAATTTCATCATAAACCTGGAATATTTGGAAAGGCTCTCTTGTCTTCACTGGAATTCATTTATATATATTAAAAGAAAACAAAACCCCTATAAAAATCTAAATAAAGGACTACATAGAAAAACAAGGATTTTCAAGTATTGCCGCCTGGCATTTCAATGTAACTAAAATTAAAAATGAGTACAAAAGTACTGTCACATCATCTTGTGCCATGCAAGCCTTCAAAGTAAAACTATGAGAAACAATAACACAGCACATATTTCTGGGCTTACAAATTATGTCAATGCTGTATGAATTGCCGGATACATCATAAAATGTTAGTTTATCTGCTGGACATCAGCAGCATCTTGGGGAGGTTTCTGGCCTTAGATTCAATCTGCCTGTCTTTACACTGTAAATATCTACATCTGAACCTGTGTTCTCAGCTGTCCATTTTGTCAACAGGGAAAACCAAGTTCTTTTAGAGTATAATTCATCTTATCTATTGCAGACATCTGCCGCAGGCTACATTTAATTGCCCTGGCAGTGACTCTGTCGCACTGGGGTTGCAAAGGAAGTCTGCGATGACCAGGTCGGGTGAAGGGAATTACATAGGAGGCATGCAAATTTGAATGAATGAATCTTCCCCCGTGCACCAAAGGTGTGAAACGCCCCTGGTGAAGCAAGAAGCAGAAACAAAGAGGGAAGTGATAATTTGTTTCTACACTTCTGAATATGTGTCAGTGCAATGTTAAAAATGTAAAATATATAAAAATTTAGAGCACAGGTTTAAGCTGGATGAATTTACTCTAATTTCATCTGCTAAGGAATATTAGCAGTCCATGCAACAGCACAGAAATGATCTTTGGGGAATGAAATAAAGGCAATATGAAGGTTGCCTTTTTCTTTTTACCATGCAAAGAAACTGAGTTTACACAAAAAGGACCAATACTAGATGTGATCCCTTTGTGTGAATGTGAGGAAGAAGATTATTCTTAGAACACAGCTTGATTTTTTTTTTTTGCAGAGCAAATGATAAGTAGGTTGACTACTATAAATTACTAACTTGAGGCTAATTTCATAGGTTAGATGCTTAGCGGATAAATCAGAGGAGAAATTATCTTCTCAAAGAGAAGAAATAAAGCAGCAATTAAACTATGTTCAGGACTATTGGTTACTCTTTTCTTGTTCATCTTGAGCGTTAGAGCAGGACTAGGCAAATATATGAAATGGGAGGGAATTTGAAAATCAGAGTGAAGTTGTAAAACTTATAAAATTGATAATGCTGTAATGAAATATATTAATACATTGTGAAAATATTTACCGTTTATTATAAATCTGTGCTGGTTGTCACTGGGTGGTTCTTCAGTTATACCCTTGTATTAATCTTCTTATGACTCCTGTACATTTCCTTTTTCTTCTTTGAGACCATTTGTGGGTTCACCAAGTACGTTTCTCTGATGCAAAACAAAAGAAAAAGCATAG
The DNA here is from genome assembly GCA_035583135.1 of Lophotriccus pileatus. NCBI lineage: Eukaryota > Metazoa > Chordata > Aves > Passeriformes > Tyrannidae > Lophotriccus > Lophotriccus pileatus. Next base: position 34,917,047 of record JAWWES010000001.1, read on the forward strand.
CTTACATGTTAAGAGACTTAACAGATCTGTTTAAGAGCACAGAAGGTGTGATAATGTTCAAAATATGTCACCCTGTGGTTTCTCACATGAATCATTTCCCTTTGTCTAGAAGACACCATTTACAGTCTTCTTAACTACATTAGAGGCTAATTTTACATGGAACTCAATTATTTTCATACTTCTAGCTACATCACTATTGTAGTCATTGGCTATACCTACCAAAACAGGAAGGAAAAAGTTGTCCAAACATAATGTACTAAACCAGACACATTCCATTTTGAAGTCCACTGCTTTCATATCTCCTACATGGGCGCACCACAGCCTATTCTCTTCCTGCTGTGTTCATAGGTGTAAAAATATTAATACAAAAAGTGGAGAACAATTAAAAAAGCAATCATGTAAAATGCAGCAGAAAACAACACAAAAAGAAAAATATTTTTGTCATAAAGGTAACAAAACTAGTACTAGTACTTAGTAAAAAATCCTAGTCACAATTTTGATAAATTAAATGTAGACTGCAGTCAAAGGAATATCCATTTTCAACTTGTAAAAAGCTCTAAATTCAAGCTGACAAAACCGCCTTTTACTTGCCAGGCTGAGAGCAGTTTTATTAGTAGTTTATCATCTCCTTGGGTCTTGGTTCAGACATTAGTTTCCAACGAAGGAAAATATGCACATATTTAAATTTAATTTCAGAGGCATATTTGCATATACCTAAAATTAAGCATGTGCTCAGCTAATAAGCTCAATGCATCTTCAAGGACTAGAGTCCAAAGTCCTGTTTTGCATATCATGTTCAGAGTTGCCTAGACACACTAGTTTTATGAATATTACAGCTGGATTTTGTTGCTCCTGCTTCAATTACTATATCCACTTTTTTTTTACATATATTTCGAGTAGCTTATTTTGGATCAGTTATGCTCATGAAAAATTTAGTTTTGTCTCTAATTTTTGTGTGATCTCTATAAAGATATTAACTATCTGGACATTGGAAAATACTTATATTGATATATTAAAATACTTGAAAATAAATGCAGACCTTAAAACAGGTTGTTATGATGAATTGAGCCATATAGTCAACTTCACAAACTGTTAGTAAAAGCTTCTGTTTTGCTGTCAGAAGGTCAAAGAATATTATCTACTGATGATAAAAAATGTATATACTACAGCTGTTTCAAAAAGCCTGGAAAGCTCATATAGCTGGAAAAAAATATTGACCAAGGAAGAGATGCTGCTACATTTTATGTGTTCTTTGGCTAGAAGCAAAATAAAAGGCTGAATTCAGCCATGTTCGTGAAGGACAGGTGATAGTATAAAAAAAAAAATCCCCCAAACTCATAATTCAATAACATTACATGGGCAAAGATGCTACTGATAAATTAGGTCCATATCCTCATAGAATCATAGAATGGTTTGCATTGGAAGGGACCTTAAAGGTTATCCAGTTCTAGAGCATACCCTCCTCTAGACCAACTTTGTGAAAGCCACATCCAACCTGGCCTTGAACACTTCTAGGTTTAGATAATTGCTAATCCTATGAGGCAGATCCAACAAGTTGCACTTGAGGGATGTGATATTCAATTTAGGCTTGAGTCACAGTATAAATATCCACTTCCAGCACAGACAGCTTCACTAAGCCGGTTATTTTATAAAAATGAGGGGGAAGAAGGTTTGACTCCAAGTCTGGGGTTCACAGAAGTTGAGAAAATGAGTGTTGGGACATGGAAAACAGCTGAGAAATACCAAGCTGTGTCTGCAGTGGTACTCGCTGTGTCTGCAGTGGTACTCCTGTATGAGCTCAGCTATTCTGGGAGTCTGCAAATCAAAGCCTATTGCTTTGTGGCTTAGAGTACAAGCAAAACAATATAAGAGGGATAGAGTTGAGATGTCCTTTTACTATTCCTTGGGTCATTTGTAAGTTGTGGATGTTCTTTCTTCAGAAAACTACAGAAACATAAAAAGCTTCCTATCTCTACATATCCAATCATCAGGTTACAGCTTCTAGCCTTCCTGACCATGTGCTTATTCATCTTAGCAAGTGTAAGTTCTCTGTAGCCTCCTGTCCTGGATACTTATATGAGACATAAGAGCTTTGGGTTCATCTCCCATTAATCTAAGGAAGATGACTGCTCTAAATACTGGGAGAAAAGGTCTAGCACCACTATTTTTACTGCATGAATTATATTTGAAGTGAGTTAAGATCTAAGAATTTAATTGGACTCTTCCTGAAACTCAGGACCATGAATAGCTATTTTCATAGCCAGATCTAGGAAATTATTTGTTGATTATTTGTTTTTGTTTTAGGCAGTTAATTCCATGAATTTGCATGAATGCCTTTCTTGGTAGCATCTTGCAGTGTTCAGAAAAGATTTGGGCTGTAATGGCCAATACCAAGCACGTTACAGATATCTAATTAGCTTAGGTTTTCCCGAAGTAATTTTGATACTTAGGCACTGACTTTATCTATCTATCTGTCTATCTGTCTATCTGTCTATCTGTCTATCTGTCTGTCTATCTATCTATCTATCTATCTATCTATCTATCTATCTAAGCAGCCTGTTAAAAGTGGATCTCAGAACCTCTGGGTCCCAGCCTGCACTTATCCCCACAGTGTGTACCTATCTGCCTCATATCTCAGGATCTGTTTAAGTATGAAGAAACCATAGGAGACTGATTTTGCCTTTACAGTTGAATTCAATGGCACTGTCCAAGGCACATCCTCACAGTTAATCCCTGAGGTCTCATGGTGTGCTGGGAACCACAGTCCCTCAAGGGAATCATAGCCATACAACTTTCCCCATGTAAAGTCTCAGAGAAAAAGCATCTAAAGTAACTTCAGACAAGCATGGGGTAATTCAGTCCCAAGGTAGACAGCAGCCCAATATCCATGAAAAGGAGCTACACAGATGTTTTGAGGAAGTGGAAGAAATTTCTTTTTTAATGATAAAAGTGGATGGATGCTGTGCTTGAATCTTGGAACAAGATCAGTTCTTTGGGCTTGATGGACAACATGTATCTGTTTTGATTTGTAAACTAAAGGTAAAGCATGAAGTAAACACTAGCAACAATGAGAGTTTGGTCTCAATTCTGATGCTTCAGAATCCCTTTCATCAGGACTCATTAACAAATTAGGACATAGTATGTATCAGCATCTCTTATTGTATAATTATTGTGAAAAGATGAAATACAAGAGAGAAAAATAAAGCTCTCTATCTCTTTATTTTTCAGAGTTAACATGTTTGGTTCTTGGGTACTGCAGCATCCTCAAAAATGTCAGAATAGCTGTAAAATTTGGAAGGAATTTGCGTAGTTTTTTTTTTTTTTAATCCTCTTTTATCCCTGCTGAAAACCATTTTCCGCATTTATTACAAGGCCTGGCACAGGACAGATCTGTTTGAATGTGCATATTGAGTCGAGAGAGCAAAAGATATGATAATGGATTAGATTTTCCTTCTTTTTTTTTTTTTTTAACAGTACTTATTAATTTTAATGTATGGATAGTCCCATCAGCAGCAACCAGTCTCACCAGTCTGTAGGATGGGGTAACACCAGCAGCCTTGAGCAAAACAACCTAAAGAAAAGCTGAGACAAGAACAACTTTTGGCAACCTTGGCATTGACATTCCCTTGTTTCATGACAAGGATGGCAACAGGAAGGGGCACAACATACATGTGGTATGAGTCAAAGAAATGGGAAGTGGTGCAAAAAGTCTTCAGCTATTCCCATTACATCCTTAACATGGTAATCTCTGTTCTCTCCTTAAGTACTTTCTGCTCCCTGTGAAATATTCCCTTCCCTTCCCTTCCCTTCCCTTCCCTTCCCTTCCCTTCCCTTCCCTTCCCTTCC
>JAWWES010000001.1:34922231-34941573 GCA_035583135.1 Lophotriccus pileatus
CTAGGCTGTTTTATTTCCACAGGAGCTACTTGAATGTGTCTGACCCCATTTCTATGTGGTGTTGAATAGCATGGCGTCAAGATCAGAAGAAAGAAAAAAAAAAAAAAAAGAAAAGGACAAACATTATACAATAAAAACCTTAATCATGTAGTTATAAGTTTAAAAAAAGGTTTGAAAGTCTGTTGCTTTGTCTTTCCCATTTCACATGGTCCTGCTGCTAAAAAAAATTTCCCTGAGGTTCCTGCTGCATCTCTCCTATAAATGATTCTCTTTGATCAGAATCCAGTGGAAGCAGGACTTTTTTTTCAGTCTTACAGAGGCAACGATTCCATATCACAGCACTGAAACTCTTGACAGCTCAGTGGGGGTAAGAAGAAGAAGGAGGATTATCTAAAAAAGAGAGAAAAAAAGAGGAAGCAATTCAAAGTCAGGCCAAAGATGACAGGAGAATCAGGATAGCAGCTGTACAAAATCGTACTTGATCTCTGCCAGAGATGTGGTATGTAGGGGTGACTGACAACTTCTAATTAAAGTTGTGACTGATTACCATGTAAGAAATGACACAATTTTTTTGAAGACCTAGAGTCGAAGATGAATTGCTTTTATTTGTGGAAAATGCTAATTTAAACTTATGAATTTTTAGAGGAACATCTGTGGTATTTTTTTCTATAAAATTCGCTCCATAATTAAATCCTTCATTTTTTAACTGAAACTTTAAAGTTGTCTTTTATCCAAGCACGGACTGTGCATTACAGTACACAAGGAGAAAGAAATACTGAAAACAAAATTTGGAAGAGACCTTGACTGTAATTCCGAAGCCCTCATCTGAAATTCCAGGCATGAAGCAGTTTTAAAATACACTATCTATTGTAGTGTAATAGATTCATAGATCTGCATCAAGCAACTCAGGATATTATTTTTCAGAGATTTTAGTTTGTTTACTTGTCACAAATGCATGTGAACTGAATTCATATCCCTTTTCGAAGGGACACACGTATATGAGCATTATTCAAACACATGTGCTGACTCACTTGAAAGAACATTTTGAAACTGAATTCTCACTGAGATTAGCCAGCTTCTGTGCTGTTTTCTCTTGAGAGCTGTCTCAACTGTTGTCCAAGCTGATATTTTTCAGTACAGAAGATTAAATTATTTCACTTTCTACTGGTTGCTTCACACTTTTTTTGGCAGTGTAAAGCCCCTAGGAACCTACTTGGTGCAGAGTTTTCTTGGCATGAAATCTTTGTGTGGCCAGATGCTGATTTGCTTCCTGTTGATCTCACATGGAAATTTGCAGGAACAGCAAGAAATGGGTGGGAATACTTGAATATTGCCATGTACTCCCCTCAAGGCTCCCCGGGCTGGGCAAAATCCCTATCAGGCACCACATCAAAGGTTACAGCATGGATAGTAAACACTGGCCCAACACAAACCTCTGTAGGCTTTTTGGGCTATATATGCAATTCTTAAGCCTCAGATGATACCAAGGTTGTACAGAAGATGAATTTGCTCCTTAATCCATTCTCTTCTCTGCATCTGGTTAGCAAGGTTCTCCATGCCATTCCTGTGCCTCTAGGATTCTCCCCATCCATCATATCAGCACTATGCATGTTAGTAGAAAACTAAGTAGGTTCCAAGTAGTGTCACCTAATCATGGAAATACACTTGAAGCCTCATTGTAAAGTAAGTATTAGTTATATACAGAGTAATGCATGGTGTTTTCTTTCACCATTTCATTGGGCATAACCCCATTAATTACTTTGAATATTTAGCAGGATGGATATAGCACAGACACAGAAATACTAAACTGAAGGTGATGTGCCACATGCAAAGGCTACAGTGAGGACAAACTCAGCAGTTTATACATTTACATTTCATAAGGATAGGTATTTTGGCTTTGAGAGGAAATCAATCCCTTAACAGACTCTTTTCTTGTTTTAAAGAATTTACTGGTTTCTCTAAATGAAAAGTATTAGCATGTAATCTCCATGGTATTTTTTATCTCTAAATATCCAAAACACAGTGTTTAATATTCTAAACAAGATCAGTATCTTAAAACACAGTCAAACAGATAAATATTTTCCAAACACCTTTCTTTACTGGCTTGTTCCAGAATTGAAATTCTTTTTAGACTTAAAGTTAAATCTGAATTCTGAGACATTAATTATCATATATTTACACTATTCAGAGTTATTGTGTACCTCTAGGCTGTTGTTAGATGTTCTCAACTTTAAAAATGTGGGAGTGGAGAGCAAAGATTTTGCATGTTTAATTATGCCATTGTTTATGCTTATAGTTAGCTTTACAAAGCAGAAAGTGGAGTTATGCGTTTCTTTTGCTACTCTCTATACTTTCTCCTAATGTAAACCACATTTTAAGAACAGGCAATAAAACATGCAAGTCAATTTTTATGTCTATATTCCTGCTCTTTTTTTTTCTGAAATTACACTTCATTATGAGTTACCAATTAAGTTACATATGCAAACATTGTCTCTCCCTGTGAGAATAAGGAAACAGGTAATTAAGGTAATTAATTGATGTAAAATTAACATGGAAATATGAATGTACATCTGCCCAATGCTGCTTCTTCCATCTAGCCTAGGAAGCATGGCCTTGCAGCAGTTATAGTTTTCTGCATCAGCACATCTCAGAGATATGGCAACAAGATGTCTAGAGCACCATTTTCACTTCAGCAAGGTCTGTACTGCACTGTATTATCCATTACACTGAAGCAAACTACAGAACAAAAAAAAAAGCTTAGAAAACTTCACCAAGGTGCCTTTTTCTATCACAGAATCACCAAATGGGTAAGGCTGAAAGGGACCATAGCCTTGGTATGTCAAAGGGACATACCACAGTGGATTTATCTGGTCCAACGTCTCTGCTCAAGCAGGGTCATCCTAGAGCACATTTCATGGGATTTTTGTCCAGATGATTCCTGAATATCTCCAGTGAGGGAGACTCCACAACATCTCTAGGCAATCTGTTTCAGCACATGGTCACCTGCACAGTGGAGTTCTTCCTTGTATTCAGATGGAACTGAATCCTTGACCAAGAGAAAATCTTTCTTCCAAAATTCCTTTACTATGGTGTCCTGAGTAAGAGATTTTTGAGGGCTGATCTTGTGAGTGAAAGGCCAGTGCAAGGAAGGCATTCAGCACTCTGCCTAATCTGCATCCTCTGTTACCAAGGTCCTTCCTCCATTTAGTTATGGGCCCACATTATACTTTGTTTTCTGTTATTAATATATTTGAAGAAGCTTGTTGTCCTTGACATTCCTAGCCAGGTTTAATTCCAAATGGACCTTGGCCTTCCTTGTCTCATTTCTGCTTACTCTGATATCCTCTCTTATGTGGCTTCCACTACAGCCAGTGGTGAAAAACAAGCAAAATAAGTTTGCAGATCCCTGGAACATAGAAATTACATTCCTTGTTTCATGGAGAGCATCAACATAAAACATAATCAGAAACCCTGGTCATATAATTTCATGTTAAAATTCCTCTTGGAAAGATTTGAACTTTTGGAAGAGATAAAATATTAATTTTTTTGTATTTATTTGCTGTTGTGCCAAAACCAGTGTGGCTTTACCTCACTATATTTAAACACCTCACTAAAGTGCCTAGTTAACAGGTAGGTGTTCGTTGACTCTCTTTTGCAGAGCTTGGCTGGGATTAATCACCCTGTGGGAATACTGACCTCTATTCCTTTTACTTTCTGAGTTTCTTAGGTGCCAGAAAATACCTTTGAATCATTTTATTTAGCAGTAGATTTTCTTACTTCCTGCTTACACAAGTGTACTCAGAAACAGCAAAATTTTGTCTCTATGAACTTTCAGTTTTATTTTACTAGGATAATCAAACTCTTCCAAATTCATTCTATATATATGGTTGACAACTGAACAGCATTTCCAGAACCTATTTCTGCTTGAGCTCCTCTTTCTCAGATACAGGTGACTAGAAAAGTATAGTCTTGCAGATTAGTGCTCACCAGGGCCTTGTATAGTAGCAGTAATAGTTCCCATTCTCCCAGTATCATTGCTTTATATAGCAATGCCTTGCTGGTTAGAGCTTATAATGAGTTAATGTTATTTTTTAAATTATGGAGTGTCCACAGGAATATTCTTCACCCAGCATAAAATATTGACCTAAGTTCACTGCAAATTTGAAACTGTCTGACTTTATAATTTTACAGCTCTCAAATACTTGTTTTTAATTGTACATTTAAACATCAAAGTGTAAGTGAAACCTACAGAGGAGAGACAATTAGAAATACTTTGTATTCTTAACTGACAGCTCTGCTAATTCAACCTGAATCCAAACTGCTAACTTGAGTTATGCTTTTTTAAATCTTATCACCCATACAGAAGTTTCTGTAGGTGAGTTCAGATATCCCCTCACACAGTCTCAAATTTTCAGTAAGTTTTTACATGTGTCATTAATTTGTCCTGCATTTTTAACTTTGCCAAGAAGTTCTGGTATGGTTATGATGGCACACATCAACAGTCCGTCATTTTAATTCATCTGTGGACTTTCATGCCCTCTGCAGAAAGAGCATCATTTCCCAGTAGTCCCAACAAAGATGATTCTGAAAGCATGTGGGGACAAACTTTTTAGGTACATTGAAGTAAGTTTCAGAGATGACTTGGCCTTTGAAGAGAATGTTTGGCTTATTGTTTAGCATTAGACTTGTTCTAATACTTTAAATCTCCAATCAAAGATCAAAAGGCATCGCTATTGAAAAAGACATTATTTAAAACAGTAGTTAATATGTTTCCAGATAAATATTGAAAATATTATTTTTAAAAGGATAATATTCTCTAAAAGCTGTATTCACTCTTCTAAGCATAAAATGCCTCTTTTAGGCTTTTGCTGTATCATACAGTTAAAATATGTAAAGCTGACATTTTATGTCATCTCTCTATAAAATAGGGCAAGCTCATAAACCAGTTTGAATGCAGATGATAATAATATACGACTTTGGTCCAGAGAGCACATATTCATAAATCCAAAAGTGCCTTTTGAACTTCAATCCCTTATACTTGTCCAGCCTTCTTCTGCCCCCTTATGATAGAGGTCTCTTCTCAGTTCTACAAAAACAAGATTTGGTGGGAAACATACTTTTGATGGCTATCATTTTGGATTACATCACAAGGAGCTGTACATTGTTTGTGTAAAAGTCATTGACTTGTGCAAGGTAAGCTGAAGAACACGGACAAACTCCCTTTGCAGTATCAGGCTGTTTCCAGATCAGAGATGGAAAAGAACTCATCAGCTTCACTTGTTGACGAGCAATTTTGTGTGCAATTCTTTGGGTGTCATTATCCAGGGACATTTCAATTTCATACAATGGTGCCAGCACACTTCATATTTCTCAAGCATGCTCTTCTGACTTGTCTCACATTTTTGCTCCTTCATTTTCCACTGATGGAGAAGATCCTTGATGGAAGGAAGGATACAGTGAGCCCCACAGCCCACAGACAGACTTGAAAACAAGGAACGTGAGACGTTAGAGGCTGATGACACAGCTGCACCAACTACAGATATCTTTGGAGCATGCCATGTGAATCTATTGCACCAACACGATTCATACCCAGACCACCCAATTAGCAAATTGGATGATTCAAATACTACCGCAGCAGAAAGAATAACCTCCAGAACAGAGTAGGAACAATTGGCCACCTGACTGTGTCAGTGGCTGCCAGGATTAATTTTGATAATTACATGTTGCAAGCAGGTTAGATATGAACAAGGAATAATTTCATATCTTCCCTGGACCAGAAAACACTTTGACGCTGAAGCACTCCTAAAGAGGTCCAACAAGGGATGAGGCTAAGCAGTAGGTACATATCCCAGACAGTGATGGGGAAATACCCAGAATGTTATGAAGAAATGTTACAGTTCTAAACAACTATGCAAAAATATTTTGTATCCCCTTAATTCAGAGCTATTCTCCAGTTTGTGCCCTCTGTAACAGGGGAAGTAAGGGAGAAGGATCTCCTTTAGTTCAAGTACTCAGGAAACTAGCAAAGAACTTCCATTGTTGTAAACCAAAGTAACTGGAAAACAGAAGTTTGCAGCATATTATCAGCATGTGAAATGCAGGCAGAAAGGTTTTCAGTGAGATATCCAGGTGGCCTCCCGTGGCTGTCATTCCCAGCTGGTGTTAATCAAGCACTGATGTCAGCAGAGGTGCATCACTTTTTGCAAGCTGAGAGTCTCATATAAAAACTCCAGTAATGCCGTATTGATTTTCACTAGCTGATGACTTCCAGCTACAGGTTTTCAGATCATATGAAGTTAAAGTATTTCTAAGTAGTATTATTATGGCCAGGCTGCACATGAAAATGATAACCTGGGAGCTTTGTTATGCTCTCCGTTGCCGTTGTGCTTATTAGAAGTGGGTTACATTTGTTTGTGAGGTCTGTTTTCACACGGGTCTTTAAATTTAAAAAGGATCTTATCTAAATGTAAAATTAAGGTAATGATATTATTTTCATCAGATTCTGAAGCCAAGTTACTTAACAGTTATAAAGAATTTTGATGTGCTGATAAAAGGCAGGTACAACCAGAATTATCTTTGTTTTCCCTAGCATGATGTAGCCCCATAATTTGTAATTATTACAATGTACATATTATTAAAAACACATGTTTTGGGTTTTGGTTTTTTTTTTCATTTTTATGTTTTCAGTTTAAGTTTTATAAATTTTATAACAGGCCATTCTAACTTTAAGGATCTAACAGGGGTGGTAAATCTTTAAATCAAATTGACTATATCAGGGAACTCTAGACAGGTGAGAAAGTATCAGTTACAACAAATATAGGACACAGATGTTTATAGGGAAAAAGAAGAAAGAGAGAGATTTTTAAAGAGGGTTTAATTCATACTATATTTTATGACTGCTTTGGAAAAATTCTAACACTTCAGCTAAAGATTTTTTCGGTAAGGCATTTGATTTTAGCAGAAACGCTTAACCACTGAATGACAAGTAAGCAGTTGTTCCAAAGCCACCAAACACTATTCCCTTATTAGTATTTTGTTAATAGCATTGACTTAAGGAATAAGACAAAAAAAGAAGCCATGAATGCATGTCTTAAGGGCATATGAGGAGATACTAGTTTCTGAGTTTCTGTAGAAAGTAAAAGTAGACTTTGTTAATAGGTTAACTAGCTGATTAGAATTTCATGAACATGCTTCTTATCAACATCAGTTGGTTAAAAGAAACTGGTTTGTCTTGACGAGCAATCCCTTAATATTTCATTCATTTACACCATCTACTTTGGAATATATTCCAAATCTTCCAGACTCAGCAATTTCCATCTGGCTCAGAGCACTGAAGCACGACTCCTTGTTCTTGACATAGTATATTGCTTGTCTAAACCTATCAGATTAGATTCATGGTCTCCATCCTTATCTTCAAGGCCCACAGTATCCCAGAAGTACCATTCAAACATCAGGTATTCAGCATTCTTAACACAGTATATATACAAAACTCATGCATGTTTATAAACAAGACTCAAAACAAACCTCTGTTCACAGCCTGATTATGAGAGAAAGGTGGTGAATTTAGCCAATATATTTAATGCTGTCTTTATAGGCAGCCAGGCATTCTGCTGAACACTGTAAAACCCATGTAAGACAATTGACACTTACTATCAGACTGGCTTCACAGGCACTTGAAAATTACATGGTTCCTTAAAATTTCCTTACAGACATAATAGCAGGTCATCTTGTATTCCCATGCTCTCCTCTTGCAAACATTATTTTGTATTTCTTGAAAGAAACAGAGCAAATAAACCCAAGATGGGAATTTGTCTACTGTTGATGGTAGAATACATTTAGAAACATAAAAATAAAAGAAAATCTGTAGTACAATAATTGATATACCAACCAATAAAGGAAGCATGGAGTAAATTTATGAGACAGCAAAGAGTTTCCATCATGGAAAAGGACATTAATGACTACATCTGTTCTACAGAAAGGATATTATAAACCATGCCACTCAAGATTAAAGTTCCTGAATTTCTTTTGTTCGCTTGCTTGTTTTCATATAAAGTGTCATTTATAGGAAGTAACACATTCTGTACTGCTTTGTAAAAGTTTACTACAATGCAACACTTTTATTTTTAAGCATGGCTTGCACTAGGGTAAACAGAATACCAGTAAAGAATGTTTTACATTATTTCTTAATCAAAACTTTAATAGGTCTAATACGGATGTCTTTTGTTAGAAAAAGTGTTGTCTACAACTCAGCACCTAGGGAGTTCTGTCAAGAAAGAGATTAGAGATTGACGTACAAATCAAAGTCCCTGAAATATAAAACCATCCATGAATAGAAATAATAAAATGTATATGACATCTGGGATTCTAGAATCTCCTCTCACTTAGAGTAACTAATTAGTCTGGATTCTCACTTAGATTAACTAATAGTCTGGATTCCTTCTTCATTTAGCAGAGGAACGTACTACTCTTGCAGATTAGGAAAATATGTCATCTCTCTGGAGTTCATTGTAGGTATCTATTCACTTGGCATATGCCCAGTGGGCAGCATGACTATTTCTAAGGTTCAAGCACTTACATTTCAGTAAGACAATGACAAAGTTAGGCACGTAATTTGGAATTAACTTGATTTTGCCATCCGTTGGCAAAGAAATAGTAGTTTGCACTCACAGCAGCTCATTTGACCACATGGTTAGATAAACTGTATGACCCCCTGCTATGGTCTGCATAGGTCTTCATGCCTTAAGTGTATGTATGCCATTTTAAAAACCTGAACTAAAATCTAATGGAAGTAATGGATATGAAAAAAATAACAGCAGCTACAATTTATTATGATAGTATCATACTTCAGGATGTCGGTGTAAATCCATCCTTCAGGGACAGAGAGTAATCATGAATCATTATCATGTCACTGTCTGATGCAATAGTAGTTGTATCTAAGAGAAACTCTTACTATCTATAGCCCAGTCTTACACATTAGGATAAAAGACACAAGAAAACATAGAGGAGGCATTAAAACCAGTAGCTATCAAGTTTTTTATATCAACAGTGGAATGTATTTCTCACAGTTGGCAGTGCAACTTCTAATTGAAAACACTTTAAAGGATATGTGCGTTCAACTAACATGCTTAAAGTGATTTTTCACAAACTTCAGCTGGAGAAATATGTTTTGAGCTACCGTGACATTTCAAAAGAGAAGCATGTGATGGCAAATTCATGCATATGACCAGATTGATTATATATAAAACATGAATTAGTGCTACACTAAAGACTCTCTCTAAAATTAAACCAGCAACAGTCCTTCTCCAGTTGTACTTCTGTCATCCTGAACAAATTTCTGTTTCAGAGATGGGCAGCTCTTCTGGCTCCAGGGGCTGTGTGTTGAACGTCTCATGTAGCTGAATACCACAAAGACACAAATACCTCATAACCATGGAGATGAAATAAGGTGTGGTCCAGGAGCATTTCACACAGTGGAAATGACTGCACATCCACAGGGATCCTGGCACTGAAATTATAGGACAAGGACAATGTAGGCAAGCATGACTGGAGCAAACCAACCAAACCAGCCCAAATAAAACCTGCTTGCTCCCTTCTCACTGCCAGGCAGGCCCTGTACCTACTGCCTTGCCAGCACATGTGGCACGGTTTAAAAGACCTAATCACGAGTTTCTGTGTTGCTAAAAAGCCTCAGCTTTATCACTCTTTGTTTGTGCTTTTTTTTGTCCTTTCTTTACTTTATGGATCAACATCTATAGAGTATTCAGACATGCTGCCTTTTAACTGGATATTGACCTGCTCCAAGGTGTGATGGATTAACAGGTTTTTTTTAGTCTGAAGGTCTCTATCAGCACTAGGACATGACAATGTTTAGGAGATCAAAGCGCAATATAGTAAAAGAAAATCTCTCTCTTTTACTGTCAAAGGTAAAAGGTATGGAGTTATAATGCATACTTTTTGTCATCCTGATGCTTTCCCTCCATAAATAATTATAGCTCCTGTTCACTTATTCATATATTTAAAAAAATTCACTGGTTTATTTATTGACTTTGAATTTATTTGCATGCACTGTGCCTTCTCATCAACTCAAATGCTAATAAAGATTCTGTGTACCATTTGCAATAATAATCATATTTTCATTCTTCCATATTTATTGGTGAGCCTGCTTTGTCTACTAGATTATACATATAATTCTCCTCTAGGTTCCTTAGTAACAAACTATGGTATGATGAAAACAATGTTTATGAAAATGTAATTTACACCCTTTGTGTTAGGGAAAATCAGTCACACTAAGTAATATGCATTTTAGGAGACTTATTAGATACCAGGAATGCTATTCATGACTGAGAACACTCAATTAATGGTGCTGCAAAAGATTGTTTTGTATCATTTGCAGAAGGTTGATGCCTAGGACAGGGATCTCATTGCTGCTATATCTGTCATTTAAATTACTGTGAAGGAAGAAAGGAAGGGATGGTTGGTGTGAAGTAAGGGGGCCAGCTGATGATTGATTTATTATGTCAGAGATGAAGCTTGACTGTGACCTTTTGAAATAGCTTTTCCATCTAGAAGTATCATGCATTTATGGACTTTATTTATGTGTTACATGCAGTAAAATTTTCTGTATTAAACAGCAATGCTCCCTTTCAATCGAAGGAGTCTACAACTCCAGCTCAGTCAGACCTTCCAATGATTATGCCTCTTAACACTTGTGTGGTAAACTGTTTATACAGGCAGCAAAAATTATGAAATTGAGCTCAAAATTCTTCTCCTTTTCATAATAATTGTATATGTTTATGAAATAACAGAGAAGTGGAAGGTGCTGCTCTGTCTGACTTTGAACTGTTAATAAGTGTTAGGAAGCTCATTAGCAAGTTTCATCATTCTCTGGCCTGGAGGAATAGATCTCTTTTAAAGTAACTCTTACAAAAAAACTAGAAAAGGCTTTGGTTATTCAGGCTCTGCATATGGTGGTTGTGATTGAAATTTCAGTTGAAATTAAAAATCCAGAGTCATAAAGATTTCATATAGATAACGCCTTACTAAAACTGGAATTTAATAAACAGTGTTTCTGAATAGGAAAGAAATAACTAGTCTCTATCAAGAGTATTTTCTGAGTGGGGAAAAGTTTGAAGAGACTTTTTTTTGAGATATAGAAGTAACCCTTGTTCTAAAAGAATTGTTCCTCTTATCTTCTCCAAAATCAACATAGAAAACAGAAGAAGAAAAAAGATATAGGAAGTTAAAAGATCACTGACAGAGTCAGAGGAGTTGCTAAAAGGGTATTTAAAGAAGTCTAAATATATGACTTATGTGTTGTTATGAAACTTACAATGTGTCTACATCCACCCACATGCACGGGGATATGCAATACGTATGTGCTTGTTTTCACAATCACCATTTTTTAAAATTCCCAAGCTTGCGTTGAGAAATTCAGCCACTTATACTTACTACAGCAAGCAAGATATGACTGTTGGTCTTGATGGAGGTGACAGCATTTCCCACTCAAGATAGGCTTCGTGTACACTTAGGAAGCCTCTATTTCCCCCTTTTCCTAGCCTAACATGTGCCCTTCACATCTCACACCAAGTAGGATCCCAGTTCCATCTCCTTGTTTATTGTCACCCTCTCAGTTTCCTGGTTTATTGAATTTGCATGGCAAGGTTCTATTAGTGGAGGAGCTACAGGGTGGTTTCTGTGATAAGCTGCTGGAAGTTTCCCCCATGTCCAACAGAACCAAGGCTAGCCAGCTCCAAGAGGGACACATTGCTGAACTCAGAAAAGGAGGGGTGGGGGGAAGGTGTTTTAAGGTCTGGGGTTTATTTTCTCATTATCCTACTCCAGTTTTGATTGGTAAAAAAATAATTTCCCCACATCGAGTCTGTTTTACGCATGACAACATTTGGTGAGACATCTCTCCCTGTCATTAGCTTAACCAACAAGCTGTTCATTACATTTTCTCTCCCTTGCCCAGCTGAGAAGGGGAGCGATAGAAGGCTTTGGTGAGCACCTACTCTCCAGTCAGCGTCAACCCATTACACCTCGTCATATTCCATCACTGTCCTGCTAGGTATCATTCCAATGGTATGTCTACACATTTTCCTCAACCATAAAACTAGTGAAAGTATAGGTAGCAAGAAAAGTGAGCTAACAGGAAGGTATGGGATGATATACAGCAAAGCAGAAATGATACAACTTCTAAGTAATCAAGTAATACCAGTTGTGACTCCCACCCACTTTTCAGCAGGATAAGGTCAGTCAGTCTGCAAGAACCTGTGTTAATGATTCCTAATTCCCACCTCCTGCAGCTCACTTAGGAATTCGCACAGCTTGCAGCATATGAAGCATCATATGCCCTTGGGCAGAATAGGAGGATAGTTAATTTCACAAATCAGAGGGAAGTTTTGGAACTCACTCAAATGTCTACCATTCCTGAAATAGAGATATTTTGAAAACTTAATGGATCACTTAAAATAAACAAACAAACAAAACCCCAATAAGACATTTAAAACATAGATGTTTGTTATGCAAGGGACAGCAGTCAGGAGTGAAAGCCTTGATGCAGTCCCCAGGCGTGGCTGGGGCAATGCAACTGTCTTGAGGTGTAAAATGAACAAAAGAAAGCAAGAGAAGGTTGTTTTTACTTTAATTTATGACCAATAACTAGCTCCAGAGGCCTTGATTCAGGCTAAATTCCACATAAGCCTGGGTACCTTCTTTGTTGGCTCTAGGCTTTCAGAGGCAGCCAGCCAATAGGAAATACCAGGCTCAGAGATTTAAGTGGAATTTAGGCTGAGGGAAAGTTGGCTGAAGTATGATTTTCATAGATTTGTTTTTCATTGTTATTAAGATAACTTTAAAAATATATCTGCTTGGACTCTAGAACAGTAATTCTTGTTTTCTCTATGGCCAACTCAAAAATATTTTCAATCCTTTTCATTTATTATAAAAGTCAGGCAACATCAGTGATAATAATGACAAAACCATATAATTTATTTGAGTGTATTTTCAAAACATACCTGCAAGTAACAGGAAAGAAAGAGCTAAATTGTTTTTCATTTGGTTTCTAATAACATTTCAATATGCAAGAGAAGTTCCAAGATGATTTTTATGAATTTACAACCAGACTGCCAAAAAACCCCGGTCAACAATAAATAATAAATAGCCATTTGCAATGTACAGAATTCCAAGACATCTTGGCTCTGGGAGTGTAGTGAATGTTCACTTTCAGTTTGTCCAGTGTACTGTAGTTTTGAACATTTAAAAAATTTCCCTCTTCAGTACCACACTAATTACAGCACCCTGCCAATTTAATGGAAAATACAGATATGAAGAATACTCAGATGACATTTTGACTGCAAATTTAGTGAAGTCAAACAACAAATGAGAATGCCTTCTGTTGTCACTAAATGTTTCAGAATGTGGGGGGAAAAATTAACTTCATCCAATTTTGTTTCTGTAAAATGAGTATTCATTTAGTGATTCCACACAAGTTAATAATGGTTAGAAATACCACAAATTGTTCAGACTGCAAATAATCTTTTTTTTTTTAAGCATTTGAAAATTTTGGAGTTGATCCAAAGAACTTTTTTTGTTGTGAATCAACAAAAAATCATTATTCACCCTGCTCTGTTCTCAGGGGGAAGAGATAGCAGGGCCAGTTCACCACAAATTTTGAGTAAAAAAGATACTTTTTAAAAATGGTAAAATATAATTAATCGAACAATATAGTTAAAATGTAATGATCTAGATGAAACTAACACTTGATCTTGGAGAAGTCTGTGAGCACTAAGCACTGCCTGAGGACTGAAATTCCAAAAGTCACTTTAAAAGCTTTCAGACTGTGCTCTCAGTTACAAAAGTGTGTTTGAGAAGAGAATGGTGCAGAGGGAAGAAAAATAAAGGTCACATTTCTCTGAAGCCTCAGACAGGGTGTTTAACAATAGCTGAGCCTCCAAGGATTTTAATCTGTCATTTTAGGGTATCAAAACAGTAAAGTAAAAATGAAAATGTAGGAAATGGTTTACCCAGAACTGGGATTCTTTCAGAAACCAAAAGGAATAATTTCATGCTAGTAATTGTCTGTCTATTGTAATTACCCAAATTTAAATTGTTGGGTAAGTATTTATAAAGAGTTATGTGTATAATCCGGGCTGGAAAGCTACTACAGCATTCTTTTCCAAGGCAGCCATAGAGGGGTGGATGTCCACAGCATATGTGGGTAAAGTTTGCTTGGCTGATGCGTCACCACAAGCTGCAAGGAGCAAATACAGGTGCTGAAGACCCGGAACGCATTATTGACTGTCCCAGGAGAGATCTGATCATGTTCCAATGGAACATGAGTACAAACATGTTCCAAAGGAACTACATATAAACCCTTTTCTAATTTTTATTTTTGCGTAAAAGCTACCACCTTAAATACTGATGAATGAATCACTTGAAGGAAGCCGCAGGAACCCTTGAAGCAAAATTACTCAGAGTGACTGGAAGATTTCAGCCTTGTGAGAAGATAGAAAATATCTGTTTCATTGCTGTGTGAATTTCAATATGAATCGGGTACTACTCTGGACTTAAAACCAGACTATTTTAAATCCATGATATGGGCATCTTCCTGCATTTTGCTTAGTTTAGAAAAACTTGTTTGGTCATTCACTTTTCCACAGTGGATTTTGTGGTCTTTGAAGTGTACAAGTAATCAGAGGTAGGTGAACAGGAAGGTGAGCAGCAAAACTGTGCCAAGACAACAGTTTTCAGGACAGGATTTACAATACATGAATGAATGCTTTCTTCCCAGTACTCATTCCTACTGATATTTCTTTGCAAACGACTCACAATTAGTCTCAAATGGATGCTTGAAGTACTACTACGTTGTGGACTGAAGGATTATACCTCCAACAGGAATCCAGAAGTGGTGCTTATTTAATGCATTCTATCATTAGAAGAGAATGATACAGAGGGAAGAACAATAAAAGAGGCTGTTTGGACACCAGTGAGCCACTCAGAGCACTTCAAAAAGAAGCTGAAGCTGTTAGACAAGCATTATTCAAGTGTTCAGTAATAGGAAACAAGTCTTGAAGTTTGGTGTAACAAAAAAAGATGAAAAATCCCTATGTTAAAACCAGAATTATCTTTATTTCTCTTAGGTATGATAAAATGTTGTAGCTACAGAGATGAGTCTCCCTGGATTGAGAGGCAGCATCATATGCATTTCAGATTATTCACATAATTAATTTCTTGAATATTTGTCGTATTTGCTTCCACCTGTCACCAGGGGTATGAACTGCTCCCTGTTTTCTGGAGAGTTTATCAGTAAGACCAATTAATGGAATATGGTCACATTTCAGTATGACTTCAAATGCTAATTTTTAATGTGAAATAGTAAACTTGGTGATGAGTAATTTTTTCTTTCAAAGAGGTTTAATTATTAACCACCCCCCCATTCTCTTTGATTGATGCATATTCCTTTTATTGGCTACCCTGACGATGAAGAAATTCATGACAGAATGCGAACAAAAAGTTTCTACTCCCTCAGGTATATTACTTTTCTCTAAGTTTTCTTTGAAGTAGCTGAAGCAGCAGCAGGATTCTACTGACTACTTAGGCCAATTGTAAAAGTATTGTATTAATAAGTAAAATGTCTTTGAATCCTGGGGAACATCTGTTAAATTGATGTGGAATTCTCCGTCCTTCTCCTAGCGTGTTTTTAAACCACCTATGTTTTTCACCTCATTATTGTATGAGGTTCAAAAAGGCCAAGTGCTGGATCCTGCACTTGGGTCATAAAAACCCCCTGCACTGCAACAGGCTGGGGACAGGGTATCTGGAAATCTGCCTGGCAGAAAAGGACCTGGAGGTGTTGGTCGACAGAGGCTGAACATGAGCCAGGAGTGTGCCCAGGTGGCCAAGAAGGCCAATGGCATCCTGGCTTTTATCAGAAATAGTGTGGTCAGCAGGTCTAGGGCAGTAGTTGTTCACCTGTACATGGCACTGGTGGGGTCACACCTTGAATCCTGTGTTTAGTTTTGGGCCCCTGACAACAAGACAGATATTGAGGTGCTGGAGTGTGTCCAGAGAAGGGCAACAGAGCTGATGAAGGGTCTGGAGCACAAGTCTGATGAGGAGCAGCTGAGGGAACTGGGGGTGTTTAGTCTGTTTAGCCTGAAGAAAAGAAGGCTCAGGGGGGATCTCACCATTCTATACAACTACCTATAATGAGGTTGTAATGCGCTGAGTGGTTGGTCTCTTCTCCCAGGTAATAAGTAGCAGGACAAGTGGAAATGGTATCAAGTTATACCAGGGGAGATTTAGATTGGATATCAGGTAAAATTTTCTTCATGGAAAGGATTTTCAAGCATTGGAATAGTCTGCCCAAGGAAATGGTTGAGTCATCATCCATGGAGGGATTTAAAATACACTTACTGATGTGGTTTAGTGGTGGACTTGGAAGGACTGGGTTAATGGTTGGACTCAATGATCTTAAAGGTCTTTTCCATATGAAACGATTCTATGACTCTATGATTCCGTGATTCTAGAAATGTCACTTAGGGACACAGTTTAGTGGTAGACTCTGTAGTGTTAGATTAATGATTGGATTCAATGATTTAGTGTTCTTTTCTAACCTAAATTATTCTATGATTATTTCCCACAAACTTTAAAAGAGGCAGTGTGGAAGATAGGCTGTTGCTGTTTTGTGTTTTCATTAAAAATAGTGCTGAGCAGGACTGAACTGATTCTTCCTGTTCAGGATGACCTCCATTTTCAGAGGCTACTCTTCTGACTCCAGATCCAGCTTTTCTTTGAGCAAAACATTTTGGTGTGTGTGAAATGCTGTAAGCACTGTAGAAACTTGAGACCATCTGCTGTATGGTAATGCAAGAGTTTCCTCTCTCCCAGACTACAGAGAGTGCCAGGTCTTATATCTCTCACAGTGAAATACATTAATGTCTTCTCTGTTCAAGTCAGTGGAAAACGAGTCGTGGGCACTTTCAAATATCCAGTGAAGCAAACCAAAATCAAGCACCAATTTGTTAAAAGGAAGTAACAACTTTCAGTTTTTGTAACTCTGGCACTGCATATCATGTCATTTAAGATTTTTATCCATAGTAGTGCCAGGAGCAATAGAATCATAGAATCATAAAATGGTTTGGTTTGGAAAAGACCTTAAAATCCTGTAGGTCCAAACAGCCTGCCCTGGGTAGGGACACATTCCACTTGACCAGGTTGCTCAATGCCCCTTCCAACCAGCCTTAAACACTTCCAGGGATGAAGCATCCGCAAGTTCTCTGAATAACTTTTCTAGTGCCTCGCCACCCTCACAGTAAAGACCTACAGAGGTATTTCATCAGATACCATGGACTTTTGCAACTTCAGGTTCTTTAGATGTTCTCAAACCTGATCTTCCTGATCTTCCTGATCTCAAACCTGATCCTTCCTTCTCCCAGTCCCTATCTTCGACTTCTGTGACTGGCACACTTGATGGTGAAGACTGAGGCAAGAATGTCATTAGTACCTCAGCCTTCTCCATATCCCAGTAAGAAGATTTCCCATTTTGTTCTGGAGAAGGCCCACATTTTCCCTATTCTTGCTTTATCACCAATGTACATATAGAAACTTTATTTGTTGCCCTTGAAGTCCCTGGCCAAATTTTTTTCTATCAGGGATTTAGCTTTCTTGATTCCTGGCTGCTCAGGCAATCTCTCTGTATTCCTCTCAGGCTACCTGTTCTTACTGGCATTCTCTGAAAGTTTCCTTTTTGTGTCTGAGTTTGTCTATGAAATCCTTGTTCATCACATGGGCCTCCTGATGTATGTGCCTGACTTCTTTGTTGGGATGCATCAATCCTGAGGTTGGAGGAGATGATCCATAAATATCAAGCAGCTTCCTTGGGTCTCTCTTCCCTCCAGGACTTTATCCCATAGAACTCTATCAGTCAGATCCCTGAAGAGGCCAAAGTCTGCTCTCCTGAAGTTCAGGGTAGTGAGCTTGTTGTGCACCCTTCTTGCTGCCCTGAGGATGTCAAACTCCACTCTTTTGTAGTCACTGTATCCCAAGCTGCCCTTGAGCTTCACATTTCCCACCTTTGTTGGAGAGAATAAGGTCCAGCATGGCATGAGGGAATAAGTTCCACATAGCACCTCACCTTGTTGGCTACACTATCACTTGGAGATGGAAATTATCATCAGTGCATTCCAGGAATATCCTGAATTGCCTGTGCCCTGCTGTGTTGAACCTCCAGCAGATATCGGGGTGGTTGAAATCACCCGTGAGGAAGCAGAGTTTGTGAACATGAGGCTGCTTCTATCTATCCATAGAGGGCCTCATCCATTAGGTCTTCCTGGTCCAGTGGCCTCTAGCAGGTCCCCACCAAAATGTCACCTGTCCCTGTTCTCCCTTCAATCCTGACCCATAAGCTTTTGGTCACTTTGACTTGGAAGACCTTGTTAAGCATGATGTCTGAAACATTTAAATTTATTTGCATCATAGATTTAAAACCTTCCAGCTTTATTATTGGTCTTTCTGAGGAGGACATGTCAGGTTTCATGAGTAAGAAATGTTCACCTGAGGTCTTAAACCCTAATCGAACCATCTCAGCATGATAAGATGAGATAAGAGTTTACTTAACTTTGGTTTTCTTGTAGGCTGATCGATGAGTTTTTGTGGTCAGGTACAGCTGCAAGGAACAGGGTTTCATTTCACATAGTATTGGTTGTGTTCAGTATATCCCAAAACACTTAGCAGAGTATCACACTTTTGTGCAGTGCAATACCATATGCGAATGTGAATGTGAATATGGCAGCTGGTAGTTATGGTTAGTTTAGCCCCAGAAATGTCTGGATTATGCTCAGTCCTGAACACGTTATTTTTTAAAGCACATTCAGAGCTCTAAAGCAGCTGAATCTCCTAGTATGCAAGTAGTTCTTTTGATTGTTTGAGCTCTGGAGCCATAAATTTCACTTACCAAAGGACAATGCAGGGTAGAATGATAGATGTTGGCTCATACCTGAAGAGTCATCCAAGCAATGGAGTAATAGAAAAATTAATATATTTCACCCTGTCGCATTATGTGCCAAGAGATTCTTGCCAACCTAAGAGAGTAAAATAATCCTTAAATGATCAGTTTTTTTCCTCTTAACACTTCATACACAAGTTTTAAATGATGCCCTGCTTCACAGAAAATTGCAAGGGAAGTTTTTCTGAAAGACTGCATCTGTATCAGGAATTTATATAAAATAGTTATATTCTTGACTATTTCAACTACAAGTTGACTCAGACCATGACATTCATAAGAGAAGCTAATTCAGAGTGGTTTACATTATCCCATGAAGAAATCTTACTTGTCAAACTG
>JAWWES010000001.1:34945167-34975129 GCA_035583135.1 Lophotriccus pileatus
GGCTATAATGAGAGCATGGACATTCGGTTCGCTGGTGACACCTTCATCTAGATGCCTACATTTAGATATGTTAAACTGAAGAAGCTTTCACTGAGTATTTCTTATGGTGCTATGGGGCATCAAGGCACCGGACAAGGGTGGACAACGAAATTAATTAAATTGCTTTATTGTTTCATCAGACTTTTTTCTTTCTCATGTCTCATACTGAGACTGTAACTTCTGCAGACTAGGAACTCTTCTATTTTGTAAATGAGTGGTATGGTACAAAGCCCTTGGCTGGGCTTCCTAAGTGCGATAATAACACAATTATATTCTCTAATTATCTGTGCTGTTACAAAGTACAACAAAGTAGTAAGTGCCTATCAGTCAGCTGAACATAATGACTAGAGGATAGGCTTGGGTGCCTGAATGAATCAAAACCCTGGGTTGTTCTCCGGCTCTTCATACACTCTTATGAATTTTCCAGCAAAGTGTACAGTAACAGAAATGATAGCAGACATCACTAACTGTAAGTAAATAATGGAAAATATTAACAGTAAAGATTACTAATCCCACTCTATGGAGGAGGAAAGTGAAGCATATAGAATTGAGGGAGTTTATGCAAACTCACCAGTGGAGCCCACAGTAGAATTGAGAACTAAGTCAAAGCTTCTCTCCCATAGCAACTTTAAGGTTTGTTTCCCCATTTATGTTCACTATTTGTTCATCTACTGAGCAACACTTAATTGACAAAAGTTATGTTGAGTGCAGAGCCTCACATAAGCAGGAAAGTAAAACACCACAAAGTAATGTTTTCAACTAGAAAGGGAAGAAATCAGTGTCTTCATGTGTCCCTCTTCAAATTCCTCAGCTCTCAGTAACCACAACTGCAGATACCTCTCCCTGCAAAAACTTGAGCAATAGCCCAGAAAATTGATTTGTTTGCACCACAAATCTCACAGATGGATGAAAGGAATGGAAATTGCTGAAACAAAGCAAGAAGACTGACTCAGAAAATATGGTAATAGAGCTAATAAAGTTCAAAGTCAAAGTGCAATTCTTTGAGTGTCTGGCAAAGAGAACAGTGTATTAAATGCAGCATGCAAATGAAAAGTGTTCTGAAGCCCATGAATCTGAGATCAATCCCACTGGCACAATAAAATAGTGATTTCTTAGGCCACATCCTGGTCATGACCTTTTTAAACAGAAAATACAGTTCTGAATTAAGATTTGGTAGTTCTAAAATCTGTAGAAATCTCAAAAAAAAAAAAGGCTGATCTGTACATACCCCAGGACATAGTTTTGCTCTGCAATTACTACAGCTAGCCCATAACATGTTTTCAAATTTCAGTAGGTTTTGAGCAGAGCATACAAATCAGAATTAAAGAATTGAAGTGCTGAAAAATTGAACATATTGATATTTAACCTCATTTTATCATGTTAAATTACAAAAATTACTTGGAAATTTTACCGTGATTGTCTCTTCACTTTCCATCATTACAATTTTGTATTATTTTCTCTTCCTTTTTATATAAGAACCTTCAGTGTTACAAATCTCTTTTCTGTGGTGACCAATGACAGAACCCGAAGGAATGACATGAAGTTATGTCAGGGGGAGTAAGGTTGGGTATTAGGAAAAGGTTCTTCACCCAGAGGGCGGTTGGGCACTGGAAAAGGCTTCCCAGGGAAGTGGTCACAGCACCAAGACTGACAGAGTTCAAGAAGCATTTGGATGATACTCTCAGACACCTGGTGTGACTCTTGGGAATGGTTCTGTGCAGGGCCAGGAGTTGGACCTGATTCTCCTTATTCTGTTTTTCTGTTGTGTCATAAAATAAACAGAACATAGAATAAAATTTTACTGTGTCAAAACTTACAGCCTGCTGATTCAATTTTTGGTCCCAAAATAATGTCTGAGATTAGATTTTTTTCACCATTTAAGTATTTAATCTTTATTATACACATTTCAATTAATTGTAAACCCTCTAAAACATGCAGGTTTAGAGATTTCAAATTCTAGTTCAGTCCAATCTCTAGCAACAGTGGAATTTCTGGACATTGGGTTGAGGTGGAATTTATTCCAGTGTCTAATCAATTGTAAGTGCTGCGTTTTGTGTCATATATTTCAGTGCTATATTAGCCCTTAGACAGGTAAAACAATAGGATTTAATTTCCCTCCAATGTGTCACAGTGAAAAGAAAATCAGCTGTTTAGGATAGGAATCAGGGAAGATTTAAGTGCTTTTTATAGCCCTGTTTCATGATGCATTCAGTAACCAATGGGAAATACTCTCCAGGTGTCAGAATTAATAGCCATAACATGCTCTGGCAGAAAGAAAACAAGAAAAAAAAAATCACTTGGGGCATTGCAATGTCTTATAGGGTAGACATGTTTGAACACTGTTATCTTGCATTAATGTGAGTAGTAGACATGCAGATATATGAGTGATGCCAAGGAAGTCTAATTTCAGGCTCCTGAATTTGATCTTAAAATCAGCTTCTAAACATGGTTAGGCTCAACTTCTTTGTTTTACAACACACAGACAATCTGAACTGCCTCAAAACATTTTTTACAGAAATGAGAATGACTTGCTTCTTCCCTTTCCTTAGATTATATATTTGTGAATGTGATTCTGTCTTATCTGCACTCAAATCTGAATTTTTTGTCAATAGAACTCAGATATAGCTATGAATAGGAACTCAGAAGATCAGCAAGTAAAATGTGTTGTTAATCCACTGAACTCATTGGAATAAAGAACTTGGCCCAAAAATTTAATCCTCGTTCATCTTTGTACAGATTGGAAGGATATCACCTCTCTGGATGAGACCCACAGAGCTTTCTCCAACCACCCATCAAGGTCTTTTCTGGGGTCTGTAAAACCGATAGCCAAGCTCAAGGCCTCTTGTCACCATAGTTCATCCCGTGTCCCCCTTTATGTCCTCTTTCTGCGTTCTCTGTTATAATTTTCTTTATAACAATCACGATGTGAAGAAGCCATGCTTGTCATGAGGATCTTTTTTTGTAAGACTCCATTTTCCTGTAGCCTTTTAGGGTTAGATATGAAAACCACCAGCCTTGAAAATAGAGACACTACTTTCCCAACTCTCAGATTAAATGAAAATAGCCACCCTACAAACTTTTTTGATTCAAAGGTGACTATAAGAAAACCTGTTTCTTGAAGTAGGGGTTGCCTTTCTGTGTTTTTATGTTGTACCTTTCTGAACAGGCTGCAACCACTAAGCCATATGAGTCATATAATTACAATTAGCCCTCCCAATGGTCCTGTCAAAAATGAAGGTTTATATAGACAGTGTGTGATAACCATTTATTATTTTTCTCTAGCTCACTTAGCTGTGAATTTTTATGGGAAGTATTTAAATAAGTGTTCCACTTGGTAGAGCTGACTGTCTGAAAAAAAAGTAGTATGGAGGAGGCTCAGAGGGATTTATTAGAACAAAAATTTTAACCATTTACCGCAAACATATCAGTTTTTATACTCTTGTAAAAAATCTTGTCTTTAACCAAGATCAGACTGTAAAAACTGTAACACAGACAGGACTTGATAAGTAATCTGAGGCAATGATACAATGCACATACCTAATAACCACATTAATAAAATATAAAATTGGCAATCAATGTTTCCTTCCTTCTATGGAGTTGGGTTTCATATCTTCCCCTTTTCTTGTATCCTTTAGTTTAAAGGACCTCTGACAGTGAGATTTTTTCCCCCCTGTATCTATAAAATAATAGCACAGCCAAGCACAACTTCAGTTCCCTTTGGGACAGTTGTGTGTTGGTTGGAAATATTGGTATTGATTATTTTTTCCATTATTTTCTTTTCATAAAGTTAAGATATTTATGCACTTTCTTTTTTGTGGTCTGTAAATGTTACAGTTACAGTTTTAACACTGATGATTTTTTTGTTTACATTTTATTTGTTTTAAAGGGAAATATTTTCTAATTTTTGATTTCCCATTGTTTTAAGGACAGAAGTGAGATATTTCTTTCATTTATCCAAATAAAGTAAATTGAAACTTAAAATTAAGCTATTGGAATTCCTCTAGTATAACACACACACAAAAAAAGTAATTGGAAAAATATATTCTTTCTCAAACATTAATAGCACTCTAAAAAAATCTTCCTTCTCTTTCATTCCATGCTCTTTAACAGAGATAACAAAGAATTTTTTTTCTGCAGATTAAAAAATTCTGATTTTTCTTCCCTCTTCATTCAGAAGCAGATCGAAAAAGATAATTTTATGTGACACAATATTTCAGAAATTCTTTGGGCTAATCAAAACATTCATGTTTCAGTTTTGTTCTCCTAAGATGTTTTGAAATGAAAAATCAGAACATTTCGCTAAAAACACCAAAATGGGGACTTTTCAGCACTTCTGAAGACTGTCATTGCCATTTTTGATTCTAAAACTAATTTTGCCAACAAAAACTGCTGAATTGGTGCACACTGGTGCCCACAGGAGGGAGCAGTCTGTGTAACAATAGTTTTTATTATGAAGTTTCTTCTACAGTTTTGTTCACATCCAGTTGGACAGTTTTGAAGCACAGATTTAATTTTAAATTCATGTATAGTCACCGTTACTCAGTAAATATTTAAGCATGTACTTATCTTCCTCTGAGCTCAGGAATATATGAATTCAGTGCTTTGCTGAGTAGGGACACACTTAAATTCTTCAACAGCTTGTTGGAGGGCTGAGGCCTCAAGCTTTTAATGGGGGATGCATGGATATGAAATGAAAGAGCATCAACCATCATCAAAAGCTTGGATTTTTCATTTCATTCCTAACACATGAAAAAAATATGCTTTAGAAAGATCTATATCGGGTTAACTACTTAAATGTTGAGATGATAGTGATGTAGCACTATCTATCCTCATCAGTTACAGAAGGCCTGAATTGATTTATAATACACT
Organism: Lophotriccus pileatus; assembly: GCA_035583135.1. Lineage (NCBI taxonomy): Eukaryota > Metazoa > Chordata > Aves > Passeriformes > Tyrannidae > Lophotriccus > Lophotriccus pileatus. The sequence goes on from JAWWES010000001.1 coordinate 34,950,076, forward strand.
GCAAGGATTCTTTTGCAAACCATCAGATCTTTGACAGGGATTTAAAAACTGGGTCAGTTCCAAAATAAAAAAAAAAGAAAAAAATAAAAAAAAAATAAAAAAAAAAAATAAAAAAAAAAAAGAAAAAAAGAGAGAGAAAAGAAAAGACTGAAAAGAAAAAGAGGTATTCACTAAGAATAATGTTAAAAAAAGAGTAGGTCTTGTGTTTAACAACAGACATTTTCTAGGCAAATCCTTATGATCTCCTTAGCCATAGTTTTTTATTCTTTTTTCTGTGAAAGTCTTTGCTTATACAAAAGGGAGAGAAGACTCCTTTAGAATATGAATCCATCAAATAAGACATTATAACAGCAGTACTACATGCCTACTCCAATACTGTCCTCTAAAAGTCCATTTCTGGTTACTTGAACTGACCGGATAGTGGGTTAGTGACCCACCTGATATGGCCAGTTTCAAGATCTTATTGGATGAGACACAGAGCAGGGGAGAGATCTGTCTGTTCTTTAACCTTATTTTTGTCTTTAGGCCATTTTGAAAGTTCTGGTTTGGTGTGGAGTTTTTGTTGGGGTTTTTTTGTGTTTTTTTTAGTGAAAGCCTGTATTTTCTTAGTGTACAAGTTAAAAAAAAAAAAAAAAAAGGCTACAAGTATTTGGTGAAGGTTCTGTCAAGGTGTCCTTTCTAACTCCCTTGTCCTGTACCACCAGCGAGCCTTATCCTCCAGTGTGATTTAACCAACCTGAAAGGTTGAGAGTAGAGGATTTGGGGCTTCGGTCAGACCTCACTTAACTGCTAAGAAAAGTTTTACATAGACTGTAGAGAAAATTGAAAACTCCACCAACTACTACTGTTCTGCTGTGGGTTTTGGTTTTTTGTTTGTTTGTTTTTTGTTTGTTTGTTTGTTTTTTGGTTTTCTTTTCATATTTTTATACATTGTTTAGAGCTCAACTAATTTTTTTTTTCCTTTTCATTTAATTCCCTTTCCATTTCCTCAAGTGTGCACTATGTCACGAACATACATATAGCATCAAAGAAATCACTATACTGAACAACCAGTCCCATTTCCAGTTTCTAACCAGAGCTGGCCAATACCACAAGATTCAGAGGAGGCTTTAAACAATTTACATTGTACAAGATGGGATAATCTAGCCCACACTTACATCACATTCTAATAATTTTTAGTTGTATATACACTGAGTAACACTATTTAACAAATTTTTTTTTGTTCTGGCTATTCCTGCTGTACTAGTATACCTCCAAACTCTTTTTGAAACTTGTGAAATTCTTTGTCACAATGTATTATTGTGACAATTATTGGACAGTCTGTATCTGTTAGAAAAATATTTCCTATATTTGTTTTGAATTAGTCTTGGATGGTATTTATTTCTTTATCATGTCTCTATTCTTACAGACTGTTCTGTTTTCAGTGTCTGATTCTTTCCATCAGTAAAAACCATAAAGCTATAAGAACATCTGTAAACAAGAACAGAGTGAATTAGCCCACTACCTGTTTTTAGTAGTGGACAACACATAAGAATTTGAGAAATTTCTGCAGTGTTTACAGGCCTATAGAACTCTTCACCTCATGGAAGCCTCTTTTCTGTTTTATTTTGGGTTTGGTTGCTTGGGTTTTTTTATTTTTTCCTGAGGATTTTCTTCCATGTATTTGACCCATTCATTTCTAATTCATACATATTTTATCATGTACAATATTCTGAGTTTCACAAGTTATATGAAGTACTACTTTGTTTTGATTTTCCAGACATGTTACATATTAGTTTCATTTAAATCCCCTTAGTTCTTGAACTGGAAAAGACAGTAAATAATGATTCCCTTCTGGCCTGCTCCTTGACTCTCATCATTTTATAGACTGCTGATGTATGTCCCTTGGTGCCAAATAAAGACTTCTGCTGACCTGTAAGGAAGAAGCACTTATGCCCAGACAATTAAACACAGTCTCCTGCACCACTCGAGCTCCCACCCAGGATGGCACAGGGCCACCTGAAAATCAGGAGAAAACCAGATATATTAGTATGTGCTTGCTTTGTGCCAGTTGACTGTGCCAAGGCACAGGATATATTTGCTTCCTTAGATCACTGTGCCCTGGATTGAAAGCTAAATGAAGCATCTTCCACTGGAGGCATAACCAGAAAGCAACCTGACTGAGGAAAGAACAAGCCCTAAAATCATCCTTCATGACATTATTTTGTATGACCTTTTTCCTAGGGAAAGAGAAAAAATATCTATTTGTCTGTGTTTTTTTAAACCCCAAAACTCCTCTGATAAATGGAGATGCTTTGGGAAGTTCAGAAAATGCTTTTACTGTTCCATAAATAGGCAAAGAACCTCAAAGCTAATAGAAAAGAAATAATATGTCTGGTTTTTTCATGCTGCAGACACTATGACCTAATGAACAAAGCTGCTGGATGAAGAACTGAATTTTGCTCCTAAGAGATTAGTCCTCTTTGGGCTACCTTGTGTCTAATTTTCCTGTCTGTAATGTGGCACATCCTCTCTCAAGGACAGTTCCTTCCTTCACACATTTCGTACTTTACCTCAGTAACATTCAGAGTTTGCAGATGTATGGTTCCCTACAATAAGTGGGCTGGTGAGCCTAACATGCTGACTGACTTTTAACCTTTAACTTTTTTCCTATTCTATCTCATAGAAAAAATTGAATTGTAAGGTCAGCATAGCAACAGAGAATAAAATGTGAAGAGAATAAAATCCCTTGCTCAGGCACAGCTAAGAAAATTTTCCTTTTTTTCAATAAAGAGAAATTCAATATGAATTTTATTTTGCTTAAAAATAAAGTTACTTGTGTGCTTTAATGTCAATCATTTTATTCTGTTCTCTTTATATTTTAAAATGCATTTCATGGTTTTTAAGCCAAAAAATATTGGTTTGATACTAAAGAATTGGCAGATTTTCTCTAAGGTGTGTTGAAAATAACATTTTCATGTTTCCATGATAAAATATTTTACTTAAGATCAGATACTTACAAATGCCAAAATGAAACAATTTAGCATTTCAATTTCTCTCCCTCTTTATTTTTAAGTTGAAATTATTACGATCAGATTCATTTCCACCTAATCTTACTCCAAAATCTTCTTACTGTTAAATTTTCTGTTCCTCAAGTGCATACTGACTGCACTGGATAGAATAGAATAGAAAGGGATCCAGCTTAACCATCAGTCTCTACATTGCACATTGATCCTGGTACTGTTAACCCATCACACTAGCAGGGCAGTTTCAGTGCCATACTGCATGGAGACCTCGAAACATCAGAAAACACAGGGAACTCTCTGATCTTAGTAATTTTTATCAGTTTCAGTTCCCACGGCACCAGTCTTCAATTCTATCACTGTTTTAGTGAATGAACAGTTAGTTTCCTCAGTTGAGAAATCCAATTTAAATCTCATCAGGGAAGACCATTATCCTGTAAACCACATACAAGGGAGAAAGCAAGCACGAAAGAACTGCTCGACCAGGGAATAAAGTAAGTGGGTTATTCTGCAAGTAATCCATTCACTGATCAATTTTAGTTGGAGTTTTGACTACATCAGGATAGAAGAAGCACAGAATAGGTCTAAACCACAACCATCTGCATAGCAATATTTCTGAAACAACTACTTCATAAGCTTTTTCCACCAGCTGGACAAAATCCATACAAGTAATTTCTCAAGGGATTGGTTCCAGAAATACTGCTTTTAATATGTATCATTCCAGTTACTACTTTCTGACCCTGCATATTTCAGGATCTCTGGGATATCCTATAACATAAAATAAATATTTTCCCCACTAAAGTTGCTGTCTGCTTTAGATTTTGTGTTTTATTTGAAAAACTGTGCAGTAAGTGATTTTTCCATCCCAATTTTAATTTAACAACCTCTGGTTTCTTGGTGTATACCTTGTAATGCAACTCCATCCAGTTTCTGTGGGTTCAGGTAAATTCCTATTTTTATCTGCTCTTAATAAGGTCATTCAGGTCTTTTGCATTCCAAGGAGGCCTTATGCCATTAATTTAAAGGGTTATTAAATCCTACAATTTCTGCTTTCCTTTTATTTTTTTTAATGACTTTTAAAATGACTGCCCTCTCAAGTTCTTTTATTTGCTCTAACAACTTTATCAGAACTCACTATTCCTCCCAGTAGCTAAACAATTTATTTTTGATTCGATGCCCTTCCCTAACTCTTGATTCCAGAGAACCAAAATTCTCAAAAGAAATCTCCTTCAGTTTTCTTTTTGGACAGTTAAGCACTTTTTTCTTTACTCTTTTTTTTTTTTTTTTTTCATACAAAGACATGCTGCATCTTTATTCTAATCCTAGTTTCCAGTATTTTATGCTGTCATCTGGAAACACCTCATGGGTTTGATTCTTCTCAGCACTAAGCGAAAATCATTCCACAAGTGGTGCAGCCTGGGTGCAAACTTGGCCTCCTGGTATAGCAATATTTCTCAGGGGAATACTGTTCCGAGCAACCTCTCTTGCTCTTGAGTTGACTGGAGCACCTTTGTGATGATCTGAGGTTGAGCCTGGAGGCCTCTGTTCTGGCACCATATGCAGGTAGCTGCTTTCTGGCTAATGCTCCATAACATCTGCAGGTAGCTAACATGTTCTCTAATCCAAGCTTTTATGCATCAGCTTTTGGTACAAATTTTCATCCAGCCTTATTACCTTGCCTTGGTCTGTCCATCCTGAACCTGTTTTTGAAGCAATTTCTACTTTGGTCGTGGACACACTTCTAACTAAATCAAATCCTGGTTGCCCCTTTTCTGCCACACTGAATCAAAACTACATTGCAAAGCCATTACAACACATCATTCCGTGTTCCATATATAAACATCTCCCTCCCTTTGGCTAATTTTCTGTCTATATGCAAGCAATTTTTGCTTTCTTCAATCTGTTCTTCAGGTACTATCATACTTCAGAAAATGTTATATGTCTTCTTTGACTTCCTTCCCATCCTCCATAAGAGTCTTCTATGCTACAAAACTTGACAGTGGCTATGTACACTGGGCTGAACAACCTCAGCTCTCTCAACCTGTCTTCATAGGAGAGGTGTTCCAGCCTTCTGATCATCTTTGTGGCCTCGTCTGGACTCATTCCAACAGGTCTGTATCCTTCTTATATTAAGGGCCTCAGAACTGAACGCAGCACTCTAGGTGGAGTCTCATGAGGGCAGAATAGAAGGGCATAATCACTTCCCTCGACCTCCTGGCCATAAGAAGCAGGTCAAGAGGAGTGATTGTTGTCATCTTTTTAGCACTTCTAAAGTTGTGTTTAGAGGATTGTGCCCATTTTTTAACTCCCTGGTATTGCAGAAAAAAAATTATAAATTTCATCAATTCGCCCACTGGAGGGCAAATCTTGTAGGTAGAGCATGAGACATCCTCTCAGAAGAGACTGAGGGATCTGGGCTTATTCAGCCTGAAGAGGAGAAAGTAGGGTAGATACCTAACTACTGTCTTCAGCTACTCCATGGAGAAATTATAAGATAGCCAGAGTCTTTCCAGAGATTCCCAGTGAGGGAAAAACAGGCAGGAGTCAAAAGCTGCACCAACCACCAGCTAGGCATAAAGAAAATACAAATCACAGTGAAATTAGTCAAAAATTAGAACAAGTTGTCCACAGAGGCTTTGGGATCTCCATTTGGGGATTTCCAAAGCTCAGTTGTGGAAGACACTGAGCAACGTGTTTTGAGTTTGAAGTTAGACGTGCTCTGGTGGTGTTGGACTAGATGATCACTAAAGGTTTCTTCCAACCAAAGTGACTCCACAAATAAGGAAAGTTTGAGGATGTTCACTTTAGGTCAGAATTCACTTTGGGAAAAAATAGGGTTTGTAATAGATCAAATTCTGTCCATGGAATCTACGTACATTATCCTGAAACTTAATTTGACTGGCTCACCTACTGTAAGGAAAGCACTCAGATGGAAAATCAAAACCAAAGCTAATTATAGCTTTGTATTGTTTGATTTATCAAATAAAGGAACTTGTTACTTACACCTGGTAGTTTAGCATAGAAAATTAATTTACTTTTACCTTATCTCTTTCTATGTCATAATAAGAGAGTGAATTCCTGTTCATTACAGTGGCTTTGCAACACTCCAGGTCTAGTGATATTAAAGCATACCTACTGTTCCCACACTGTGATTAGGAGGGCCAAGGAGTTAGCAGGGTGCCTCTCCACAAAGTTGTGGGGGGAAGGAATTTTTCAGACATGGTGATGGTGAGTCATGCCCCAGGACAGGCTCTATCCTAGCTTCACAGCAACATAGTGGGAAAAGTACCTGTATCGTAAGGGACTCCTCAGAAAATAACAATCATCTGTTATTATTCACAGTACAAGGAACTTGTGAATCTTGGGCCATAAAGAGGCCTCTTCTGTGCTAAAGCAGTAAAAATGACAATAAAAAGAAGATTGTTCTGCATCAAAAAGAGAAGAACATTTGTTGAATAAGCTGCTCTACCAACATAAATAATGATGTCATGGTCTAGCTTTTTCTCCCTCTTTTTACTAATTTTTAATTATCTTTGTCTTGTTTTCTTCTTAGGTATAAAAATAGATTCTTTTTTTTTTTTTTCTCAATCACTATACCTTTCGACTGTTTTTTTTCTTTTAATTTTGTTTCGGTTTGCTTTATAATTCCAGGTATCACCAACTCCGGTGTAAATTTTATGTGTTTGATGGAAAAAGCAGATATGATTCTGCTTGTACTCTGCAGGGAAGCAACCCTCCAGACAACGATATCCTCTTTCATTTATTTCCCATTGTATTTAGCAGCTTTCCTGGATCAAAAGTGATGTATCAGGAAAGATCTCCTTTGCCATCAGCTCATCAAAATGACAATGTTGGAAACATATGACTGTACCACCTTGAGGGGTTCTATATAGAGTTACACATATGCTTCTGTAAAAAAAGGATCAGACACTTTCAGACCAAGGAGTCAGTTTTGAAGAAATAAAACTGAGAATGCATTACACCTAAAGAACTCTTTTTTTTCTCAAAACAGAAAGAGAGAAATGGAAAGGACAACCTCCCTGCCCTTGCCCTGACAATATCATGTTCTTCACTTTCCTGAGAATATCTTATATTCAGGTTCCTGAAAAATATCTTTTTAATACTATGACTAAACCTTTTCTCTGAGACAAACTGAGTATTTGACCATCATATGTACAAAACAGAATACATTTACTGCAAGAGATTTTTCATTCAGTGAGCCAAAGATATGTGATCCTTACATCCACTAACCAAGAAACAAAGCACTCTATCCCTTCCATTCCTAGTACCAGAATAATAATCACTTGACACCAGATAATGAACAAAACCTACAAAATTTCCCTTTCTGCGAAGACAGAGTCACAGCACTTAGAAATATTATTCCTTCTAGCTAAAAGGCTAGCAATTCTCATCTGTTTTTTCCATTAAGTTTCAGCAAAGAAATGTGAGAGACCCATACATTTTCTTCTCTCATTTCCACACTTAGACCTCATGAAAAAATGAATAATGTCTGTAGCAAGCAACCTTCCCCCTCTAGTTTTGTATGATTTCTTGATCTATGGAAATTAATTGCAAAATATCTTAACTTCTTCCTTCAAGAAAGCACAAATCAGACTTCCTTCATGTCAGAAAAAAAATGTAGCTCTTTAAAAGAAATGGGAAGGCATGAACTGTATGACTTTGATTAATCAGACTGATTATTTCCTTACCAACGCTCATATAAAATTAAAATAAATCCTTTGGCTCCCTTGACTTTTTTTGAGTTTTACTCTGACTTGAAGAAATGCAGAACCTCAGTGAGAAGCTGATATCATTCTGGCATGACACCATTTAACTCAGTTTATTGCAGTAGAACTACATCTGGTGAAATATGGGCTTGACAAAAAACTCAAGTCCATATTGTTTATTAAGGTATCAAAACTAAAAAATAATAATTTTACCCTGTTAGGCTATGATACTTCTTTCCTGTTAAATTAGATCTCAGAAATATTAAATGGTTTAGAAGGTTTGAATAAGACTTCAACATATTTACTGTGCCATTAGTAATGTTGCATCTGTGTTACTAACTAACTGGAATAATTAGGTATTTAAAAAAAAAAAGAGATAAATACGGTTTTAAATCTTAACATTAAAAAAAAAAAGTTTCTGCTAAACCCCAAAATCCTTCAAGTGATAACTATGGGTACTACATATGTGTTTTATATTATGTTTCTGTGTTCAGTCATGCCACAGATGGGACTGATTTGAAGTTTTAAAAGGTACATGTTCCTGGCTGTCTTTATATTTTGTTTTATGTTCTTTTTTCAGTATTTTTGAGGAAAAGGTAGACTACAGGATTAACTTTCAGGAGACTGAGGATTAGATACCTATGTGAGAGTAAATCTGTGATTTGCAAGCAAGACAGGATTTAATATTTTGCAAATGAAAATATCTAGGAAGAGAATTATACGCATATGGTGTGCTGACTTGTTGAGTGCTGGGAAAGCCAAAATGCTGTCTTTGAGGGTCAATTTATTGTAATGCTATACATTATTTACAAGCTTGAGGCAATAAGTTTCTTTCAGCCCAGGAAGAGCCCCATTGTGGGTAAACACCGTTGTCTGGGCAGGGTAGAGTATTGGCTGGGAGCTGGCATCTGAACAAGCAGGCCAGCCAAATGTTTTAGCCCCCTAGAAACTAGGAATACAAAAGGCTTTTCTCATTTGGGGCAGGGTAGTAAGAAAAGTTGATACATAGCCTGCAGTAATGCAAGAGAAGGCCTAGGCAACCTGTTGCCCAGAGATGAAGTTAAGGCAACCTGTCTAGATATGAAAGTTCCTATGTTGCCTTTTGGCCATGAATATATAGTGCCCAGGCAGCCTGCATGTGTTCTCTCGTGAACACTCTTAACATGTAAATAATGCCAGGTGTCCTAATTCAGTTTCAGATCAAATTTTGTGCCTATCTTCCTTGTCCAGAAAAACTCTGAATTACCAGCCGCCTTCTAGCAGTGTAATAAACTGCCCTATTCACATCTAAGGCACCTGAATGGGGACTGATGCCGCACTGGCTCAGCTACGTTGCTCGTTAACACAATATTCAGTCCTTTCTCTGCTCCTCTCTAGTATAGAGACACTGAAGTAGAACATGCTGGCATCCATCCCAGTACATCTGCTTATCACCTGTTATCACCTGTTTATCACTATGTCCTGTAAGTATGTCCTTTGAAAACAGCCTAAATGTGACCTGCAGAAATCTTTGAAGAGGGAACATACCCAGCCAAATATATTTTTAAGGTTGGTGGGGTGTGGGTGCAGAGAGCCATGAAACACCCACCTGAAAATGTCTGCTCTATCCAGTCCATTTTTAATTTGTCAAAGCTGTCTCCTGGTGACTATCCTTAAATTTAGGAACACGACACACAAACGCATTTTAAACTGCCTATGGACACACCAGACCAAAAACGTCCCTTAAAAAACACTCATGGGCCGAGACATTACTTAGTTTCTTTATAAGGAGTGGAATGGAGGGGGGCATGTGGAAGTGATCAAGGGTTCTTCTAAGCAAAGAAGAGATTTTTCTGTGCTTCTTTGGAGCCCAACAAGTTTACTGAAAGCAATAGGGCAGAGGTTTACAACCTCTGGTTCTCAGTGCCAACAGTTCAAGCTAACGGACACAGAAGGAAAGGTATATGAGTTCAAACACAGGTTGTATTGTAGTCAGTAGCAAAATTCTCAAAGAGAACAACTAAATGGAAGTGGAGAATGGACAAAAGGCATGTGGAGAGAGCACACAAAGCAAGGACAAAATGTGTGTTGGTAAGAAAAGAGAAAGACTCTCAAGAGAACAAAAAGCAAAAATGTAAGGAAGTTTTTATATGTATAATGTAGAAGAATAGAAGCAAAAAAAGGAACTTTCATTAATGTCCTTTTGGTGAGATGATCTAGACAGCATGAAAAGCATGAAGCAGGGAAATAGAAAAATGTACTAATTGCATTTCTAACAAGGGAGTAAACAAGCCTATACAGAAGAAAATGTACGGATGTTAAATTTCAATGGAGAGAGCTTTGTTAGAATTGACACTGTAGGGTAAAAGTGAAAGAAATAGAATCACAAAAGGATGGGGTGAGTGGGGGAAATTGGAAGGTGTTCAAAGTAAAATTTATGTTTGCCTGAGGGAGGGTTGTGTATGTGTATGCTACCTACCCAGTAAATATACTGTAAAGGAAAAAGGATGCCAATGTGAGAGAAAAATACACTGTACAAAGTAATCAACACTACGAAGGGACCAAAAGTGAGGAATAAAATGTGGATTATGGAAGAGAGAGATGAGAAAGTGCAGAGAAAAGAGTAACATGTGAGGGAAGAGAAGCAATAGAAATGTGTTAGGGCAGAAAGGTCATCCTAGTAGTTTACAGCCTAGGATATTGTAAATGTAAGATATTATTAACCAAAAAATAGATATGGCAATGACATAAAGTTAATTCCCTGCTTCAGTTTTCACAAAGTAAAAATAAAGGACAAATATTAAAAGCAGACATGAAATTTCCCCAGGGAGGAAGAAGAAGTATTAGAAATAATACAGGAAATCTCGGTCATGCCAGAACAGGTAATCAAAAATAATGGTCGAAACCATTTACACCAAAAATATATATGGAAAAAAACCCCTCAAACTACCTCTACTCAAATATACTTTACAACTTTCTTTGTAAGGAAAAAAAAAAGGAAAAAAGAGGTTAAAGGAGAGAAGAATAAAAATTTCAACTCACAGTTCTCTTTTAAAGCATATTGATGACAAGCTAAAAGCTGTATTTAAAATACCCAGCCCACCAATTCTTCCCTTTTCTGATAAAATAAACGTCTTTGGGAAAGAACACAATAAAACCACCTCTCAAAGCCTGTACATTTCACTCTTTTGTAATTCACATACCCATTAAGGACATAATCTGCGACCACTGAAGCCAGTGCTGGGTTGGCATTGAGTCAGGCCCCAGCAAACAGTTTGCCTGCCTATACTGGAGAAATGGTGTGGACCGTCACAGCCCTGTGTGCTGAGGGTGTTTCCATCACCAAATTCATGCATGTTCATCGCTTCATGTCTCAGACTTCATAGGTGGAAAATGGGACATACAATTGGTGTGAAGTGGTTGAGATCAGTCAGTGAAAAATTCTGGATTTTACGCATACAAATTTACGCATAATGCTCAAAAAGCTGCTTCTTGGGACACATAGAGGAAGAAATTGCTTCTAAGTACTTAATTTCTCTGTTTTGGATGCACACCATGTATTAAACAACAGGACAGAAGAACAGTTTAATCTGGGCTCCTACGCTTTTCCAGTTACTCATGTTCCCTTGTGTGTACCAAAGTGCAGGTCAACAGGAGGGAAAAGTGCTATTTCTGTCCCCATGTTCCTCCATTCCTCCTTAAATTTCTTCTCTACTGCCAAACAAGTGTAACGACATGCTGCCACTTCCTCGGGGAAGATTACAACCATTGTATTTTCAAGCTGTGCTGGGAGAGGATATCTAAGACCCATCAGCACATAAGTCTTAGAAGAATCAGCTTTGAGGAGTCACCTATTTGACACTTCACCTGAGGTCTGTGGTTCAAAAGTTACAGGAGCTTTTCTTTACCCCTTTTAAAAATGTTCAGCGGCAGTGGGGCCTCTTCTAACAAAACTACAGATGGCTGAGCTGAATTGTGCTCTGAGTTGTTCTGGAATTAATTCAGAGACACTTCCTTGACTTCCACATGCACGGAGGGCTGCCAACTTGCAGCAGTAAGAAAGGTATTTTCCTCAGCCCAGAACACTGATATGAGCACATAACAGTTGCTTTTTTTTTTTTTTTTTTTTTTACCCCGCAGTTAAAAGTTCTTAAAGCCCATTTTCGTAGAATTGTAAATGGTTTGCACTGGAAGGGACCTTAAAGATCATCAGTTCCGATCCCCTCTGGGGATCTGAAGATTCCTCCTTCCTGCCTTGGAAAGAGATGTTACCCACTAGACCAAGTTGCTCAAACCCCATCCAACCTGGTCTTGAACACTTTCAGGGATGGGGCAGCCACAGCTTCTCTGGGCAATCTGCCTCAGTGCCTCACTAGACTCACAGTGAAGAATGTCTTCCTAATATCTAATCTAAACCTGCCCTCTTTTGCTTTAAAGCCATTCTTCCTTTTTCCTATCACTAAATGCCCATATAAAAGGTCCCTCTCCAACTCTCTTGTAGCCCCTTTTAGGCACTAGAAGTCTGATAGATGGTATTCCCAGAGCCTTCTCTCCTACAGGCTGAACAACCCCAACTCCAGACTTATTATCTTGGTGACCATCCTCTGAGACTGCTCCTACAAGTCCAAGTTTTTCTTGTTGGGGCCCCAGAGCTGGAATCTTTTGAGAGTCTTTAAGTGCTAGTAAATAACTTAGTCACACAGTCACACAGAAAGTCTCCTCTTTCTTAGTTCACTGGATAAGATGCCAGGCATAATGTCGCAGAAGCGCAGGACTGCAGTTTTTTCTTGGGTTTATCTTAAATATGAATGGTGTGTCATATCTTGCTGGAAGGGAGAAAACATATGTGGAAATGGGACATGGACATCAGCAGCAATAACACTTCTTTGAGTATATTGACTTCAAATTTCTATCGAATCCAGAGGAATAGTTGTTCTCCATCTTCCATGTATCAAAAAGGGATTTCTGATCCATCTAGGAATTTAACCAATGGGGTTTCTGTGGATATTTTCAAAGGCGTGAATCCCAGATGGTGGATTCACACTAGCTGTACTGAAATTAGACTGATTTACACCAGATGAGAAAGATTAAGCAGCAAATCAGGAAACCAGAAGAAGAATCCAGACTCCCTTGAATTGCATTCCCATATGTATCTTGAAGGCCTTTAACCTTCCCAAGTGCTCAGTTATATCAATTAGTATTTCTGGTGTATTTATTTAATTAACTATCTTATATTTGAGATTATATTTATGCTCTATCAGTATAGAAATTCCAACTTCAGAATAGAAAGGATCTATACAAATGAACCAGACCCCAGTTGAAGCAGAACAGCCAGAAAAAGGTGTCATTCATTCTATTAATAAGCAACACTTTCAGTGAAGTTTTTGTAGCAGAGCTACAAAATCCAAGCTTTTGTAGCAGAGGCTTCACTGCAAGAACCTTTTGAAACAAACTGAAGATATAATTACAAGTGCTCATCACATTAAAAACACTAGTAGATGGCAGAAAAAGAGTATTTGAGCTGCTTCGCTTGTCAAGAGACAAGTGAAGAAGGTACAAACAATTGATAAAGCAAATGGCCAGAGTGTAGGAGAGCATTACTGAGCTATGCTGCTTGGGGGGAATCCAGATCAGCACCTGAGCAGCTGTATATTCTGGACAATCTGTTGATGATTAATGGAAGGAAGAGGGGAGGGCAGTTACAATCATCTCTTCCCACTGTTATGAATGCAAAACATAAATCAGGTTTTCACGATCTTTTTGAAAGAGCCTCTGTGGAAAACACAGAGTAACCCTCAGTTGGCAGGCAAGTAGGGCACTGTGGAAACTCACCTTCAGTAAGCAAGCACACTGTTCTACTGGCTCTTTATGAGGAATTAATTATAAACAAAGGGATACAATAATATAGCAGAAGAAACTGAAGAACATTTTGGGAAAAATGCTTAAATACTAGAGTGAATGACTGAGGTCATTCATCAGCTTAGGAAGTCAGCATTTGCACAGGCATAAGATAAGTTATTTAGACATCTCCAGTGTAAAGATCCATTCCTGACATCCAGAGTTTCCTTCGCTTTTACAGGAGAAGACACTCCAAGGATATGTTTCTCTGACTTATTCTAGTTGTCTACACCAGGATGAGTTCAACTGTACCTAGAAATGCCCACTTTTCTCCTTTGACCATGAAGTGGATTGGCAGTAAAATAACCCCAGATCTAGAACACTGTGTGCAAGTGTCTCATTTGATCAGATCACAAACACATACACACCCCACCACCAGCAGTGGGAAATGCTTAAAGTGAGCATAAAATTTTTGATGTTAAGGTTTGGAATAGAAGTTAAGGATATTTGGGATGGAAAATATTGGCTGGGTTTGTTCATTTGTCTTGAAGGCTCTGTGGTTCCCTTTACACTGAGCTATGGAGTGTGATCCAGAGATCCTCAAGCTATCAGCAACCCTTGTGTGTGAATATGTTTCCACAGCAAAGCTTTTTGCTTAACACCTCATCTTCAGAAGTGGTATAATCATGTTGTCAGAGCCAAGGAACGATATGAACAGGAAAATACTGTTTTGATAGCTCAGCAGCATGCTTTCTAGAATGTTGGATTTCAGGACATGAAGAACCAGTCTGAATCAGTATCAGAAACATACACCCTGATGAGATTTAGATGCACCAAGAAAGGATCTGTGCATACAGACAGGTGCCAGTAGCTGTCATGAGGCTCAGCTCCTTCAGATACAATTAATCTCTAAGACATGAAAAAAGAATACCTTTCTCATGAAAAGTATTGTTAGTTCACAGTGCAGAACAATCGGAAGGCAGACCTAAAAAAGTTATGCAGCTGGCTACGGAGACATGAGATTAAGTTTAAACGAGAAACAGGGCACTATTTGTTTTCTGATTTATGAGCATGTAAGGTTCACTTGGTTCACATTTTCAAGCCTTTCTGTACACTTTTGACCAAAGAAATTTAATTTTTTTAAATAGAAAGAAAGCTGAGAATTTTTCTTACTCATATCCTTTTGCTAGTCAGATATGGAACACATAATCCTTTCCTTCTAGGTATTTTTATGGGCTTTTACCTGATGGTCCTGATTCTTTACACAATCCCTTGTAGTTTTTGACTGGAGGAGTGACTGCAGTTGTGCCAGATCACCTTATATCTGATCCCAAATCTCACCTTCAAAGATAATTTTTTTGTTTAATCTGCTTCACCTATATTCCGACTGACCATTTCTAGTCTGATGTCATATTCTTTAACTGTCCACATTCTTTCTCTGTAAGATGAATTATTCATCATTTGGGCACACTCCAAAAAGCCTAGACACTTTTTAAAGACTGGAGATAGTTCATATTGTTGAAATAAACATCTAGAAAAAATATGCCTTCCATTTCTGACCCTGCCTCCTGCTCTCCTGCAAAAAATGCCTTCAGCTTTCAGAGTATGAATATGGTCTTCATTCTTCATCAAATTTCCCATTCATTGCTCCCCACAAGCATGTGGTCCCATGTTGGTCTGGAACATATAGAGGGTTATTGAATTACACGGTTATTTGTGACCTGTAAAATTGATACCAAGTTTATTATAGTGCAGCTGACTTGGTTTCAGATTTCAGATGTTATTAATCATAATAGAAAAGAGTGTAACAGCAGGAGCATGTCTGATGGAGGAGACTTCAGACTGAGATTTGTCCTATATATAGGTCAAAAACCAGTTAAAACTATCCATATTTTAAGCATATATTTAGACTTGTGAAATCTCTAGTTTCTTACATTTTCTTTTCAGAATTCTAAACACAAATATAAAGAATTACACTCTTGGAAGTTTAGCATTGCTTTTATCTGGGAAAAAAATAAAAATAAATTATAAATGAGGCTCAAGATAGACAGACAGGAAAAACTCCCAGTTCAGGACTTCTTCATTAGCACTAATTGTTAAAATAGTTTTGCAAAATGAAAATTTATGAAATACTGAAGGATAGATTCTGATTAAAGTTACCATAGGGTAAACAGGAATTATTCCCAGGATGAGAAAAAACCTATGTAAATGAAAACAGAATCAGAGTTTTGTGAAATCGGTTGCCTAGAGATGGCTTATTTCCATCTCATTGAAAGTCATTAGTATAAATCTAACACTTGAGCAAGAAAAAGCTCAGACACACAAGGAGAGGGACCCATAGTTAATTCCTCTTCCAACGCATTTACAGGAGTAGTTAGGAAAAAAAAAAAGTGCAAAATTAAAAATTATACTACAACAAGAAGAGCTTTTTCTTTTAAGTACAATACATATTCCTATAACGTCTGGGGAAATCATCAGGTAGGAAGTGTTTAAGGAGCTGTGGCTCACACTAGAGCTCCATTAATGCTGTAAGGTGGGGCAACAGCTGTGCTGTCAGGGGCTATATGATCATTTTTGATCTGGGCAGCTGACTCCAGGTGACCTTGTTTGAGCAGGGCAGTGCGTTAACGTGACTTCCAGGCATCCCTGGTGCTGAGGTGCATCAGTGAAACTCCTTGCTGCATAATGACATTGAGGCCAGCAGTCAGGGAAGGACTCACCAAAACCTTACACAGGTAACCACATATTCTAGTTATAATACTGAAGACTAAGATTTTGAAGAGACACAACATGCTACGCTTCAAAGGCACAGGCTAGCAGAAAGCAGGCTGGCAGATACATTTAAAGTTGCATTCTTTACCATGGTTTGAAATATGCAGTGCTCACCATGTAATCCCCAGGATCTTTGCAGAGAAAAATATAAGATGCTCATTACTATGCTACTATGCCTTCCTTTATTCAGGGTCGCTGTAAGGGGCTTCTGCATGCTATGGAGGGGGCAGGTGACCTGCCACAAAAATAGTTTGGTGCTTTAGATTCATGCTTACCTTCAAATTTGGAATGAGTTTGACTTAAGACAGAAGGCAGACTTTCAGAGAGTATTTGAATACTTTATTGAAGAGACCTGAGCTTTGCTGTTTGTCTGACACAACATTAGGCAAAATTTATGGACTGAATCACTAACAATTATTTGCCCAAGCCTCTTCAAGACCTCAAAGACAATGTGTTGACACTACAAACACAGCAAAGAAGGAGAACATAGCACAACCATTTATACTGTGTTTCTTTACTCTGTCAGATCCTCCAGACTACAGAACCTCTTAGAAGCTGTCAATTTATTTTAGGGGTGTGCAAGGATATTCAGCACTGATAGCAAATAATTTTGCATAAAGCTTAAAATTCTAGCATATACAGTAAGGCTAAATCCCCAGAGTACCTCTCAACTTCAAACAGTGTTGCTTAGGAAAATAAGTGATTGTGCATGCAAGAGAAAATCAGAAATAAAACCCATCTCAGCTGAAAAATGGAATTCCAAATGGGGAGATAAATAATATGCAGCTTCAAAGTAAGTCTTGCCACACAAATCCTATAATCAATGTGAGAAAAAGGGATTATGTAAATATATTTGGTGATTAGAAAAATTACATATTCAAAATTATTTAATTTCATTATCCACTGAAAGTTATACAAATAAATACCTACGGTACCTGCATTTTTTGTATCTACCTCTTTGTAATTTTCAACAATTACTATCAAAAAGATAGACAATATATGACCCGTTGTGACAAGCTAGATTTTAACAAACGTTTAACATGTATATGCCATTAATGATTTTAGAGCAAAAAGAACCGATGCTTAGTATATGAGTGACAACACAGCCTTCACCTTCTTGCTGGCAAAAAGAAATTTTTATGTCTCATCTTTGAGGTATGCAAAATGTGCTGACTGCCTGGTCACAAGGTCCCCCTGGTCAAAATGTACTGCATCAGACGTGGAAGTAGGACACCAGCAAAAGATAGGAGCAGGAGAAGAGAAGGAAGGCTGTGAGGTACAGAAATAATGATGGCTGACATGCATAGCCATGTAGCCAAGGCCAGAAGGTAAAAGGGACACCTTTTGGATATCCATTTGCCCAAAGAAAAGAAAGTCTAAGTATTTAAAGACACTCAGTCAGGTTCTGGTTAAGCTAGAGTGAGTCAGAGCAGCTATCAAAGCAAGAAAAGGAATGGTGGAAGACAGAGCTTGCAGCAAAAAGGGCAGCCTAAAACATCAGGATGTCCAAGAGAGAGGGGAGAGGAGGCTGCTAGGTCCTAAACACAAACATGATGACTTATGGCCTTGCTCCCTGGAAAGGCCTCCAAGTGCAGCAGAAAATGATGTGGGAAGGAAAATCTCAGCCTGACATTAGGTAACATCTTGGGCTACGGATTTGCAAGGGATGCCCTAAATTTGAATCTGATCCTCCATCTTGCCAAATAAGTCACAATGAAGGTTAAACGTGGGTGTCCAATGCACATACCCATACCCAACGAAGTCTCAACACCAGTCCTTACTGAACATGTCTTTACGACTGTTCCACGAGGCAGGAAATTATCACCTTGTAGCAGCAGGAGCATGGAGAAACAGGGAAACTCAGGGATAGGTCATAATGGTACAAGGAAATTAAACAACACTGTCTTCAGAAAGTACTCAGATAGCTGACAGACCATACATTTCCAGCCAAAACTCCTAGGGAAAAAAAAATCACAAGAATACCTTAACAGATAGGATGTAGAAGTTGATGGAAATGTGACTGAGTTTTGATTCAGCCTGCCAATGCCTGTGGTATTTTACACCGCATCTAGTTCAGTGGCACTTCAGGTCATTGCCAAAGAGACACTCTCCTTTCTCCTCACTCCAACCCATCAACTGGGCATTATGTCTCGTTTTATATGTGAGACCAAGTAAGCTCCTTGAGGATTTTGATAAACAAGGAGATTTCATGAAAATATTTTTAGTTCATTTGTTTTTGTATTAGTAGGTTAGGTTTTTTCCTTCTATATAAGAAGTTGGGAAAAGCACAACTCAGTAATGATTATGGGCCACTAAGCAGTGAGGACAAAAGCAAGTAGGAAGTGGATAGCAGATAGCACCATCTCTCAAGGCCTTTCAATTTAACAGAGTTCTTATTAGAATTTCTGACTTTTTGATGAATTATCAGCAAAATATTCTTTTTTCCTGTAGAAGGAAGCCTAGAGAATTTTTCATCTGTCAGCAGTACTGATATCTAGAGGAAGTTAAAGAAAAAAAAAAAAGAAAGAAAGGACTTAACCTAAATCAAGATGAAAACTCTAACACAGCACAGAAGGTCTAAAAGAAATTAAGTAAGAGAACTATGAATTATTGCATCTCACTTGAATTTAGTGTTGACAAACAGGATGTCTATCAGCCTGACACCCTGAACTCTCTTTCATCACCCAAGAGGAAGAATCTGTCTAGAGGCTTTGTCAAGGTCAAACACTTCTCTTGAACAGAAAAGCTCACTCTTCATTGCATTAACTACCTCAAGTTCAGAGGTCTAAGTATCCAAGTCCAAATATTCAAGTCAAGCACTCATTTCTCTAATCAGTCACTAAATATTTAACATGAATATTCTCAAATATAAAAAAAAAACAACCACCCCCAGCACAACATTAATATTGATGACTAGGTTTAATACAAAAGTTAGAAGAGAGTGAAATGAGAGAAATCAAGTTTCCTCTGCCTTCAGTGCCATCAGGGATAACGCTAGTCAGTGTAATCTAATTCTCTGGCTCTTGCAAGTTTGTCTTTCCAATCAGAGCTAACACAGCAGTCTTTCACACAGGATTCAGGTCACTTTGCCTACAAGTATCCATCCAGAAAGCTGCTACAATGATTATTTCATTATTTCCTAATCTGTCATTTTCCCAGAGCATCAGCAAATGAATACCTTAACCGAGGTACCATGACATTTGTCTATCTCCCGGTGACCCAAATAGTCTTTGTTGCTCTCCTGCTTTTTAGCACTCATTCAGAATTGAAAGTTGTGGAGAGAACTGTGGCCATCATACTTCAGAAGAACCACAGTGTCCTTTGTCCTCTGAAAATACTATTGTTTAGGAGAAGCTCACCTTAAACATCTATAAGGCCCCTTTCTTCTTCTTCTCAAAATGTCTCTATAAAGCTTTACTTTGTTGTGGCGCCCAAAAAATAACAGTGGTATGCCACAATATTTTTTTCTAAGTAATTTACTGTGTCTTGATTGTGATGGTAAGTATAATTTCTGTACTTCTTGATGTTGTTTGACATTTATGGGCACCTGCCCTTATCTTATCCACAGACTTTAAGCACTAGGATAGGTACTGTATTCTTTGTCCTTAGCTGCATCTTACCTCGGCAAACGGAGTGGAGGCACAGTACAAACAAAAAATTCGAGTCCCATTTCCTTCAAATAAAAATTTATAGGTCCTGATTCATCAGAGTGATGGGCCTTATGCTAATAAAACATTGCATCATTATGCTGTGTAGAAAGTTGGCATTTTGAATGGGCCACCATCTGGAAGGTTTTTTTTTTATTTATGGTCTATATTAATGCCTGAATTTCATATCACACCTACATTTCCATTACTAAAGTACATTACCACAGCCTTGTAAATTTAATCTTTAAAAATAAATAACATGTTCTCAGACAACTGTAAAATGGCTTTTCAAAACATGAATGTAAACAATTGTTACATCTGAGGATGCAAAATCTGTACTTTACTGTTACAGGATTTTTGCAAATCTTATAAAATTCTTTTGATGCCTCGAGAGCAGAAGACAGAGACTTGAAACTTGGACAGTGATACATGACTTGCTGCCATGGCTTCATGTAATCCCAAGTAAACTTGTTTTAATTTGGCTGTTTTCTAGAGTTTTAAAACGTCTTTCTCATATGCAATGTTCTTCATTTTTAACCTGTAAAGGTCCTGCCAAAGCTCCACTGGCATAGAACATGTGTGGAAGTTGATTAAAAATTTCCAGTAAATTATTAATCCCTGTGCAGCACTGGTCTTTTGCAAAGAACAAGAAATTAAAAGGAAGAACTTTTTAAAATATATACTTGTGTGGAAAATGAATCTCAAACACCTACATATATTATGTGTGTTTAAAGAGCTATTTACATACAAATCTCCTAAACTTCAAGAGGATGCATGTAAAAGAAACAGATGCGATTTATGAAGCTGCCAAAATATGTATTGGTGCAATCAGAAATAATTAAAATGCAAAAATATATTTCTCTCAAAGAATAAAAGTTTCTCCTTTAAGTTTCTCCATTCTCTTAAAGTAAGATTCACATTTCATTTATCATTAAATAACCTGTAATGCTTTTTTACTTACTTTATATGATACATATCTAATGGATTTTTATTTTTGTAATATCTAATCATGTACTGCATTGTTCATAGTTTATAACATTTTAAGGATCAGGAAGAATCAATAGCATGATTTAATCTGAACACTGAACAACCCATCCAATCACATTTCATCCATTTGTTTCACACAGAATGCTACATCCACACAGGTGCCTGTTTTAACACAAAAAACTTTCAAAATTGCATCAGGTACAGTCACCCAAAAGTCAGTTTCTGACACTTGAAAAGTGTTAACATGCTGACAACAAACTTAGAAGAATGGCAAATGACAAAGTAACAGAAGCCCATGCTTCAGTTGGCAAGACCAAAAAAATTGGAAATATTGAAAACACTGTTTGGGAGAGAGGAGACTATCAATTCTACAGCCTAGTTCACTGCTGAGATTTAGAGGCAATTCACAGAATTAAGACAAGTAAGTGATCACGGGCATGGCATGTGCCTAAGGTGAGAAAGTCCTTTCTTTGCATAAATACTTTATTATAAATTGGTATAAGTCCTGGAGTCTGATATAGCCTCCTAATGCCTGTGCACTTCTAACAAACAAGCTATGAAACTATTCTCAGTCTAGCTTGTTACCCACAAGCAGATGTAAATCTTGCACAGTGACATTGTGTAACACACAGCCAGACAACACATACACACTTGAAACAGCACTGCTGCAATCCCACATATACAGCTGAAACAAAGGTATTTCCAGCAAATTCAGTAAATTAAAGTAACCCTAGTGCACATTAATTTAGCTGTATTTTGATTAGGCCATGAAGGTAAACCCTTTTTTTTCTTCTAAGAATGAACTTTGATACTCAGAAGAGGTGTAACTTTATTTATATGTTTTGGATACTGCATTACACAGGTTTCCCCTTACTGCATTAGTAACCTGAAGTATTAGGACCTTCTAGAGTTCTAAGGCATGTTATAGTAATGAAAGTTACCTAACAAGATTTAATAACTCTCAGTCTAGATTTCAGAAGGAAAACAGTAACTGCATGTGGTAGGTACTTTTCACAGTCTTTATCCTTTAAAAAGTCCTCGGTTTAGTGGATGGCTAACATGATAGTCATTGTTTGATTCTTCTGCAATAAAAATACCATAAAGTTTGACATTCAGTAGAATGTAAGAATTGCCTTATAAACATAATTTGAATCCTAAGGAAGTTTTGTTTCTTGACATTACAGATAGAAAAATAATTGTATTGAGAATGTCCTTGAGAAAGCTTAAAAAATTGGCAACTTCTGAAATGAAATACGCAATATTTTAAGAAAGTGGATGTGTCTTTTTCTGATGCACTGAATGATACTGGAATATCATTAAGCTGTAGGCTGGTAATTAGCTTAGTATAGAATTATAATATTTTAATAGATATATAAACAGGAGATCAGAGTAGCAAAACACACATGCTGAGCAAATCTGCTAGTTTATCTTCACTTCTTCAGAAAGAAAGACATATGTATGGTCTCTTTGATTTAGTGATCCAAAGCTGTTTCTCTTCCATGTGCCTGTTTCATCCTCCTGAATGGTCACTTTGAGTTATCTATGCATAGAATGAATCATGCATTAAAGAGAAGACCAGCTTCCAAGTCATCAAACAATGACTTGGGTCTTACTATTTTCTCACCTACTCAGATTTCCATTCATACTTCACAAACTCTTTTTGGTTCTATTTCTTCGTATAAATCAGATGTTGTCCAACAATTTTCCAGTATATATATATATATAATTCCACAGAGATATGATCCAGTGGAAAGCTCCTTGCCATATTCACAGAAGCTGTCCTTTCACCCTGTCCTTCCCATTTGATTCATGTTGCAGTAACTGCAAAATTTGCAGCCAACCAGAATTATTGTTCAGTGAGTCTTCAGTGCCTTTTAAATCTGTATAGATTTGATTTAAAGACGGAAAACAAGGAAAAAAATCAGATCATGGCCAGTTTCAAGAGACTGAGTTAATGCTATCTGAGTAAATTACTGTCCCTTAAATTGAGATGGAATTACACCTACTTTGAGCATTCTCAAAATACTTGTCTTCATTTAAAATGTTTTGGTGTTTTCTGGATCTATATAAGTGATGATTCAGATTAAACTTTTCAACTTTGAATTGCATCAGACTAGAAAACTAGGAAAGCAGGTATAGATGAGTACTATGACACTATGACACTACTGAGTGTCAGTTTTTCTCTCCATATTTTCCCCCTTCAGCCACGCCTACACCTAACCTCTGCTAATCCACACTTTTCTGAACATCCTAAGAAAATATCAGATAAGATCCAGCCTATTTACTTTAAAGTTCGAACAGCAAAAATATTTTTGTGCATAAAGACCAAAGTCATATTAAAAAAATCCACCCCCTCTACACCAGTATGCTTTAGGGGCAGCCCGAAGAAAAATTATTTCATTTTTTTCCTTTGACTCAATAGAGAAAGTTTGGAATCTCTTCCCCAGGCAAAAAGCATGCTTCTCTTCTTTAAAAAACTTACAACCAGAGTCAACTTCCCAGTCAGCAGTTATTTTAATTATCTTCAAGTGTAGAACTGAATTAAAGTAACTGCTGTGCTGGGTGTCCCTGATGTGCGCTTCCTCTGATTTTGAAGTGTTTGGCATCTCTAGAAAACTTAAGAAGACTAAAATCTTTGCAAAATACATAAATAAATAGATAAATAAATAAATAAAATGCTCTAAAAATAAAGTTATTTAAGAATGAAATTAAATCTTGTTACAGTTTTCAAAAATAAAAAGGCACTAATGAGAGTGAAACCCTTACACAAGAGAGGATGTACTGCCTGTTGTATCCTACAGCTACTTCAGAGACTCTGTGTTGTATCCCAGAGGAACCTGGTATTGCCTCAGGTCTTTCTCACATTTTCTTCTCACAAACATGGCCCTTCTCCAAGTACAGAACCCCTCATGTCAGATGTAGCTACTTGGTCTGGTTGTGGTGTGTCAACTGGAGCCTCCCCACATCCTCTGACAAGATAGCGCTATCCCACAGTCCAAAAGGCAGTATATCAGACACAGGATCAGAAAACATTGAGAGGGATGCTTCTTCATGGGGGGTTAGAAGTGGTCAAGAAAGAGCAAAGGTCCATTCTGGTTTTGTGTCCTGTCAGTAGTCAGAAATGGATGCCAAGGCAATAGTTTAAAAACAAGGTGATCAGGGCAATATCTCCCTAAAAAAATAGCTCCCCAGTCTCTACTGTTTTTCACCACCAACTTTCCAATAATAAGTGCCTTTGTTTTCCTTGGCCTTCAGTTAATTTTTCAATTCTATTTTGAACTCATTAAATCTTTCAACATCTATGACATCCTGGGACAAGGAGTTCCACAATTTAACTATGTGCTGTGTGAAGAGTCAGCTTCATTTGGTGCTGTTGTCTATAGGTTTCCCTTTGATGTTCCCTGAATCTCATACTGGGAAAAAAAAAGAAATCACCTATTCTGTTTATCTTTTTCATAAAATTTCTGCTTTTGTAGATCTCTAACAAAACTATTCTTCAGTGTCTCTTTTTCTAGATGGATGAGACTTGGAACATGCCTAATTTTAAGTCAACATACATATCTCTGTCTTTAAGACATTGAACCTTTTAGCATCTGTAAGAACCCTTAGTGCTTTATATGGAGCTGAAGACCACACTGGCAGTTAGATGTGCCAAAGCAAAGTTTTTAAGCACCAACAAGTTTTCCTGCACTTTTGTGGCCTTGTACATTTAGTTTAGCAAGAGCATTAAGTGTTAATAAATGCCTCTTTATACCAGTCTAGTCATTACCTCTAGCGGGTCCAGAAGTGACACTGTTGACGGAGCACAGATGTCTGTCTTCCACAGCTAACAATCTTTCAAAACCATCTCTGTAACTGGTTTACAACTGAAGCACAGTTTGTCCCTGGGTATCTCTCTGATTCTGCCTCATGAAGCCTCCCCAGGCTCAAAGGCATTGTATTCAGCAGAGATCACAGAAAAGTAGAATGGTTTTGGCTGAAAGGTAGCTTAAAGATCATCTAGTTCCAGCTACTCTGTCATGGGCAGTGTTATAGATTATTTGAGATACTCAAAATAATCAAAATATAATAAAGAAATATTTATTAGTATACAATAAAAATT
>JAWWES010000001.1:34975229-35054702 GCA_035583135.1 Lophotriccus pileatus
TTGTTTCCTTTTAAAGAAATGTTTTTTATGTAATTATAACCAGTTACTTATACAAAGTTTTAATTCAATCTATTACAGGCAGGAAACTTTCCGGTAGTCTAGGTTGCTCAAAGACTGACCCAACCTGGCCTTGAACAATTCCAGGGATGGGGCATCCACAGCGTCTCTGGGCAACATTGTCCTGTACCTTGCCACCCTCACAGTGAAGAATTTCTTCCTAATACCTAATTTAAATCTACTCTCTTTCAGTCTAAAGCCAGATTGTTTGAATGTTGGATCCATATTTGATCCCAGCCCTGCAGAGTTGCAGACAAGCTGTGTGCATAAGACATTCAGTGCTGAACACTGGTATCATGGACATCTCTCTCTGTAAGGTGGACAGGGAGGTATTTTGTATCTTTAAAAATCTTAGCAGGACAAGGCTCTCCAACATTGTTGAGCTCATGCTTCCTGCTCACACTAGCTCATTTGACTTGTCCACTCCTAGATGCAAAAGGAAGGGCAGCGTCTTTTGCAGATCTGGTTAGCACTAACACACAGCATAACCACAACCCTTCTCTTCATCCTTCTTGCCTTTGCCATCATAGGTGGATGCCTCTTGCACAATGGGCCTCAGCCTGAGTGGGTTAACCAAAGTTTATTCAAAGTGTCTAAGACTGCAAAGAGGCTCCTGAAATTTCAATCAATGTTTATTCAGAAACTTTTCAAGTGTGAATCACTTATGCAAAGCCCTGCAGCCGAGACTCAATTCGGATTTCTTACAATTACCTGAAATAATTTGAACAGAGTAAATCTTCCTCCTTTCAAGCTCTTTAAGATCAAAGACTCAGCCTTCACCCTTTATGGCTTGTCACTTTAAAACCCTGAAGTAACAATCAAAGGGCACCTTTTCTCAAGCACTTCTATTATATCCAGACTACATAACTGTGCCAAAATGGAAATAGGGGTGGGAAGATATTTTCTTTTTTGTCATATTTCATCAGGTGCCTTTAGCTTCTAAGAATATCAGCCAAGTTTCTGAAAAAGCATCTCTCCTCCTCTCTCCAGTTTCATTTTCACAATTCCAAATGGATATTTCCTCCAAAGCTGTAAAACCAGCCTTAAAAACTGTGTATTCCTCTGGTCTTCCCAGTTGTGGAGGTCAAAAATGGGAGCTTCCCAAAATCAGAAGTCTGTTTAATACATCTTTATATTTTGCTGTGGCCCTACAAAGCAGAGACCTCTATTGTGCTTCCAGCATAGCACACCAGTCTCTGTCCTTATGAACAGTAATGCCTTGTAATGCTGATCTTCAGGACTTTTTCCCTCTTCCTCTCCCTCTCTATAAGCATTTGAGTACACTTCTCATTTTCCTCCTGCAAAAAAACTCTTAGATGAAAACAACCTGCTTTGTGCAGCACATAGGATTGGCAGCAGTTACTGCTAGGTTTGAATTTACTGTTCTTTTTTAAAATAGAGAAAAATGCCTATTGCTGGTTCTGACAAGCTGGGGACACTAAGACAGTGTGAGTCCTTGTGTCAGACTTCATAAAATCCATTCACAATTGAGCCTGGATTTTGGCATTAGCTGTTGGTGTCCACTGAAATTCCGTCTGTGCAATCAGATAGATCTGGTATAGCAGAAAGGATCTGTTAATAACAGTCACTGGAGGAGCAGGAGATGGCAGTTCCAGCCAGAGGCCGCATTTCTATTGCAATAATTATAGTGATAAAAAAGAAACAAGTGTTTCAGATTTTGGCACTGTCTTTTTCTCTATAGGGTAAACAATAAAATTTGAACTGGACAACTTATGAGGACAAAATATATTACAATAATATTCACTGATGGCCAAGTAGGTAGTTGCTTAGTTCAAGAGAAAAACTAAAGAATCAGCACCCTACTGTCTTGTGGTTTTGTTTATGTCATTTTTAAAAATAAGATAAGGATTACAAATCACATGTCAGGGAGTGAAAAAGTCAGTCAAAAATGAATCAGAACGCCTATGTCGTGAATGCTGTAAAACAACTAAAATGCAGATTGCCTTCTTACACTGGTCATGTTTATACCATTTTAGACTCAATAGATAGAATTCATCTCCAGGAGGAGAAATACACTCTGTTAGATAATGGTAGTAATCATCATGTATGTCAGTGCTCCAGTACGATTGCGTATGTAAGCACCTAGCATTTAAGGAGTACTAATTAAGGCCAAATATTCTCTCTACTTTTATTTTCCCCACTTGTGTATGTATATTACAACACAACCTCTGATTATGTGACATGCAGTATATTAACTGCAAAATGAAATCAATGCTGACTATTTTTCCTCACATTTAACAACATGGGGTAATTTTGTAAGACTGTTTCAGCCAAATCTCAGAGCATTTCTGGAATTTAATCACCTGAAACCCTGTAGAACAGCTACTGATGAAGAGCCTGGGGTATTTTTCATTGGTCCCAGAGGGCTTCATTCTCCATCTGTTCTGCATGTCTCTGTGTCCTCCTCCCCTCCTGCTGCCAGGCACTCCCTCTGCCTTAGGCCAATCGCAGGATTACGAGTATGAATCTCAACTTCTCTTCTGCTTACACTGCTAGGTAAAAATCTGTTAGCTTCAGAAACTTGCCTGCCAGGTAAAACCTCTAATTAGTAAGAGATAGCACAGCACTGTCCCCAAACCACCAGACTAGGACACACATGGAAAGCTGCTACCTAGGAGCTCTAGGGACAGAAATGATCCAACAGAAGTGTTTCTGCTGAGTGTATCACTCAGGGTTAGTGGCAGAGGCCTGTGCTTTGATGGCATGCAGGTTTCCATGCTGTTCCTGCTCTTCTCAAATAGTTTCCAGGTGGATGTGATTTGTGGTAAAGACACAACTGTGACATTTCTAAGCAGCAATGTTTTGCCAAAGGACGCTCATCGTTCTTATGGGTATGCCGGATCTGAAGCTCATAGCAGCCAGGAAACTAAATCTTTATTTAGACAACCCAAGTAGTGGTCTGATTTCCTACAGCTTCTACTTCCCTGAAGAGAACAGGAGCTCTGGGCACTCAGCAGGACTGAAAAACTACCCATTAACTTCTAAATCTATAGCCATTTCACAGCTGTACCTCTGTTTCTCACCATGCTACTCTGTTTTCATCGGCAGCGGAGGTGAGCCTTTCACAAAAAAAAAAAAGAAAGGCTGTTCATTGCACTGATCTCTGGTATTCTGCTTTGGAAAATGCTTGATCAAGCTTGTTCACAGATTTTTCTGCTGCATCTCCCCCCAGTTCCCATGCCTGGGCCTCACCCATCCAGCAGCTAATTGTTCCCTAACACCATTGTTGCCTGTAAGACAAAAAACCCCCAACATTTTCTTCATTTACATTTAAAATATAGAGTAAAACATAATTAAACCACATACTACAGATGCACTATAATAAAAAAGAGAAATAGTAAAAGCAATTATAGTTTGGCATACTTACTGCTTCACATTTAAATAATAATGTGAACTATTAAGTAAACGAGGGCATAATCAGCTGAGGTTCATTAACTTATCTCACTGTAGAAATAGTACTACAATTCAATACAATTAGGTACATGCTAATAGAAAACAGTGCTTTTTCTGCACCACGCTGGGTCCAGTCTTAGAGACGCTGAGGTCTTTCACCTCCCACTGACTGCTTGAAGCATGCTTATTCCCCATCAGGAACCACCCAGCATCATTCTGGATCCATACCCTTTCAAAGACACGGGAGCTAAGTACGGCAGTTCACTCTGGTGAGTGCCATGGAATCTTAAGAAACCTGCTAAGAATAGGCCATATTCATGGACTACTTTCAGCGGAGGTAGCATTACCTGTCCGCGTTTAGGGTGAGCATCAATGAAGGCATGTATGGAGGACATGTATCTGACATCAGGCTGCATACAGAAGGGTCTCTGGTTTGTCCAGCCCCAAAACTGCTTCAAGGAGAAAATCGCCAGGACACCTTTGGCTCCTGAAAGCCATGAGAGAAACCAGATAATTTAAAATCATCCAGGAAAAATGAGAATAAGCCAAACAACCTACATCAGGCTGTCTATGGCACTTCTTTGTGCATGTCCCATCCCCCAGTAGATTCTCTTACCTCTAAATGACCTTTTGAATCTCAGAAGATTTTCCTTCCTGCAATCAGGAGTAAAGGTTGTCTAAAAGAAGTCTCATTATTTTGCAAATGAATCTCTTCACTGGACATGTGGTCTTAGTGGCTGTGTCTATAGTGTCTAAAGCACTCTTGGGCTTAACTGCTGACCCTGAGAGCAAGTGGCATGCACAGCTGATGTCCATCCAGATGGATTTTTTTTCCACTTCAACAATGTTAGGTTTGGAAAAACTCTTTATCTGGTAAGATTCCTGCCTGTCCAATCGCAGTCTGGTACAGTGGTAGTGGCCACAGGGGAAACTGCATCCAAAAATCTCAAGCATTTAAACAATATGGAAAATCACACATCGTTTGACTCAAAGGTTTCACCCCATTTATTTGTCTTTCCTTTCCTAAAAGCTAGCCAAGGCAACATTTTGATAAAAAGGAGTTAAGAGAGGGTGCTGATAGATTGTTGTAAGCACCTGGAGAAGCCTTTGTAATAAATGTCTGAAGAATTTCCCTATTCTTTCTTGAAGTGATCCTTACTTTCTGTATACTTTTGAATCTCTTGTTTCCTCAACATTTACATACAGTTGTTCAGTAGAAACCATTTTTCCTCCTCCGTCTCTGTTTAGCAAGGAAATACAACATTGTACCAGACAGAGATGCTGAAGATCTCCCTGAGACCTCTGGCTGGAGAGTGGTCAAAACTTATGCAAAAAGACATTATTCATTTTGGACAACATTTTCAATCATAATTTCTATGGGTGAAAATAGTATACGGCACAACAGCTACTGAGTGAAAAAAACTCTGTCATTACAAGTAGGGGTCCATAAATATTACCTATTAAATGAATTTATAATATGCTCTTCGGGTCACAGTCCTTAGGTATCCCTAAAATGCACTCAGTGATTTTTCCAGGTCCAATGTATTCCAGCAAAGGGACTTGGAAAAAGATGTTCTATGACATTTTTACAGCAGGTGTCATGCAGAAAACTCAGCTTAGGATGGGGATGGTTTTAAATCTCCTGCCTGTGAATACAGTCAAGCAGAAAGCATGTTATGAAAAAATCCGATAAACAATTTACAAAAAAGTCCTAAGCAAGGATCTGTTCAATAAAAACATGGGTCAAAAAACAGGTCAAACAATCTCTAGCACCAAAGGAACTCATGTTTAAATTAAGTCCCTCTGTGTGTGTGCAATTAGGGATCAGAAAATGAAGCTTAATTGTCTGAATACATTTACTCCAAATTTCTCACGCAGAAGCCTATACCAGGGAGCTAATAAGCTGGAACTTGAGCTTCATGGAAAATTCCACAAGTCTAGTACACAACTTTTGTTCCAGACTAGGGAAACAAACAGGCAAAGAAAAACAAAAAAAAGGATAAATCTATAATACTCTCCAAAGGTGATTATAAAAGACAAGATGTTATCTTTGATTTATTGGAATACATAGTAACAATAAAATATTTTTTTTGCTTCATTTTAAACTTTTTGATTTTCCCAGTTAAATAAACAATAAAAAACCCAGATTGACATAAAGAAGAAAAACAAACAAACAAACAAAAAAAAAGCTTTCGAAACTGGAAAAGCTTTTGAAAAGAATAGCACGTAAACTCTATTCACAAATGAAAAGTTGTCCTCATACTGTTGAAATAACATAGAATTTCCCAGCATAAAAATGTTCTTTTAAAAACCGTGTGTCCAGAGTACAAGGCAGCTCTCTAAGGCATGTCTGTGACTGAGTTTGCTTCTATGATTACAGTGCTTCAGAGGAAGTTTCTGCAGTATATGTTCTATAGATATACACCATAGCTCTGTGGGTAAACACAGAAAAACTTAGGTTAAAGTAAAAAAAAATCTAAGTACATTTCAGGAAACAGAAAATAAGCAGTCCCTCTGGATTGCCATTTTCAAGGTTTTTCTCCAATTCTGCTTCCGTGATGTCTTACAAATGGATTTACCAGGACTCCACAGGCCCCAGGTGATTAAACTACTGAAAACAGGGCAGAATATTCCATTGCACATGTGCGAAGTCCATTGCTTAATCACATACAACCTCATAACTTTTAGAAGTATGTTGTAGGCAATTTAAAACCGGGCAAAGCGCAACTGTTCCTTTTTTTTTTTTCGCTGCTGTTTACTATATCAAGATAAAACCAAAGCATTTTCTTTTTTACATTTTTTCCTTTATTTGTTAGACTAGCAAAACATTTCAACTCCCTTTACTCATTTTCTACAATGAATAAGTTGTAATAAATAAATAAGTTAAATTACGGACTCACCTGCACACACAGCTATCTGCCTACTTTTCTACCCTGATGATACAGCTCTGCACATAATGCAAATTAGCAAAACTAATTTGGTATTCACTGTGATGTTAATGAATACTTCCTTTATGAAATGCTTTGAGATCTACTGACACAAGGCATTATATCAGAGTTGGCATTAACATTTACTATGTATTTATGATTATTATACCTCTTATAAATATAATTGATTTTCCATGTTATTAAAATTCTCTGTACACTTGTAAAAATTCCCACTCTAGCATCTCAAAATCAAATGAATTGTTTCTGCTTTTTGGACATTCTAATTAATCTGTTACATTGTTGTGATTAAAGCTTTTCAGAGTTCTAGTTCTTGTGATATAATCACTATCATTTTTATTCATTAGTTGTTGATGGTAGTGACCACAAAGTGCTCAGCAATTTCCAGACATTCATAAGGGAGAATAACTGCCCTAAGAAGCTGAGATTCCAAAAAAGAGATCATTAAAACAGTATTTATTTTTTTTTTTACTTACTGAAATTCCGTATTAGATCCATTCATCTTTTGATTTAATGGTTTTGCTCTGCAGAAGATGCAATATGGGACTTAGTTAAGAAATGAGTCTCTATAGCAAGAGTGGGTGTATGCACATGTACTGGGAAACACACTGCAACCTCTTTTATTTAAAATCCCAATTTTCTGTCTGGCTGAGGTGGAGTACACAAAGTCACAGCAAGAAGGTGCTGTTCTTGTGTTGCAGGCAGCATTTGCCTGCTGCTAGTCCCCAGAGGGCTCTTTCCAAAGCTACGGGTGCTTAAGCAGTGGCTTTATCTGAAAGAGCACAAAAATAATCATATCCTGTAACTCTAGGTCAGATGTCTGACCTAGGAAAGCACTTTTTCTGGCTTTATGTGGGTATAATGAAATCCCTGCATAAAACACTTCTTAAAAATCAGCTGCCCACGCCTGACCTGCATCTCCAGAGACTGTATCCCCTCAACCACAACCTTTCAAGATCATCAAGGGCTAGAGAGGTGTGTGCATGTGTGTGTGTGGGATTTTATCATTCTGAAATGGCTGAAGGAATTTTCCTTTAGTTTTACAAATTTGTCAATGTAATAGTCCTGCAAAAGATCTCAACCAGCATTTTCTTCAGTCTAAGCACAAAACAATGAAGAGGGTAGCTGAGTTTTCATTAGAAAAAGGAATTGTACCTCACAAGCCGTTTATAGATGCAATTCAAACCAAGGAACAAAACACATGTTTTGGAGGTTTCACTTAACATTTTCTGTTATTTGATTAACATAGTTTCTATTAGCCTAGCAGCAGCTGGGATTTGATTCTATTTGTGCAGCAGCTCAGAAAACAAATGGGCCTTCTGAGCAAGCTCACGTCCCTCAAAGCAGTTTTGTGATGTGGTAATAGCAATGCCTCAAGTCCTTCCTTTCACTCTTCCTCTTTCTTCTTAATAAAAATATGCAGCCTAGAAATTGTGGATTATCTCAGACAAACAGATTGAATAGCTTTGGGGTTTTTTTATTTATTTTCAGTTGATACCAAACAACAATATGAACGCCAAATCTTAATATTCTTTTTTTATATTTTCAAATCTCTAGCCTTTTACTGTCCCTTACCTTTTTCTTCTTTAACATTGATTTTAATGCAACTGTTTTGATAAATGCTATCTAATTACACAGAAATGTAAGTAACACCAGTTTGCTGTAAGTTAAAAAGAGATTTTGGAAACCATCACTTATTTAAGGCTGGAATTGCAAAACATATACATTCCC
Organism: Lophotriccus pileatus; assembly: GCA_035583135.1. Taxonomy (NCBI): domain Eukaryota; kingdom Metazoa; phylum Chordata; class Aves; order Passeriformes; family Tyrannidae; genus Lophotriccus; species Lophotriccus pileatus. The sequence goes on from JAWWES010000001.1 coordinate 34,983,377, forward strand.
ATATCTGCCATGTCCACGCCATGTCCACACAATTTGACATATTTAATTTATCAAGTAATTATTTTTTTTTTTAGATAACTAATGCTTCTAGAAGCAATATAATCAGGTGCTGAAACTAGCTTGTACTCAATGGGGCTATCAGTAAACAAAGAAACAAATGAAATATATCCCATTAATTAGGGTGAAACAGTAACAGAGCAGTTCTGGTTTTACAGATGGGCAAGATGTCTGATTGAATTTCCCAGGCTATGCAGATTGGCTGCAGATGGTGTGGAAAATGGTCCAGAACTCAGAATTCATATAATCAAAAACACGCTTAGATCCAAACAAGAATGTTTTCCCATGTGATGCTGTATAGCTTGCAACCTTATCACAAGCATTTGGTAACTTTTCAAATCAAACCATAACACAAACCTCACACAACACAGCATTCAGCAAGGGCTCTCATTAATGATGCTATTATATCTAATAATTCAGTAACAGTGCAGCTCCTGGAAGCAAGTTATAATTTCGTATTGAAAATGATGAGTGATAAGTGTATGGGCCAACTGGAGATCTCAAGAGAAGAGAATTCACTGAGTAGGGAGTATATGAGTAGGACCCCTTATAATTAAGAAAATGACACTGGAAGAACTTCCTGCCAGTGAAAATATCCTGAAAAAAATCAGCAAAATATTATCATGTTGTACACCTAAAATCCTCAGAATCTGAATCTGAAGTTTTGGATACTTTTTTAATATAAACATTAACCTGTATTAATGAAATTTTATTTGCAATAGTGACACATCATAGAACAATAATCTTACGCAAACGTAACTGTGTAAATATGGTGACATCTTACCCTCTGTAAATATTGAGACTCTTCTGCTGACTTCAGAAGCCAGTAAATAGATGACTGTCCCCTTCAACCCTCTTCAGCTTGAAAGCTCATAACCCTTTTTACAAGGATGTTGCTTCAGTTTTAATTTGGACATAATAAACCCTCTTTGAATAGTTATTACAGGCCCCTTGATGCTATTCTAGTGTTGTAAAAAAAAAAAAAAATATGTACAATCACTACCTTTCTCTTGTCTAACATAAAAGCTCCTTGCTTCAATATCCTCCTTTAGTAAGAATGAGCAAGTCTGCTGAATGCCTAAAGGCTAGTATTGCACAGGATATAATCCTTTATGCTTTTCCTTACACTTGCATCTAGAACTGATCTCACCTTAACTCACACTAAGACAGCATATACGACGCTTCTTAATGATTTTAACTCACCTAGCGCAGCCTTCACCTCTGCACCAAATCAACTTAATCTAACGGAAGAAAGATTGAGATTCAGTGAGAATCAGACTCAGTGGCTTTGCACAGGTATACCTAATACTTTAGCCATGCCTTTGGGCCTCTTTTTCCTCAGTCGTTTTTCTTCTAACGATAAATGAGAGATGCAGTTCTTCAAATTCTACAGTCTTTGAGATAAATAACCAGAGAAATTAGCACACTAAATTATGTAAGACATTAGATGATGATAAGAAAATACACATCAAAACTTAGGTAACTAACTGATATAATGACAGTTCTTAATTTTTGCAGGAACCATTTTAAAAGTTTCTCAAATTCAAGAATTTGTCATTGAGTCTATTGTAATAGACTGGCACTGTTTGAAGGTAGGACATTCAGAAGTAGAGCAAGAAGGGAAATAAAAATGGATCTCACATTAATTTGTACACTCATTTTCAGATATGAATCGCATTTTATGTGAAGGCAGTGAGGTTCACAAAGAATGAGGTATCAGTGAATGTTTAATTTTTATATTCCTCTCAAAAAAGGTCTTAATTAGCAGGTGAAAAAGTGAGCTTGAAAGATAAACAACAAAAGTCACTCTCCAAAAAGAAGTGGCATTAAATAAATCCCCATCACTTGGCACTTCAAAATTGAACTTGACAAACGGTGGCCTAAAACACAGCTGATAGAAATTCTGCACTAAGGTTTCTCCAGAGCTTACAGGCCTTACCAGATCTCACAGATGGAAGAATAAATATAGAAAGTCACGAAGGGAAATGAAGAAAAGGGAAAGAGAAAGGGGAATGGAAAAGGAAAGGGAAAGAGAAAGGGAAAAGGAAAGGAAAAGAAAATGGAAAAGGAAAAGGAAAATTAGGAAAATGAGGAAAAGGAGGAAAAGGAAGAAAAAGAAAAGCTCAATAATGTAAGGAAAATTCATAAGTGAGAACTACCTTGTGAAGATATCTCAAGGGGTGAGTGGAAAACCTGTTTCAGAGGTAGCTGTCATCTGCCAACTGTGAGAGGAAGAGGTCTGTCAAATTCCATTTCCAGCAGAAACTGAATTTCTGGCAGAAGGTCAATTTGACAATTTTCCTTCCAGCTGAGCTTCAGGACTAGGACACCTGGGGAGCTTTTCTCTCTTTGCAGCAGCTCTGTTTTACTTCCTCTGCTTTTTTTGGCAGTTTCAGATAAATATTGCTTTCTTCCTAGAAGCAGAAGCAAATATGACAACAGACTTCCCAGTCAAAAGCTACAGAGACATCTCTTTGCTTTTCTTGAATCTCAACTAACATTTTCAGCAGAATTGAAATTTAAATTTTGAACAGCTCCAGGTTTACCTGGTGTTGTGGAATTAGAGAAGTCTGGAAATGGCTTCTAAACTATGTATGATCTCTGGCAAAGAGACAACATCTGTGCCATGATATAGTGTTCAAAATAGTGAAGAATAGAGAAAATGCAGTCACTGCATCAGATAATCAGGAAGCAGGTAAAAAGAGGAGAGAAAATGGAAACATATTTTCTGCGCTAGAAGTATTAAACTGTGAAAAGCATTAACACAGTTCAGAAAAGCCAATGGATTAAAAAGAGGATTCCTCATAGCTATGGAGAAGAGTTCCTGTTTAAGAGAACGGAACACATGAAACATCTAATTTCAGGAAGTCCTTAAAACAGTTAATGCCAGAATTCAGGCAAGTTTATGAAGCATTGATCTTGTTTTATATTCTTCATCTCTAAGCATTCTAACACTGGCTACTATCAGAAAGAGGATAGCAGGAAAGTGGACTCTTGGACTGAATTTGTTTGACAGCTTAGAGGCACTGCCCATTGGATGCTGCTTCATGTAGTTACAGTGCAAAGATATATAAAACCAAAAGTCTTAACTGATGTTTAGCAGAGGCTTATCTTCAACTCACCAAGGAGAGGTTACATCCATGAATCATCACACATAAAGAGGAAAGTGAGTGTCCTCAGACAAGTCTGACTGCTGGGTTAGTTTTACCAGTATGCCTGCTCAAATATCACTAATTTTCTCGCATGTCATTAAAACATAGGAAAACTCAGAAAATTTTTAAATAAAAAAATTCTTTCTTACCACATGTCCTTTCCCCTTTTGACTTTCTGTAGTTTCATATATATATATATATATATATATATATATATATATATATATACAAATTGCTTTTTGAAACTGCCTGATTTTAATCTGGTTAGGATCAAGTGTTTTCAGTTGAGTCTCACTCTCTCCTCGAGACCCAAAAAGAGAAAAAGGACTAGTTAATAAGTCCTTTTCCTTATCAAAGTGATTTCAAACCAAATAATAGTAGACTGAACTGTACCCCAGAATAGTGAAAATTAGTTACCAATTTTAACCTCAGTTATAAAAACTTTCTTTTTCATGTTGTCTCACTTAGTTCTACTTTTTTTCATTTCTCCATTTATAAAATTACACACCAGTTTCCTGAAATACTGTAAAATTCACTGTTTGCAATATCTTCTGAGGACCATACAGTGAGCAAAACAGAAAGAAATAAAACCCATAAATTGCTTCTATTTCACAGAAGAGTGAGAAAATTATGGAAAAGTCTGAATGGGGCTACTTACGTAGAATTCACTTAATGTTTAATGCTGACAAAAATTTTGTATCTGTGTGAAATTGTTTGGTTTTTTTAATTAAAACATAATGGTTATCTGCACACTGTACACTTTCAAATTCCATGCTGTTACATATTAGCATTTCATGCGGGTGATCAATGTTTTAATTGTCTCTAAAATTAGGGTTTTGGACAAAGATATATGCATGAGAACAAGAAGAATTTGAAGGTCATTTGATTTTTATTGCACATTTGGAATAGGCCCTTGAGATGAATGCCAAATGATTAGTCATATTTAAAAGTGTGCTATATTCAAAGCAGTTGATAATGAATCCTAATGATGGTCACTGCTTGTTTGCTTCTCCTAGCAAAGATCTGTGTGCCTATACACAGGAGAAAGAATGTTTAATTCAGGTTTTAAAATAACCATGTGTAAAGACCTCAGCAGCCTTTTCAACCCATAAACTTTATTAAAAGGCTCAGGTTCTTAATAGCATCATGCAGTAGATGATCTAATAAATTACATACACAGCCCATGCCTTCTCCACCCAGAAGACCATAATCTTCTAGCGGCTTGACTATCTATTTCTAGGGTTTGGATTATAAAAGTCAAGAAGATGAAATGTAAAACCTCACATTGTATCTGTTGCCAAAGAACTTGCATAGATAGACATGAAAATTAAGCCTCCATATAAATTCATATAATCTAAAACATTGATAATGTTTTAGACATCAAGACAAGGGAAATTAATAAAATCAAACATCTGGAATTTAAAATTGAAATCTCTGAAGTTCAACATTAAATTTTGACTTTGTTCTTCCAAAGCAAAAAGTAATTTTGTCCAAGGTGTACTTATGTCCCAGTAACTATGATGTTTTACATCCCTGAGAGTTCAAGCTCCTTCAAGTACTGGAATGTATTTTGCTTATGCTAGCATCTTTCCCTGGCATCCACACAAAAGAGAAGATTCTCTTTACCTAACTGAGCACATCCAAGTGAGATGCTGAAATATGCAGTGTAGCCCTTCTATGGAGAAGCTCACTTCATCTGCCATTAATTATCTGAAAGCTTGGTGCTTACTGATAATCTCAACAACTGGTGGAGGTAGACATCTCTAGGAGATTTGTCCCACTGTAGACCAGCATCTAAAAAAGATAAATTATCATGTCTTTCACGTCTCTCTATCTTGAACACAGAAGGAATTTATTATTCATACTGAGACTTTGATAACTTTGATAGCCGATATGAATGAGGTGAATTAACCTCTAACTTCTTTGTACTTAAGAGACAAAGGTGTTGCCCATGGACAAAACAGTCACATACACTGAATCAGCCTTGTGGACATGACATTCTCTATTCAGTGAAATTTAATTTAAAATAGATTAACTTCTGTTATGAAACTGCCTTTTACTTTTTTTTTTTATTATTATTTAATGAAATATATAGCTCAACATGACTTTCTTTCAAGATTAAAAAAATCTCAACTAAAACTTCAATTTCTTCCCCATTTTTATGATTGATCAAAATATTCCTGAAGAAAAAAATCACACAGCTTCTACACAGAATATTTCTGGGTTTGTTTTGAGATTGATTTTCAAAAAACTGAAAAATATTCTTTCAGTAATTTTTAATCCAATTATCTGTGATTTTAAAATCCTCCTAAGATATACTACTGTGCTAGTTAAAAAACCACAATTGCTTTTATAAGAGCATAGTTAGTACTCTGTCTATGGTGTTCTGGCCAAATTCCAAGCCAGGTAATTACATTAACATACCTAAATTCACCGCAGTTGTTTCATCTGGATACTGAAATATTGTGTAAGCTCGTTTAACTAATTTAGCACCCACATAAACAGCATAGGTTCAAAAGTTCAACTCAAACTTTATTAGGTTTGCAGTCTGCTTAATAGTACTTAACACTTAATTAATCTGCACAACACCCTTGTGAGCTACTTAAGTTAGTATTACCAGGAGAGTCTGTGAAAAAGGAACAAAAAGACAGCCAGGAAGAAAAATGTACATCATATAATGCCATCTCTCATACTCAAATAGGTGTTCAGATGCCTATAGTACCTATTTTTAGTTCAATGGTATTTAGTCTTGAAAAGCCATTGAATCAAGGAAAAGCACACAAAAGGCAACGTGACAGTCTACCCCATTTTATGATTTCTGTGTGCCTATGAATATCTTTAACAAAAACCTGAAAAAAAGAAGACACCCTCATTTTCTCTTACATATATGGAAGCGTTGAATCCATACATAGAACAGGGGATGATGGAGGTGGGGAAAAAAGCCAGTTATAGCAATAAGGGAATGTTACCATAATGTGAATACCTGATTGACGTACTTATCATACCACTGATGCATGGCATGATGCAGGACAGCCAAGGACCAAACATCTTTAATAGCTATCTGCTGAGTCTCACCCTCTGTTACACAAGAAATCCTCTGTGCTCCAATTCCCACACTTGTATGGGAACTTGTATGCCACACCATGGCAGTAAACAGACTGGTGTAATAGTAGGTATGTCCAAATGAAGAAGCAGGAAAGAGAATTTGCAGGTTATCTGAGAAGGAGGAGGGCTTATAGGCACTTCTGAGATTTCTCTACCCTTCTACCTAACCCCTTCATTGCTTGGAGAAGTATTCAAGAAGCTTAAAAGTTGTTACTTTCAGCTTGTGTCTCCTGTTTTGTATGAATTCTCTGAATTGTTTCTTGCTATCCTACTGTTTGATCCATCTCCATTTATCAGAACCAAGTATAAGTCCTAAAGTCCTGTTTTCCATCTAACAGTACCATCTTTTCTGTATCATTAGGAGGGACAAACCCTTAATATGCTGCAGGGAACTCAGAAAAAGAAAACTTTTAGTAAAAGTCTAAAGTCTAAAAGTCTAAAAGTCTAAGCTCTAAAGGGACTTGCGGAACTGGGGATATCTATAATACATAAATAAGGCTGAAGGAGAAAAAGACACAAAAAAGACACACTTTTCTTTTGAAGCTTATGACTGCAATTACGCTCAATGATAGATACAGACCACAGTCTGTATGGATTTAAAATTAGGTTTACATATGGTCCCTATCACAGTAGGAACCTCTCACCCTTTCAATAACTTTATTTTCACATAATTCTTAGTAAAGGAAAGTACTGTCTTTCACATAGGGTGAAATGGCACACACAAAAAAGTTAAAATTATTTGCCAAGGAAAACATATAGGATAAACATGAGGGAGGAGTGTGAAAGTAAATCCCAACTCCCCAGAGTTGGGATTTACTTTCTCTAGTTACTACATATCTCTCTTACCCTATTGGACTCTTGATTTTAACCAATTCTTACAGGCACATCTGCTACAATATCATTGAATCACCCATGGAACAACATGATCCTGCTAGAAGATCCATGCAGGTAGAACTATATGCTTGAGGAACTCTCTGACTTCAGGTGGGCCCAGTACAGACATGAGAGACAAACTTTAGTGAAAATAAGCAGTAAATATTTCCATAGCAGAGGAGTTATGAAGTGTCAGGTATGTATCAAACCGGGCAGCAAACCCATATTCTGACAAGGTATCGTGATTACATCTTGGTTTTACTGGTTCATTTTTTCCTGCCCATTTACTCTCCTTCTTTTTCACTGCTCTTGGGAAATGAATTTCTTCCTTTTCTAAATTATTTGATCTGAGACAATCAAGTCAAGAACATAGGAGGATAGTAACAAAAGCTGTTTCCTCAAGCATCTATATACTTCATAATTAAGGATGTCTTAGGGAAACTCATGTGATTCATGATTCTCTTGAGATCAGAGACCATATATCAAATAATATATATGTATCAAATAATACCATCTTTAAAGTATTATGGTAACTCAGAGAGTAAACAGCAAGATGCAAACAAGATAGTTTGTAAACAAGCCTTTCCCTTTATGAAAATTTTTGTTCTTTATCAACATCTCGATCCTCGAGACGTTCAACCCTTCAACAAGCTTTGCTGGCAGAGGTGAACGGTTCTCATCTTTATACTGCTTCAACAACATTCTAGCAATAAAGGGCTTTTTTATGCCAGTGGCACTTGAAACTGTAATGAATTCCAAAACACTGCAATTAAAATACCAGGAAAAGTGTATTGAAAGAGACTTTATAGCCATTCAGAATACCTGAAGGCATGATAAATCTTCCATCTCAGTTAAAATGCATCCCACTATTCACTCAAACCCACAGCAGCAAGTTACAGATACAGAATAAGTTTAGGGAAAGTCCAAGAGAAAACCTTCCCTGCACTTTGAGGAAGGTATCACTGAGATCATCCAGGGTCAGAAGAAGAGCTTAAGTCTTTACACAGTGCTCTTGAAAAGCCTAATTTTTCTGGGTGGAATCAAGTTGTTCTAGACAGGCTTATTAGCTCAGACTCCCTGTAAATTTCGCTGGAGGAGAAAGAAAAGAGAAAAAAAGATTTCTAAGTCAAGGACTAGAATATCATTTCCCATCTAAAAGTCTGTCTTTTCCAACCTTCAAACCTAGTTGGAAAACACACCTCTCTGTCAGTAGCAGATAGACAAAGTTGAGGCAAAATAAGTGCATGAGAAAATTTGATGAGATCCGTACTACTCGGGAACTTAAAAGGAACAGGGATAAAAGACACAAAGAGAGATGACTCATGAGAAAAGGAAATCAGAATTAAGAGTTTTTTAAGAAGAAACAAAGGCTGGGGACTCAGCAAACTAGAAGTCAACAGGAAGAGACAGAAGAACTATCAAACACTGGATGCCTACCACTCTCTCTCTTTCCTCCCATCAAATGGCTGCCTGTGCCTCGTCCTTATTTATGCTGCTGATTTCAGGACACCATCTCTGCAACTGGAATGAGTACCCAGCCAACTGGTTTTGAACTTGCAATTGTTGACATGCAATTATCTTTGTATTCCCTTCTCCTCTGTCAGAGCCAATTCCTGGTACTGTCTACTTGGTCCTTGATGACAGGAGCAGGGTGAAGTTGTTTGGTTTCTGTAGGTCTCCTCTTCTACACTATGCCTGTAACTCACTAGAGAGAATTGTGCTGCTGTGTTTACTTCTGTCTCATCAGTAAAAAATAGCTATTCTGTGGTCTACCAGTGATGCATTGCATAATTAAGAAATGTATACATTTTTCCTGATAAGAATATAATGAAAAGAAAAAAACCTGTGATTTCACTAGAAAAAATGCAGCCATGACAAATTATTGCCCAAAATAACACTACATTTCCTCTCAAGACTGGGGGTGGCCCACGAGAAAAAATGTTCATCCAAAGCTTCAACCTTTGATATCATAAATTGGACAGAAAAAAGTTGCAAGAATTTTCACAGGAATGTGATCCAGAAATTTACCATATACCAGCAAACTTAAACACTCTTTGGGTTTTGTTGTGAAGTTTGCAATTTGTACATTATATTCCACCTATGGGCCCTTCTCTCAGGGTTTATTTCATGTTTTGTTAGTTTGGGGGTTTGTTTTTTTGTTTTTGTTTTAATTCCTTCCAAATGGTTTTGTCTTTTCCCTGGATGATGTGGTTTGTCCTACCTCCAGGGTGACACAGGAGATTTCCAACAGTTCTGAAAGACCTCACCACCTAGTAGGTCTGACCAGTGGGGTCAGGCAATGACTCCAGCTTTGTTCTGTCACCTAGCATGTCCTCAAGATCATCCCTGATCCTCCAGGTAAAACTGCTTCTGGAGCTGACTCCCTGCCCTCTGGTCTCTCATTCTAAGGAACAGGAACTTCCAAGGGAAGGAGTGATCAGCAGTTCTCACTTCCACGTGCCACTAGGACACTGCCAACCCACACACACAAGAACAAGATCACAGAGTTACCTCCCTTATGCACAAACATGCACTGTCTCATTGAGCTTTCTCACGTTTTGGGGATGCAAATTATCTCATTAATGCCTTTTTACTGTTTTCTGATTGCTGCTCACTACATGATCTCTGCTCTCAGGTGAAGGTCCAGCTGGAAAAAATAAGCTTCCTCTTCAGGTCCATCCTGTTTTTAATCTGTTGCTGTCGTACTAAATTCCCTGTGGAGGTTTTCTTACTTCCTATTGCTTTCCCTCTTCTGCTATAAACCTCACAAATATTAATCTCTTTTGGTCCTGATTTTCCCCTGCCTCCCATCTTTTATTTGTCTAAAATGCCTGCCAGGACTTTTCACACTTCATCATGTCTCCAGCAATACCGGCTCTGGGCCAGTGCCAGAGACTGCAACTTGACAAAATATGTTGCAAGGTGGCTTTCCTTCCACACCGTCTGCAGCTGTCATCTTCTCTCAGGGCCTGATACTACAAATTAGGCAAAGCTGGCAGGAGACCATAAATTTTTACCTCCCAAAAGTTAGATTGGGAACAGAATTGTCAGGGAATTTTTCTTTTAGCTCCTTGCATGTGGGATAAGCAGCCTGGGCATCAAGGCTCTACTTGAGGACATTTTCCTCTCCTTTTGTTTTTTGTGCTGTGCCAACTTGTACTGTACTATTATGAGGCAAGGCTTAGTCAATTTGAAGGTATCACCTCATGACATATTAGCCTGGACTGTGAAATCAATTAAACAGAGGACAAATTTCAGAGAGAAAACAGTAGAAGATCAGCAGTTTCATGGTACAATGAGCACAAGAGAAAATAACCTGGGGACTCTTGGAGGTTTTGGTTCATTGACTTGCAAGGACTGGTTCCATATGAGCAAGGAGATAGAATAGGTGTTTATATATCCTAGCAATTCCTCATTCAAACACATCCAGTAGGCTCTGGATGTTTGTAGTTTGTAGTTCTATTTTTTTTTTTTTCTGACCAATAGCTAGAAATGTTATGCTACGAACAGTTTGAGTTGGGAATTATCACAGCTGCTTCCTGACATTTGATCATCTACATGTACTTGGAGTGTAATTGGTCAATCTGGATTAGTGCGAGAATGAAAAAGAAACACTTCTTTATTTTAATTAAACAATTACTCTATTATTATTATTATTACTACTACTACTATTACTATTATTTATTTATTTAAGGTTTGGAATCAAGGAGTATGTAAGAAAAGGTGAAACACCGCTCAGCCAAACCCAGCTACGTTTCAGAGCTCTGACTCACCCGAAACTGAGCAGGAAAGAGCTTCCTGCATAAAAAGCTGCCACAGAACTTCCCATCACCATGAAGAAGGTCAGTTGCAGTGCCTGCTGAAGACTTGCCATCTGGAGGCTCTCAGGTTGTTTGCTTACAGCCCTGTAGTTTATACTTTGATCCTTAGAAATCCACAGAGAATAGTGATAGTAAAGCAGTGCCAGAGGTGTATAATTCGAGCTGATGATATAGTGGAGTTGGTAGCTCAGTGCAAGAGCCTGAGAAAAACTAAAAAAAAAAAAGATATTTGCTCTGTGATGGTATGAAACATCTTCTGAAACAAAGAAAGCAATTTTTCAGTGTTTTTTGTTCCCATGGGCTGAGTGGCATCTGGCAGAGTTGATTTAGCAGTATTTGGAAAAATGATGAGCAGTCACTGAGAGAAGACTCAAGTGGGTACTAAAATGTTAAAAAAGGTCTATGGCAGCTCTGGGGACCCCTTTGCGCTCATCCCATCAAACACGGCTTATTTTAATTCAGATCTCCCATTTGTTCTATGCTTTCTCAGAATATTTTTCTCTTTTATTGTTATTATACTGGTATTGCATTATGACTATTGTTATCTTTTTAAATTCTAGTTTCCTTAAGCTCAATTCATAAATTCCGATGACAATCCTTACAGCAAATTATACTTATAGGTGGTATAAATAAATTACTCTCTCTTGACTTCAGTGCGGTTTGGTTGATTTCTGCCAGCTGCTAGTCTGGACAGATTATTTATACCCAATAGGTATAGAAAGTCATCTTCCTTTGGACTGGTTCAACAGCCTGATACAAAGGGAATTGGCAATCCTTCCCAGCAGCTCTGATTCTAATCAGTTTTGTGACCTTTTCCAAGTTACTTCACTTCCCTGAGCGGTCAGTTCCTTTCCCATACTTCAGAGTTTTATGAAAAACTTCCTCTTAGAGTGTTTATTTTTCTGTCTAATTTCTACTGCCTACAGTAATGGAAGCCTGACTCAACCAACACACTACTGCAATAAAAATAAGAAATAATAATGCCTAGTTGCATGCAATGTTGACAAACCAAGCAGCAAATTTCTCCCAGGATGCTTTTCCAGCCAATGTATGCCTATATTTATTTGAAGAAAACAAAGCATATCCTTGTGGGACCATTACCCACCTCCAGCCAGCTGACATACCAGTCCCAGTGGAATGCCAGTTATGAAAATGACAAAAAATAATCCAAAAGGAAAAGTCATCTAAGTTTCTAGTTTGAAAGATCTGAACATTTTTGCTGGCATGAAAATCTCTCTTTAATGCAGGCTCACGCCGTTTGATAGTTTGAAAGAGAAAAAACCCCTAAGATGAAAACATAAATATTTGAAAATCTGCTACTGTTCTGTACGTGTTCCTGAACACTTCTCATCTTAACATTTATTGGCTACATAGTTAGATCAAACAGCTCACTGAAACTAAAATGAATACATCAATTTGATATGGACTATTTGCTTTTTTCCATTTGGATGCCTTTGTTTCAATTTTTATGATATCCAAATAAATAAGCCTTGACATCCAGTCAAATTAGCCCACATACCCTATTTTTCCAAACCAAAAGCATGTTGTTCTTTGTTCCCAGAACCTCCCACCTATGTGTAAGGCACACATAACACCATTTTGTTCAAGAACAATGTAGTCAGATTTTTTTTATCTTATTTAGTAGATTACAGCATTTCTACACTGACAGGGTTGCACTGCATATCTGTATTCAGCAGAGCTAAAGAACAAAAGTAACTATTGCATCATCTAGTCCTTTTAGTACATGGTGTCTCCTTCATGAAAACATGCTACACAATCCTACCAATTCTGCTCAATCTGTCTTTTTACTAAGTAAAATTGATCTCTGAGTCTTTTACTAGAAGATATTTTGTCTAGTCTTCAAATCAGGATATTGTTACCCTCTGTAATGTTGTACTCTCTGCATTCTTCTGAAAGTGTTAAGTATCAGACCCATTCTCAATATTCCCATGCCTCTACCATCAATAGTTTATGGAGGGGCAAAGAGATCCTTCTACATACCATTCCTATTAATTGGCTTTTGACTTAGGAAGCTACGAACCACACTAGTCTTTTTGGCCTTAGTTTCACTTGAGAACCTGTATTTTCTTCTTAGTTCACTATGATGGTCCAAGCTGTCCGGGATTTTTTTACAAGAATGTGAAAAAAGAACAAAAATTTCAGAAGAAGATGTCAAAAAATGGAGACAACTAGGACGACAGAGCTACAGCATTTTAAGACAAGTCTTTCTCCTGGGTCTGAATTCAAGCTGATCATATTCTCAACCCAACAAAAGACAGATAGCTGAAAAAGTTTAGATTCATCTCTATTGGCAAGAATGTAAAACGAGTATTTTCAAAGATGATTAATTCTGTTGTGGGAAGTGTTTGTAAAAGAGATACGTGAACTGACCCCTGAAGATAAATCTCTCTCCCTTTTTTTTCATAGAGAGCTGCTACATTTTCAGACAGTTAAATTTTGGTAAAATTAATCTCTGTCAGGCTTGTGCTTTTACCTGCCTCTTTGTAAGTTCTATAGACATATCTTTAATTTCTTGGCTCTGAATATGCATTTTGTACCTGCAAAAATTTGTACCATTTGTGGCTGCATTAAAGAACAATTTATTTTAACAAGCTCAGTTTACCAAATAGATGCCTATACTGCTATGCTGTTTATTGAGAAAGGCCATTTTCCCATATTTTGTGCTACTTGCCAAAGTTAAAAATACCATAATATCATACTTATTCTTGGAACATAGAATCATAGAAGGGTTTGGGTTATAAGGGATCTTAAAGATCATCTAGTTCCAACTCCCCTGATGTGGGTAGGGACACCTTCCATTAGACCGGGTTGGGCAGGTCAGGCATTAAACCTGACATTGAACCCTTCCAGGGATGGAGCATCCACAACTCTCCTGGGAACCTGACACATTGCTTTGCCACCCCCACAGTAAATAATTTTTTCCTGATATCTAATCTAAACCTAATCCTTTCAGTTGGAAGCCATTCCCCCTTGCCCTGTCACTACATGAATTTGTAAATAGTGTCTCTCATCACAGGTTAAATTATATATATATAAAAAAAAAACACGTTAGACCTGATCCATAGGACTGCAGGAAATAGCTAGAAGCATTTCCACTTGATTTATTATTGAGATCTAAATTTGGAATAGACTAGTTATCCAACGTCTAGTGTACTTCATGTTTTGGGGTGGTTTTTTTTTTTTACATTATTATAATCTTACTCTTCGTCGAAACCAGGGGTAAGGCTTGACAGATCATTTTTATAATAACTCATTGAATTGCTATGATTAAAGACAATGCAAATTTGGTTTTAAAGGTCCCTGTGAGGGGTTTACTACTGAATTTCCTTAATCTCTCTTGAAAATTCTAGGCCAAATTAATTTAGCATTTTAATCCCGGTCTCCTAAAAATGTGTTTAAAAGTCACAGGAGAGGGCAAGACATGTTTCTACACAAACCCTGTCCTGCTCCCCACACATACCATGTAACCATGTGTCAAATTTACAATTTACCTGTGCAGAATTTTTCTCATACAAGTTAGGATGTTTGTTAGCTATGCAGCACGCATTCATCTTCTTCAGTGTGATGGAAATGGAGCAAGAGACAGCTGAAGCTGCCATTCCTTCACTCTGCTTTTCACTGAATACTACACAAAAGGTAACATTTTGTACCAGATGTTCACACCATGGTGCTAGGAGGCCAAAGAAGAGAATAAAAGTTTCTCACCATCTTATTATAAACACTAACTTCTCTGCAATAGTAGTACTCATATGTTAATATTTTAGACTGATTAAAATCTGTTTGGAATATTTCAGAAGGGAAGGTTGTTCCTACTGAATGTGTGGGGGGTTTCATTCCTTTTTCTTTTTCCTTTAAATAATCAGAAAAAGCCCTCAACGTTATTTTGATTAATTGAGTAGTTTCCATAGCAGCTGTGAGCCAGGTGGCTGGAACCAGTTACTTAGGATGCTAAAGTAAGGGTAATTAGTTTATTTTTAATCTTCTAATTCAGTGGGAGTGGAGTTTAGTGTGTTAATGGGAGAGGTTTTGTGAAGAAGTGTCTTGACTAATGTGTTATTATCATTTAGTTTTATTGATGAAGCTCAAGCTTTATACAAAAAGAAAATGAGTGGAAAATTCTGAGGCAGGGCAAGCTACAATTTTCATTCTGGCTTAAAAGTCCCTAAAGGGCTTTCATATATTTTATTTTTATCAAGATTTTTTATAACTGAAAACCTGAGGGATTTGTTTCAAAGAATAACTGGTGTTCATGCAGAACGACCTGCTCTAACATAGCAAAAAAAAGCATTAATTGCAGAATGAGAAGGCATGGAAAACATATTAACTGTGTCATTTTTTACCAGCTCCTATTGTTGAGGGAGGGCTGATTTTGATTATTTTACAATGTGTACATTTGCTGAGCAAAAAATTTTTTTACTACTTAATAGTCATGTTTCTTAACTTGACTTCCCAACCTCTTTTTTTTTTTTTTTTAAATTCCTCCCAGTAACTTTTAGGTTTAGTTTTTAAAGCTACTTATTCAATTACCTAGTTTTCCAGGTTAAAGGCATACACTTTTGGCTTAAAACAAGAAAATGGATCAATGTATCATTTCAGTATTTTGTTCTACGAAGGCTTTCTTTTCGGTGGATTAAGGCCAATTAGCAGATGGAGATTTGTGAGCTGGATAAAGTCCAAGAGGGAGGAGGCACTTTCTTTCATCTAGAGGCTCACTGATTTTACATCTATTATCAGCTAAATATTTTATTTGGAAAAAAAATCTCTTCTCAGTGATACTTTTGCAGCCACTTTTTCCCAGCACGCTCTAAGGTTACCTAAACCACTGAAGCATACATGTTTTCCAGAGCTGTGCTCTGTGGGGCAAGGATGAAGGGGGCCAAATTCAGACCACCTACCATATTTCCTGACATAATTATGTCTTTCCTGTAACAGAGGAGTTGCAGGTGTGCAGATAAGACTAGCAAGGACTTAAAACTGCTCCTGATCATCTTGAATTCACTTATCTGAATTAAAAAGCTAAGTCAGGTAACTAGGAAAAGCTCAGACTTCACCCGTGATCTGCTTCTCAGGTACACCAGCTGTGCAGGTCGAGGTTTTCTAATCTACAGTATACTCCTGGAGTAAATCTCTCAGTAGTCTTCATCTACTAGGCTTTGTTTCATGACAGAGAGCAGTCCCAAGGTACATTTTGGGTCAGACTGAACCAGATGTGCTCCAGAAGCACAACTATTGCATTCTCATTCTCTAAAAGCGGGTCAGTTCAAGTAAAGAAAAAAAAAAATCAAAACAAGTACAATGCTTACATCACGTCCTCAGCAACAAATTCTTCACTCTGCAGATCTCTCTGTTGGGTCTCACTACCTAATAATGAAGTCAGAAGCTACCGGAAAATGATTGCTGTTCCCAAGGAAAAATGTACATATAACGTTTGTACATAGTTAAACTTTCTCTTCTGCAACAAAAGCTTTATTGCATCTTCACTAACTACTGGCTCACAGTAGGACTATCCTCCCAAGCTATATCAACTTTTTTTCTGGGAGATTGCTTGTTGTACACACCTGAGCTGTACCATGCAGTATGACCAGAATGACATAATATGGATAACTGTGTATTAGTGCTCCACCCCAAGCCCTGGTTTTCCAAAAGCCCTAGAGCTTCAATATGATGCCAGAAGTGAAAAAGCATTGCCTTAGCAGGGCAGAAAAGGATTCCTTGCCTGTTTCAGACACTGTTGAAGGTAGAAAGGCATCTTCACCCATTTGAGGGCTTTGAAGAATTATCTGTCATCAACTTAATGTTGTGTCTCTGTGAACTAAAGAGGTTAAAAACCAATAAAGCACAAAGAGGATCCTGATTCTGGCTCTGGTCTAGATGGGAGCTTTTGTGGAATACAATATCTTGGTTGTGTGTAAATAAAATGCATAAATAATTTTAATTGTCTTTTGAAAAGAGCTTTTAATTAAACTTAAGTAGTAGAGGTCAACACATTATACAAGTACTAGACATTACTACATGACTTTACTTACACTATCACTACAATGCTGAAATGCAGGACATTTTTGTAACGGGGTATCTCATTCTGAAAGAATTACGTACATGGAGCCACCATTTGCATAAATAAAATAAATTATCAACAGAGTTTTAATTTGCACTTGTGCTTACTTATTTTGAATCTTCTCATTTCAATGTATAGAGACTCTTATGCACTTACTTAACAAATTATGAAGGAGAAACAAACACGTGCCATCTCAGTCTGAGCTCCTCAGACTGCCTCCTTCCTCCTTTGTTTTTCTCTCTCTGAGCCCTCTTCCCACACCCATCAGCTTCCCTGTTTGCTTTTGTCTGCTGCTCAGTGAACAGTTTTATTTGCAGAGCACATAATTGTAACCTCCATCCTTCCTTCACTTACCAGGTCTGTTCCAGTTGCTGTAGTAAGCAGGTTGAAAGCCTTCCCTTTAAAAAAGCCACACTAAAGTGAGCAATGCCATAGCCTACAACAAAGAGCAGGACTGGTTAAAGATCAGATGTTTTCTTTTCTTCTTTGTTTGCTGGCAGGTATTAAAAAGCTCCTGTTATCTTACATAATGTTACCAGCTTGATTTTACCGTATTGTATTATAGTGATAAAACCGTAATTTTATTTAAATAATGATCCGAAAGAAGCAAATTTTCTAGATTCCAGGATGAGGGACAGGTCAAGATGGGGAAAGGAAGGTTTGGGAAGGGAAGGCGAAGGGAAGGCTGAATCCTATCCATCTGAGCTGGTTCTGCTGCTTTGGGCCCTCTGGAAACATAAAGATCACAGCACTGCACTGTGTAACTGCTGCGCTTCTTGGTTTGCTCCATCAGACAGCTTTCTCTCCCCTTGGAGTATTTTTGGACTGCATCTTCAGAGAATATTTTATTCTGCCTCATTCACACTGTAAAGTGTGAAGGGTGTTAACGGAATGCTTTTCCTTTTTAACTATAGTAAAATCCAAGAAAATTAATTAAAGCTGTTTGTTGCAACATTTTTTTAAGCTGATCATTATTTACAAAGTATTCCATGTAGTGGGAAATTGAAATTCTTTGCACGCTTCTACCTTCAAAGCGTAAAATAGTCATTAAGAATATGTAGATAGGTGCATAAAAAGGGACACTTTTAGTTGAAAACTTCAGTTTAGGTTTGGGCTGGAGAGTTGTCAAGTTCTATGGTTCTCAAAATAGACAATACCACTAAACACGACTAATTAAAAAAAAAAATGTTCCTACTACTATCTGAATTTAGAATCCAAATGAAAAATATAATGTGACATCTTCATCCTGTCATGAAGCTGTCATAGTCCTCGCTAGAGTTCTGAAAGAGGGAGGAGGTTTTATGAAATTTAAATATTGCAGTTCACTCCTTTTCTTGCCCTCTCAGACCTCATTCTCATGGAGCTGTATTTCTGTCATGCCTTGCTTGCTTATTAAGACTAAGGATATGGCTGTAGAAAGGCTGGAGGGGGACAGAAATCAATGAAGCCACAGTAATTTGCCACAGCTGAGGTTCTGGCTCCTGATTTACCCTTTTATTCATTTTGTGATGTACTTCTCTCCCTTTCCATTCCTACCATCTACTGTCTTTTCCAAAGCAGTTCTAGCAATTCCTTGAAGGAATGATAGTCTACCATAAGTGCAGTTTATTATACCTATTTCTATGTTTCTATTAATAAACAAATAAATAAATATATGTATGTATATGTCTATATACACCAAAGAGTAGATGGCACCAGAATAGCTGTTGGCACTGGCAAATAAATGTGTAGTTGCCAGCTGATCTGTATGTACAGGGCTCAGAAAAAAAACACTTGAATTAAAAGTACTATATGGATGGATATGTGTACATATGTCAGCATAAGTTTATTTTCTCAGTGATTAGCCTTTTTTTTTTCCCCTTACTGAATATTTTCTTTTTCTCCTTTGAGAAAAGTAATTTCTGCCAAGCTACTGTGTTTTGGGATTCAAAATGAATTTGAATTACTTTAAATTTTCATCACGTACTATGTTTTGGGGCTTACTGTTACACCTTTGGAACACAATCTAACTGAACAATAGAAAAAACAGTGGTAAAAATGAGAACAATTATATCAAGAAAATGCTGTAGGTTTATTGTCATTATTATTTAAACAGCAGCTTCCCATCCCAATAAAATAAAGTGAATAGTGGCAGCTGCCTGTTCTTTGAAGATATCAGTAGACACTGCCATTTACTTTAAATTGGATTCAGAGTACATGCGAACCAAACTATAGTTCTCCTATAGCTTAATGACAGTAAAAGTATGTCTGGCAGATGCTAACTACTTTATAGGTATAAATTAGCAATCTTACTCAGTGAACATATATTAATGAAGCAGCAATGCTTGAACAGTAGGTATCACATTTTTAACATCTCATTTCTTGTAGATACTGACAATTTTCAAGCTGAGGTGTATATTTCAGAGATCAAGGTCTTGATGATATGACCATATTGTACTACATAAATAATAGCTTCTGTGGGTGGGTCTTGGCACATTCTTTCCAGTGCCAAATTCTTTTGCTCAAACTGCTCATGTGGTGAAGAAAAAAAAGGACTTGCATTTTTCAAACAGGCTTTGTTCTTGTCAGACTGTCAACATTTAAACAAACATAATCATCTGTTTTGTCATCATTTTTGAGTGCAAATAACTTTTGAGAGAAGGTTTGCCTCACTTTAAAAAAGAAAAATTGAAAGATGTATGTGCCTGAAACCCCGGGGCCCTGGTTAGCTGTCCTTACATCTTGAAAAAAACAGATTTTATTAAAGACAGGGAATTGGGTTCATGGTACCATTCTTTTTTTATTGATGCCCTCATTACTGTGGGATAATGCATCATTAAGGCATGAGGCCGGGATCCCATACCTTTTCCCCTGCCCAACTGGGGTGGTAGGAAATTTGCTGCTGCAACTCCCTGCTAAAGCTTATCACTTCCCCTCATCCTGAAGAGACGACTTTTACAAACAGAACTCCTTTGGGGATTGCTTTCTAAAGTATCTTGGGAATGAATTAGCCTGTTTTTCATAACTAGATTAGGTAACCTTAACAACTCTGATCCATTTTTGCCTGATGGGACAGGGAGCCAGTCCACGAGCAGCTCAGTCAGCAGGTGTCTGGAGTGGTAACTGGTGTGAGACATATACAGCAATGGCCAGAGAAAGTCAGTGGCTTCACCAGCACTGTCATTTCTGCAGTCTGTCTGAACTCCAAGAAAAAGAGAGAAAAAATACATGATGCTGTAAGCAAAGGAGAGGGCTGGAGGCTGCTTCATACTTCTCAAGATCCATACCTCAAAGGAAGGTATTGTTTTGCAGATCATGGATGAAAAAATCAGATTAGATTGACTGCAAAAATACTTCACAGAGGATTATTTGCCCTGATTCAGCATCTACCAATCAAACTTTTCTGAGCACTCACAAATAAAAAAAGAAAAAAAAATAAATAATTCTTTCATTTTGACCCAAATCCCATTTTGCTCCATTTTGTGGGAGTAAACCAAAACAAAAATAAATTCAATTTCCTGTGATAGCTCGAAAGTTTTCAGAAGTTTTTTCCTTCTCCTTGCATAGCCTTATCCTTTTGCAATATTTGAAAGCAGGAAAAGAAATTAATAAATGTGGAACTGTTGTGAACCATTACAGGAACAAAACTTCACTACACCCGTGGCTACTTTCAGAATCTATAATACATGTTTTGAAGTGTTTTATAGAATGCTTTTCTCATCCTGAAAGGATGGCATCTCAATTTCAAATTTTGAAGACAATATACCACTCTACTCAGCCCTTGTCAGGCCACACCTGGAATACTGTGCCCAGAATACTTTTGGTCCCTGTTATACAAAAGAGATGTAGACAGGCTGGAGAGGGTCCAGGGAAGGCCATGAAGGCCCTGATTTTCTGGATATTTAATAGAGCTAAAAAGGTTTAACTTTACACTTAAAACTGCTCTTGCCCACCTGAAAAAACATTTTTCCCTGTGCAAGCACTGAAGAAGCTCTCTGAAACTACCAAAACTTAATTGGCTGTAGGGATTAGAGTGGAAATAGAGACTGGGAAGCCTGCTGTACGAAAGAAGGCTATGAGAAATGGATTTGATCCCTGCTGAGAAAAGAAGGCTTAGGGAAGATCTTGTCACCATGTTCCAGTATTTAAAGGGTGTCTACAAAGAAGACAAAGACTCCCTTTTTACAAGGAGTCACATGGAAAAGATGTGGATAAGGGGTACAAGTTACATCTGGGAAGATACTCCTGTGTTCTCAGAAGAGCACCCGTGAATATTAGCATAGAACATCCGTGAACTTTTCTTCTTACACTTGTTTTAGAAATGGATAAAATGTGTTTTTCATAATTACTAAATAAGGCGATCTCTATATGTAAATCTTTCTACAACATTCAGAGAAGGAAGATCTAATGATTATTATACAAGAAGCCTTGCACACACATGTAAAGTAACAAGGTCAAACAGATTGCAAAAGCAGAAGCATGTGATTTAAAGTCAAAGCTTTTATGACCAACTGTAAAGAACTGGTGAAATGCAATCCATCTGGAAAGGATTATGGCCCAGAACCTAGTAAAAGCTGGGCAGCCATGAAGACCTGACCATGTCTGACCTGTAAGTTTTTTGCAGAAATACTGAACTGATCCTCAGGAAGAAAATGTGAATATTTAAACTATAGGCTTGTTTTCAGTCTTTATATCTCTACAGAAATTTGGCAGGGGCTCAACTGAAGGATTGTGCAATGGAGCAAAACTTCACTACACCAGTGGCTAGTCTCAGAATCTAGATTAAAAATTTGAAGTGTTTCAAAAAATCTTATTTCCATCCTGAATAGTGTTATCGATCATAGCACTGGGAGCCTTGTTGGATGAAAGATGTTGCCCTGAGATAACTGGATGGAAGACAAAATAGCTCCCACTACCACCTCTTAATAGTACGTTGCTGACATAGTTATAGATGTTTCCTCTGCAGGCATCGCATAGAAGATATTGTAATGATTTTCTTTAAAAGTTATTTTTCACCAATAGGCATACTGACCTCTTGCCTAGTACGAGAGCTCCTCCTGATATGTCATGTTATGTTATTATTGTCCTGAAGGCTGGTCAAAACTCTTTTCAGAGAAACGTATCTGTGGCTGGGTATAATAAAAACCACCAACACTAAATCCCAAGAAACAGAACCAAGACATAGTATCTTGGATGTTGTGTATAGTATGTCCATTCAATTTCCTGAAGGTTTTCAGTTTCAGGGCAATTTCCTTATAGCTTTAAGCTTTAGCACTTTCAGGTACAGTTCCTCTTATGAAAAAAATAAAGAGAAGGAATAAAAAGCCTAGAAAGCAAAGAAAAATGGTCCTTTTTCACAAGGGAATGCTCAGTTATAGCCCAGAAGTCTATCATGAAACAATACTTGTAATTGCATCACAGTCTGTTTCAGTATGATTTATGTGTTCCTGAACTACTCAGTACCATGCTGTAGGAAATCTAATGTATTAATTCCAGACAAAACACTTTATTAACCCACAGTTAAAAACAACTAGTGCTTATTTGGCCAAGGATCTCTTTAGAAAACACTGAAATACATCCATGAGAAACTCTAGGATTTAAAATTGAGGTTCCATTTCACAGGAGCAAAATACTAAAATAACTCAAAATACCAGAAGACAACAAATCAGCTTTGGCAGTTTATTTATTGTGATCTTGATCCTGTTCTTCAAATAAATGGAAAAAGTCACATATCTGGCGTAACAATTTCTTTGAAAGCAGAAAGCAACCTTACAGTGTCACCTAGCTCACTGATTCATCTTACAATTGAATTCAAAGTGTGAAATATTGTGTTCTTACAGTGCTTAATAGTTCTACACTTCCACAGTCTCCTGCAGTCTCTCCTCAAACCCAGAAATGGGTCCTAAACCCGATGGAATGCTGTATCTTGTAGCATGTGTCCAGGTCTTGTTAGTGTTGTTGTGAACTTGTAAGTTAGGTCTAATATTGAGCTCCATTTTGGGGGGTTATGTGTGTGAGGTGAGACAGCTAACAAATTGCTATTGATTAACACAATAAATTATGAATGTACAGCTCCCAATTCACTTTACAGTAATAAAACAGACACTCGTTTCCCCTTCCTGGCACCCCCTCCCTTCCCAGTAAGTTCCAATTATAGTCTTTTTATTCCACACACTTCTCCAGTTATCCTTGAAAAGAAACAATCTCATTTGGTCTATGAAATGCTAGCTATTTTAGTTTGGGTTAGGTCAAGTTATCGGGTGGTGAGAAAAAATGTCAGAATGCAAAGGAATCTTTCTTCATCCAAAAGCTAAAATAAAACTGGAGTCTTTCCACAATGTAATTTTTCACTGTCCTATGTATCACACTTTCTTGTATAAGGGATCTTGCAGCCAAATAAGGTAGTTCAATTACTTTAGAGAGAATGCATTATTTATTGACCAAAAGGTCAAAGGGGACCATGTGGTGCAGGGAATTTTCAGGAGGAATGGTGATCATTTGTCAAGAGAGAAGAAATGTACATTGATATGTGAAGTTATTATGCTTCTCCTGATCACAACTTGACCTTTCTCTTGCTAGAACTATACATCATGCTAAGGGAGAGGAAAGCAGGACACAACCCACAAAGAGGCAAGAGACTTAAGGTGATGATAAGAAAAGCTAAAATGAATGGATAACAAAGGAAAAATGGACCATTTTTGCACACAAATGTACATGTGTTTTAAAGGATGCAAGACAGTTTTATCACAGAGACTTGGTGGTATGTAGTCTTTTCAAAGTTTGAAGATTTATATTACCAAATAAGAAACCACTTTTTTTTCATTTAAAGCAAATATTTGAAAGTATTTCAATTCACAGACATCATCATAAAATTAACTGGCTACTACTAAACCCAGTTTCTTCTGTTACTTATTTTGTTCCTTTCTACCTCTCTTTCAAGGTGTGCTATTCATAGCTATATGTCCAGAATGGAGGAGGGAAAATGACAAGAAATGGCAGGTTTGCGAAAGGTTGAACAAACAACAGATGAAGAAAAGCAATTTTGTTTTGTGACCTAATGGAATACAGAGATTGTACATGTGGCAAGGCTAAGAATAAAATACATCCTCTGTTATAATCAAACTTGCAGCAGCACTATTCCAATTACAGGACGTGGCACATGGCACAAAAACATGCAGTTGTGCAGAAATGCAGGTAGAATTTGTCAATTTGGAAACCGCATTTTTTTTCTGCTTCCTATCAGTTTCAAGTAATTTAGGAGACACCTAAAGTAGTCACTGTTAAGAAAAAAATATTTAATTTTTAAATCCTTCCTTTCAGTTATGCAAATTTGTAGCAACAGGAGTCATGGAAGGTAGAGATCAAAGATACATCCACCAATGTATGCTTGGATAGTACATAAGTTACTTCATAAAAATTTTGCATTCTTCTAGTGGGTTGGCCCTGGCTCCAGCTAAGCCACACACAGCTTCTCACTTGCCTCCCAACCCTCGGCCCAGCAGTCTTACCATAGTGCTGTCACACAGGTATTTACAGATACAGACTGTCCAGCAGTATAGACAGATGGAGTTTGTCCGACTGAATGTCTAATTTTACAGCTCTTTGTCTCCTGCTCAGGTACTGTAGCAAAGTGATACATGCTGCAGGAAATTAGGAATGAGTGAAATACAATACTGTGGAATGTTCACATACATCATTAAAGTACAACAATTGGGATCGAATTTTTTTCCCTATTTTGAAATTTTGAAATTTCTATTTTCAAATTCAGCAGTCCTTACAAAACCAGTCTTTCCCACCAAGCATTTTATTTCTAATCCTAAAATTCTAATCAAATCATGTCAGTGAGCACTGTATCTTTTTGTAACATATTCAAATTATAATTTAGAACTTTTTCAAGCTAAACAAAAAGTATCTATGTTTAAAAAATTGTTACTCACATGCAGACTGAAGAACAGTCTTTCTGCTTAATATACTGGCAAGCATATTGGTGGTTATATATACTGATAACTGTATAGAATCCTTCATTTCACTGGGACTGCTGATTATCAAACTTCTTTCTGGTAAACTATAGTAATAATCATTTTCAATGCTGATTTTAATTTCATTACAAAGCCATCTTAGGAAAAGAGGAGAGAAATTTCTTAAGAATTTAATAGCCAAATGAAAGGCAATAAGTTTAGTGTACAGAATCTGCTAGCACCAGCTGTTCCTGAGGATGACTGCGGAGTATATCTTGTGCAGTAGTCCACTGCTTAGGCAAGCCTTTGGATGGAGACATTCCACAGTGCATGCCTGACAGAAGCTAAGCTTTTATAGAAGAGGCAAGTCAAAACAGACCTCAAACATCCCAGTCATCATTTTGCCAATGCTGAAAAAACTAATACAAACCTTTTGTTTGCAAAACTAGCATCCACAGAAACTTGGGACTGAAAAATCTATATAGCAGATGCATCGTTTTGCATTAACAATTGAGTTTTATTTATGATAAACTGAAGTTTCAGGTTTTACTTTTTTTATTAAAACCTGAGGCCCAGGTAAGCTTTGAGAGTCAGCAGTGCTGAGTTTGTGCTGTATGAGAGTAAGAAATCTTTCTTTTCCATTCTTCCAGAATTTGTTCTCTTCTGAGCCCAAGAAATGGGGAGATCTGGTTTAAATACAAAAAGCAGAACAGCCAGATGTGTGAAGAGTAGTGTGAAGAGTAGGGACGCAGACTTATTTACATAGTATGTTGAGGAATAAAGAATGTTGGTAACAAAGATAAAATTTTACTAGTTGGACCAGGACACATGGAATTCAGAGAAGACTGGGACTGAAAAGATTGAAATTAGATGGAGACTGGTCAAGGGTCATACCTGGGAGCCACCAAGTAAATGGAAGCTGAGATCAGATGAGCAGTTGGCAGAACTAAACAATCTTATTAGAAAGTATCACATTTACGCCAATGCATATTTCCAAACAAACAGACATTTTTCTGAGGTTGAGAAGTAACCTTAAAATCTCATCATTTTTTTGCTATATGGTTGGTGAATTTTTTGTTTGTTTGTTTGCTTTCTCAGTATTCTCTGGTGAAAGGTCTCACCTGTAATATTGATCTCTAAGGCAAACAAACCCTCAAGGAGCCCAGAAGCTGCAAGAAAAAGGATTTTGTAAGGTAGATCAGTAGACTCTATCACTTTAATAATAATCTCCTGGAAAGATGCACTATCTCAATTAAAGAACAGCAATCCACATAAGAAGACATTTTAAATTTTCTTTTGTGTTAAGATCAGAAATTGTTTAAAAAAAAAAAAAAGAAAAGAAAAAAAGAGAAGCAGTAATAATAGGTATCATAAAATTCTGCAAAATTGTTATATGGCATCAACATTATGATCCACAGATATTTCCTTCCTCACTGTTCTGCAGTCATTCTGCAATTTCAAAGTTGTCCCAGGTGACTGCCAAGCACTTCCAAACTTTGCCAGTATTCAGGAAAGACTAAAAGAACTTGACAACGTCTACACTTGAGAGGCAATGAAGCAAAATTATTATCAGTTTACCCCATCTTGCTAACTTTCATGGTGAATGAGATACAGAGGCCAGATCAACTGAAGAAGCTCTGTATTTTTTCTTAATCCAAAGGTCAGAATTGCCTGAATTAAGACAAAATGTAAAATTATCATTTGCCTCACTTTCTAATGATTTAACTTTTAATCCCAGAGGATTGCTGTCTCAATCAATGTAAGAAATGAAAGACGGTTGACAGTATCTTTATACCAGGAGGGATACTAAGGAAATGTCTGAAGGATTTAATACATAAATATAGAAGAGATTCATATATAAAAGTTCTAAAAAGGAGGAAAATTTAATCCTGAATAATTTATTAATGATTTAAGGTTTTAATGAAATAATGAGAGTTGACCTCTTTTTTCATTTAATGAATAATTTCTTTTAAAAATTCTAAATTAAATGATCCAGAATGGATGGAGATTTAGAAAAAGTCAATGTGACATTTTTTGCCATTTTCAAATGGAAATGAAGCAAAAATCAGTTTGTTTTCATTAGCTGATTTCACTTAATTTTATTTCAGTTAAATTCCATGAAAAATTATGTTTTTGTAATACTGCCCCAAAACTTTGAAGCTTAATGGCCTCCTGATCCTGTATCCCAGAACCCATCTCGAATTATTGTATTCTCCTTACTTACCATATTCTGGAAGAAGAGATATGCAAACATAACATGTAAAAAGACAATAGCCTGATGTGAAAACTCAGTTGCATTTTCCCCTTGGAGATAAATAACACAAAATATTTCAAAATATTCTAAGTTGACTTAAGCTGATTAAGGTTGTGTTGTGGATTTTTTTTTATCTCCCAGTTCTACCATAAATTATACTAATTAAAAATTTCCAACCAGCATATATGTGTTCTAAGTAAGATAGGAAATGTGGTCTGCATTTGTTGGCTGCATTCCAATCTGCAAATTTAAAAGTAGTTGGGAGAAAGAAAGGGGATGGCACAGATTCTCCAGAGAGAAATATCCACATATTATATAATGAGGTTGTCTGGAAGGACTGAACATAAGGTTCCACTATTTTTATGGAAATATGTGCCTTTTCCACATGAGTACATGATATAGTTAATGGACTGATAGGTCTTTAGCAGTGTGTAGAACTAATGCACATAATTTTTTACCAGTGCAAAAAAATGGCAAATGAGTAAGAAAAATTACATAGGAATATTAGTAAAGAAAAGTTCAAGAATAGCTTTAATCCCACACTATGAGGAGTTCAAACTCCAGTTTGAGGAATTTCTGGCCCCTCATTCCTTATTCTACTTATATGTCTTAGCCATGTCTATGCCATTTGGAAAGTTTATGCCATGCATTAGAAAGGTCTAATGAATCACATCTGTTGCAAAGAGGTAGAATCAACATTGTTGTGCTGGAGACATCTTAATATAGTACTGCCTCTGAATTTCTTTCAGCCATAAATGTGTGGGTTCTGTAGCCTGCAGAATGTTTAAGAATCCACAAATAAAATAAATGTAATGGGTAAAAAAATAAAATGCAGAACTGATGAATGCCACCTATGACGAAACACGGCAATAAGAGTCCTTATGTTCCCGCTGTAGGTGAAGAATGATTCTATGAGAAAAGATAGAGTGTCTGGAAAAAATAATTAGCCATATGTTCCTGCAGTCCTCATACATTGCTTGTAATTTGTATAAAATATGAGCCAGGTCAGATACAGCAAATGGATAAGGTGAATGCAGCATACTGCTCCCACACGTAAGTGGGTACCATTAATAAACTGAGCTCTCAGAATCACAGGTGTGGCTTTGCAAATCTGTATAATAGATTAGATAACTGTGCAGAATAGCCTGTACAGAAAGAGAAACACAGAAAATTGTTGCAAAGAAATGAGACAGTGATTGCAGGAGTGAAAGCATTCCAGATTTGCTTCAGAAGTGGTGTCCTATATTGCATAGTCATGTCATCTAATACACATGTTCTTCACTGATTTCCCTATAAAATGGGTGTATTGGGTCTGGCTGAGCTGGAGTTCATTTCCCCACAGTAGCCTTCATAGTGTTGTGCTTTGCATTGGTAGCTAAAACAGTTGTGATAACACACTGGTGTTTTGGCTACTGCTGAACACAGCATCAGCATCAGCACTGTAACATTCCTTCCTTAATCAAGGGCAAGATCCTGGGAGAGGCAAAAGTAGGCCAGCTGACCAGAATGGACCAAGGGGATGTTCCATACCATATGATGTCGCCTCAGATATAAAAGCTGAGGTGAGGAGCAGGAAGGCAGGAATTCATTGTCTCCAGTGGCTGCCTGCTGAGAAACCATCACACATGCTGAAGCTCTGCTTCTCAGGAGCGGCCAATCATCGATGCTCACGGGAAGCAGAGAATAAACCGTGTTATCTTTCACTTTGCTTTTGTGCACCCAAGCTTTCATCTGGCTTCTGCTTTAACAAACTGCCTTTTCCATATCCACAAGTTGTTTTCCATCTTACTGTCTCCCCTGTCTGGCTGGGAAGGGGAGTGATAGAGTGTTTGGGTAGGCATCTCATGTTCAGCCAAGGTCATCTCTCCACAAATGGGTTAGTATTTCCTAGCATTATGAAGGTTGCGTTTAGATAAAAAATCAATTAAAGATTTTGATCTTGTCAGTTGCTACAGATACAAGTCATAAAACTAGACAAGAGGAGTCTTTCCAAGTGGGTACATACAATACATAGAGAACATTATTTTAAATTTCATAGATTGCTTTGACTTTATTCATTTCTACTTACATATTTTTTCTTTATTTAACATGACAAACTATCAAGACAGCACTTTGCGTTATGTTGTTTTCCAGTGCACACTCAGAATGGTATTGCAGTAGCCAAACAATATGAAAATTACAAAGAATTCTAAAATATTCTTCTGTATGCAGGAATTTCCATGGGTTTGACAACCCAGAGATCCTTCCTCCTCCTTAGAATCAGCAGGAAAAATCACATCATATATATAATGTTGTTTATACAAACACCAGCATATAATGGACACTTTCTGTGGAAATAGAAGTGCTATTGTTTTGGAAGTTTCAACAGGTGGTAATGTATTATAGGTTTTAAAATGCTGCATGTGATTATGTAATATTATGTTTGTTTTTGAGAGATCCAAATCACATTACTTCAGATAATATGTTAAAAAGTACTAGCTATAAAAGACAAAATATAACGAAATATTACTGAGGTAACAATAAAGTAGGATTATATATACATATATATATGCTTTACATTAAATATATAATCAAATATCAGATATATTTTGGCCTGAATTCTAATCAACAGTTCAAGTGAACTGTGACATCAAGAAGAATTAACTCTATAGAGAGCAAGGTACACAAAAATCCTCCTTCTCTTTACAGCAACTCACATCACAAAGAACTACAGTAGCTAAGAAAAATATCTGGTTAAATTAATGGCACCAGCTGGTGGTTGCTATCAAATAATATACACCAAAATAAGACATTTCATTTTCCTCCGCTGTCTTCTTAAGTTTGACATTTATCTATATCTTCATATGAATTTACATCTCTTGGCAAGAAAATCTTGGTAGATCCACAGAATATAAATATGACTGCAATTAATGCATAATGTGCAGAGGGAAATGTAACATTCAGAAAAGTACAGTATTCCTGACCATACAAATTTAACTAACTGTAACATTCACTATGCAATAGAAAACCATGCAATTTTAATCCACTTAGACTTGTGTAAAACACTTGAAGCATTTAGTTTCATAATGTCTACAAAGTTTAGGGTACTAGGCTATGCATTTGGGTGAGGGAGGATAGTTACATTGTCCTACTAGTTGCAGCAAAAATGGGAGCAGGGCTTTCTCTGTTATTTTTATGGTTGCATATATTCAATACATAAAAGTCCTCGAAAGAATACTGAGGAGAGCATGATACATTGACTGCTATAGCCACATGATGTATTTGTAGGATGTATTGTTAGACTTGGCCCCCTATAAGAATTGTACAAATACCAGTTTGAAGAAAGCAAGATGCATTTGAGGAAGACCTCATTTAGTCATTCTGGAGTTTGGCTGTTGATATATCACAATGATTTAATGCATTTAAATAGTAAGTCCACCCAACTTCAATTAGGGGTTCACAGCCTGGGAACTGTGACCTTTGCCAAACTGCTAGTTGGCAAGATGTTAGTTTCAGAAGTTTGGCTGGACAGAAAAGAAACACTGGGACTGCAGGTCTTGATACACAGAAGATCTGGCATATCAAAAAGGATGAGAAATATGGGAAGAATAGGTGATATATGCTTTTTCTCAGGGGCAAATTTCCATGTTCTTAGATACTGTTACTTTTGGGTTTCTCAATCTTTTTATTATCATACTGTGAAAAGACCACATGAAAACTTTTTACACAATTCATCCTTCCTTTTTAATGATTACACACTTACTAAATGAGGCATGTTTTTTTCTCCTTTTTTATGTCTTATTATGCTGCTATTTAAATATGGATTTTGAAAATAACTCTATTTTCAAATATGAATATTTCAAAGGAAATAAATACAAATAATTAGCCCGTCAATTTGTAAAGATAACAAATCAAAGCAAGAGCAATGAGCAGATTTTATTTTTCACCAATTTCATGCTTTTTATCCCTTTTTGCAGGACTGTGTAAAAGCATGCAGATTGCTGTTCTGCATATTTACATTAATCAAAGAACCACAGAATAGTTTGGGTTGAAAAGACCTATAAAGCTCATCTAGTCCAACAACACACATTTTCAACTAGATCAGGTTTCTCAGAGCCCAATCCAACATGAACATGAGTGTTTCCAGGGATGAGTCACCTATCACCTCTGTAGACAACCTGTGTCAACGTTTGATCACCATCATCATAAAAAACTTCTTCCTTATATCTAATCTAAACTGACCCTCCTTACATTACCCCTTGTTTTGTTGCAATAGGCCCAGCATAGGAAAGATGTTGACCTGTTGGAATGAGTTCAGATGAGGGTCTGGACTCACTGTTGAACATTCTAAGTTGAACACAGGGCTGAAGCCCCTCTCCTCTGAAGACAGGCTGAGAGAGCTTGGGCTGTTCATCCTGGGGAAGAGAGGATTCTGGGGAGACCTTCTATCACCTTCCACTACCTAAAAGGAGCTTGCAAGAGACCTCAAGAGGGAGATTTCACAAAGACATGGAGTGATGGAACAAGGAAGAATGGCCTTAAGCTGAAGGAGGGTAGGTGGATTAGATACAAGGAAGAAATTCTTCATTGTGAGGGGAATGAGGCACTCATGCAAGTTGCCCAGAGAAGCTGTGGATGCCCCATCCCTGAAAGTGCTCAAGGCCAAGTTGGAAGGGGCTCTGAGTAACCTGTTCTAGCAGAAGGTATCCCTGCCAATGGCAGAGGCATTGGAACTAGATGATCTTAAAGATCTCTTCCAATAATAATCACTCTATGATTCTATGAACTTCCTTAAAGTTCCCTTTAAGTACTGAAAGGCCACAATAAGGTTTCCTTGGAGCCTTGTCTTCTCCAGGCTGAACAACTCATGCCGTATTTGAATATACTGTGTTAGGCTTCTTCACAGAGATATCTTCTCTGGGACAAATATCGGCATTATTTTCAAAAAGCACAATAAGGAATTTTCTGTTACAGGTTTAAATTACATTAGTTGAAGTAACACCGCTATTAAGATTTGAGCACTTATATCTGAGGCTAATGCAGAGGAAAAGAAATCATCTGACAAAACTTATTTTAAGGAAGGAAAATGTGGGTGCAAATATGTTGTACATATTATAATATAATCCAGTTACCTGCTTCTCACACTGCAAAAGAAAGAATATTAATGAATATGAGCATAAATAATAAGCACTCATCGAGCTATAGTTTAGTAAAAACCTGAATTAATGAGTTAATGAAAACTTAAAATTATGATTTTTGGACTTAATTGCTATCCCATGCAGATTAATCACAAATATGTGTGAACATAATGATTTTATCCTCTTCCTAAGAGCAACTCTGTAGGTAAGACACTTTGTTACACTCCAGGACTGATAAAAAGGGAAGGGAAAGATGCAATGACAGTTAGGTGCTGGTGTCATTAGCAATACAAGTGTTCTTTCTATCTGCACTATCTGCATCAGTAATATTGAAAGCTTGTGAAGAAGTCTCAAGAAAAACTGCTCTCTTTGTGTAAAGGCTGGGATTCTTAATAGCAGTGATCAAATGGATACTTTTGCTATGAGGGATAAGCAAAACAAGTCTTACTTCTGTCTGCTGTGGAGACAAAGGTATTAGAGAAAATTCAGTGTGTGCATATCGTTTTCCTAAAAGATGGAAAAATGGAGTTAGATGTTTACCTGAATTTCAGATGGAATACTGGCAAAGACTAGCTAGAGACTCAAAAGCAACATAATAATAAAAGACAGTGTTCATCAGTTTTAGCTGAACTACTACACAGACAAATATTCTGGTCTGTAACAGAATGATTGAAATAAAGGGTTTATTCCAAAGAGACCAAAGCACTTACTAGAAGACAAGACATAAATAAATCATAATTTATTATGCTTAATAAAGGGGCAATTAAATAAAATGCAATGAGGTTTCATATGTTATATGTATGAAGCCACAACAGATCATCCAACAATGCCATCTTAATTTAAATTTCAGTGACAGTCTAGAAACTGGAGATCTTAAGTGTTCTACACCTCCTCTCTATTTCAAATACAGTGAAGGATGCAGACATTTAATTTAAATAATTCTGGAAATATTTATTAATTTTTTCAGGTTAAATTAATAACTGGTTTGTAACTAAATAAAAAACATTTAATTTTCTTATAAATAATGCTAATAGAAGATGAAATATAATGGTGCCTTTGGTAGTTGCATTAAAGATGGACAAACATTTTAGCTAGCACTTAACACCCCATTAAAGGTAAAATAAAATCTTGGAGTCTTCTTAAACTTACCTAGAACACTACTTGAGGTTTACCGTATTCTATTTGCTGTGTAAGATGTTTAAAGCTACGTTGAAATTGTGTGAAGGTGAACATTTCTCAGATGCCAGTGTACACTCTGCTGATGTTGCATTTTCATGGTGAGATAAGTCTCAGTGATGTAGAACCTCATTTCCCTTTCTCTGATACAAATAATGCAGGTGAAGTCAGATTACAAGGCAGACAGTCACAGTGTGAGCCAGCAGACTTGTAAAATCGGAGACCAATTTAGCCAGGACTGGTGACTGTATGGTGTTGTATTGATCATAACTCCACAGCCTTAAATTTCTGTAACTAAACAATGTGAATAGTGGCCATAAATTTATATAATTATTCTATTTTTCAAGAACATATGAAAAAGGTATCTATGTATTTGCATTGTACCACTCATAATACAGAGATTTTTATAACACTGTAGTATAAGAGTATGAATTTTCAGGAAAAAGTTTAGTAAAAATATTAGAATGCTATAGTATTTCATAATATTTTATTTTATAATACTTTATGTTTAGAATGTTTTAGAATGTTCACTTATTCAAGAATTCCAAGCTTAAGTTACGTTAATAAAAATAATGAATAATTAGGAGAGTTCGAATGCATTCTGCTTGAGGATTCCTGTCTGAAGTGGATTACTATGTGAATTTCACCTGATTACAACTGGGAATTTCTTAATTTCTCACTTAGAAGTATTGCACTGCTTGTTAGACATATACTTAATCATCATTAAAAACCTAGAAACAATTTCTCCAGCATACAGCATAACAGCACAACAGCACATTGATTAATATTCTGAGAGATTGTTCATGTGTCCCATTACAACCTACACCAGAGCCTGGAGGGGAAGCCGCATGAGGAGCGACTGAGGTCACTTGGTCTGTTCAGCCTGGAGAAGAGGAGACTGAGGGGAGACCTCATTGCAGTCTACAACTTCCTCAACAGAGGAGGTGGAAGGGCAGGTACCAACCTTTTCACTGTTGTGACCAGTAACAGGACTGGAGGAAATGGCATGGAAATGAGTCAGGGAATGTTTAGGTAATATATCAGGAAAAAGTTTTTCACCCAGAGAGTGGTTGGGCACTGGAACAGGCTCCCCAGGGAAGTGATCACAGCACCAAGCCTGACAGTTCAAGAACAATGCTCTCAGGGACATGGTGTGGCTATTGGGGATGGTCTTGTGCAGGGCTAAGAGTTGGACTTGATCCTTGTGGTTCCCTTCAACTCAGAATATTCTGTGATTCTATGATTTTTTTAGTATTTATAACAGAACTTAATGGTTACTTGGGTTCAAACTTTCTGACCACAGCATATCTGCTCTTAGAAGATGCTGGACTACATGATTTCCTAGTAGCAATCTTCTCAGTCTGTGATATTCATGGGGGGCAGGAAACAGTTCTTCCTGCTCTGGTATTCTTCACCTTGCAGTCAAGATATCTGAACGTATATGTTCAGGCAGCATGTTAACTTTGAGAAAGTAAATATTCTTCTCAATCACCTCTGCTAATGTCCCTTTAAGAGTGTTTTTTAACTACAAGTGTTACTGTTGGAGGCTTTGCTAATCTTTCTGAAGGTGGACTAGAGAGATCTTCAGACAAATTGTTTGTGTTCAGCTGTCATTCTAGCACAAGGAAAAAATCTGTCTAAAAAATCTGTTGTAAAAAAGGCTGACAGTAATTCTTTGAAAGCAGTGTAAATCAGCAAAATTTAAACCCCAGATTTTTACAGGACCAGGAAAGCAAGGTTTTCTGATCTCTCTAATTTCTTTTGTGTATTTTTAATAGGTCTGTTAAGCCCAATGGTAGATGGAAGAATTTTCTTCTTATAAAAGCTATAAGACACTGTAGAATTATAGAACTTCCAAATCAGCCTGAAAAGAGGAAGCTCTAACAGGTCTTTCAACCTGAAATACTCATTTGACTCTCTGTGCAACCCCTACCCAGAAAAGTACATATTTGACATATAATGGACAAAAATAGATGCCCAGTAATCTGGAAGTACTGAGTATTAATGTGTTAAGAATATATCAAAAAAGATGAAGAAGTTGCAGATAACACTGTATATGTTTCTGAAATATGTATATCAGCAAACTTTATTAAAATTGAAACAAATATAAGGGAATTTAATTTTAAATTGGTTCCACAAAATGACAGACACATTTTGGTAAAGGTGGCTCAAGTTTTAGTGTTACTTAGTATCACATTTTTTGAATAATTTTTCATTCCTGGGGTTTTATTTTTTTCAGTTTTGCTTGTTATATGCACTTAAGATGATAACTTTTAAAGATCTTCCTTTTAACCTTTGTTTCCATGGAAACAAACAGTTTAGCCTGTTCAGTATATTCAGAAAAAAAATTGATTTGGCCAATTTAAAAAAAAAATAGATTACTTTCTTCATCTAAAAGCTAGAGACACTCCTTTTTAGCTTAAGCACTGAAAAACTAATTAACTTCAGTGTTAATATTTATTTTACAGATAGGTTCTATAATAGAACTATCCACTAAACACATAATATCTGCTTTAATCACAGAATTGTTTAGGTTGAAAAAGATCTTTGAGTCCAACAGTTAACCCAGCACCACTCAATCCACCTCTAAACCATATCCCTAAGTGCCACATCAACAAGTCTTTAAATATCTCCATGCATAGTGACTCAGCCACTTCCCGGATGGTCTGTTCAGATGTTTGACAACCCTTTCTGCAAAGAAATTTTGCCTAATATCCCATCTAAAGCTCCCCTGGTACAATTTGAGCTCATTTCCTCTTGTCCCTTCACATGCTACCTGGGAGAAGAGAATAACACCTACTTCCCTATAATCTGACAAAATATAGCCTTCTTTAAAATAATATTTTTTAAAAATCCCACTAATTCATTGTTAAAATAATTGTGTTCCAACGATCAAATCTGTATATGACCAATTTTAACATAATTAACAAAAGTGGCTGTAATTTACTTTTGTAGGTTTACAAGGTTTATTTTGTAGGTTTACCAGCGGGTGTACGTACACACACACATGCACGCACACACACATATACATATATTTTACATCTATACACAAGGCCATTACATTTTATCTAAAAAACATGTTTGAATTAACATCAAGTCAAAAGACACTGAGGAAACTTTTCTTTTGGCAGGTAAATTCAAGCAGATGCACATACCTTGATTCCAGTATGCTGCATGCTGGACCACCATATGAATGAGTATACTCTGCAAAGGAGATAAAATTGTGATCTCATATTTTTCTATTTGTATATTCTGAAGTCAATTTATTTATTGAAATATCAGGCAAGATAGAATAAGCTTTTCCTATCACTAGAAAGTGTCCTCTGTTCTATGACCTGAAACAAACACATGCCTTCTAAGTCTGAATTATCCAAAACACGTCACATTAATCAATATTTGAGTAGGAATTTTTTAGCAGTATGCTTTTTTAATTTAGACTGGAAAATGCTGAACCTAACAGATGGTATGGAACCAGGAACTCTCAACCAAGAAAACTTAGATTCAGATCTTGCTCATCCTGAGTTTCAGTGATTTAAACACTTTCAAATGTGAACTGGATTCTGCTCTGCCTTTTCTCTGGAAGGTATAAAACTGAAGGTATAAGGGTAAAATTGGCTCAACTATCTTTATTGCAACACATTTAAAACTCTTGGGAACAGTATGAGAGTTTGTACTTTTATGATTATTCAAGATTATTTCATTATTATGTCACACATTCTATGTGCACTCATTATTTGTGACTTTACACATTGATACATAGCCTGAAGAACCTTATTGCCTTAACTGCATGTTTGTACTAAGTAATTCCACACAGTTTAAATTCAGCAGGGAGATAAAGCACAGTTTTTTAATTTGAGATATCAGATAAAACACAGTTCTTTTAATTTGAGATATGAGGAAACCATACTGAATTAAAAGTGCAAATTAAATGGCATAAAGTCTGTGTAAAAGCACCCTTATAAAGTCTGCGTAAAAGCACCCTTATAAAGTCTGTGTAAAAGAACCCTTATAGGAAGCCATGTCAGGACTCTGAGCAGGTCTGCTGGGAAATCTATTAAGTCACTTGAGAACCTCTATACTCAGGCAGCTAATAAAATTGTTTTTTCTTATGGCAAACCCAGCTCCTGAGTTCATGCCGTATGTTAGTTGTCCAGCATCAGAATTTGTACTTCTAAGACAACAGCAACATTTATTATAAAGAGTTAGGGAACCATTGGGCTTTCTTGATTCGTTAGTAGACCTGCTGGCTCATCTCTCCCTGAGACTTGATTAACCGAATTAGCGTGTGGAATTATCTGCTTGGGAGTGATTTTGGTCTTAATGAGGAAGATCATTGAAGGTCAAGTGAAGTGCATTTTTCGTGTTCTCAGAAGTGTGAGGGTGGGA
Source organism: Lophotriccus pileatus (assembly GCA_035583135.1). Classification (NCBI taxonomy): domain Eukaryota; kingdom Metazoa; phylum Chordata; class Aves; order Passeriformes; family Tyrannidae; genus Lophotriccus; species Lophotriccus pileatus. Next base: position 35,021,331 of record JAWWES010000001.1, read on the forward strand.
GAGCTATTTGTGACATTTTTATGACAATATGGTGGTCAAAACTAATAAAACCACTATACTTCTCAGCAAGCTTATGAGTACTTGATGCAACTTGAAATGGGTCATATCCCTAAATCCCATTCTTAAGGAGTCACCCACAAAATATCTGACTGACATAGGGATTCAGCCAGAAAATAAAATAGGTTTAACAGAACATTTTCTTTGGCTGAAGGACATCCTGGATGAGATGGTACAGTGTGGGTTGTGCAGAAGGTCTTGGGCCTGATGACCACAGCAGTGCTGTAAGACCTTAAAATAAGTACAATGACAAAAAAAGGAGAGAATGATGGAGCTTAAATTTAGGCCGTTAATATTTTTATATTCTCTGGTCGTTTTCAACATTTCCAGTTGCTTTATATTTTATTTCTGTGCTCAGCATTGCCAAGTCTGAGCAGATAAAACCAGAAAATAAAACTAAAAAGAAAAAAAAAATTTTGTGTAGTTCTTGGATGCTGCTATAGAATGGAAGGGAAAATGTGTATCTTTACAGTTGTATTTATAGAATAAAATAAAAACCTTTATAGCAAGGAAACAGTCTCCTCTGCCTTCTACAAGATAAATCCTGGCTTCATTATGTCACAGAGGAACTGTCCTAAATACCTTCAGTTAGATCCAGATTTTCCCACAGCTTTTCAAAGTAATTTTAGTATTCAGTAGACCACTATGTCAATCCTTGCTGGTTCTGGTTCGTCTCCACGCACTCCTATGAAGACACTCAGCAGAAAAGTATATACATCCATCTTTTGCTGGCCACAGATACATGGAGCTGTCAGTCATAAAAGCAGAGCCATCACAGCTGGGAACCTTAAAATATTTATCCTTAGCTAGTTTTGATTCAGTGAGTTTACTGCTCCAGCTCTTGCACAAGGAAAAACTTACATGGCTAGATGGAGGAAGAAATAGTTAATAACTTTTCTATTTTTGAAAACTAGAAAGGTTTAATGCCAAGTCCCTAAGGAAGTACAACGTTTACTAAAGAATTTGAAAACTTCACTACTTCTATTATGCTACTTTTGTTTTATCTGCCTAATTGATAGGTTCATTAAAAAGAAAAATAAAAGATGCAGGCGGATGCAGAAAAAAAATTTACATGCTAAAGCAAACACAGTGTATAATGCTGTTGGAAGGTCCCAATTTCCAAATTCTGTCTCCCTCCTTCCTCCAAGACATGATTGCAGAAGAAGCACTTTCAATGAAGCTTTTCCACAACACTTCAGTTTTCAGCCAAAGATAGAGGAGTAATTCAGGATTTTATTCCCTTCCACCGAAGCTATTAATGATGGTTCCCATGAAGGGGAAAGGCTCAGATTTGGACTGTTGTGACTTAGGTATCTCTTAGCTTGACTGTTTTAATTACTAATTTCCTAATAGTTGATGATTAATGTTCCCTTGGCTATTTAAAATGAAAATGGTAATATTTCATTGGCAAATAGGAATTCTCTCAAGGTTATAGTTCTGGAACAGAAAATGGATTGAACTCAGTAGGTAACCAAGGATGGTGAGAGTTCTGCAGGATTAATTCTAATATTTTGGGGGAAAACTTTTTCACTTTGTGCTTTAAAATAGAAATTTCGCTTTATAAACTGTTCCTACACTTAAGAGTTCAATTAAAATAGTTACATAACTTCAAAAGTAAATAAAATACACCATTTTGGATCACACTGAGAAATCAAGGAGTTTATCCTTCTGAAAAACAAGTGAAAAAGTAACTTTTGGCTCAAGTCAAATTACTACCACCTGGAAACTTTTTTCTGTCTACCCATCAAGTCCTGTGTCAAAATCACAGGACAGTGAGCTGAAACACCTTTTCTTCTCTTTCCTATTGCTCAGAAAACATTGACTGGCATCAGCAAAATCATAATCCAGACTCTTCTTCCAATTTAGGCAGGCACCATACTTATTTAAAGTTATGAAGAAAAAAAATAACATTGTTAAAGAAGGCTCTTAACATCTCCATCAGCATAGAAGTAAGTAAATAATTTCTAAATACCCAAGAATTTTCTAAGGGAGCCTAGAAACAAGTTTAAGTGACATCCCAGCTTCATGCTCCACAGCTTATATTTACTCATTACCATTTAAATATCAAACACTGAAACACATCTGTTAAAACTTATGTTTTGATGCTTTTAGAAAGCATACAAAACCTCATGAAGCAATGAAAATCCAAAGTGAAAGATAGTGAAGGACTCTCCATGGCTAACTTGATTTTTAGGAAATAATGACTTGATCTTGCCTATCACCATATGCCATTTATACTCACTGATAGCCTAGACTTGGCTAATGAAGGATCATGATGACAATATTTACTTTCAAAAGTACTATGAGGCTCAGAAAAATGGGTCAGGTTAAAGGGGAATATTTTTGCAAATCATCAGTATATGAGAAGCAGAATGTCAATCACTCCGGTTTCATAATTCAAGCAATCAGAAATTATATCCCCTAAGAGAGGGAAAGTATGGATTAGCATTTTGTATTATCTCTCCATTATAAACACACTAAGAAGCAATTGCCCATGTGGGATCTCACTTTATCAAGCCTAGAAGAAAAGATGTTCTTCCTCTCTGGTTTTATCAGCACTATTAGGCTCAGAGAATCCACCTTCACAGGGGCACCTGCAGAAGTGAGAAGCTCCATAGCAAGCTCCTCAGCTAACATTAGTCATTCCTTCTAGATCTAGGTTACCAGGCAGTATGGGAACAAATAGACTAACAGTAATGCTGATAATACAGCTGGTCACAATGTTCCAACAGAAACATTAGTTTGTGTGCATGTTCTGTCAAAATCTCTGACAATAAAGTATTTTGTATGTTTTCACTTTCAAAGAACAAAGTATTTAACTTTTATTTCATCACTTTATGGAGGATTTATCTGCCTTAATTTAAGGGTTCAAATCTCAATTTACCACTCTGGATTCCCTTCATAATCGGGGGGGAAATTGCAATTCATCTCATCATAAGGGAACTCTCTAAGATAGCAAAATAACTTAAAATGCATATTTCTCTACTTGAAGTGTAATCAAAGACAGCTAGCTCAGACCACATATCTAAAGCTCAAGTTAAATCTTGCCCTTTCTCATTAGTAACAGGGCACATAGGATAATTCAAGGACACAAGATGTCACAACATACTTTACTGTATTTCAATCAATGATATCAAAGCAAAAATGTCATTTAAACAATTATGATCTTTTATTAGACTGTTTCACATGTCCATAAATGGTGCTTCACTTAATTGCAGTTTCAGATAAAAGGCTGCTTTTTTTTTTCTTCTGTAGGAATTGTATCAATGCTGGAATATCCCAGAGTGCACAATTTTCCAGATTTTAACGTAAGTGCACTGTCTTTCAGCAGGCAAGTCTGGAGCAGAATCTGAAGGTATCCACTTTTTTTTTCTTACTTTATATTAATCTACTTTCTTTCTGAATTCCTTTATTTTATATATTCAAAAATATTAATTTTACTTTGCCTTCTTGAATTTACTTACTATTTAGTTAATTAGGAATGAGGTGATGCAATCAAGTTCTTAATTTCTTCCCATAAAAAGAAAAATTACTCACTCTAAGCTAAGGATTTGAAATTTGATTGTTTGATTTATATGAAATTATCAGTAAAAGACAAAGAAAATCCACTTCATTGGAGAAATCCATTCCCCTATTGAATGTTTACAGGCCAGATATTAATATTTGATTTTTTTTATTAATTTATTTAATAGGAGTGGAAATAATAAGGTTGTTTATGAGTGCCAAATAAAGAATAGGGTAAAGTAGAAAATATTAGATTTGGGGGGGTTTATTATATAAAGCACAGATGTCATTGTTATTAATAATTTATTTTTATATATTTCAGACTTTTGAATCATGGCTGACTGCTAGATAGAAAAATGTGATTTGAAATAAACTATACAGGTGATATAATGGGAGGAGGGAGGGCACAAAAGGAATCCTAGCTACTATTTCACTACTTGTACTTCCACTAACCTGAGGGCTCTTCTTATATCAACTCTAAGGCTGATAATGATACTCTCTGCCTGGAGTAATAAAGAAGAGAGGCATGGGAGCTACTTTTTCATTCTTTTTATTCTCCAGGGTAATCACAGATGCAGTGCAACAATGGAGAGTGGATTGGAAAGCCATCCATCTCTGGGACTCAAATTAATGGTCTTAACACACACAGCACAAAGGCTGTGTTCTATTAGTCACCTACCTGTTACATTTTGAGGAGAAAAAGGAAACTGAAAAAAGGCAAGACAAACACCAGGGCTGCTTCTGAGCTGACCCTCTCTGAGAAATGTATTTTTAATTTTAAATGTTAAAGAGAGGAGCAATAACAAACAGAGCTGTTGTAATGAGAGGCCATTCATGAGCTTTAAAAGAGCAGTCACTACTTTTCCAGGAGAAGAAATGTTTCGGCTTTCACAGCACTAAAGAGGTTCAGACAATGTCAGACAACAGATAATGGAAAAATAAGAGTGATATCCAGTTTTGCTGATGTATAGCTAAGACTTGTCTTTAAGTGAGAAGTCTTTACAGTAGAATTCACTTCTGCTTTAAGTTTAACACTGTAGTTATAGTACCATTAATTTTTTGTTTAATTTCTATTCTTTCAAGAATATAAGACTTAGAAGGAGACTAAATCTAAAGACATGAAGGGTATTTATGCTCTCAACCAGTCCCTAAGGACCAGCCCAGAGCTCAGCCCAGAACTCCTTATTCTTTTTCTAAGTGACTCCAAGAAAAACTTTTAAAGAGTGCAGTAACTATGCAACAAAGTCTTACTTAAGGCAATCCCCTAATGTAATAGGAAAATGTAGGGAAAAACAGGCCGATAACATTATGCAGAGCTGTACAGTAAGACAAGATCTGATAATTTTATACATTTGCTCTTTAACACAAGCTAAAGAAACATACTATTGCACTGAAAATCAGAGTTTTGCCTTCACATAGATAAATCTGACACATTTTTTGCAGAAACACATCAGTACAGCTGCCTGGGGGAGCCACAGTACGTGAAGTAGAAAACTGGAACTGTCTGTGATTTCTCAAGCAATGTATAGAAAAAAAATTAAGATTGGCTTAGAAGTTATAAGATTTCTTAAAAAATAAGAAGTATAAAGTCTCCATTTGTCTTCTGCTTTCTTAAGCTTTATTCTAGTTTTAATGCAATTTTTTTTTTTTTTAAGGGAAGATGAAAATGCCATGTAACCATGTTTCCCTGCTACTGGGCTCTAAGAAGCACAGAGAGAGAATTATCATTCATATTTATAAGGTGAGGAAGTACTACTGTAACAAGGTAGTCTGACCTACTACACAGCATAGACCCCTAGGAATTCGTTGACCAAATTCAGTGTTTAAACTACAAGCAGCCTTAATTCTTACTTGTCAGAGAACCCATCACAGGCACTGAAGTGATATTGCAAAGATTAGTCACACTTTGGTTTAAAAATGAGAGTCTAATTCCTGTTTTCTATGGTTCAGTTTCCATTTTTAGCCACCAGATCGTCTTACAGCCATGACCGCTGCAGTTAGACCACTTAACTCTGTCTCGGGGAAGGGGGAACTAATAGAAATCTTCTATGAGAGGAGCTGAGGAGGATGCCTGACATGGAGAGGGTGGAAATACGCATCCATGGGTCTCTCAAAGTCACTGTTTCAGAAGCAGAGTCCCCTTGGAGAAGTGCAGCTTTCACTCTTTGTTCCTGCATTCAGAATTTTCCATCTCCGTGTAAAAAGCCTTTACTTATGCCCTACTTACTAAAAGAACCACATAACTCTCCATCTCATTCATTATTTATAATTTTTCAATTTTTCTGTTTCCTCCATATGGATTGGTAACAATTTTAAGGTGGGGGTTTTTTTTATTTTTGGTTTGGTTTGGTTTTTCATTTTGCTTTGCTTTGCTTATATAGAACATGACTAAAAACACTGGGCTGTGAACAGGACGAGAACCAAGACCTCTGGACTATTTGTGGCATCTACCCATCTATTTACCATGGGCTATTTACTGCCCTTAAATGATTGCTTCTGTAGAGTCAAGTAAAATTCAAAGGAAAAGTTCTGTGCAGTTTATTACATCACAGTACATTACGTTACATTATTATTTGTATCAATCTGAATATAATTTTAATCTAAACAAGTTAGTGGAATTCTGTTTTCCATAATTCCATATTGCTTGCTGTTAGTTATAATGTCTTTCTTTATTTTCATATTAGTCAAGCCTCATACCAGCTCTTTCAATGTTTTTCCTAGGTTAAATTTGAAACTGACGAGCCTGTAATTCCTTGTGTTTTCCTCCTTCCTCTCTTTATAGATTTGGCACAGCTTTAGCTTTCTACTGCTTGGCTTCCCCATGGCTACAGGATTTAATGAAAAATAAATTAATTTAAAAATAAAGGTTCCTAGGAGCAAAATTAGAATATATGCTTAATAACTATTACTTAATTCTTGAAACTGTATTTAGTTTTTTCAGACTGAGAATTAAATTATATGTAATTTAATCTGTACAAAGAAATTGTCTTTATTTACTCTTAAAAAACAAGTAAACGTACTTTTAAAATGTTTTTTACTAACAACACATATACATAGATAAATATACCTACAACTAATCTGATTTTGCACACTAACATGAACTTTGTTACTGTATTTCTGAAACAGATGAACTGATTAAAAAACCAAATGAGACAAAACCAGGAAGTGTCTTCATGTAAGATAAAAAAGAAATCTGATTTTGTAAGAAACAGAAATGTTTTGCAAGACTTAAAAATCTAAAACTTGGACACATAAATGCAGATTCATCTGACCAAATGCAACATACTGGGATTTTTTTTCAAACATTTCACAAAGTTTTAAATTTTTCATACCAGGCTCTAGAATGAGGAAAAATGAGTGAACTGCTGAAGTTTAATATTTTAGTCCACTCTTCTAACTTTTCATGAGTGTTTATTTTCCCAATTTTAAGAAGTATGAGAATAACACCACCTTCAGAAGTCTTGCCACTCGTACAAATTATCGTACGTAACTGTTGTACATAAGTTTCCTCGTGCACTCTAAATTCCATTAAAGATATTCAGACCCTAGATTTCAAAGTATATTTGTTGCAATATACTGCCTATGGGACTATTTTAAAAATATTATTATTTTGAACTTTCCACCATTGCAATACTTAAAAATAGCTAGAGTTAGATAGATTACTGGATGCATTTTTATGAAAATTTTTGTGCATGTGTATGAAAATATTGTATATGCATTCAAATATACGGAGACTAGGAGAAATGCACATCATGTTTTTTCTGTATCCCTTAAACAGCAACATTTTCAGTTTGGTCCTGAGAGATGAGGGATTGGGAGCATCCAATCTCATACAAGATTTTAGAAAACAAATGAAGTTCTGCAAAAACAATGGTGAGGCACGGCTTGGAGGAAACCATGAGGGAAAATCACAGGGCAGCAACTGCATTTGAAGAAGCAGGCTTTGACAGGCAGGTAAGGGAAAGGATGAGCAATTTAAATCTGATTCATTCAAGGGTGAAGCAGGGATGAGTTACCTGCAGAGCATTCAGAGTAACTAAAATCAAGATTTGTCCTGGGTTAACCCAAGCTTGCTTTTGTCTCCTTCCTAAGTAACTATGCTTCCTCGTTATTGGCACCCTTGTTCTCCCATCCTCTTACTATATATTTTGAAGAGGATCTTTTCAAATTTTGACAGCTTTTATGTTGTAGGGTCCAGCATTGTCCATTTTTATTATTTTATTTTAAGTCTTGTGACTTTGGGAGATTTTTTTAAAACCGCAAGCCCTCAAAACATATATTTTTTTTAGTTGAGAAAAAATAAAAGACCCTACAAAGTATCCTGTTTCAAGTACTGTTGGAAGAGATAAAAGTGTTCTCTGAATGTGCAAATACTGCAGATATTTTCTCATTATTTCTAGTCCAAGCTTTTCAGTTTTATCTGTAATCAAATTAATGACATTTGAACTTCTAGAGTTGAAACACTAGCATTTTTCAGTGCGAGGGACTGCACTTTTCAAAAGTGTCTGAACAGATGAAAACATGGACTAATGCAGCTGTGTAAAATTGGGATCAGGCAGGAAGTTAAAAGAGTTTTAAATGACTCCTTTATCACTCAGCTTCTGCCTTCATGTTATGGCAGATTCCTTTTCCCCATGGCAGAGACTTACTTTCCCATGTGGTGAGCTTATGAGACAGATGTCAAGATCTGTATCAGGGAAAAGTTGTAATTTTGCACCTCATGCAAAAAAATGAGCACTTCTTCCTGTTTGAAATCCTGTGGTCCATGATCAATCTTATATAAGCACGTATCATATGGAGAGTATGCCTCTACACTTGATGCAAGATGGAAATAAAGGACAAGAATGAAATGGACAAGCATTTTTTACCTGACCTAAACAAAGAAAAGCGTTGAATCTTCCATGTCCATTTAGAACATGAGCCTGCCTCTTCTATTACAGTAACAATAAAACTGCAAAGACCAAGCTCTAATCATATCAATATTCCCCTGCTATTTATACACATGAAGGGTTTACTTTTCTTGCATCCACCTTTCACTCAAACATCCTTATAGGTATTGTCATCTTGCCTTCCTCCATCAGTAACTCCACACACATATTTTATGTTTTCCATCCTTCTATGTATGCACACATATGGAGGCAGAAGGACTTGGTTCTCTGGAGAATCACTGCAAAGAATGTCTGCTGCTAGTTTATCTGGCTTGTAATCTGGCTGAATGGAAATAGTAGGGTAGATCAATCTATCAATCTCAGGTGTAAAGCCGAAACACTGGAGAATTTGTATAATCCCATCAGAATACACTGGCAAATTGGCCCAGGTTTTACATAGCATGTCAGCTATGTCTTAGGAAAATAACTGTCTATTCAGCCTTTAACTAGGAGAGGTAATGATAGCAGTGATGATGTGGAGTACAGGTTTTGATGCAGGCTTTATGAACCTATAAGGGCTGAAGCACCTGATTCTAGGAACAGGAGACGGAAGAGATAGAATAGTTTGGGTTGGAAATGACCTTTAAAGGTCATATGCAGTGAGCAGGCACACCTTCAACTAGATCTGGGTGCTCAGAGCCCCATCCACCCTGACTTCCAATGTTTCCAAGGATGAGACATGATGTTCCACTGTTTCATCAACCTCATTGTAAAAAGCTTCTTCCTTATATCTAGTCAAAATCGACCTCTTTTAGTTTAAAGACATTATCCTTTGTCCTGTCTCTACAGGCCCTGCTGAAATAGTCTGCCCCCATCTTTCTTGTAGCTCTCCTTTAAGTACTGAGAGGCCACAATACGGTGCCCTGAGGCCTCCTCCTCTCCAGTCCAAGAAACCCCAACTACCTCAACTGGTCTTCATAAGAGATGCTCCAGCTCTCTGATCATTTTTGTGGCCCTCCTCTGGACCCACTCCAACAGGTCCATGTCTTTCCCATGCTAAGGATCCCAGAGCTGGACACAGCACTGCAGGTGGGATCTCACCAGAGTGGAGCAGAAGAGGAGAATCATTCTCCCTCAACGCACTGGCCGTGTTGCTTTTGATGCAACCCAGGATGTGATTGGCTCTCTGGGCTGCAAGTGCACATTTCTGACTCATGTAGAGCTTCTTTTCATCTGGTACCCGCAAGTCCTTCACCTCAGGGCTGTTGTCAATTCCTTCATCCCCAGATAGTAAATGGGGCAAAAAGATGCACACAAATCTGTTAGCAAAATCACTGTAACCCATGCAACATATGATACAGCTAGGATTGATGTTCATGCAACTATCATACATCCATTTTGAAGAAAAGGCAAATCCTTGGTTTCCTGAAGTTGTTCCACTCATTAGCTCATGGAGAGACTGTCACCAAGCTAATTAATCACTCTAATTGCTGTAATACTTTGGGATCTAATAAAAAATACTGAGAGTCCAGGAAAGTGGACTCTTATCTCAGCAGAAATGAGAGATAACAGAGCACAAGCGTCCCAAGCTTATTTCACAGAGCTGCCAAACCATAAAAGCTAAAATGGAGAGTTTTTCAGAAAATAAAATGGTAATGTTTATTGACAATAGCCAACAATGGTGAAGCTTGACATGAATGAATCTGTGCATGCAGGACTTCTAGTATTGCACAGCCAAGAAAACAATAACTTAAATGCTTGGGTTAAACCCCAAATACAAGATCAAAAAATCATTTCCAACTAACACTGTATTTTCCCTCACTTTTTCTGCTGACAAGGAAACATTTATTAACTATATAAGATGAGCTATGAGTTATGGAGCAATTATGCTAAGTTCAGTATTTGATGGAATGTATTTGGGACACTAATCATTGATTTGACTGTAGTTAAGAGGAGAGAACATGTTTTTTTTTTCTTAATCATTTGTATGTGCACACAAGTATGAAAAATGGGTTCTGCCATCCAACTAGGAAGCTATAAATTCAGCCTTTTAATCCTCCCAGCAAGAGCATGTGTAGGTCTCCAAATATAACTTGTTATGATCAGTGGATTGGCACATCACTGCAAGGAAAAAAAAAGCCACTAAAGTAAAGCCACATTAGGAATATGGGTGAGGACTATCAGGCCATTTGAATTCAAATTTGTTAAACATGCATTACTGGATAGGTTTAGGTACCCCCAAAAAGTAAAACATTGGAACAGAAGTGAAGTAATGCCTCTTATTTAGATAATTTATTATTATTTGAGAAGCCTGAGGGAGCTGGAGAACTGTCATAGCGAATGAAAATTGGTTTTGCTAATATAAATTAATTATGATTCCAAGGAGGCACTAATGGGAACAAGCAGAAATATCTAAAATCACTGTGTAAAACAATAGAAGAATGACATCCAAAGATCCAGCTTCACTTCAAGTGACAGCATGGACTAATCAGACTGGAGAGGCCAACAGAGCTCAATTTGTCTCAGCTTTCCTTTTTTCTTAGATCTTGCAGACGGCTGATTTCACACATCAGATACTTGCCAACTGTGCATGGTAGCCATGGTCTAATTTAAGATAAAAACTCTTAAAAGATCTTTCAAACTTTAATGCATATAGAGTGTACATGTTTATAGTTGCCTGTGTGTAGATATGATACTATTCCCAGGCCAAGGTGTTTGGGTATCTTCTATTAACTCTTTCTTAAAAGAATATTTTATAACGTGCATAGACAGACAGACTTGTTCTGTACGTGTTTCTCTTCATCTTACAAGACTGATGTAATCTTTAACTGTCCCATCCATTCCATTTTAGAATGATGTGTTTATTACAGTCTGAGCCACAGTTTGAAGGCACTACAGCAGACTAGAAACATGTGTGAAACCTATAGAGCTTTAAAATTTACATATCCTACGGTAATTATTTAACTTGCTTGTAAAAATCCATCAGTGTTCTTGAACATAATCTAGCAGTTCCTGACTAGCTAAGAAGATGTCTGCAATATGTTGTGCACCATGTTTCCAAGAGTCCTGACCCTTTAGGGCAGAGCAGAGCCTCAAAAAAGACAGGTTTTGAAGACAGTATAACTTTATTAGCACATCTCTGCTCCTGATCTGATGTACTTTTCAGCAAAGCCAGTCGTATTGGCTACTATGTCAGTACCCCTGGTCCTGCTGACCACCTGAGGCAAGTTTGCTCTGTTCCTATTCTCAAAGCATAAATATTCTCTTTAACTCCTTCATACATGTTTCTGCTGAAAAGTGGAATAATTATAGAAATGTTAAACTGTACTGCACTTCCTTTCTAAACATAAGACATGAATAACAATTTGAGGATGATTCTAAACTCTATATGCTTGCATTCTGAGCTATTTTGTGGATGAAACAGACAACAAAGTCATTTTGGAAGAACTCTAGAAGCTAGTTAGACTTTAAAAATATCTTCTAGATGTGCTGTACCTCCCTACACAGCTCTGAGATACAGCTTCCAAGAATATTGGTGGTCAAAAACACAGGTCACTTTCCTGGTTTTGTGATGAAGGGACTATGTACTTCCATGTTTTTTTCTATTCCCTGCTTTCAAATACAGAGAGAAGGAACCAAGATGTGTCAGCTGTTCCTCCAGCTTCTACTGTTAGCCTGCTCTTAGCATGGAAGAGTGTGCACACTCTCCCCCAGCCAGCAAGTGTGGCTTGGTTTAATCTGCTGCAGGCTCAGAGGCTCTGCTTCCTGCCATACAGCATCTAGAGCTATGGACTAGTGCATGTCTAAAGCTATGGACATGGGCAACAAGGTGCTACACAGATATAGTGAGTTGGAACATATTTTTGGTCAGTTTGAGTCAGTTGTGCTGTGTCCCCTCCCAGCCTCTTGCCCACACCCAACCAACTGGCCAAGGGGGCAGAGTGGGATAGGGTAAAGGCATCAACACTGTGCAAGTACTGTTCAGCAGCAGCTAAAACACTGGTGTATTATCAACACTGTTTTGGTCACCAAAGGAAAGCACAGCACTATAGGGGTTGCAATAAAAACACTCCATCCTAACCAGACCAGTGCAGTGGTTCACCACATATGGTATGGCTGTAAAAACTAACATATGATCATTTGAAATAATCAGAGGAGCAACTGAGGATGAAGCTGCTTCATGCTGTAATTCACTGTATTACATCTCACAGTGGAACAAAATGCAGGAGTGCCGTTTCTCTGTGCTGTCTATTCCCATGGAAACGCAATAAAGTTAGGAAAATAAATATTGCTAAGCATACACGAAACTGAGTATCCTGCAGGACTTTCAAACAGTATAAGAGAAACCATCACTATTTTCTGTCAGTATTGGGAAATTTCATAACTGAGCCTCTAGTTTTAGTGGTTGATTATGCTCTTTACTGAAAGAACTAAATGAAGACCAATTTTGCCTAGAAACTGATAGTCTGTTGGAGATTGTCTCACAGTCAAGCAACAACATACACAACACTACAGAGAACAATTTTTTCTTTTATTAATGCCCTACTGATTCTCAACACATTAGGAGGTAACTCAAAGAGCCAAAAGTAAAAGGTATATAAACAGAACCCTTGTTTGCAATCCACAGTGTAGAAGGTACTACATTTTTGGCAGTATTTTGAAACATTTCACAGGTAAACCTTCACAAAGAGGAATGATAGAATTATCATGAAATAGTTTGGATTGGAAGGGATGTTACAGATCATTGGTTTCCAAGCCTTCTGTCATGGACAGGGACACTTTCTACTAGACCAGGTTGCTCAAAACCCCATCCTACCTCACCTTTAACAGTTCTTGCCTGAACTTAGGCATCTAGTGGCATTTGAGATTCCCAAATATTTTGAGACCCATTCCAAGGACTAATGGATATAAAGCAACATTTAAGGGAGCTGCATGCCCTTCTGAAATAGATGGGTCATCCTGCGACATCCAGGGCAACATCCTGCAACATCCAGCTAAAACTAGGCAAGAATCCCTATAACTTGCATAATCCAGGCATATTTTCATGCAATCAGTTTGAGACCATTAAGAACTCTTATTACAGAACAACTCCAGATAAGAGGAATTTGATTTGCAAGAGGATAAAACTAACTTTAAGAGAAGCCAGAGAATTTTTGAAAACAGTTGTGTAGATATTAGTCCTAAATCCTGTAAAAGGACAGTAAACAGCTTTTCCAAGTTTTCCTAGGCCAGACATGTAATCTGCTTGTTCTTCAATAAGAAACATATAATGACTTGTATCTGGTTATCCAAGATTACATAATCTGGACAAAGGTAGAACCTATGAATAAAAATAAAAACATGCAGAAACAAAATTGCAGTTTCCACTATTCACCAAAAGTGAATAGTGTTTTATACTTAGGTCTTTTCTGAAAATTTAACACCTTCATGGAAAGCAAAAGCATCCTGCACAAGGGAGAAAAATAAAAAGATGACAGAGAATGAAAAATATACTAAAGGCATTATTTGATGGATTTAATCCAAAGAAGTTCCTTTAAGCAAGCTACAATACATTCTTTTTTATCGATTTTATTTATGTTTTATTTCACTGAATTCAATGAGTTCAGGCAGAGCTACATACTTCCATATTCTCACAGAAAGTAAAGGAGGAGCAAGAAATGTTTCTTCAGCACTATTTACTGGGTAAAATAAATTCCACTCTAGCCCAAGATGTGCACTCATCAACATTAAACAGAGCCAGCTATATGTCTCACAAGTCAGAGTTGCTTTTTGTCTTCAAAATTACTTTGTAAGAGACATGATGGCTATACAAATGATCATACAAATTTTCTCTTGAATAGATTCTTACTGTAAAGACTAGAAGGGAAGTGAAAGTGCAGTCACATCTGGATAACCCTGAAGAGTTTAGTGAGGGAGATAGGCTACAGAAAGTAACCAAATGGAAGAGTGCCTGTTTAGGATGCTTATGAACAGATCACTCTTAGCTGTCTCTAAAGTATTAAAAAAAGAGAGAGAACTACCAAGGTGAAACATCATTCCCTTGAAGGGAAGTAATTTATCATTGTATTTAAGAACTTGTGCTGTCAGCCTCAATAAATGAAATGGTCCATTGATATAACTCAAATCACTGATGCATGGCTCCAATATATAATGCTTAATTAGGTGTACTAGATTAACTTATTTCTATGTAAAGTGTTTGTGTTTTATGGAATGAACCATTTAATTAAAAAGACCCAAGTAGAATATTGTCTTTTGTCATAGCCTTGCCCTTTGATTACAATTAAAATTGCCAAACTAAAAAATCAAATCAAGGAAACTTTAGCTAATTAATAGTTGTAAAGACTATGGTGTCCCTGGCATATATAGGTTCTTTAGTTACTTTATAAGAAGTGCTTTGAAATTACTTGAGCTATAAAGATGACACCTTTCTTTGGTCCATTCAGGTCTGGAATTTAGAATGTGAAAATGGGCAGAAACTCACATAACTTACTTCAATTAGTTCAGGCTATAATGAGCTACGAAAGATACACTTTTCTAGAATATGTATCCAAGATGAATATGAATGGTTGATCTTTTGGATACCTTCTCTTTTCCTTTACTGGATACCTTCTCTTTTCTTTTACTGTACAAGAATTATAGGCAACAGAAGCTTAGAATAGACATCTCATGTACTGATAAAAAAGTCAAGTTAGATGAATACAAATGATACAAACCAGTGAAACAAAAACTTCCAAAGTTATAGAAGACTTTAAACTTACAGTTGCCAAAAGGGTTGGGAACAGTAGCAATGGAGTATATAATATAGGGCATGTAAATATGGCCACGCATTTGTTAGGTTTATGATAAGACGGAATTTGTAAAGGAAGCTGAAAGGGTAAGCTATATGATACGTGTTTTATGATAAGAGGATATATACATTCCAGAAGTATATATATTTTCCTGTCACTGTTTCCTAGTAAAGGCCCTTTTGTAAAAAAACTTATGATATCATAACATTCCTTATGGTTCATCAGCATAAATTTAAATTAAGCATTGAAAATTAAAGTCTGAGTTCTTAATGTATTTTTTAAACTATTTACCCTCTACATATGTTTGTACCAACTGTGGCAAAGTCTTATGATATACAGAATGAACAGGGATATAGAAAATACAACATTATGTTAGGTTATTGGCCTGTTTAGTCTTTCTTCTATCTTCAACTTTGGAGATCCTCAGGAAGGCAGACTTGTATCCACTGCCACCAGTGACAAAACTTCTGGTGACTTTACTAGCTTCGGATATAACTCCTAGGCAGACATTTCAAAACCTTCAATATTGATAATTAGAAAACCAAAATGTGTAAATGAAACCATTGAAAATCAGACATAAAATAAATACTTTTCAATTAAAAGGTGAGCCTATAAAAAGGCATGATTAAGGTACTTACTTTCCAAAGATGTGTTTTACTGATCTTAGATACAAATTCAAAATCATTTAAAAAAAAATCATAAGGTGTATCTTCTTACTCATATATTTCTATCCTTACACAAATTTTTTTCTTATCAGTTTCACAACCATTGTCTATTAAAAAGTTCAAATTCATTAGTTTTTAGTAATGCACATTTAACTTCATAAAGACCAAAATGAGATCTGAGACTGATTTTATGTTGAATTACTTGCTTGATTTCTCATAATACACAAACGCTATCTCCATAAGTGTAAATCACAAGTGAGGAGAACCCCGGCATCTTCAGCTTCTCATTACTCAAATTCCCGTTCAATAAAATACAAAGCCATATACAAATCTTTAAATTCACAAGGAGTGTCTGTCACTATTACGTTTTGTCTGACAGTTTCTTTGGAATTTTATCCTATACTTCAGTCCATGTGAGTGCAACCTAATTACCAGAGAGCAGAAATTCATCCACATGGAGCAAGTCTGAGGAGAAGGAGTGGAGGTTTTTGTAAAAAAATTGAGATGTCTTTATGAATATATAATAAAACTCAATCCTCCTTAGCAACGTCTTTTGTTTCCTGTTTCTTTTTTCTATTTATTTTAAATTTATATTTTTATTTTAAATTACAAATTCACAAGCAAAATGACTGAATGTTATTGAAGTACTTGTGGGTAGTCTTTCATAAACATCCAATTCCTCTTCTGTTTTTTCTTTATTCCTCTAATCTCTTTGTAATGGCTCAACGTAAATTTTTTTGTTTCACTCTTCAAAGTATCACATTCACAGAGCAAATTTTGTAGCCAGACCTCCTCCAGCTATTTTCCATTCAGGGTCACAAGGTTCTCTAGCTGTAAAGCTGTGAGAACACATCTATGGAAACTGTGTCATTTAAAACTAGTCAGTCGATCATGAGTATTTTGTAATTGAACATACGATAAACATTAAGCAAAGTCACCTGTTCTTCAAAGAGGAAGGGAAGAGTGAAACACTGGTGTATAAAAATGAGTATCACTATGAATGAAAACAGTTAGATATAAAAAGGCCTAAAACATTACGCTGCAGTCATTATGTGTTAAAAATGTGTGTCTCCAAAGCTCTGGGTTAAATCTTTCTGCTTCAGATTGAGAATGAGCAGATGTGTTTTTCAGCTTCCCCGGAACATAGACCAGAAACTGAGAAAAATCAAAACTTTCTGTTCTAGCTGAAGTCTCCATTTTTTAACAAAGAGATTATCAATAAGACACCAGTGATCATTTCAAGGCTTTTCTTTCAGCTTTGGGGCTTTTCTTCTTTCTTAGAAGTGTTTTACTCTCATCTTCAGGAGAGCTGTGCTCACTTCTCTTATTCAGGTGAGAAAGTTAATGCCACAATCCTTGCTCCTCATACCCTTGAATTTACTTCAAAATTTTTTTGGAAGACAGAATTTTGTTATCCCTGTTTTACAGGTGAAAAACGGAGGCATTGGAAGTCTAAGGGGAGATCAAAGCACCTCATTAATTACTTCTTATTTAAGCATTTCAGTATCTCAGGACCGGGATTTAGATTCATCTTAGTTAGCAAGATGAAGCTCCTAATTTAGAAGCCTATTTATCTTCACTGGTTTTTGTTGTCAACCAACCGAGATAGGTTTCATATGACTGAACATTTGAATGCCCCCAGAGGACAGTTGAGCCCTGTATGTTATTTCCTCACCACAATGCCCATTGTGCAGTGGGGTGAATCCGTGCTTCAGTGTGTGGATTCAGGGGACTCAGAATGTCTACATATGTCTCTTATACTTCATCTCAGAAGAATTTTAGGAAGGTCACTCTGCTGGGTGCCTGACGCTCTTGAGTTCAAGCACTCTAGTCACTGCCAGTGGATACCAAACATCCAAATGTCATCTGAATGCTAAATCCCTCAACTGCCTGAGAAATGGGAATCAGAGCACACTCTCACCAACCCCTGATAAGTAGTCTGACAAATGAGCTTCTGGATTATGTTCTTTCTTCTTTGTCATACTTCCTGTCCCAGGGTTGTAGCATTTTGCCACAACTTCCAAAGCAGCTACCAGTGTCCATATGCAACCTGCTCAGTAACCTCCTGCTTTGAACATTTTAATGGGTCATAAGACCTCTGGGTTTATTGCTGAGCAGGATGCCAAATGATCTGGAACATCCCTTGGGTCTGGTGGCATCAGCTCTCCTGGTTATGTTCCCTCCCAACTCCTTGTTCACTCCCAGTTTCCTTGCTAGTAGAGTGGGATGGAGTGAGGAGCAGAAAAGGCATTGATGCTGTGTAAGCACTGCTCAGCAATAAGTAAAATATCCGGAATCATCAACACTGTTTACAACACAGATCTGAAATACAGTTCCATACTTGCTACTATGAAGAAAATAATTCCACTCCAGGCAAAACCAACACATTGTTATTCTAAGTGGATTTTTATGAATGAATGTTTTATACTCTGTAACACGTCATATGTCTTCAGTACAATTCGTTTCTCAACGTGTGTGCAAAGTACATTTGTTCAAACAAAATAAGTTTACCATATATAAAGCCTTAATTTTGTTAATGTGATATATTCTTAAAATTTGTGATAATGTTACTGTAATATGTTAAACAAGTATCAGTTTAGTGAGATTTCAGTGTATTTTTTAATATTGTTAGAATTACTCTGCTAATTTCCCATGCATCATGCTGAGCTGCATATTTAAATAGCACTAACGTGTTATTCAGAGGCAGAAGAACCAAATTTATGAAGGGAACATTGTTCTGGTGGTTCTAATTCCTTTTCCCTATGAGTCACAGCAACAAGTGGGAGTATTGAAAAATAATGAAAATTCTCACATATTTAAAATTTCACAGACAAATGCAGATGATCTTCTCTGTAGTTGAAATATAATCCATTGGAGTCTATCAAGCACAGAAGCATATGTCTAAGTGACAAATAATCTTTGATCCTAGATTTTTATGCACAGCAGAGTGGCAGCTGGGATAGTAGGACAGGACTTAGAAAAAAGGAGAAACATTTTCAGTTCATCATTTTCCTCTTAGAAGTAAGCTGAAAAATAATTTTCCATATCCCATGTGCTACATAGAAGATTAATCTGCAGTGTACTTTGATGTTCTCTAAAATACTAAGAAACTCGAAATTAATAATTTGGGGATAATGTTTATCAGCTCACTGGAAAATCAAGCTTCTTTCAATAAGCTTAAAAAACACCAAAGAAAAACCTAACTTTACAAAATATGTTTTGAGATCTACTTCTTGTTGAAAAATTACACCATTTTATGTACTTCTGTGTCCCTGTTGCCACACAGTCACACTAGAGTAACAGACTGATTATGCCACAAGCCATGATGCAGCTGTTTCATCCACATTTCTTTTAAGGTGGCACAAATCAGATGTGGAAAAATGCAAGCCATCCTTGCTGAGACAACGTTTTTGCAGAAAAGTCTGCACAGCCACAGAAAACCACTACAAAGGCAGATGAAACTATTGGCAAAAACCATTTACACCATGGGCAGGTACAGGGCAGTGTCCTTGCTAGTGAGTAGTTTATGTCCAAAGATTCTGCTCCAACAATGTAAGACACTGGATTATTATATTAATTATTGTCTCAGACCAACTCAAGTGTGTGTGGACGCGGGAAGATCAAATTTTACGAAGGTGAAATAGTGCCCTCCTCCATAACCCAGCCCCTTTGAACCTCCTTAGGCAGCCCCAGAGCAGCTGTCAGTCACTGGACACTGGGAGCACTGCCTCACACCACACCCTCTGGCACCCCTAACCCAGCCTCAGACTGCCTGGCACAGTAGAAGTCGTGCCTGAGGGAGGGTGGGTGGCCGCAGGGCACCAGAGCAGATAAAACCAGCATCATGCAGACACTGCATGGTTATGGCCCTGACATTTGCTGGGCTCCTGTTAGCTGAATCTACACTGGATTCAGGGTGGTAGCTATAATCCTCTCTTTTTATCTGTTTCTTTACTTCTTCTTCTCCTAATCTCCTTTCTTGATATCTGGGTAATTTAAAGCTGGATGGGCTGGATTATGCTAAATTGTATGGATTAGCATGTGCTAAGTCACTGCTTTGTGAAATGCTTTATTTTTGTTGAATGCTGCCCTTTAAACTTTTGCCAAGTTCCCTTATTTTCTGAAGTTTGCCAGTAAGAGTGTGTTATTTGACCTCCTGAGAAATGTGTGCAGCGCCTTCTCCTGTGCACTCTCTCAGGGTATTAAAAGAACTGAAGGCCCTTTCAATTGATCTGGCAAACTGATTTTTGGAGCCTTGTATATTTTTAAAGTAAAACCCCTTAGATGAGCTCACAGCTGGAACCTGGGGTCTTAGAAATAGATCTGACAGGTAACTTCCAGCTCACAGCTGAATAGCTGTATCTCTACACAGTGAAGATAAAGGGCAAGTTTAGACTCAAATATAGTCTCAAGCTGGTGTGTGAAATCTGTGGCTGCTTATAATTCACTATTTGTTACACTGACTCTTAAGACTCCTGGGAGGGGAACTCTTATTATACTGGGTAAGTGGCCAATAGTCCTTGTCATCCAAGGAGTGTTTTGTTGTTTAAAAAATTATTTTTGGACACTATAGAAAACATCCTGAAACTCCTCAATAGAAACCAGAGACAGAGGCAATCTCAGACATGTTCTTCTAAGAATCAGTTATGAGAGCATCCACCAGAAATATGAGAGCAGTAGAAGAAATCTTTGCTTTCTCAACCATGTTATTCCCATTTCTATTTCAGCCTCATGTACAGACACGTGCAGGACCCTTACTTTTCAAACTTGTTTTAAAATTTTGGAAATGATTTATATTTTGACCAGAAACAAGATCCATTTTTCATGCTCATATTCTCAAGGAACTACCTAGTTTCAGCTAGTCAAAATTTTCTAATAATGGAGATATAAGTGGGAATTTTAAGGCAGTTATGCTTAGACTATTAGTTTACAGAAGAACTGTTAGACAAATCATCTCACTTGTAGTCATGGCAGCACTTTTAATGCAAGATTACTGTATAGCCACTTGCTGCTGCCATACCATCCTAATTAATTTTGTTTAGTTCAGCTTTATTTGCTTTTGTGTGTCCAATTGTTGATTTTTCCAGCAGTTAGCATTCCTGGAGTGGGGAGGTTCAGTGGGCATGGAAGGAGCATCAAGTTGTGATGTATTGGTTCTTCTCAAATATCTTATATCATTCTAAGGACTTCTGCTACCAGGTGATTTGTGTCTCCCCTGGAAATTCATGACACCTGCTTACCTGTGCCTGGTTACATTGACACTGTGACAGTAGCTCTAATGAGTAAGTCGAGTCATTCATATCACAGAGAGTTCATCAAAAAGCATCAGATGTCAACAGTGTTGTTAGCAGCTTCCTACTGCTGTTCTGTTCAGCTGGGCTTAAAACAGTTGCCAGAACTGTTTCTACATTGCACTGTACTTACTGGAACTCAGTAATAATTTGAAGTCTGTCATTATGTTTCACATCCAGCCTAAGCTGTAAATGACTTTGCAAGGCAATGGGAAAACAGGCTTTCATTGGAAGAATTAAGTGCTTCAAAACCTAATACTCAGTTTTCAATACGGACTGTCAGAAAATTTTCTAACATTTTCTTTTTGTGAAAAAGGATAGTAACCCTTCTTCAGAGAGCTCATACCCATAGTTTCTTACTCTGGAATTCTTGACAGGCACCCCCTTCATCACCTACACCTTTAACAGGACAGCTTTTTGGCCATATTCTACTCCAGCTTATTGGCAAAATTGACATACAACTCCACAAAATGCACTGAAACTCTGCAGATTTCCTCTTAGACACTGGTCTATCAAGCTTTCTGGTATTTCCCCAGTTGTGTTTCTGAAACTGTGTTTGGTATAATTATTCTCACCTGTGTTCTCATCATTACCTGCCTTGTTCTGCCTGGTGGGAGGTAGTGTCTCGCAGATGTTCGTGCTGGGTCCCTGTGGACCTGAAAAGAACAATAGCCTACTTGCCATCCAGATTTTTTATAACTTCATAACTAACTTCTTTAAATTAAGTGATTAAACACAGCAAAAATATTGCTTTTTTTCTGAGGACATCTTTGCAAGTATCTTCCTGAAACTCTGTGACTGTCTCATTCACTCACTCAAGGTCCTTCCATGGCTCAATTATAAATATTGCAGCTAATGTATAAAGTATTTTGAGCATTTGCAAACACGAAACTTTCCTAAGCTGTGTTTACACATTGCAGAAAAGCAACAATCCTTGAAAACATGAAATAAAAGAACATTCTTCTAATTCTGACATCTTTTCTGCACCTGCTTAATAATTAACAATGGAATGAATCTAGTGATTTCATTCAAGTCTATAAAACAGTATCACTAGATAAACCATTCAGTAGCAGACTGAGATGCTGAGTTTAAAGCCTAGATTAAAATATTCAGAAGAAATAGGCATACAGCTGGGGATGGGTGGGCAACTCAGAACATGCATGTTAAACTGCAGTTATAACTTCCCTTTTACTGATAAATTTCAAGGGGCCACCCAAGCTAGTTGCTTGAAACAGGTCCATTCTACTTACATTTCAGAATTTAGATGTCTTGTATTACAAGACTTTGTGTTATTTTTGTCTTTGCAGTGGATTTTTGGCTCTGAAAAGAGGTAGTCCAAATCTCTTCCAGTTCCTGACTCCAAACTCTGTCCTTGAAATTAGCACTACAAATTCAGGTAAGCAGTAGAAACTCCACTCCAGAAAACCAGAAAAAGGAAGTGATTGATCTTTTGCAGCTACACCAGGTTGATTTAATATTGTTCCTTACTACATGTAAACAATTCTAAATCAAAAATAAAGCATCAGATTTAATGGGAGATGGAAGCAGCACAGAGAGACCACAACTCAGTAAGGTTTTATATCTGCTGTTGGAAAATAATCACAATCTTCTCTCACTCATTTTGTCTTTTGATACCCTCCATCATTCTTCCTTTTCATGCTAGCTTTTTTTCATGTTTAGAAAATTTCTGTGTAAAAGACAAGAAATGCCTCTCAACAGGAATGCCCAAACAAGGCAAACTATTGATGCATCTTACAAGCAATGATTGTGTCTGTGTCGTTCTAAATGGATTTCAAACCAGCATCCACTGATACAGGCCTAGACTAGATCTTATTTTACCCCTTGTCTTACTGTTCCCTGCTTGACATGTAAGCCCTTGGGGATGGGAATCAATCTTCATTGTATACTTCTACGATTCATAGTTTAATGAGGCTCTGGGCCATATGCTGATCAGGCAGTCCTTGCAGACTGAAATCACCAAACTTATTTAATTTCCTTAGTTCCGCTTAGTGTTGTCCTTGGGTAGGAATCTATGCCAAAACCTATGTGCTTGTTTGGGCTGTGTATTTCAGGAAAACCTTGACACACGTCACTTTTTCCTACATATAATGTACTGTCACATGAAGGATTTTGAAGAAGTTTAAAAACTAACTGAAATATAGTAATTATTCCAGAAATTATTATTTTCTTATTGTTGGGTTGTGATATTAAATAAAATGTGCCATACACTATGCAGGCAAATATGAGTAGGGATATAGACACTGCCGGGGAGATATTACAATCTATAGAAATCAAGACTGCCAAAGGGGTAAGAGCAGAAAAACGGTGAGAAATAATAGATACATCCTGCAAGATGATGATTTAATAATATTAGACCAATTTTAAAGCCATTTTATATAAGATCTTAAAGATACATCCAAGCTCTACTATAAGGGAAGTTACAGGTCAGATTCACCTTTCATTACAGTGAATAGCAGAATTCCCATTCATTTTAGAGCTCCATTAGGTCATTAGGGCAAAAGTTGATTAATGCACAAGTCTTTTTCTTTTTTTTTTTTTTTGAACAGCAGACAAGTCTGGCAGTCCAATCATTCTCACCCTGCTCTAAAGATTTGAAGAGTTTCAATATATTAAATGGATACTTCAGTGTTCACATAGCAGTCACCCATGTATACTTTTTGTTTTATTAAATATAAATTCTGACTCAGACTTGTGTATTTGTAATTTCAACATAGGAAACTCAATGAGTACTTTCTGTAGAGAAATTTTCTTTTCTTAAACATGACTAAGAATTTTAAGATTTTTTTTTCATAAGGTACCAAAGATGTTGTCTGAGACGACATAATGAAGTAAATTAATTACATTCCAAGTCCACCAAACTTTTCATGCCCTAACATACATCCCATCCTTTTCTGCGAACATACCTAAACCTTCTGAAGTTAATAGCTGCAACCACTGCTTTTTTGATGACTTCTACTGAGACCACCAGTTTGTCATCCAGAAAGCTACCCAACAGACCCATAGCAAAAGACAAAGAACCTAAATGGAGATAAGTGGGATCAACAACATCTTGCTACTCATACTTCTCATGATGGAAGGCAAAAAGTTCTGTGGTATCAAGGATCAAGAAAAAGGGAGGAGATGAGGCTGTTAGAATCTGGATATTAAAGGATGCCTCTGCCCAAATTAAGGTGCAAATGAGACCATGTGCCAAAGTCAATAGTATGTTTTTTATTTAATAGTAAATATGAGGTAGAGAGAGAGAGAGAAGAAGAGGGAGGAGAAAGAGGGTGAGAGAGAGACAGAGATTAAGTAAATAGATAAAGATACCACCACCACATGGATTCAGACAAAGGCCCGCTGTGTCCTTTTTCTGGTCTTGTCTTCTTGGTGGTCAGATTCACAAAGCTATGCTTCTGGGATACTGCTCTTATACAGTCCAAGTCCCGGATATTCACAGGATGTCTCAGATGTTCCCACAGATTGGGATGGT
Organism: Lophotriccus pileatus; assembly: GCA_035583135.1. NCBI lineage: Eukaryota > Metazoa > Chordata > Aves > Passeriformes > Tyrannidae > Lophotriccus > Lophotriccus pileatus. The sequence goes on from JAWWES010000001.1 coordinate 35,045,997, forward strand.
ATGGGTGTAAGCAGTTGTCTTCTTTCCCATATCTTACACAGTGAAATTTTGTCCGGTGTGCTAATTTCAAACCTTTGCCTTCATTTTGGTCTGTAATTAACCCTTTCCTTTCTCACAGTTTTCCAAGGTGGGAATCCTTGTTTGAGTAGGTTGCCCACATTTGCCTTACCAGGTTTGGTTCCTGTTGTTGCCACCTGCTCTTATCACAAGTTCCTCTTGTGTTGGCTTACCTCATGGGAATTTCTTTTTTTGACAGTGTTTTGAGACAATTTATTGCATTCTTTAAGTCCCGTCAGGGGCTATTGAGGAATGTACCTTTCGAGAAGTGTTCTTCTCACAAATTTCACATCTTCATGTATTGCTTTGTCTGAGCTCTTTCGTTTTGTTCTGTACTTACTTTGGAGATTTTCCTTCTACTCCAGAACAGCGATGGACATTCAAGACAGTTTATCTGTCTTCATTTATTTTAAAGACTGTTGCCTACCATCTTGCATAAGTGATTTTAACTCCTGTATGTCCAAAGCAACCTTCCATTGCAATCTTTCTCCTCTTAAATGTTCAATTTAAAACCATAGTTAATTATCAACCCACTGTTTTATATCAACAGTAGATTATAATTTTTTCCCTGAAATTGCACATTCTGCTGCTCTGGGTTAAGAATTGTTTTTTCTGTTTACCACAGCAAAGATGTGGTTGAAACAATGGTGTTCATTTTTGCATGTTAGTCCAAGGCCTAAATAGGCTGCGCAGGGTATGCAAAGGAAGGTTCATTGTCCTTTGACTAATGCATATTCCAAATCATAACATTTCCTGTTCTATTTATTTCTACATAGCAGCCAAAAAGTTGTCTCCCATGGATTGTGCCAAATGTGCTTCAGACATCATGATCATTTCTGTCTTCCCAAGGCAAGGAAAGTTCTCTAGTGGTGCAGTAGGAGTAGACAGGTCTAAGTCTGTACAACGGATCTCAGACTTTTCAGGCTGGGCTCAGAAACATTGTTAATGAACATTGGTGTCAATGTAATTCATGGGTTTAGTTCCTGTATGACCAAAAGAACTAGAAAGGTTGGAGTAATGTTTTGAATTCCAATGTCAACTGTAATTTATCTTACTTGAAATAGAAAAGCCTCCTTGCTGGGTGATCTGAAGAAAATTCTTCACTGGAAATCAGACATGATAATAAATCACTTCTTGGTTTTCTCACATGAATAATTTGTATCTTGTTATGCAAAGCCTGGAAGCTAATTTGAAGTTAAGAGAAGAAATACACAAAAAATCAATGTCTCTCATCCCCAGATTTGTTTTTCAGAGAGGCAAAGTCACCGTGTAAGAAATAAAATAAAATACTAAAAGGTGAAGGAATATCTGACTTGTTAAGGCTTAGCAAATTTAATACTGCAATACAACAAACAATGTAGCAAATAACGTGATTGGGGCAATGTCACCTTGAGCTTCAGTCCCTCCCTCTAAATTTATATATGTCTTAATGAAAAAAGGAATCATAGCATTTATACTTTACTCTGGAATGGAACTGACTGCATGATAGACAAGGTCAGGGAACTTTAAGCACTGACTTATAGGAGAGAAAATTAACTTTTTTCGTTTCTGGGTTTGTTTGGTTTGTTTTTTTGTTTGTTGGGATGTTTGTTTGTTAGGGTTTTGGGTTTTTGGTGGGTTTTTTTTGGTTGGTTGGTTGGTTGGGTTTTTGTTGGGTGTTTTGGGGTTTTTTTTGTGTGTGTGTGAATAGGTAATTTTTCAGTCTGATCAGTTCCTTGGTCATTTCCATTTCACAGCATTCAACTACATGTGCCAACACTAGATCAAGAGTGGAAGGGGGCCACAAATAAGCAGATGGAGTGAGAGCAGCTCAGGACTGCTTCTGATGATTGTTCTGGCTCATGTCAGCTGAAAACATACATCAAACTGCATATGAACTGTTGCCGCCTCTCATTTTGGACAAGCTGTGGGAAAGAGTATGACCTTTAGTTGTAAACACAGAAATCTGCCAGGTGATTTTTGCTCCTGGACTATCACAGTGTATGGATCAGATTCAGGTGGCCTAGTCCCCGAAGCTTTCCATCAGATGTTTCCCATCGGTTGCCTTGATTGTGCCCCACTCAACACCTTGCTTAGTTCATCTGAAGAGCTACAGTGTAAAGTATTACATTCCATCTTTTGACAGGCTCAGAAATACTAGTGATATAACCATTACCTTTGTATGTCTCTATTTCCATTGAATTGGTACACAATTTATTAAATATGTGTAGGAGAAAATAGGAATTTCTGCATTTGCTTTGGTTTTGGTTTGTGGTCGTCTTGTGTTTTGTTTTGGTTTTTTTTTTTTTCTTTTACCACTGAATAGCGAGGAGTTTAAAAATAGCCTGACTCTGAAAAGTGTCTAAAAAAGTGGCTAAAGCACCATTAATAATATGGAAAGAAAAAAAAGTCCTCCTTAACTTTTTGAATCATTAGAAACCCAGGGTCAAACTCATTTTTCTTTCCCAGTGTTGCTGATTTCAGCTCACTATTAAAAAATTTGTACACCTTGCTACTACTAAACAATCTAATTCTGTTCATACAAATCTGAGCTCAGTTTATGAAAAGATTTTATCTAAGATACATCCTAATACATGTACAAGGCCTGTTAATTTTGATAATATAATTGTGATTGATAACATTATATACCCAAAGACTTGTGATAGAAAGGTAGATAGCCTTATAGACCAAACACTACTGTTCTATCTAAATAATCTTGGTTCTAATCTAGATTATGTAACAATTTTATTATTTGCAACTTAGCAAGTCCCCTATTCTTGTTGGTTCACGTTTATCTTACCTGAGTTAGTTAGATACTAAAGTAAGATATTATGAAAATTCACAACTGATCCTTACTTATGAAGGAGGGAAGGTAGCATGCAAAGTACAGACTTACAAAAGTAAATATTTGTTCATGTGTATCAGGTGTCCCAGCCAAATTTAAGCATCCCGAATGTGGTTTTACACAAGTTTCTTACACCTTTTCACACGGTTCTTACCTATGTTGGGTAAACATGGTTTGACTGATCACTAGCACCCACATTACCAATTACAAATATTTGTAAAACTTGCAAAGCAGCTATATTTCTGCAGCATTCTTGATGCTTGCCAATTGATCCAGACATCCCTAGAGTCAGTTTCTATATAATTAGTTATGTAGTATGCCAAATGATCCTGGGAGATTTTCAAAGGTGTATTAGGAAATCAGCAATAGTGTGGCCAGCAGGACTAGAGCAGAGATCATTCTGCTGCCCTCAGTGCTGCTGAGGCAACACATCAAATCCTGTGTTCAGTTTTGGGTCCCTCACTGCAAAAAAGGCATTGATGTTCTAGAGCAAGTCCAGAGGAGCTGAGGAAGGGACTGGAGCACAAGTCTTGTGAGGAGCATCTGAGGGAGCTGGGGTTGTCTAGTCTGGAGAAAAGGAGGCTCAGGGGGACCTCATTGCTCCCTACAACCACTTGAGAGGAGGTTGATGGCAGGTGGAAACCAGTCTCTTTTCTCCAGTAACAAAAAATAGGACACAAGCAAATGGCCTTAATTTGTGCCAGAAGATCTTTAAATGGCATAGCTGGAATTTTTTTCATGGAAAGGCTTGTCAAGAATTGGGACAGGCTGTCCAGGAAGGTGGGTGAGTCACCATCCTTGAAGGTGTTAATAAGACAGGTAGACATGACGCTTGAGGACCTAGTTGAGTAGTGAATCAGGCAGTGCTTTTGTTAGTGGTTGGACTCAATAATCTCAGAGATTTTTTTCCAACCTAAATGATTCTATGATTCTATGACTCTAGAGGAACTAGGAGGCTGGTGACATTTTTTTTTTTCCAGAAGTGTCTTTTATCTTTCATGGGCAGCTCTAAGCTTCTAAGAAACAATGTGTTTATTTCTGTCTGTAAGGTTTTTTTTACTTAAGCATGAACAATATCAAATTCCACTACCTCATTACATTACAGTGTATAATGTAAACTATTAACAAATTTAATACACTTTCATATTATAAAGACTAATTGATATAACAGAGAAGATAATTTTCATAACAAAAACCTGCATAAATTGCACAGTCACTGGAGAGAGACAGACTTTCAATAGGTGCTCAAGTCTCAGAGCTTCTGAAGTGACCTGTGAAGGTGCCATTTTCTTTCTGTTGACAGCAGAGGACGAATGTGAGTGTATGTCTAATGAAAGTATCATCAAATTGACTGGATACCCTTGAATATGTTTCTATTGTGGAGAACCTGAACTGGTTCTTAATGAGATGATAGACCATAGAGGTGGCTTTGCATGGGTAGCTATGAGAGCACTGTTGTGAGTCTCAGTCCTGTGAAGTCTTCATTTAGACACTTTTATGTGTTTTAGGAAGTATGTGCTGTGTTCTATACGTGCAATATGTGTATCTTCTTCTATACACCTTTATATTCTCATGCATTTGTTTCTCTCAGGGAAAAAAAAAAGGTGGTGTCAGGAGTATTTATTATCATCTAATAAGTCATATATCTTACTCTTCATTTCTATTTATCACTACTATATTTCAGTAACACAGATTGTTATGGAATTATATTCATGAATATCAGGTGAAAATAAATCAGGCAGTGGGATTTATCTGACACATTAAACATCCACAGTGTTAGCAGACATGTTGATATAAATTAATAAATCTGAGCTACTTTCTCTAATGCAAGGAAAATGAATATAGGGCTGTCTATAGTGAGCCATTTGAAGTGGTTTAGATGTTTTCTTTTGCCCTGACTCTATTCTGCTCAGAAAGCTCATCTTCCCCAGTCAATTAAGAGTGAATAGCTTAGATTTAGACACGTCCAGTGTGGATGTTTACATTTAGTGAGACTCATGCCCTCCAAAAGGCATGAGTGAAATACTGAGGTACATGGTTCTTTCTTATTCAGCTTTTGACAGGTCAACTCCAATACAGATATGTCACACAATATTTCATACTCCATACAATGTGCTTGTCAGATCTTCCACACTGGTATCTTTACTCAACATGGTATGCCTGCTGGTGGGGAAAAGGTGATTGTGTCTTTTCTGCCCAATTTCTCTCATGAGATTATCTGTCATTACAATTATAAAAGCAGTTATGCTTGAAATCTGAGCAGTCTGAAGCACTTTCTGCCTCCTGAATCACTACCTAAATGTTTTTTCAAGCATACGGCTTCACTATCTCTCACCTGTTATTAAGCTTTTGGCACTTGCTTGTGTCTGGTGCTTCACATGAAGTTCTGGAAAGCCCTGTAATGTACTTAAACATCAGGGTAATGTAGCAGTTGGTGAACACTTACCTTCCTGAACTACACAGATAAATGGCTTGTGATTCAAAGATGAGATTGATCTGTTTTCACAGCTTGATTTTGGATACATCTATGCTGTGCATCATCCTGGACTAGCTGGAACATTTGCATAATATTAAACAGTGCTTGGAAGAGATAGCCAATTGGACCCTGCAAACAGGACAGCATTAATTCATCACAGCACATAAGTTAATTACCGTGGTCCGTTGGCAATGCTAATTAACCAGGGCACAGAGACAAACTTACTGGGTTATTTTTCTTCTGTTTCCAGAGCTAGCTTGCCTGGCACAGCTCATAAATTTGCATATCCTTATCCTTTGCCTAAAGGAGATGAGCCCTGGAGTGTCCTGGATCATAATGAGTGTCACTTCCTGGGTAGTCTCTTTAATTTCAGTGTGTTATAAATCCATTAAATCTATCCAAATGTATCTGTGCTTGCTTATAACAAAAATAAAAATGTTCTTCATGTTACCTAAAAAGCCTATTTGGTAGTGGGGAAAATCACCTTTTCCTGAGAGAATCTCATCTAAGGGCAGACAGAAGCATACAACATTTAGCCATTTTAGCCCAAATTATTTATGATATTGAAGTAAAAAAGCCTTTATAAAAAAACTCGACTCAATTTGCATATTACAGGACTAAATGACTTAGCAGTGTGGTAACTTAAGTTTTTCCTATTTGCATTAGTAAACATCAAATATATATTTAGAGACTAAGACACTGTTGTGCAAGGAACTGTCTGATTCTAATAGAAATAGACTGGTTTTGTCTTAAGGGAGGCTGTAGCTGAATAGCCAAGAAAGATAAAAGAGAAACAGAGACTGAGGGTGAAATAACTCACCTAAGCTCATACAGCAGATCAAGGGCAGAGATATAATTTACTTCTCTTTCCAAATGTTCCTTGTCTTTCCTTATGTACTTTTTTTTCCAAGACACTAAATTAATTTGTTGATTTTTAAACTCCATATGACTTCTGGGCTCAGGAGTATCATGTGAAATTCAGAGACAGCTGCAAGAAGTAAATTCAAACTCGATTGTCAAATGCAGACCTGCTGCTGGGTGCTCTGAGCTCTCAGGGGCAGTATGTGGATTATCTCCACATCACCCTGACTAAGGGCTGACTAAGCAAAATACATGTGTTTGAGTCCATTTGGTCCTTGAGATCCATAGAAAGCTTGTTATGTGGAAAATTGTAGAAAAGCAGGGAAGAGAAAAAGATCCAAAAATCATCTTTACTTCATATTTAAGCAGTAATTCAACTTAGTCTCTTCCAGAGCATGGAAAATGAGTGCGGGTTTCTCAATGGCTGGCTTAGAAAATACATTGGAAATGTTCCTAGGCCTTCTTCCCATTGGCTCCAGACAACCACGGCAGCAAGACTGAACCCATTCTGTATACAATATTTTAGGAACAAGGAAAAGCGGTACATTCCCTGATGGTCAGAGTTTTATTCTTTTTGAGAGTGATTAATTTACTGAGAAATGGGTGTTTATAAAGATGAAGATATGACTCATGGCAAGTAAAATCCTAAACATCTGACCTTGTCATATAATCTTTCCTATTCCTTAATTTCATGCAGCTGAAGACCAAGGAGAATTATTAAAATAGGAGCAATGGGGCAACTGATTTCACAGTTTCAGAATTAAACACAAAACCAAAAGCGATTTTTAAAAGTCAGGATAGTGCCCAACTGCTAAAATGCCCTAATCATTCAGGGGAATAACTGCTGTCACTTTAAGGAAAAGCTGCTTTGCTCTCATAGTGTGCCTGTCACAAGCTGTCAGATATCATCTACTTACCTCCAAACAGAGGTCAGCCATGTAGTCTCAGATCACTATCCTCTGTCCCTATAGAAAAAGAGAGAGAAATTGCAATGGTGTCAATGCTCACAGCCCAAAATACTTTCAAAAACCACCTTTTCATCAGTGTTCTTGGTTTACTAAGAGATTGATCAGATGAACTGACATAACACTTCCAATAAACATATGTAATATAAAGAAAGAAGAACATGGAAATACTGAAGAGAGTGGATGTATGCATTTATATATACATTATATATTTGTACGTATCTATATGCAAGAGATTTATATATCAGAACTTAATTAACTTTCATCTCATCCTCTTATTCTCAGATTAAAGTGAAGTCTATTTTCAGCAGTTTATTCTTGAAGTAGACTTTAGGATTCTAACAGAAAAAAGAATAGAAATAGAAATGTTGGGAGCCTTTAAAAAGCCGATTAAACTAGCTTGTTAGTGGCCCTTGAATGGTCTAAATTAGACAAGATTTAATGGTGGGAAAAAAATTCTGACTCCTGCAAATGCATGCATGTCTTATCTTCTGTGCTCTTGACTTCCCACTAACTGAGCCTTCCCTAATCTGGATGTCATCCACTAGCCCATTAATTGTCTTTCTCCTCTTCCTGGCACACTTAGCACATTTCACACTAATATAGGTTCAAAAGTTCATTAACACTCCAGTTCATGGAGCTTTAAGTATTAATAGCAACAGAACCTGATACTGCAAGTTTATTCATAGATTTAACATGAATATATATTGCACAGAAACCTCATGTACATGAAAGGCAAACTGCCTGAAGCTACTTTTTTTCCTACTAAAAACTTAAAGTTCTAGTTTTCACTCAGTTCTGTTTCGTCTAAAGCCCATGTTCACACTCCTTTACCTTGAGGGCAACTGGCTACAGCCTCGACACATGAGCTTTGATTTTCACTGCAGTCTTAACATTAAACCACAAGTGTTATCAGTATTCTGAGGACTTTGTATGTTTTTCTGCCCTCTCTGTGACCAAACCCAGAACTAGGCAGAGTGTTCACAGATCCAAATCTACATTAATTCATTCCAGGGCCAGAAGAGGCCACCGCACCTGTAAAAACTGTAGTTGGATTAAGGTGTCTCTCTTCTGACTGACACCCAATTTCATTTGAAAGACTTCAGGAGACAGTAGGTCCTTCACAAGTATAGAGACATAACTGGATAAAATATTTCAATGCTTCAATTAACTCTGTAGTAGAATGTTGGAGATGAGCTGACGACTGAGGCTGCCTTCAGAGCGTGGAAAGAAGCCGAGGATGTCTTATTTGAAACCTCCACCAGAAGGACTGTGCTGTGACCTTTTCCTATGGTTAGGGACATGTCTCCCTCCCTGAAGAGGTGCTGGCAACCCCCTGCGTGGCCGGCCCCCAGGGGCAGCTGCTTTAGCCAATCCCCTGTTGTCCCTGCTTTGTCACTGCCCCCTCTCCCTTAGGATTCGTGTTACCCCACCAATCCCAGGTCCAGGTGTCCGTTCTCCCAGGGTCCCCTTCTTCTACCCCTTATAAACCCACCATGTTATTACAATAAACCAGATCAGCT